>BLBF01000036.1:20089364-20135829 GCA_015471245.1 Laticauda colubrina | reverse complement strand
AGGAAGAGGAAGAGGAAGAGGAAGAAGAAGAAAAAAAAAGAGGAGAATCCGTGCATGGAAACCCAAGTCAACAATCCTAAAGAAAGAAAAGAATCAAAGTGGGAACTTCCCGAAAATATAGGACAGCTGATCCTTCTCTACAGAAGGTACTTTCACAACTGGGGAGCCTATTACCAAGTGGGAAAAAGGTTACCCAAAGGAATGACATACTGTATGTCATCGACAAATGTGGTTCTAGATTAGTTGTGCCCATGGCATTCAGATCTCTAATCATGAGAATCAGGCACACTATACCCTGGACAGGACACCAGGAGCATCAGCGTACATACGCCAGAATTGCACGTGTCTTTTGGTGGCCAGGAATGTATGCTGATACTCACCAGTTTTGTGCATGCTGTAAGAATGCCAAAAATCAAACTCCTCAAGGATCCAAAGAAGAGTCCATTGCTCCTTCTTCCCATGGTGGATATTCCCTTCAGAACCATAGCTATGAATATAATAGGTCCGTTAGCAAAAAGTCAACGAGGCTATAGATTTATCCTTGCAGTATGTGACTATGCCACAAGTTAACCTGAAGCATTTGCTCTGAGAACAGATACCAGCCAGGAGGTTGCCTCAAACTTAATAGAATTGTCCTCTAGAATCTGAATCCCTGGTGAGATAGTTACAGACCGTGAGAAAAACATTACAAGCCAAACTATGAATCTCCTTTATAAAAAAATTGGGAATTAAGAGAATCAAAATTTCCCTTTACATCCTCAGTTTGATGGTCTAGTAGAATGATTCAACCAAACCCTTAAACAAGTGCTGAGAAAATACATTTCAGAGACAGGTTCTGACTGGGACAGGTGGCTCCTGGTCTTATTGTTTGCTTATTGGGAGCTATTTCAGGCTTCTATGGAATTCTCTCCTTATGAGTTGTTATGTGGTCCAATAGTCAGAAGACCCCTTCAAATGGTTAGGGAAATTTGGGAGGGAAAGGCCAAGTCTCTTTCAAGAAATATTAGCTATATCCTGCAAATGGGGGACAAGCTCGACCAGATAAGGAAGCTGGCTTCAGACAACATTAGACATTCTCAAGTGCATAAAAAAGTATACTATGATCAGCGTTCTAACTTGCGAGTATTTAATCCAGGGCAGAGAGTGTTACTGTTCCTCCCTTCCACTGCAAGCAAATTGCTAGCTCAGTGGCAAGGGCCTTTTTCAGTGCTTCGATGCTTAGGACTGGTCAGCTATGAAATCCTGATGCCTGGATACTGCCCCTCAAAGCAAACTTGGCATATTAATCTGCTTAAAAAATGGGTGGAGCCTGCAAGCCAACCTGGTTCCAGTTTGAAGACTTGTGAGATTCACGAGCAGGTTGAAGAGGATGATGGAGTATTCTCTACTCTTTCAGAAGCAGGTGATCAGTTCCCATCACTGAAAAAAATCTATTCTTCTCCAAGACAAGCTAAAAGCAAGCCAGATGCTGGACAAGAAACTTCCCCCAGGTCACATGGTTTACTCCAAGCAGGAGATGAAGTGATCCAAGCAACCAAAAAGCAAGTATGGCTGGTGCCTGATGACCCCATGGAAAATCTGAAGCCCCAGAAAGCCCATCCCAAAAGGCTTACCTGAGGCCCAAGTAGGGTGAAATACGGTGAAGAGAAAACATCAGCATCCTCATCACTTAGTCACAGGTGCTGATTGACAGTGCCTGTGGATCCAGAGCTGGCTAAGTTTAAAGGTTTATCTGTTGAAAGAATAGATGCGAGGGTTGGAGAAGAAGGTGTAGAAGGGGGATGACAGAGAGGAGAAAATAATGGCCAAGAGAAGCCTGTGAAGGAAACAATAGCTGGAATTACTTTTACCATGGCCTGTATAAAAACACTCCTCATCCTGTTTTGCTGGAGCTCCACTTGTCTTTCAGGCCCATAAGCAGATAATGGAGAGCCTCCTTAGAAGAAAAGGAAAAGCCAGAGACTTCCCAAGAAGGGAACTGGCCTTATGCTGAGGCTGAAATATCCATGGAGTCTCCTAGTGCAAAGGGAGGATAACAACCCTCAAACTGCTGCTGTCTGCCATATTTTCTCCCTTGGTTTAACATTGTTCTGTAGTTTGAGAAATTACTTTTGAGTTCTTGGTTTGGACTGCTGATCCCCCAAAGCATCAACCTCTGACACTTAATGCTCAAGGGTCTGAAGGGAATAAACTACAGCAGTTTTTCCATATATTTCGGATTCAATGTTTCTTTTCTATTGCTCCCAAGTCAGCTCCCCACCTCTTGGGACTTTGCCACAGGCCCCCTCTGTATTATTTAGACATGCGTCAGTTGGCATAATGTAGGATGTACAGCCAATGAGTGTTTGGGATGCCTATTCTCTATTGCTTCACCTTGGCAGTGAGTACAGTAATCAAATTCTTTGCATTTTCAATCACCCTGTGCTCCTGTCTCATTTTTTTCGAGGACTGACTGGACAATATTTGGAAACTACACCATGGCTAATTAGAGAGGAGAAATTTGACTTACAATTGTCCTAGTATCATTTTGGATTAGTGGATTCAGAAACCAGACTGGGCCAGTTAAGTAATCCAATTAATCATATTCTATGAATTCATCAATCAATAATTAATATATACAAGAAATGATTTCCTCAGTTTTTCTTAATCTTGGGATAAAGATAAGAATGAGCTTCTTGAATCCAAAGAACCAAATTCTGGCCCTCGTTCCTACTAAAAGCCTTACTTCCAGATGGGAGGGCTTCATTTCCCAGAATTCATAGCTATCAGAGTCATTGCTGAGATCTCTGGATAGTAATAATAATAATACTTCATTGTCATTGTATGTATATATACCGTATACACATACAATGAAATTCACATAACACTCAGAAGCCAGACCCAACATGAACACACACATGACAATCCCCAAACATTCCCCCACCCACAAACATTTCCCACCCTCTAAAACACACAAGCATCCACACAACAGACCAAGTAATACTGTCCAACATCTCACTGATGGTGGTCCTTAAGTTCACTGTTAAATGCAATTATAGCTCTGGGATAAAAACTGTTCAGAAAATGTGTGGTCTGAGTTTTAATTGTTCTGTATCTTCTGCCAGAAGGTAATAGTTCACAAAAATTTTAAGCAGGATGGGAAGAATCTCTGAGAATGTTGTGCAAGTTCCTCAAACAGCAAGATGCGAAGATGTCATCCAGGGCTCGTAGCTGGAGCCCGATGATATTCTGGGCAGTTTTAATGATTCTTTGTAGAGCTTTTTTGTCTGCTACAAGCTGCTCCCATTCCATGCAGAAATGCCGTTTGTCAGGACATTCTCAATGGTGCTGCGGTAGTAGGACAGAAGTAGATACTGAGATGGAGTTATCTTACTGAGCAATCTCATGAAACGCAGCCTCTTCTGTGCCTTCTTTACAAGCATGTTAGCATTCATAGTCCATGAGAAATCCACCAAGATATAAGTGCTCAGAAATTTAAAACTACCAACCCTTTCGACTGTCTTATGGGAGGGTCAATCACCTCTAAGCCTTACTCCCCAAAAAAGGACAAGTACAAAAAATGGAAAGAAGGACATACAACTAAGGCAGAATATCAGCAGATTGCCAGAATCTGCAAAGACGAAGTCAGGATAGCAAAGACTCAGAACGAACAAAGACTTGCAATAAAAGTTAAAGATAATAAAAAACATTTCTTCCAACAAATAAATAACAAGAAAAAAATCAAGGAAACAGTCGGCCCACTAAAGAGAGAAGATGGCAAGGAAGTAACAGGCAACAGAGAGAAAGCAGAACTGCTTAACTCATTCTTTGCATCCGTCTTCACGCAAAAAGAAACGATAGCTCAACCCACCAAAAACTTAACTGTAAAAGACAGACCAGAATTAAAAGTTAAAATAAGCAAAAAAATATATATATAGTAAGAGAACACCTGTCTGATCTTGATGAAAACAAATCACTGGGCCTGATGGATTACATCCCAGAGTTTTAAAGGAGCTGGCAGAGGTCATCTCAGGACCCCTGCATATCTTTCAAAAATCCTGGAGCACCGGGAAACTATCAGAGGACTGGAAAAGAGCTTATGTGATTCCCATCTTTAAAAAAGGAAAAAAAAAACAGACCCAGGAAACTATAGACCAATCAGCCTAACATCAATACCTGGGAAGATACTGGAAAAGATAATAAAAAAACAGATCTGCCAACATCAAGAAACAAGTAAAGTAATAACTAGTAGTCAGCACGGGTTTGTTAAGAACAGGGTTGGACTACATGACCTACAAGGTCCCTTCCAACTCTGATTATCTGTATCTTCCCAAGTCACCCCTTTTGTCTTAACTGTTCTTGCCTTGTGGCAGCTCTATTCATGTGTGCACTGGGAACAGGCTCCCCTTGTTCCTCTGCCTCGCTGCTGTCAGATTCTGGAGGCTCCAGAGTCAACACATAATTCCCAGATAGACCTGGACGCATCTCTGTATCAGATGCAGGACCCTCATCTGAATCCTCCCCTGACTCCTGGACTGGCCCATGTTCCTCCCCACTGTCCAACTCTGCTACCATCTCCGCGAGCTGCTGGTGGACCACAGCACGCTTCCTCAAGATTGTCCCTATGGTCCATTACAGATACAGGGGTACGTTGGTACTCAACTGATTTCAAACTCATCAAATTCATTACTCAACACATTTATAACCGAACAATGGAGTGTTGGAAGGGAACTTAGAGGTTTTCGAGACCAAATGCTTGCTTAAGTGGGAAACCCTATTCAATAGAACCTCTGGTCACAAATGATTCTGACCATGACCAAATTGGGTTCTGACCAAAAAATTTACAATTTTTTTGAATCTGGTCACAAACATATACTCAGGTGGTGATCAAACATGACCTCTGACCCAGAAATTCCAGAAGATGAAACGTTAGAAGATGAAGAAATCACCAAAGTTATGGAACGAATTATGGTTATAACCAGAAGTTCTACTGTACTATTTCAAACAAATGGTTGTCCAATCTCTTTGCATTTTGATGTGAAACTTTTGTCCTGGGACTCATCATTTGTTTGGTACTCAGTGCTCAAGCTAGAACTTATCAGTGTCAGCTGCCTTGTGACTCACTACATT
This sequence comes from Laticauda colubrina, assembly GCA_015471245.1. Lineage (NCBI taxonomy): Eukaryota > Metazoa > Chordata > Lepidosauria > Squamata > Elapidae > Laticauda > Laticauda colubrina. The sequence continues at coordinate 20,130,720 of BLBF01000036.1, read as the reverse complement.
ATTTCTTATGGGAAAAAAACATTTTGAACTCATCATTTTTGGTATTCATCACACCTGCCGGAACCAATTAACAATGAGTAGCAAGGTACCACAGTAGGTGTTTAGGGGGCACCAAATAGGCATAATGTTATTTCTTAAATATTGTAGTTATTAATATTTTTTCCTTGGGTTGTTGAATGCTGGACATCAGTTATGTTTCAGTCTCGGCTAAAACAATATGGGAAAAAGAGAAGGCCATTTAAAACCAATAGATAGCATTTTGTGAGATTGAAGGTTCATTCTCTGAGCTCGTGAGTTGTTTTCCAAATGTTTTATTTCTAGGCTAGTTAACATCTTCAGTGGAATTTAGGGAAAGTCCGTGTTGGTGGTTATTCTGCTTATAAGGGCTCCATATGGTCAGTCACTCTTGTGATGGGAAGATCACATCAGGTGAGGGTCTTGTGATGCATCTTGTGATCGAATTTTATCTAAATATATCTCAAATGATGGAAGGTCCATTGTTATTCTAATTTTAAAAAAAACACTCTCATTGAGCAAACTGAAGCCATAAGAGGTAGCAGCTTAAGAAAACTTTACTGACTGTTCTTGATGGATGCCAAATTCAGAACACTTTGTTGAATTGTCTGCTATGTAAACATTTCAATCAGTAGAGAGAAGCAGAACATTTTATATTTTCTGAACATGGCTCCTTGTGGCTTCTCTCTTATTCTGTTTCACTGGCAGTTGCAGATGATGCCCTGAGGTTAAGAACATCTATTTGACTAGATTTTATCCAGCATATCATTTAATTGTTGTGTTTTGCCTTCTTCAGGGGCATCCTCTAATTATGAAATTGGATGTTTTACACAACTGGAAGCCCAAACAACATATGTTGTACATTTGATGGCAAGAAAGATACAGGGAACACACTGGATAAAGTTTTTTCAATTATTTCCCCAATTCTCATTTTACTTGTCTTTATACACTATGAGGCAATCCTTGTTTGACTTAGTGTATACAGGTTGTCCTTCAGCTATGACCATTATAAACCCTCCCCAATATGATTGTAACTCATGACAGTCACAAAACAGATGGATCATGCAACCAATTCAAAATTTATTACCTTAAGCCCATGTCACACTGAACCAATGGATGCAAAGAGGATGTAAAACGGACAAAAAAGCTTGCCATCCGTTGGAAAACGCGATGTACTCACTGCCTCTGTTTTGCTTCCTCTCTATCCGTCCAGCATCTGTTTATTGACGTTTCATCCGCTCCGAAGGTTTTGGGCTGCCCAAAACTTTTGTGCGGAAAATGTATCCAGTTCTTCCGTTCTGCATCCGCTACGCATCCGCTAGGCATCTGCTACGCATCCGTTACACATCAGCTATATCCGCTAGGCATCCGCTACGCATCCGCGCAACTCCATCCACCTGGATGTAGGGAGGAAGCAGAACGGATGCAGAACGGATGCCTAGCAGATGCAGCACGGAAACAAAGAGTTTAAAATGGAAAAAACGTTCACAGAGGGGACCTATCTCGGATATTAAGGATGTCTAGAGGATGCCTAGAGGATGCCTAGCGGAAAACCTATATTTCCTATAAAAAGGGGGAGCAACTCATCTGCATCTCAATTTCAGAACAGCAGCCCAGCGGTGCAGACCTCTGCAGCCTTCATCTGGCTCTTCCTCTTCCACAGCATCCAGTCATGTTCACCGTGGATTGTAACAAAGTCCTTTCGGCAGCCACCATCGTTCTGCAACAGTGCGAAGCCATCTGCAGGCTCTCTGAACTCTACTGCGAGAAGAAAAAGAGGCAGCCAAAAAGAGTCTCGGTCCGAAGATGGTTCGCCAGAAGAGCAGAAGACAGACTGTACAACAAGCTGATGGTGGAGCTCAGGAACGAAGATACTCAGGCATTCCAGAACTTCATGAGGATGCCTCCAGCCATGTTTGACGAAGTTGTGCAGCGACTGACACCCAGGTTGACCAAGGCAAACACCAGCTTCCGGCCCAGCCTGGAACCTGGGCTCAAGGTGGCACTCACTTTGCAACACCTGGCCTCAGGAACCACCTACAGGAGCATGCAGTATGGCTGGAGGGTGCCATCCAACACCATCAGCATTGTGGTCAGAGAAGTGGTGCAGGCCATCATCGGAGAATACAAGGAGGAGCTCCTCCAGTACCCCTCCACTGAAGAAGGATGGAAGAAAGTTGCAGAGCAGTGGTATCAGAAGTGGAACTTCCCACACACCGTTGGAGCCATCGATGGCAAGCACATGGCCTGCAAAGCTCCAGCCAAGTCGGGGTCCACTTATTTCAACTCCAAGGGCTTCTTCAGCATCATCCTCTTCGCCATGGTCGATGCTGACTACAAGTTCATGTACATCGATGCTTCAGGCAATGACTCATCTTCAGATGCCCAGGTATACAACGCCAGTCACCTCAAGGAGGAGCTGGAATGCAACCTCATCGTGGGCTTCCCAGATCCAGAACCCCTGCCCAACGCCACACAAGATGTGCCCTACTTCATCGTGGGGGATGACGACTTCTCCCTCACAACCTACCTCATGAAGCCCTACACTTCCAGACTCCTCACCTGTGAAGAGAGGATCTTCAACTACAGGCTGTCCAGGGCAAGGCGGGTGGTGGAGAACGCCTTTGACATCCTGGCCAACAGGTTCCAGGTACTTCTCACCACCATGCAGCATTGCCCAGAGACAGTGAGGAGGACCATGGAAGCTTGCTGCATCCTGCACCATCTCATGCGCACCCGCTACCCAGTCTTGCAGAACAGGCTTGTGGACCTACAACAAGGCAATGGGGACATGGAGCCTGGGGAATGGAGGCAAGGGCGAAACCTGATCGACACTGAGGATGTGCAAGTCCCCAACAGAGCCTCACATGAAGCGAAGAAGCAGAGACACTGGTGCAACTCCCCAGCTGGAGCAGTGGAGTGGCAAGACAGGATGGTAGATGCTTAATGGATGATTCCTTCAGCCTGTCTCATCACACGGATGAGATTGGGCCATGTATGTTTGGTTGGCCTACAATGAACAGGGCTTTTAATAAAGAGTTGTGTTTATGTTGACATGTGTGAATAATTATTACATTATTATTGATAATAAAGGGCCATAGGTGTGGCACCCTGGGAGGGTGGACCATACAGTCCCACTATGCTTCCACTGGAGGTTTATCTATCCCACTGCTATCCTAACCCATCCCAAAGCTATCCTTACCCATCCCACAAGCATGCAAAGGCTTAAACCATTTCTAAAAGTTTCCAGCAAGACTTTATTAAAAAAGAAGAAATGAAGCAAGTGTGTGAATCAAAAATAGACTTTATTAACAACAAGCTATAAGACAAAAATGAGTCTCTGGCACTCCTCTTGGTCGCTCAGTCTCAGGGGTGAAGGGTCCAGGTGCTGTGGAGGTGGCTGGTGCTGGAGTGCTTGTCATCAGCTCCTCCAGAAGCAGGAGCAGCAGAAGCCCCAGCCCCAGAAGAGCGAGCCCATACTGCAGAAGCCCCAGCAGAGCCAGAGTGAGGGCCGGGGGCGGGATGGTAGCCCTGTCCCTCTTGCAAGGGCTGGCAGCAGATGGCTGAGGCTTGCTGTGCTTCCACATGGTTGTGGGGTTGCTGGCTGGCAGGGAGGCTGGCAGGAACCAAGGCTGGCAGGAAGGCTGGCAGGGAGGCAGGCACCAAGGCTGGCAGGAAGGCTGGCAGGCAGGCACCAAGGCTTGCAGGCAGGCATGCACCAAGGCTGGCAGGAAGGCTGACAAGAAGGCAGGCACCAAGGCTTGCAGGAAGGCTGGCACCAAGGCTGGCAGGAAGGCTGGCAGGGAGGCAGGCACCAAGGCTGGCAGGAAGGCTGGCTGGCAGGCAGGCACCAAGGCTGGCAGGCAGACATGAACCAAGGCTGGCAGGAAGGCAGGCAGCAAGGCTTGCAGGCAGACTGGCACCAAGGCTGGCAGCAAGGCTGGCAGTAAGGCTTGCAGGCAGACATGCAGGCAGGGCAGGCAAGGCAGCCAATCCGTCCGGCAGCAGGTCTTTCGTCTGAATGGCGATTTAATTCTGACCTGCTTCCATTATATCTGCAGGGCTAACGCAATGCATCCCCCCCGCATGCGCAATTAATGACAGGCATCCGTTCGGCTTCCGCTGTGCATCCGCTAGGCTTCCGCTGTGCATCCGCTTCATCCGTTTGGCGTCCACTCTGCATCCGCTGTATCCATTCCGCGTCCGCTTTGCTGAGGTCCCCCGGAAGCCTAGTGGATGTGCCATCTGCTCTCATCCGCTTCCATCCACTGGGCTTCTGTTCCGCATCCGCTTTCCATCCGCTCTGCGTCCTCCCCGCGTCCGTGTTATCCGCTCCGGTTATGCAAATTTTTGCCCCTTTTGAGAGCGGATAACAATGGATGGAACATTTTTCTCGTCCGTTGTGTCCGTTTTGCATCCGTTGGGCAGTGTGACATGGGCTTTACTGAAATGGCTGTTGGTTTGCTATCAGTGTAGTTTACCAAAAACCAGAAGTCAATGTTAGTTTTTTTGCAAAACCATTGTAAAACAAAGGCAGATTGGATATGTATGTCACCTTGAGTGATTTGTAAAAATAATAATGATGGGATACAAATAAATCAATAGATAAATCACAGTTATCTGACCATGGGACACTGTGAACATCCATAACAGTGGTAGGATTCAATTTTTTTTACTAAAGGTTCTGTGGGAGTGGCTTCGTGGATGTGGCAGGGGAAGGATACTGTAAAAATCTCCAGTCAGAGGTGGGATTTTCCGGTTCTCCAAACTACCAAAATTTTCCGCTACCAGTTTTCCAGAACTGGTCAGAACCTGCTGAATACCACCGCTGATCCATAAGTGCTATCTGGTTGATAAGTGCTCAAAATGCAGTCACGTAACTGAGTAGGGAGAATGATGCTTAGGACTTCAAATCCTGGTTACAATACCTCCAGTAAGTCTGTCAGAACCTCAAATGGTCACTAAGCAACTGTTTGTAAGGTGAGACTACCTATAATGTTAACCCAGCCATTGTATTTTGTATATCGTGGGTGAAATCTTAACATTGGACTTAAGAATATATGAACCCCAAATCTTGTGGCTTCTTTGATAAACAAAGGTCAAATAAGCCAAGTTATATAAACTCAGCTCCTCTAAGCTTTTGTAAAGGTTGTGAAAATATTCCTTCTAAATACATGTATATGAATTTATCCATTGGTATTTCACAAAGAAATAGATTAAGAATAATTCACCCTCACCCTTCAGTAATTGGGAATTTAATATTTTTGGGTTGGTGAAGATCACAGAGGACAGAGCGCAATTAGGTGGGGAAATAATGCAAAGAAGGCAACTTCAAGATATGTATTGCTCCTTCTGCTTTCTGTACTTCTACCCGATCTTGGCTCAATATCTCTGCAGACAGAGGGCCTTCTTATTTCTATAGAGTTCAGCCTTTCATCTATTTCTCCCTTTTTGATGTTAGAACACCCTGTAATACGGCTATTGTTTCTACATTCCTTCAGTTTCTACTATCTGCAAAGGCGGGTCAGAAAGACAAACTAGAACACAATTCATGATTTTCTTCCTACTCATTTGCTGAAAAGCTACTGACTTCTGCTGCCACCTTGTTACTGTAGCTTCTCTGATGTTTTTAATCAAAGAGAATGACTGATGAGCAGAAGAAAGCAACCAAAGATGGCGGTAAGCAGTAGCACTATCAGCAAGAGACAATCTTCTCTCTCCGTCCTCTTTATCTTATTTGGAAAGTTCTTTGAAAGAACTTCAGTTCATAAGGAATTTGAAATGCTGGCATATCCTCGTCAAACAAGTCAGGCAGTACTAAAAATTGCACAAGTGGTAAAAAAATGTGAGTTAACTAAGAATGTTCCAATTCACCCTTTTGTACCAAAAATAAGAATTTGGCCTATGTGAAATTTCCACTTGAAGATTCAGATGGAAGATCACCCAGTTGAATCATTCCTTTGAGTAAAGTCTTTGATGACTTCATTCAGCTCAGTTGCCTTTGAAATGACCCAACAATTTGATGGACTTCCAACATGAATGTGGTGACTCCTTTGTATGGAGTTAAGTAGTTGACTTGACTTGATTTGTCAAATCAGTTATTTGAGTTGGATCTTCAAAGATCCTCACAGCCATCCTGAGAATATGAGACATTTATTTATCTGCTGTTCAAAAGTATGAAGATAGTTAGCTTTTTAAGTAGGTTACATCTTCAACAGAACAAGTCTCAACAGCAGATGGCCAAGAACCTTGGCAAAGAAGCTTATGGGAGACCACTAAGGAATACTAGACTGGAAGTCAAAACATAGTCCAGAAAAAGGCAATGGAAAACCCTATTTTTTGACAAGAAAACTGTAAGGACAGGTCCCTAAGTTGAACTTCCCCTTTATCTCAACAAAGAAAAAAATGTGCTCCTAATTTTAATTGAAAAAAATATGACTTGGCTTTTTGAGTCACAGGACTTTAGGGTGAAGCTACAGGAAAGAAACTTGTGAACACTAATTTAATTGAAAATGAATGGATTAAGTGTGTTTAATGTACTTAGTTCCTGTGAGTTGAATACTTTGCACTGACATACAACTTTTCAGTATCTTGTGGAGATATGTTCTGTGTCCCATATTCAAAGACAAAAACACTGGCAAGAGGTCACTGCCCCAAAGAAGGTAGAGGGGTCAACTTATTCTCCAAAGGACCTGAGAGCAGGACAAGAAGCAATGGATGGAAACTAATCAAGGAGAGAAACTTCCTAACAGTGAGAACAATTAACCAGTGGAATGGCTTGCCTTCAGAAAGTATGGGTGCTCCATCACTGGAGGCTTTTAAGAAAAGACTGGACAGCCATTTGTCTGGAATGGTATAGGTTTTCCTGCTTGAACAGAAGGTTGGACTAGAAGACCTCCAAAGTCCTTTCTAACTCTGTTATTCTATGAAGGTCTTAATTTGTGAATCTCTACAATAGAGAGCTGTTCTTCAGTAACATCCAGATAGATTGCTTATCCTCTGTAAACTATCTAAATATTCCAAGGACTAAAGGATTTGGATCAGGCAAAAGGATTTATAGAGGCATATCATGGCAGAATTCATAAAGAAACTCTGCAAATCTGTATTGCGTTGCTTCTAAAGAACTCCAAGTTTTCTATCAACTTTCCAGGATTTTTGGATCCTTGACCAATCTGGCTGACAAATAATTTGGGCAAAATTCCCTGAGATATTTGTCTGTGACAGGCATGACAGAGCCAACAAAAAGGGTATGCTGCAGGTTCCATTTTTGAATGAATTTCAGTCAGGAGAGAGTTAACTTCTCTGGTGATGGGCACCATCAAAAGCCCAAAAGCTTGGAAGAATAAAACTTTGGTCCCAGTGACTGACTCAGACTGGATCCTGCAACATTAGGATGTCTATATTTGCCTTCGTTCACAGTGTCAATCTTTCCCTTGAACTGAGTTTGACCCCAATATTTTAGCTTTTTGGAAGACTGAAGACATGTCTTTGCCATGTGATTTGGGTACACAGTGAAGTTATCAGAGATCCTGATAAGTGGGTATATAGTTAAGAAAATGAATAGTGCTCTCCTACAAATTTATATTTTTATGGCTTTGTGCTTATGTTTTTAAGATTTTGTGGTTTATATTAGCAGTAGCAATAGTAATTAGACTTAAGGCCCTGTCACACTGGCTGACGGATGCAAAACGTTTGTAAAAAGCACACAGCGGATGAGCAAAATGTTCCATCCGTTGTTATCCTCTCTCAAAAGTGCCCCAAATTTGCATAACCAGAGCAGACAACAACGTAAAGGAATGGACAGGGGGAGGACGTAGGGCGGATGGAAAGCGGATGCTCCACGGAATCCTAGCAGATGGAAGCGGATGGGAGTGGATGGCACATCTACAAGGCTTCCGGGGGAGCACAGCAAAGTGGACGCGGAACGGAAAGAGCAGATGCAGAGCGGATGCAGAGCAGATGCAGAGCGGATGAAGCGGATGCCGAGCGGAAGCCGAGCGGAAGCCGAGCGGAAGCCTAGCGGATGCCTAGCGGATGCCTAGCGTTCACTGCACATGCGGGGAGGATGCATTGCATCAGCCCCGCGGATATAAAGGGAAGCAGCTCGCAAGCAGGTCACCATTCAGAGGAAAGACCTGCTTCCAGACACAGCTTGCCAGCCAGAAAGCTAGACAGCAACCCAACAACCATGGGGAAGAAAAGAAAGCCTCAGCCATCTGCTGTCAGCCCTGGCAAGAGGGACAGGGCCACCCTCCCACCCCCTGGCCCTGACTCTGCTTCTGCTGGGGCTTCTGCTGCCCGGGCTCGATCTTCTGGTGCTGGGGCTTCTGCTGATGCTCCTTCTGGAGGTGGTGCTTCTGCTGATGCTGCTTCTGGTGGTGGTGCTTCTGCTGGTGCTTACTCTGCTGATGCTGCTTCTGGTGGTGGTGCTTCTGCTGATGCTTACTCTGCTGGCGCTGCTCCTAGTGCTGGTGCTTCTGCTGGTGTTTACTTTTCTGGCGCTGCTCCTGGTCCTGCTGGTGCTTACTCTGCTGGCGCTGCTCCTGGTCCTGCTGGTCCTGCTGGTGCTCCTGGTCCTACTCGTGCTCCTGGTCCTGCTGGTGCTCCTGGTCCTGCTCCTGGTCCTGGTCCTGGTCCTGCTGGTGCTGCTGCTGCTGCTGCTGCTGGTGGTCCTGCTGGTCCTGCTTTTGCTGCTACTGTTGTTGTTGCTGCTGCTGCTGCTGGTGTGGAAGAACAGCCCCTAGAACCTTGAAGCCCTTCTGATGAGGGCCCATATGGCCCTGCCAAAGGGAGGAAGAGGCAGACGCCTGAATGGGAGAGGAGGCCAAACACAATCGAAGAGGAACATGAAGATGACGTGCTGGAGTGGCTGAGGGAGAATGAATATCTTTGGCAGAAGGGACACAGGCTCTATTGAGACACCAAGAGGAAGCAGGCTGCTTGGAGAGAGAAGGTGGAGAGCCTGGGCTACACTTCGGAGGTGCTCCTTGGCTGGTGGAAGCACATGCACACCTGGTACAGGAAGCTGCACCTCAAGAAATCTGGCCAGGCCGCGGTCAAGGTGACAGACAGAGAGACCTACGTGATGGCCAAGTGCAGTTTCTTGGAGGGTGAGATCAGCCACTGAGGAGCAGCCCCTCTCACAACCCTTTCTCTCAGGCAGCCTGATGAGAGCCAGTCCTCTTCTGGCAAAGAGTCAGCTCCTGTGTCCAGGCAGGTATCTGTGGAGCGTGCCATGACAGAGACCCCCCCTATAGCTGTACTACCCCTGGTGGAGCGCATGGAGGACCCCCTGACACAGTGGGAGAAAAGAGACGGTATTTCCACCACAGCCCAACCCGCATCCACCCCCAGCTCCACCTCCACAGAAAGGCAGAGAGGCAGACCAGAGGGGCAAAGCCACACTGTCCTGCTGGAGATAAGAGACACCATCAGGAGCAGCGTAGATCTCCTCTCTCAGCTGGTACACACCGACGCCCCATCCTCCAACCACAAGCCCTTCCTCACCTATGTCAACCAGACCCTCATGAACATGTCAGAACCCCAGTACCAGGTGGTGAAGGAAAGGATCACCAATCTTCTTCACAACCATCCAGACCAAGATGAACCTGCTCCCACCCAGTCCAGGCCTGCTCCTCCACCCCAGGTGATGTCACTGCCCTTCCAAGGCTTTCCACAGGCCCTCCCCTACCAAGGCTACGGCTACCAGGAGGTCCAGCAGCACAGGCAACCCTTCCCAGTCCAGGCACAGGTACATCGGACGCCACCAGTGCCACTGATGCCACCGATGCCACCCACACCACTGATGCCACCCATGCCACAGATGCCACCCATGCCACAGATGCCACTGACGCCAGTCCTCAACCAGCTGCAGACCAGACAGCCCCACTACACTGCTCCTTCCTCCACCCCACAGCCAAGCCCACCCTCAGAACATCTATCATCGGTATTGGGGCTGACACCCCATGTCATGGAGGAAGGGGCTCTCAACATCACGGGGCTGAGCCAGCTGTCTGAAAGCTTCCTCAACACACCATCCCCTGTTGTGCTCTCGGGGCCAGGCACCCCAGTGGTGCTTCAGACCAGCACTCCAGCAGCAGCCACCTCCACAGCACCTAGACCCTTCACCCCTGAGACTGGGGATGCCTCAGAGTGACCAAGAAGAATGCCAGACACTGGGTGGCTACCTGTTGACTTTATTTTTGCTTTGGACACTTGACTTGGGTCATTTTTCTTTTACAGCTTGTTATTAATAAAGATTATATTTGCTTCACACACTTGCTTCATTTATTTTTGTCAATAAAGTCTTGGTGGAAACTTTTAGAAATGGTTTAAGCCTTTGTATGCTTGTGGGATAGGTAAGGATAGCAGTGGGATGGGCAGGGATACCTGTGGGATGGGTAATAACTGTGGGATGGGCAGGGATACCTATGGAATGGGTAATAGCTGTAGGATAGATAAACCTCCCGTGCAAGCATAGTGGGACTGGATGGTCCACCCTCCCAGGTGCCACACCTATGGCCCTTTATTATCAATAATAATGTAATCAATCATCCACACGTCAACATAAACACAACTCTTTATTAAATGCCCTGTTCATTGTAGGCCCACCCAACAAACATGGCCCAATCTCATCAGTGTGATGAGACAGGCTGAAGGAAGCATCCATTAATCATCTATCATCCTGTCTTGCCACTCCACTGCTCCAGCTGGGGAGTTGCACCAGTGTCTCAGGAGGTTGCGCTGCTTCTTCCCTTCACGTGAAGCTCGGTTGGGGCCTTGCACATCCTTAGTGTCTATCAGGTTTCTCCCTTGCCTCCATTTCCCAGGCTCCATGTCCCTATTGCCTTGTTGGAGATCCACGAGCCTGTTCTGCAACACTGGGTAGTGGGTATGCATGAGATTGTGCAGGATGCAGCAAGCTTCCACGATCCTCCTCACGGTCTGTGGGCAATGCTGCATGGTGGTGAGAAGTACCTGGAACCTGTTGGCCAGGATGCCAAAGGCGTTCTCCACCACCCGCCTTGCCCTGGACAGCCTGTAGTTGAAGATCCTCTCTTCATGGGCGAGGAGTCTGGAAGTGTAGGGCTTCATGAGGTAGGTTCTGAGGGAGAAGGCGTCATCCCACATGATGAAGGAGGGCACATCTTGTGTGTCGTTGGGCAGAGGGTCTGCATCTGGGAAGCCCATGATGAGGTTGCGTTCCAGCCTACCCTTGAGGTCACTTACGTTGTATACCTGGGCATCTGAAGATGAGCCGTTGCCTGAAGCATCGATGTACATGAACTTGTAGTCAGCATTGACCATGGTGAAGAGGATGATGCTGAAGAAGCTCTTGTAGTTGAAATAAGTGGACCCCGACTTGGCTGGAGCTTTGCAGGCCACGTGCTTGCCATCTATGGCTCCAATGGTGTGGGGGAAGTTCCACTTCTGATACCACTGCTCTGCAACTTTCTTCCAGCCTTCTTCAATGGAAGGGCACTGGAGGAGCTCCTCCAGGTATTCTTCGATGATGGCCTGCACCACTTCTCTGATCACAATGCTGATGGTGTTGGATAGCACCCTCCAGCCGTACTGCATGCTCCTGTAGGTGGTCCCTAAGGCCAGGTGGCGCAAAGTCAGTGCCACCTTGAGCCCAGGGTCCAGGCTGGGCCGGAAGTTGGTGTTTGCCTTGGTCAACCTGGGTATCAGCCACTCCACAACTTCGTCAAACATGGCTGGAGGCATCCTCATGAAGTTCTGGAATGCACGAGTGTCTTCGTTCCTGAGCTCCACAATCAGCTTGTTGTACAGTCCGTACTCTGCTCTTCTCCCGATCCATCTTCGGACCCAGACGCTTCTTGGCCACCTCCTTTTCTTCCCGTAGAACAGTTGAAAGAGCCTGTAGATGGCTTCGCACTGTTGCAGAATGATGGTGGCTCCCAAAAGGACTGTGTTACGATCCATGGTGGAGATGACTGGATGCTGTGGAAGAGCAAGAGCCAGATGAAGGTTGCAGAGGTCTGCACAGCTGGGCTGCTGGACTGAAAGTGAGATCCAGGTGAGTTCCTCCCCCTTTTTATAGGCAATATAGGTTTACCACTAGGTGTCCTTTTGCATACTCTAGGCATCCTCTAGACATCCTTAATATCTGAGATAGGTCGCCTCTGCAAACGTTTTTTCCATTTTAAATGCTTTCCTTGTGAGCTGCATCTGCTTTCATCCTTTCTCCGTCCGTGCTAATAATGCTGCGCATCCGTTCCACGTCCATTTCGCTTCCTCCCTGTGTCCGTTTTCCGCTGGAGCGGAATCGAGTTGCACGGATGCGCAGCAGATGCCTAGCGGATATCGCGGACGCATAACGGATGACGACTGATGTAGAATGGATGTTCCCCGTATGCGTTGCAGATGCAGAATGGATGCATTGGATACATTTTCTGCTCCAAAAGTTTTGAGCAGCTCAAAACTTTTTGAGTGGATGGAACCTCAGTCGACGGATGCTGGACGGATAGAGAGGATGAAAAATGGATGCAGTGAGTACAGAATGGATGAATCGCGTTAACCAAGGGATGGCAAGTGTTTCTCTCCGTTTTACATCCTCTTTCCATCCATTGGTGCAGTGTGACATGGGCTTTATATACCTCTTCACAGTGCTTTACAGCCTTCTCTAAGCAATTTACAGAGTCAACATATTGCCCTCAACAATCTGGGTCCTCCTGACCTTGGAAGGATGGAAGGCTGAGTCAACCTTGAACCAGTCAGGATCGAATTCCTGGCAGTGGGCAGAGTTAGCCTGCAATACTGGTTCTAACCACTGTGCCACCACAGCTCTCTGATTCTAGCTAGATTCTGATTCTAATCAGATTCTACTTACATTGGAAAACTGAGTCAACCTTGAGCCATGAGAATCAAACTGCTAGCAGTCAGTAGAATTAGCCTGCAATACTGCATTTTAACTGCTGAGCTATCATGTCTCTTCTTTGTTTTATTGTCCTTAATTATTTTTGTGGCTATATATATTTGGGGGCTGTTTTTGGATTTCTACTTTTTTTCTATTTTTTCATTTTGTGAGCCACCCAGAGTCACAATAGGTCTTCTTGGTAATGGACCCTTCTCTGTGGAACATCATTTCCCCTCAGGTAATGATAGATACAATCAAAATCAAGTGAAGTACTAATACCACTTTATAAAGCTTTAGTAAGATCACACCTAGAGTATTGTATCCAGTTTTGGTGACCACACTATAAAAAAGATATTGAGACTTTAGAAAAATACAGAGAAGAGCAACCAGGATGACCAGGGGACTGGAGGCTAAAACATACAATGAACGGTTGCTGGAACTGGGCTGCACTAGTCTGGTGAAGAGAAGGACCAGAGGACACATGATAGCAGTCTTCCAATATTTGAGGGGCTGCCACAGGGAGAAAGGGGTCAAGCTATTTTCCAAAGCACCCAAAGGCCAGACAAGGAATAATGGATGGAAATTGAACAAGGAGAGATTTAACGTGGAAATAAGGAGAAACTTTCTTACAGTGAGAACAATCAACCAATGGAACAGCTTGCCCTCAGAAGTTGTGGGAGTGCCATCACTTGAGACTTTCAAGAACAGATTGGACTCCCATATGTCAAAAATGGTGAAGGGTCTTCCACGTGGGCAGTGGGTTGGACTAGATGACCTACAGGGTCCCTTCCAAGTTTGGTAACTGTTGTCTGAGGTACAATTGGGCCCCAACCTGTTGCTTTTCTGAAAGATCATGAGTGGAAGGTTACCTGCAGCGGACTGGATTTGAATGCAGAAATCCAACCCTGAGCCTTGTGCCACTCCATCAGCACACTGAAAAAGGGTAAGAGAGATACCCAAGGCATTGAGTCACATTTATTATACAAGCTAAACTTATTCAGCAACTTCTGTAAGCAGTGATTTTGCTGTCAAGAGAGCTCTTAACACATCCCCTGCTTGCCTGCATCCAAAGAATATTCAATTTGAGTGAATAACAGGACATTCCATAATGGTGTTAACATGTAGCTCTATCTTCCCAGAAATACTGTTGATTAAAACCTCCTTTAATCTACAAAAAGCCCACTAGTTGCATTTTATTTCATAAAATGATCCACCATGCTAACAACTTTTGATTTATAAATCACAGTGGTGGTGCTGCCTGAATCTGGGATAAACTTTGTCACGGCATTCCTCAGAATCCCACCCCCACTCTCCAATTGTAAAAAAAAAAAAAGGGGGGGTGTTAATTTTTAGAATTCAATAGAATGAGTTGGAAGTCTTCTCGTGCAGCCCTTGCTCAAGCAGGAGAACCTCTACCATTTCAGATAATGTGTTCTGACCCAGGCTTCGTCAAATTTAATAAAACACAAACTGAATTTAAAAGTAAAAACCTTTTTTAATGCGACGCTGGGAATTATTTGCATTCCCAGCCAAAAGTCATTATGCACAGTTCGTCCAGATAAGAGCAGGGTTTTTAGTGCTATCGAATGCTGCCAAGAAACAGAAGTCCAAATAAAGCCCCGTCACACAGCACCAACGGATGGAAAGAGGATGTAAAATGGAGAGAAACACTTGCCATCCATTGGTTAACGCGATGTATCCGCTCTGTACTCACTGTGTCCGTTTTTCATACTCTCTATCCGTCCAGCATCCGTACTCACTGTGTCCGTTTTTCATACTCTCTATCCATCCAGCATCAGCATCTACTGATATTTCATCTGCTCAAAAAGTTTTGAGCTGCACAAAACTTTTTGAGTGGAAAATGTATCCAATGTGTCCGTTCTGCATCTGCAACGCATATGGGGAACATCCGTTCTACATCCATTGTCATTCGTTACGTGTCCGCTATAGCCGCTAGGCATCGCCTACGCATCTGCGCAACTCAATTCCGCTCCAGCGGAAAATGGACACAGGGAGGAAGCAAAATGGATGCGGAACGGACACAAAGCGTTAGTAGCACAGACGGAGAAAGGATGAAAGCGGATGCAGCTCGCATACAAAGCATAAAACAGAAAAAACGTTCGCAGAGGGGACCTATCTCGGATATTTAGGATGTCTGCAGGATGCCTAGAGGATGCAAAAGGACACCGAGTGGAAAACCTATATTTCCTATAAAAAGGGGGAGGAACTCACCTGGATCTCACTTTCAGTCCAGCAGCCCTGCGGTGCAGACCTCTTCAGCCTTGCTCTGGCTCTTGCTCTTCCACAGCATCCAGTCATCTCCACCATGGATCATCACACACTCCTTTTGGTAGCCACCATCGTTCTACAACAGTGCGAAGCCATCTACAGACTCTTTCACCTGTTCTACGTGAAGAAAAGTGGGCGGCCAAGAAGTATCTGCGTCCGAAGATGGATCGCCAGAAGAGCAGTGCACAGACTGTATAACAAGCTGATGGTGGAGCTGAGGAACGAAGACCCTCGTTCATTCCATAACTTCATGAGGATGCCACCAGCCATGTTTGATGAAGTTGTGCAGCGGCTGACACCCAGGTTGACCAAGCAGAGCACCAACCTCCGGCCCAGCCTGGACCCTGGGCTCAAGGTGGCACTGACTTTGCGCCACCTGGCCTCTGGGACCACCTACAGAAGCATGCAGTACAGCTGGAGGGTGCCACACAACACCATCAGCATTGTGGTCAGAGAAGTGGTGCAGGCCATCATCGAAGAATACAAGGAGGAGCTCCTCCAGTACCCCTCCACTGAAGAAGGATGGAAGAAAGTTGCAGAGCAGTGGTATCAGAAGTGGAACTTCCCCCACACCGTTGGAGCCATAGATGGCAAGCACGTGGCCTGCAAAGCTCCAGCCAAGTCAGGGTCCACTTATTTCAACTACAAGGGCTTCTTCAGCATCATCCTCTTCGCCATGATCGATGCTGACTACGAGTTCATGTACATCGATGCTTCAGGCAACGGCTCATCTTCAGATGCCCAGGTATACAATGCCAGTCACCTCAAGGAGGGGCTGGAACGCAACCTCATCATGGGCTTCCCAGATCCAGAACCCCTGCCCAACAACACACAATATGTGCACTACTTCATCGTGGGGGATGACGCCTTCTCCCTCACAACCTACCTCATGAAGCCCTACACCTCCAGATGCCTCACCCATGAAGAGAGGATCTTCAACTACAGGCTGTCCAGGGCAAGGCGGGTGGTGGAGAACGCCTTTGGCATCCTGGCCAACAGGTTCCAGGTACTTCTCACCACCATGCAGCATCACCCAGAGACAGTGAGGAGGATCATGGAAGCTTGCTGCATCCTGCACAATCTCATGCGCACCCGCTACCCAGTCTTGCAGAACAGGCTCATGGACCTCCAACAAGGCAATGGGGACATGGAGCCTGGGAAATGGAGGCAAGGGAGAAACCTGATCGACACTGAGGATGTACAAGGCCCCAACAGAGTTTCACATGAAGGGAAGAAGCAGCGCAACCTCCTGAAATACTGGTGCAACTCCCCAGCTGGAGCAGGGGAGTGGCAAGACAGGATGATTGATGATTAATGGATGCTTCCTTCAGCCTGTCTCATCACACAGATGAGATTGGGCCATTTATGTTGAGTGGCCCTTCAATGAACAGGGCATTTAATAAAGAGTTGTGTTTATGTTGAAATGTGTGGATCAATGATGACATTGTTATTGATAATAAAGGTCCATATGTGTGGCAGCTGGGATGGTGGACCATACAGTCCCACTATGCTTGCACTGGAGGTTTATATATCCCACAGCTATTACCCATCCCAAAGGTATCCCTGCCCATTCCACAGCTATTACCCATCCCAAAGGTATCCCTGCCCATCCCACTGCTATCTCAACCCATCCCATAAGCATGCAAAGGCTTAAACCATTTCTAAAAGTTTCCACCAAGACTTTATTTAATAAAATAAATGAAGCAAGTGTGCGAAGCAAAGATAATCTTTATTAATAACAAGCTGTAAAAGAAAAATGACCCAAGTGTCCCAAGCAAAGATTCTTCTTCTTCTCTCGTGTCGCTACACTTTTCCCAGGTTGGTGTAGCATGGTAGAAGGATTCACAGGTAAACAGATACCTGACAGGGGCTGCGACGTGAACGCTCCTTCTATGGCCCCCCCAAGCAAAGATAAAGTCAACAGGTAGCCACCCAGTCTCTGGCACTCTTCTTAGTCACTCTGAGGCATGCCCAGTCTCAGGGGTGAAGGGTCCAGGTGCTGTGGAGGTGGCTGCTGCTGGAGTGCTGGTTTGAGGTATCATTAGGGTGTCTGGCCCTGAGAGGACAACAGGGGACAGTGTGTGGAGGAAGCTTTCAGAAGGCTGGCTCAGTCCCGTGATGTTGAGAGCCCCTTCCTCCATGACATGGGGTGTCAGTCCCAATACCGATGATAGATGTTCTGAGGCTGGGCTTGGCTGTGGGGTGGAGGAAGGAGCAGTGTAGTGGGGCTGTCTGGTCTGCAGCTGAGCGAGGTGAGGCATGGGTGGCATCTGTGGCATGGGTGGCATCTGTGGCATGGGTGGCATCTGTGGCATGGCTGGCATTGGTGGCGTCGGTGGCATCGGTGGCATCAGTGACTGAGAAGGGCTGCCTGTGCTGCTGGACCTCCTGGTAGCCGTAGCCTTGGTAGGTGAGGGGCTGTGGAAAGCCTTGGAAGGGCAGTGACATCACCTGGGGTGAAGGAGCAGGCCTGGACTGGGTATGAGCAGGTTCATCTGGGTCTGGAGGGTTGTGAAGAAGACCGGTGATCCTGTCCCTTATTACCTGGTATTGTGATTCCGACATGTTCATGAGGGTCTGGTTGACGTAGGTGAGGAAGGGCTTGCGGTTGTAGGATGGGACGTCAGTGTGTACCAGCTGAGAGAGGAAATCTACGCTGCTTCTGATGGTGTCCCTGATCTCCAGCAGGACAGTGTGGCTCTGCCCCTCCAGTCTGCCTCTCTGCCTGATTTCTGTGGAGGTGGAGCTGGGGGTGGGTGTGGGTTGTTTTCTGGTGGAAGTGCCCTCTCCTTGCTCCCACTGCATCAGGGGGTCCTCCAAACACTCCACCACAGGGAGTGCAGCTGTCGGAGGGGGTCTCCGTTATGGCATGCTCCACAGATACCTGCCTGGACACAGGAGCTGACTCTTGGCCAGAAGAGGACTGGCTCTCTGTGGGCTGCCTGAGAGAGAGGGTTATGAGAGGGGCTGCTCCTCGATGGTGGATCTCACCCTCCAAGAAGCTGCACTTGGCCATCATGTAGGTCTCTCGGTCTGTCAGCTTGAATGTGGCCTGGGCAGATTTCTCGAGGTGCAGCTTCCCATACCAGGTGTGCATGTGCTTCCACTAGCCGAGGAGCACCTTCTGCCTTCTCTCTCCAAGCAGCCTGCTTCCTTTTGGTGTCCCTATAGAGCCTGTGTCCCTTCCGCCAAAGATACTCATTCTCCTTCAGCCATTCCAGCACCTCATCCTCATGTTCCTCTTCGATGGAGTACTGCCTCCTCTCCCATTCTCATTCTCGCGTATGCCTCTTCCTCCCTCTGGCAGGGCCATCTGGGCCCTCATCAGAGGGGCTTCGAGGTTGTAGGGGCTGCTCCTCCACACCACCACCAGCAGCATCAGCAACAACAACAGTAGCAGCAAAAGCAGGACCAGCAGGACCAGCAGCACCAGCAGCACCAGGATCATCAGCAGCAGAGTAAGCACCAGCAGCACCAGCAGGATCAGGATCAGCAGCAGCAGAGTAAGCACCAGCAGGACCAGGAGCACCAGCAGGACCAGGAGCACCAGCATAAGTACCAGCACTAGGAGCAGCGTCAGCAGAGTAAGCATCAGCAGAAGCACCAGCACCAGGAACAGCACCAGCAGAGTAAGCACCAGCAGAAGCACCAGCACCAGGAGCAGCGCCAGCAGAAACTCCAGCACCAGAAGAGTCAGCCCCAGCAGCAGAAGTCCCAGCAGAAGCAGAGTCAGGGCCGGGGTGGGTGGGGGTGGCCCTGTCCCTTTTGCCAGGGCTGGCAGCAGATGGCAGAGGCTTTCTCTTCTTCCCCATGGTTGTTGGCTGGCTGACTGGCTGGCTGGCTGGCTGGAGCTGTGTCTGGGAGCAGGTCTTTCCTCTGAATGGTGACCTGCTTGTGAGCTGCTTCCCTTTGTATCCACGGGGCTGACGCAATGCATCCTCCCCGCATGCGTAGTGAACGCTCTGCATCCACTCGGCATCCGCTAGGCTTCCGCTCTGCATCCGCATCATCCGCTCGGCATCCACTCTGCATCTGCTCCTTCCACTGCGGGTCCGCTTCGCTGTGCTCCCCCGGAAACCCTGCGGATGTGCCATCCGCTCCCATCTGCTTCCATCCGCTAGGCTTCCATGGAGCATCCACTTTCCATCCTGGCTACGTCCTCCCCAACCGTTCCTTTACGTTGTTGTCCGCTCTGGTTATGCAAATTCGGGGTACTTTTGAGAGCGGATAACAATGGATGGAACATTTTCTCGTCCACTGTGTCCTTTTTACAAACATTTTGCATCCATCAGCCAATGTGACAGGTTCTTAAGGCTAACATCAACCAACCCAAAAACCTAGAAAAAACTGACCAGAGCACAGGCTTCACAAGGGACTCGGAGAATTACTGAACTGCTTTGCTTCCTGCAAAGCTCTTCATCATTGAGGACTGACTTTTATCCCTTATGGGAGGGGCAATCACCTCCCAGCCCTGCTCCTTAGTCACCCTTCTGCTACAACTGCTCTCGCCTTCTAGCAGTTCTGCACACATGCACACTGGGAACAGGCTGCCCGGGGTCCTCTGCTTTGCTGCTGCCAGACTCCAAAAGCTCTGAAAACGGCATCCCACTCTCAGATGGTCCTGGCCCCATCCCTGCATTGGACTTAGGACCCTCATCCAAGTCCTCACCAGATTCCTTGACTGGTTCCCTTTCGTCCTCAATGACCGATACCTCTGCCATCTGCACTGGCTGCCAGTGAACCACAACAAAGTGTCTAGACCAGGGGTGTCAAACTCTAGACCTGTGGGCTGGACCCAGCTGATATAGGGTGCTTAGAACTGGCCCACAGAGCCGCCCTGGAAACAGCGAAGAACTGGCCTGTAATGCCTCTGCCAGTGAAAAGGGAGCTTGGGAGGGCCATGGGCAGTCTTCCTGAGCTCCATTTTCACTGGCACAGCACTGCAGGAGGCCCCTTCATGGGCCCCCAACACAAGTGATATTGAGCTGGCCGTGCCCCCCCTGGCCACGCTCCCCCCAAGGTCAAACATAATCCTGATGCAGCCCTCAATTAAATGGAGTTTCATACCCCTGGTCTAGACTCTTCTTAAAAATCTCCAGTAATGGAGCGCCCACAATTTCTGAAGGCAAGCTATTCCACTGGTTAATTGTCCTCCCTATTAGGAAGTTTCTCCTTAATTCCATGTTGCTTCTCTCTTTGATTAGCTTCCATCTGTTGTTTCTTGTCCTGCCCTCATGTGCTTTGGAGAATAATTACACCCCCTCTTCTTTGTGGCAGCCCCTCAAATCATGTCACCCCTAATTTTTCTTTTCTATAGGTCGTCCTTGACTTACGACCAGAATTGCGAGCAGAATTTGCATTGCTAAGTAAAGTAGTTGTGTCAGCTTTGGAAGTCATATTCCACACTGCCACATAGCCTGAGAAAGTGGGAAGGAAGTGATTTTAATTAAGTAGCTCTATGTAGACAGAATAAAATTATTTTGTTAGTTCAAGGTCATTAAGTATGGCGCAGGATGAAATAAGGATTTTGAATGGATTGTGATTGGGCCATGTGATATGATGACGACTAAGGGGGATGGATTTGTAGTTTGAGAATGTGTGGAAAGCCCAAAAACTTAGATTTGGATTCCATGGATGTGCCAGGTGCTATTCTAATGAAGGTACTTTTGAGATATGTTTGTCTCGGAGTTACTGATTGGAATGGAGGCTTGCTGGAACACTGACAAGTTGCTAAGTGGGTTGCATCTAATTTTATGATTTTTTTGTTAAGCAAATCACTGCAGTCACGAAGTGAATCATACAGTCATTAAGTGAATCCAGCTTCATCCATTGACTTTCCTTGTTGGAAGCTGGCTGGGAAGGTTGCAGATGGTGAATTCTTGACTCCGGGAAGCTGCAACCATTGTAAATACATGACAGTTCAGATGAGTATTCTTGCGTGCCTGTCTATAAGCGTGGTTCAGATGTGTACAAGAATGATTTGTATGTGAAGGTGAAAGCCTTAAGAGTACAAGGAATACTTGATTTGCAATCGTTCATTCAGCAATCATTCACAGTTACAGCAGCATCAAAAAGAATGTAGGAGATGACCAAGCTGAACCTGAGGGAGGCGTCAAGCATGTCATCAGTCTTCTTCATTTCTGCAAGAGATCTAAGTCCGGCCCACCTTGTATTCTGTTGATTCTTATCCACCACCAATTTGCCCTGGCTGTTAGTAGTTCAGATTCTTGTAGAGAGTGTTAGCATGCAATCAGTCTGTTTTCTTTTGAACTGCTCTGACTCCTCGTTTCTGTCATTTGACAAGTAACTTACATTTGGGCCCCGTATTTATCTCTGTTGCAGCATCCCTGTTGCTATGTGAACAAAATTCAAGTGCTTGGCAACCAGCATGCATACAATGGTTGCAGCACCCCAGGGTCATGTGATTCCCATTTGTGACCTTCCCAGGGGGCTTCCAGGACACAAAATCAACAGGAATCCCAGATTTGCATATTGCATGATTCACTTAAGAACTGCAGTGATCTTTGCTTAACAGCCACGGCCCAAAAAATCAGGCATGACTCACTTAATAGCCATCTTGCTCAGCAACAGAAGTTGTGGTCCCAATTGTGATTATAAGTCTAGGGCTACCTGTATTCTGCTAAAGAATAAAGATATGCAATATTTTAGATTCTATTGAAAAAAAAGTTCTTCAAAGCTTGTGGGAGTGTGAATGTAGCAATTCTTCAAAACAGCTTTTCCCCTTTGGGTTTGGGCACAGATTCATTGAAACATTGCAGACAAGTGATATGTTTGCACACCCACACTTTCCAACATATCTTTTCGCACAGCTCTGATACAGAATTCATGGGAACTTGGTTCCAGGAAATAGAACAAGCATGAAAGCAACATAGTTGATGGTGAAAAGAAGTCACTATGCTCAAAGGCACATTCTAAGTGGCAACATATTCAAAGGGGATGGGGATAGATGGCTGTCCAAATTTATAAGATGCTGGTCTTCCTCTCAAATGAACTCTTCTCCCCTTTGTCTACGAAGATTCCCAATCATCCAGATCATGGTTGTCCCAAAGTTGCTTTTTGCAAAAAGGTAACTGGACTTTCTTGAACTGAACCACCTTCTTCTTCTCCTGCTCCTTCTTCTTCTCCTTCTCTTCTTCTCCTTCTTCTCCTCCTCCTCCTTCTCCTTCTTCTTCTCCTCCTCCTCCTTCTTCCTCTTCCTCCACCTCATCTTCCTCCTCCTCCTCCTTAATAGCCTCCAGTGATGGAGCACTCACAACCCATGAAGGCAAGCCATTCCACTGGTTGATTGTTCTCACTGGTTGATTGTTTCACTGGTTGATCTCACTGTTAGAAAATTTCTCCATAGTTCTAGGTTGCCTGTATCCTTGTTTAGTTTCCATCCATTCTTTCTTGTTTTGTCTTCTGGTGCTTTGGAAAATAAGTTGCCTCCCTCTTCTCTGTAGTAGCCCCTCAAATATTGGAATGCTGCTATCATTTCACTCGTAGTTCTTCTTCTGCTTTTTTCTGCTTCTGCTTTTTGCTTTTGCTTCTTTGGAAAGCAAAATGTTTTCAAATAAAAAACCCAAGAAAGTCCAGTTGTGTTTTGGAAAAAGCACCGTTGGGTCTTCTCCTTTTGTACAAGCAATGGCATTGCATAAAACTACAAAAAGGGGCTAGGGCTTTGGTCTCAATTTTTATCCTCCTGCAATTGTCCATGACCCTATGGCTGGATACAAAGTACAGAATGAAGCAGACCTGGGCATTTTACACTCCCCAGGCCAATATCTGGCTCCTTGCTTTTATTTTGAAGGTGACTCTCAATTTATATAAGTCCATGTGTGCATGCTTCATAACAGTCCTCCCTTACAGTCCGAGTTTTGCAAGTGGCCCCTTGGGAAAGTTAATTGCCTACCCCTGGTCTAAACCTGCAACCCAGTTTGACCAACACAGGTGATATGTCCACATGATGTTTATGCCCAGACCAATAAAACATACCATATCTTAAGCTGATGATCTTGTTCACACAACATGTTAAGATGCAGTTCAGTTTCTGTTGCTCAGTTTGAAAGGCTAATTCATATGACCATTACTCTCAAGTAGCTGTCAACTCATAAAGCATTCCTATGTCTGTTTTAGAGTTGCCATAAACGGGGGGGGGGGGGGGGGGGGGGGAAGGAAATCTGAAAGAGCAGGGCGGCTTAAAACCAGAAGTACATTTCACACTTATCTTACGAAGATTGTAACTAAGCTACCAAATTTTCTGCCTGCAAAAATCCTTAATTGGAGAACGTGATTGATGACACCCAGCCCATGAACATGCTTCATTGGAGAATCTGATTTATGATACACTCAGGAGGGATGGGGCAAAGAGGGTCACAGTTAACTGTAAATTATGTTTGGAACATGTTGCTCCTAATAAATCTTCTGGACTCTTTTGAAACTTGGTTCATGGCTCATGATTTAATTAGGGCAATTGCCAGAATCCTGATAGTAGTCTTATTTCTCCTGTGGAACCCTCTGCTGATGAACTCTTACATTCTTTCTTGATAAGATTGTGTATGTTTTCACCTAGTGTGGCTGAAGCTACCTAGGAATGAAGTATGGTGCACTTCTCTCTGCAGAACAGAAGTCACCCAGGTTTGGTAGTGATTGCACAAGAATGTTCCACACTAGCTCCAGTGGATCATTAATCAAGGAGGACATAATATGATAGATTAAGCAAAAATCTGATATTGCAAATAATACCATCCTTCTGAGGAAGGGCTCCAGCACAAAACCTCTTGTCCTGGTGACCAACCCAGATTGATTCTTGCAATGTTACCCTAGGACACATATATAAGCCTTTATTTGTAATACCATCCTACTTCTTATTTGTTATATGTCATCCAATCTTCTCTTTCTCTCTCTTTTTTTTCAGCAGATAGATTTTCATCGAGAACATGAACAGGTTGAATAGATCATTGCTAACCTAACCCACGATCTGCCTCTGGCAAGCCCACAAGCAACATTTATCTTCCCCTTTCTCAGTACTAACATTACCTTTGAACATTGTGAAGTCTTATAAGTATCCAGACCAAGAGTCACAGAAAAAGTGATCCCTCCACAAACATTCCTCAGAACTAGATAATATTCCTTTGAACAAGATAATATCCTACCTAGCAATAACTTTGGAGGGTTGATACTTCAGTGAATATATGCAATCCTCTTGTAAAGCCATCTACATCAATGGGCTCTGACATATTCTACCCGAAGGATTATCTCTAGAAAACATCACCTGCAAATGCAAAGTGAAAGGAATGGCTGTGGCAGAATATACTGAAATACAAACTATAAAGCCACATTATGCTCCAATCTGCCGTGCAGACTTGGTTCTGTTCTTAATTTATGACTGTGTGTATTGAGAAAGCAGAAAGGGAGTAAACCAAGTAAATATGTCAAGCTGGATTTACTTATTAGCAACAGCTATTTGTGCAGCGGTAGGCAGTTTGCAATAAACAGAGATAAAATTATCCATAAAAGCAATCTAACTTTAAAATAGAATATGTTCTTACTGCACTTGAAATCCTGCAGTCTAAATGACCTACAGTTTTCCAGAGGTAAAAGAATAAGAGCCAACCTGATCAACAAAAGCTCTTGTACTTTCTCCATTGAGCTCTCTAAGGTCCTGAGCTTTTCCTCTTCCCCCCCCCCCAAGCTCTTGTGTTTTTCCCCATGTTATTAATCATAAAATCAGACAATGATAGAATTGCAGAATTGATTGAATTACAAGGATCATCTAAGGTTGTGTTTCTCAACCTTCTGGGACTTGAGAATTCTGAGAGTTGAAGTCCACATATCTTAAAGATGCCACAATTGAGAAGCACTGATCCAGGCTAATCTTCTGTGTTTTGTAGGAAAACCAAAGGAATCTTTTAGACGTGGTTATCCAACTTTTCATTAAAAATCTCCAGGAATGAAGAAACCAAAACTCCTGTAATTTGACTGTTCTACTGTTTACTAAACTTGAAATCATGATGTTTTCCTTATCTATTTCTGATATTTAAACAGTGTTTCAAGTAGTAGATCTATTGCAAGCAAGAACTCTGAGGCAGATGGATTCCTCAAAGAATAGCTTTATTGGAAATATCATATTGGCAAATATTTGGCGAAAACCAACTCTGAGGGGGCCCTTAGTTTTCACCTAATTAAATGTAAATGTTTTTCCCTCAACCCCAAACAATCAGTCACATGGCCCAATCAAGGCAGTGCCCACTGCTCTGGTGACATCACTCCTCCTTCCTCCAGCTATGTGTGAGAAAGACCTTGGTTCCCAAAAGTAAGTATTTTATTTTGACTACACAACCCCAACAATCTCTAATCTCCCTATCCCTGCCCCATCCTGCAGCACTGAGGCTTCAAGGTGACTTTGGCAGGCCAGCTTCAGGATTGACACATGGCTAAGGGATGTCTTTTATAATGGTATAAGACTATTTTGGAGGTTGTTCTATAATGGTAGAATACTATTTTGGCATAACTGTTCACAAATCCACAACTGCAGATTTCATTATGATCATGGCAGTGTTCCTGGTCCCTATTGTAGTGGATAAAATGTGGTTCTCAAGATATCAGTAAATTACAACTCTCCAAATTCCCAGCAAGCCTAGCCAAGAATTAGAAATTCCCTAAGGATGTAGAACCTACAACAGTTAACTTGAAGGAAATAATGCTGCACAACTACACAGTGTGGCACATCATACCTTCCCACATCAGAGAGGCTGAAATGTATTGGTCAGCTTAAATGTTTCATAATATTTATCTTCCTAGGCTAAAGGGAAATAAAACAGTTCATGACTGAGAGGCTGAGGGATCAAGTTTCTCTCTCCAGTCAAGGAGATTAACATCATAAAAGATCTCAAGCACCATGTGTTACTATAACAAAAGCACATTGCTAAACCAGTGAAGTTAGGAAAGTGTCAGATTTTTTTATTAATTTGTTCATTTCGCTTATTTTTTTAAGCCAAAACAATTAGATTTGCTGGGAGTGGAAATCAGGCATGTGTGACATCCCACCAGAGAATAAATAGTGTGCTACATGCACACAAATAAAACAAGCCAAAAATTTTTCCCATGCCATAAAGAATTAAGAAAAGTAAAATGAAGGTTATAATAAACATACCCACCTTTTGAAAATACTGATTGCAACTCTTTAATAGAGGAAATCCAGATCTTTTCATAAACTAATTCACTGTCACAATTAAAGGCCTGACAATTAAAACATATGAACAACGGTTGCAGGATTTGGGTTTGGCAAGTCTAGAGAAAAGAAGGATTAGCGGGGACATGATAGCAGTATTCCAGTATTTGAGGGGCTGCCACAAAGAAGAGTGGGTCAACTTATTTTCCAAAGCATCAGAGGGCAGGGCAAGAAACCATGGATTAATCAAGGAGAAAAGCAACCTAGAATTAAGGAGAAACTTCCTAACATGGAGAAGAGTTAACCAGTGAAACACCTTCCCTTTACAGGTCCTTTACAGCCCTATTCTATTCTTTTTTTACTTCTGTACAAATCATTTCAACACAGAAATGATGATGCGAGATATATTACATACAGAGATGTGAGATATATTACATAGGCCAATATGTTCATCATATTCTTAGAATTGAGATTAGAAATAGCCAGGCTAGGCAGTCCAGAAACTTCATGCTATAATTCCCACAAGCCTCAGCATGGCGATGTTATGTGAAGGCAACTAGGAGAAGAATAACGCAGAATAACTGAAGGTTCTTTAGATTATTTATTTATCCCCATTCCCCAATACAAAAGAACCATCATAACTAAGTTAGACAAAAGTTATGGCTAGATCTACTATGGTACCAAATGAGGTATGTGTAGTCCTCAACTTACAATCACAACTGAACCCAAAATTTCTGTTGCTAAGCATGACAGGTGTTAAGTGAGTTTTGTCCTATTTTACAGTTCTTTCTTGCCACTGTTGTTAAGTGAATCACTATGTTGTTAAGTTGGCAACACAGTTAAATCAACCTGGCTTCCTTCTTGACTTTGCTTGTCAGAAGGTCACAAAATGTGATCACATGACCCTGCAACACTGCAACCGTCACAAATAAGAGCCAATTGCCACACATCTGAGTTTTGCTCACATGAGCATGTGTTAATAATATATCAATAATATAATAAAACCCTAACCTTAACCCTAATACTAGACAGCACAGTATCAACAGTAGAGACCTTCACATTTCTAGGTTCCATCATAATTCAAGACCTAAAATGGACACCTAACATCAAAAATGTCATCAAAAAAGCACAACAAAGATTGTTCTTTCTGCGCCCAAAAAGCTCAAAATGTCCAAAGAGTTGCTGATTCAGTTCTACTGAGGAATTATTGAGTCTGTCATGTGCACCTCTATAACTGTCTGGTTTGGTTCTGCAATCCAACAAGACAGACACAGACTTCAGAGGATAATTAGGATTGCAAAAAAAAAAAAAAAACAATTGCTACCAACCTGCCTTCCATTGAGGACCTGTATACTGCACAAGTCAAAAAGAGGGCTGTGAAAATATTGACAGACCCCTCACATCCCGGACATAAACTGTTTCAAATCCTACCCTCAAAATGATGCTATCGAGCACTGCACACCAGAACAACTAGACACAAGGATAGTTTTTTCCAGAATGCCATCACTCTGCTAAACAAATAATTTCCTGCTTGTATCCTTATGATATATAATGACTGTTTCCTAGTATGATTTGATTGCTAATTTGTAACCTATGATTATATTAAGTGTTGTACCTTATGATTCTTGACGAATATATCTTTTCTTTTTATGTACACTGACAGCATATGCACCAAGACAAATTCCTTGTGTATCTAATCACACTTTGCCAATAAAGAATTCATTCATTCATTTAATTATAGTGATTCACTTAACACTCAGGTCAGGAAAGGTCATAATTGGAGCAAAACTCACCAATTGCCTCACTTAGCAACATAAATGTTGGACTCAATTGTGGTCATAAATTGAGGATTATCTATCTTTAAGAGGAAAAAATGTATTTTGAATTAAATAAAAATAAATCAACTCCTGAGAGGCAAAGACATGAAAAACAATGTAGCTAATTTCAATTAAATGTACAGATGGTTTCAGACCAAATGTAATTTTAAATATGAAGGCTGAGTTTGGGATTGGATAATCCTAATATCAATCTAATAAATAGTTTTTTGATAGATTTAGCCATTCCTGGTAATCATTGGAACATAAAATACTAAATGGTCCAACAGTTAGCTTGAGAAGTTCTTGAAGCAATAAAACATTTATGATCAGTATCTTTTAGACCAGGCAGTTTTAATACCAGAATTTCATAAAATGTCCTTTTGCAAAAAAAGTTTCACACCAGGACTTCCCAGAGAGTTTTTTTTAATCTAATTTTTGTCTCATAAAGATGATAGAGCTTTTCTTTTTAATTAAAGACAGCTTAAAATCTGGAGAAATATGGTGCTAGAGTCAGGAAGCAGAGGAATGTGGAGATGTGCTTTACAAAAAAGATCATTTGTTGGTTTTTACATAGGCCAGGCTATCATGAAATCTGTCTTCCAATGTCTCAAAGTTTACTTCCCCTCTGGGAAAAAAAGCTTCTATTTTTCTATCTTATTCAAGGCAGCCAATAGAAAAGAATATTTGTAGCTCAGGGTTGAATTGAGAAGCCTTTGGTACTCTTTGAGCTTGGTGGTTTTTTGATTAGTAAAAAAAAAAATACTCCTGTCAAGGAACTGACAACTCAGGCAAACAATCAAACAATAAACAGCTTAATCAGGGTACCACCAAGAACACTCTAACACTGGCAGAGCAGGCTACTTGTAAATAAACACAGAGTAAACTCCACTCCCTTCTAGCCTTGACGGTCCCAAAAGTGCTTTTTTCAAGAGGCATCTGGACTTTCTGGTTTTTCTTTGAAGACATTTCAGTTCTCATCCAAGAACTTCTTCAACTCTGCCTGGATGGTGGGGAATGGAAGGATTTATACTCCTTGCAGATAGCTGGTCATTTGCAGGTCCTTAAGTTCACCTGGATGTTAATCTGTGTCTTCAGGGTCACCTGATTGGTGCAAAGGGGTTTGAAGCCATCTTGGAACTGTTGAAAAGACTGTGTTGTAGATTGGGGATAGATGGTGTCATACTCCTTTCCCTCTGTTGAGAGAGGGCTGTTCAATTTTGACATAGATGGTCTCTTTGACCCCTCTTTCAAACCAGCACTCCTGTCTGCCCAAAATATGGACAATGTTGTATTTAAAAGAATGGCCTGTGTCCAATGGTGGTATTCAATTTTTTTTATTACTGGTTCTGTGAGCATGGCTTGGTGGACATGGCAGGGGAAGGATACTGTAAAATCCCCATTCCCTCCCCATCCTACTAACCTGCTTTTCAGCGCCGTTCTCCTGTGCAGGGCAACAAAAGAAGACCCAGCTGATTAGCTGGGACTCCAATCATCAGGGTCTTGGGAGCCAGTGAATAGATAGGCAGGGCCAACCAGAGGTGGTATTTACTGGTTCTCCAAATTACTCAGAACTGGCTGAATACCACCTCGGCCTGTGTCATACAATACAGTCCTTTCAACAGTTTCAAGAAGTCTCCAAATGCATTTATACCAGTCAGGTGATCTGATGACACAGATAAACCTCTGGGTGACCTTAAGGACTCACTAAAAAAATGCAAATGACCAGCTGTCTGCAAAGAGTATAAATCCTTCCATTCCCCACCATCCAGTCAAAGCTGAAGAAGCTCCTTGGATGAGAAGTGAAACATCTTCAAAGAAAAACCAGAAAGTCCAGTTGCCTCTTGAAAAAAGCACTTTGGGGACAACCATGAGTTGGATGACTGAGAATCTCCATAGACATTTAGCCTTGATGATGTTGCATAATGAAACGTCTTCAAGAAAACAATGAAGCTCAGAGAGCATCAAGGATCCTGCTATTCCTAGAGTGCTTGAGGATTTCTTTACATTTTCTCTTGGTGCAGAGGTGGCATTTGAGATGACTTTGTTGCCAAAATTGATAAAAGGCACTATAGCTGGAAATGTTCTTTTTCTGTGACAGGTTTGTTTATTATTCTGCCATTTCATTGAATGACTGCACTTTCTAGTCTGGAAAAAAACAGTGGAAGTGTTCCCTCATGAGCAATTCTATTGGGATGTAAGAAGCCAGAAGCTGGAGACTGCTGGAGAGAATATTGTACAATGCAAAACAAGATGTGCACATATTTACTCTGCCTTTCTGTGAAGATGGTAGACTTAGATGTCCCTCAGGCATTTGATGATTCCTGAGGATTTTCTGAGGGAGTGTGGAGAATTTCCTGTGAGTTAAGGTAAAGACATGGTATGATTGCTGAGATCTTTTGAGCTTGTGGAATCCAAAGATGTAGGTCAATACTTTGGAGTATTAGCTCTGCTATTTGTAGACTTGGATTCATGTCCTAACCCTAATGAATGGCTATGAGGACATGAATTATCATTGTCAGGTCTCCTGGATCCAGGTAGAGCTGTAACTAGCATACAGGTAGTCCTTGCCTTACAGCAGTTCACTTAGTAACCTTTCAAAGTTATGACAACACTGGAAAAAAAGTGCTTTAGGACCATTTTTCACACTTACAACCATTGCAACATCCCCATGGTCACATGATCAAAATTCAGACACTTGGCAACTGGCACTTATTTATGACAGTTGCAGGGTCCTGGAGTCATGTGGTCACCTTCTGTGACCTTCTGATCAGAGGTGGTATTCAGCAAGTTCTGATTAGTTCTGGAGAACTGGTAGCAGAAATTTTGAGTAGTTTGAAGAACCGGCAAATACACCTCTGACTGGCCCTGCCCCCATATATTATCTGCCTCCCGAGTCCCAGCTGATTGTCTGGGTCTTTTTTTGTTGCCCTACACAGGAGAATGGAGCTGGAAAGCAGGCTAGTGGGGTGGGGAAGGAATGGGGATTTTGCAGTATCCTTCCCCTGCCATGCCCACCAAGCCACATCACGCCAACCAAGCCATACCCACAGAACCGACAGTAAAAAAAATCTGAAATCCCACCACTGCTTCTGACAAGCAAAGTTAGTGGGGAAGCCAGATTCACTTAAATTGTTAAGTTAATCATATTTAACATGTGATTAACTTAACAACTGTAGTGATTCCCTATGGCAAGAAAGGCTGCAAAATGGGGCAAAACTCACTTTACAACTGTCTCACTTAACAACAGAAAGTTTGGGCTTGCAGTTATAAATTGAGGACTACCTGTACTAGGTAAAGCTCTGTCAACTGGGATATGAGTTCTGAAGAACCAGAGATGGATTTAGAAGCCCCACTAGATGGATCACACCAAGAACTCAGATCTTCAAGACAACTAAAACTATTTTTATTGATACTGGCTATAATTACAGAATCTTGCAGTAGCAATAGCATTTAGATGTATATACTGCTTCACAGTGCTTTACAGCCCTCTCTAAACTGTTTACAGAGACAGCCTTTTGCTCTCAACAATCTGGGTCCTCATTTTACCAACCTCGGAAGCATGGAAGGCTGAGTCAACTTTAAGCCTGGTGAGATTTGAACTGCCAAATTGCAGGCAGCCGACAATCAGCAGAAGTAGCCTGGAGTACTGCACTATAACTACTGCGCCATCATGGCTCGTGCAAGTCTGATTCTGCTGTGCCACCCTCTCATAACTCAATGAATCAAAGATCTGTCTTCTGAATGCTATCTGCCTGTTTTGGACTTTAAAATGACTGGCCAATAGCTCACACATATCTCTGCAAAGCTCACCTGCCTTATTCTCTACAGGAGCAGAATTGTCATCAATCAATTCATCCAAGTCTGTAAGTAATTCTTGAAGGACGTTATGATTGATGGATTGAAAGATTCCCCAAGAGAGAGATCTAATAGGACTGAGAAGCACATGATCTCATCATCATGGCTCTCCCCACTTCATTGTGGAAAATGACCAAAGAGTGAGTTCCCCTCTCTTATGGGCCTTTGCAGAGGTGCTATTCAGCAGGTTCTGACCAGTTCTGAAGAACTGGTAGCAGAAATTTTGAATAGTTTGGAGAACCTGCAAATACCACCTCTGACTGGCCTCACCCCCATCTATCCTCTTGCCTCCCAAGTCCCAACTGATCAGCTGGGTCTTCTTTTGTTGCCCTGCATTGGAGAACAGAGCTGAAAAGCAGGTTAGTGGAGTGGGGAGGGAATGGGATTTTGCAGTATCCTCCCCTTGCCACACCCACCAAACCACGCCCACAGAACCAGTAGTAAAAAAAATTGAATCCCACCATTGGGCCTTTTTATGAAAGAAGTAAAGGCTTCGACAGTGTTTATTCTCAGAGAAATGCTTAACATTCATCAACGAGGACATCTGGACAAAGTGCAACTGGCTTGTGGCCAAACCAACAATCTACAAATAAGCAGATAGGGATGATGCATTGCTGTGAGGTTTGGTTCAGCAGATAGCTACTGTGACCTACTTCCTGCAGAATAAGGTATCTTCTCCCCCATATTAAAGCAGAGAAGCTTGGTAAATGGAAGAGACTTCAGGTAATTAATTTTCTTCTAGGAAACATTAATTCACTCATGTACAGCAAGCCTAGTGCCCTGCAATTCTTCTGTATTACAAGTCTGATAATATCTGTTTGTGCAGATGCTATATTTGGGCATCTTAACAGGCTGACTTTTTGAAATAAAACAATTAGTTCTTGATTGTTAAAGGTGATGTGAGTGGCAGTGATGAGATTTAAAAATGTTTACTACAGGTTCTGTAGGTGTAATGCTTGGTGGGTGTGGCAGGGGAAGGATGCTGCAAAATCCCCATTCCCTCCCACCCCACTAACCTACTTTCCAGTTCCGTTCTCCTGTGCAGAGCAACAAAAAGAGACCCAGACGATCAGCTGGGACTCGGGAGGCAGAGAATAGATGTGGGTGAGGCCAGTCAGAGGTGGGATTTGCCGGTTCTCCAAACTACTCAAAATTTCTCCTACTGGTTTTCCAGAACTGGTCAGAACCTGCTGAATACCACCTTTGGTGAGTGGGTCTTTCTCCAAACTGAAAGTTGAAGTTTCAGTTTAGTTGCTGACAATCCGTTTCGTCACATACCCATGACCACTTTTACAGAGTAATCCAATTATAGAGTCTATCTCCACCTAAAACTCACATCAAAAACTTCTTTGAAATGAAAAATACTATCTGCCTGTTGAAGATAATGTCATGAGGTCCTGCTGTGCAAAGAGGAGAGGGGGGAAAAGGAAAATATTGTGTTGAGTGGGCATCTTGTAGTTTGGATTGGAAAGATTCAGACATGAGGATCCAGAAGCTGAGATTAATAATTTTTTTAATTGAAAAGGAAGTTAATTTCTTCATACAAGAATTTCAGCAAGTATCTTACAGGTAATACTCTTCTTAGAACCAGAATTGGAACCAGAATTTCCATTGCTAAAGCCCATATCACACTGAACCAATGGATGCAAAGAGGATGTAAAACGGAAAAAAAACCTTGCCATCCGTTCGAAAACGTGATGTACTCACTGCCTCCGTTTGGCTTCCTCTCTATCCGTCCAGCATCCGTTTATTGATGTTTCATCCACTCCGAAAGTTTTGGGCTGCCAAAAACTTTTGCACAGAAAATGTATCCAGTTCGTCCATTCTGCATCCACTACGCATCCGCTATATCCGCTAGGCATCCGCTGCGCATCCGCGCAACTCGCATCCGCCCGGACACAGGGAGGAAGCGGAACGGACGCGGAACGGATGCAGAACGGATGCCTAGCGGATGCAGAATGGAAACAAAGCGTTTAAAGTGGAAAAAACGTTCGCAGAGGGGACCTATCT
The DNA here is from genome assembly GCA_015471245.1 of Laticauda colubrina. NCBI lineage: Eukaryota > Metazoa > Chordata > Lepidosauria > Squamata > Elapidae > Laticauda > Laticauda colubrina. Next base: position 20,096,681 of record BLBF01000036.1, on the reverse strand, counting down.
CAGATATTAAGGATGTCTAGAGGATGCTTAGAGGATGCCTAGAGGATGCCTCGCGGAAAACCTATACTGCATATAAAAAGGGGGAGCAAGTCGCCTGCATATCACTTTCAGAACAGCAGCCCAGCGGTGCAGACCTCTGCAGCCTTCATCTGCCACTTCCTCTTCCACAGCATCCAGTCATGTCCACCGTGGATTGTGACAAAGTCCTTTCGGCAGCCACCATCCTTCTGCAACAGTGGGAAACCATCTACAGGCTCTGTGAACTCTACTACGGGAAGAAAAGGAGGCACCCAGCACCATCAGCTTTGTGGTCAGAGAAGTGGTGCAGGCCATCATCGAAGAATACCTGGAGGAGCTCCTCCAGTACCCCTCCACTGAAGAAGGATGGAAGAAAGTTGCAGAGCAGTGGTATCAGAAGTGGAACTTCCACCACACCGTTGGAGCCATAGATGGCAAGCACGTGGCCTGCAAAGCACCAGCCAAGTCGGGGTCCACTTATCACAACTACAAGGGCTTCTTCAGCATCATCCTCTTCACCATGGTCGATGCTGACTAAAAGTTCATGTACATCAATGCTTCAGGCAACGGCTCATCTTCAGATGCCTAGGTATACAACGCCAGTCACCTCAAGGAGGGGCTGGAAAGCAACCTCAAGGTGGGCTTCCCAGATCCAGACCCGCTGCCCAACGACAAGCAAGATGTGCCCTACTTCATCGTGGGGGATGACAACTTCTCCCTCACAACCTACCTCATGAAGCCCTACACCTCCAAATACCTCACCCGTGAAGAGAGGATCTTCAACTACAGGCTGTTCAGGGCAAGATGGGTGGTGGAGAACACCTTTGGCATCCTGGCCAACAGGTTCCAGGTACTTCTCATCACCATGCAGCATAGCCCAGAGACCATGAGGAGGATCGTGGAAGTTTGCTGCATCCTGCACAATCTCATGCGCACCCGCTACCCAGTCTTGCAGAACAGGCTCGTGGACCTCCAGCAAGGCAATGGGGACATGGAGCCTGGGGAATGGAGGCAAGGGCAAAACCTGATCGACACTGAGGATGTGCAAGGCCCCAACAGAGCCTCACGTGAGGCGAAGAAGCAGCGCAACCTCCTGAAACACTGGTGCAACTCCCCAGCTGTAGCAGTGGAGTGGCAAGACAGGATGGTAAATGCTTAATGGATGCTTCCTTCAGCCTATCTCATCACATGGATGAGATTGGGCCATGTATGTTTGGTTGACCTACAATGAACAGGGCGTTTAAGAAAGAGTTGTGTTTATGTTGACATGTGTGGATGATTGATTATATCGTTATTGATAATAAAGGGCCATAGGTGTGGCACCTGGGAGGATGGACCATACAGTCCCACTATGCTTCCACTGGAGGTTTATCTATCCCACTGCTATCCTAACCCATCCCACAGCTATTACCCATCCCAGAGGTATCCTAACCCATTCCAAAGCTATCCTTACCCATCCCACAAGCTATCCTTACCCATCCCACAAGCAAGCAAAGGCTTAAACCATTTCCAAAAGTTTCCAGCAAGACTTTATTAAAAAAAAGAAATGAAGCAAGTGTTTGAATCAAAAATAGACTTTATTAACAACAAGCTATAAGACAAAAATGAGTCTCTGGCACTCCTCTTGGTCGCTCAGTCTCAGGGGTGAAGGGTGCAGGTGCTGTGGAGGTGGCTGGTGCTGGAGTGCTTGTCATCAGCTCCTCCAGAAGCAGAAGCATCAGAAGTGCCAGCCCCAGAAGAGCAAGCCCGTGCTGCAGAAGCCCCAGGAGAACCAGAGTGAGGGCCAGGGGGCGGGATGGTAGCCCTGTCCCTCTTGCCAGGGCTGGCAGCAGATAGCTGAGGCTTGCTGTGCTTTCACATGGTTGTGGGGTTGCTGGCTGGCAGGGAGGCTGGCAGGAACCAAGGCTGGCAGCAAGGCTGGCAGGGAGGCTGGCAGCAAGGCTTACAGGCAGACATGCAGGCAGGACAGGCAAGGCAGTCGATGTGTCTGGAAGCAGGTCTTTCCTCTGAATGGCGACCTGCTTCCGAGCTGCTTCTGTTATATCCGCGGGGCTGACGCAATGCATCCTCCCCACATGCGCAATTAATGCCAGGCATCCGCTGTGCATCCACTGTGCATCCGCTGTGCATCCGCTTCATCCGTTCCACGTCCGCTGTGCATCCGCTGTATCCGTTCCACATCCGCTTTGCTTCGGCCCCCCAGAAGCCTAGCGGATGTGCCATCTGCTCTCATCCGCTTCCATCCGCTGGGCTTCCGTTCTGCATCCACTTTGCATCCGCTCTGCGTCCTCCCCGCGTCCGTTCCTTTCCGTGTTATCTGCTCCGGTTATGCAAATTTTTGCCCCTTTTGAGAGCGGATAACAACGGATGGAACATTTTGCTCGTCCGCTGTGTCCTTTTTGCATCCGTTGGCCAGTGTGACATGGGCTTAAATGGCAGTTATTGAGTCATCCCCAATTTTTTTGTCCTTCTTTGTCATGCTTCTTAAGTGAACTACTGCAGTTTTAAGTGAATTATTCAATTATTAAGTGAATAATTAATTCACTTCATTGACTTTGCTTGTCTAAAGATGGTGGGATAAGTCACAAATGGTGAGCATATGATCCCAGGATCTACAACCATTGTAAATATATATCAGTTGCCAAGTGCCTGAATTTTGACCATGTGACCATGGGAATGCAGCAACGGTCATAAGTGTAAGGAATGGTTCAAATGGTTGCAACACAAATGATTGTAAGTTGAGGGATACCTGTACTGTTAGATGAGATACCAAAATGTGGGCAATTAGCAGAATTATTTTCAATTTCCTCCTGTTTTTTTTTTTTGTCTAAAAGGCAGAGAAAATGCATGATCTACATACTTCCTATGTTGAGAACAATCATTTCCGTCAGTAGAACAGAGATGTCCAATCTTGGGAATTATAAGATCTGTGAACTTCAAATCCCAGAATTCCTCAGCCAGCCATGTAGCCTGGGGAATTCTGGGAGTTGAAGTCCTCATGCTTAAAGTTGCCAAGATTGGACACCTGTGATGACCCAGAGTACATCAGAAATATAACAAAAACCAAAACATAAATAAAAGTCCTTTAATGCCTTCAACTTGGCTTCACTGTTTAATTGTTCACAGTGGAGGACTAAACTATTTTCAAAATAACATTTCAAAGGAAAGAAACACAGTTCAAATTCAAAGAGCCGATAACGAAGCAAAAACCCAAACCAAACCGCACTGAATAAAGTTCCACGACAGACCAGGATAGATAATTGCCAATTTCAGGAAAATAACCAGGTACAGTCCATTGGAAGAACACCAACCAAAATAAACCTTCTTTAGGAAGAAAACATAATTTGTCTCCAGCATCTGTTAGCATGCAGGTCCAACCTTTTATGCAGATCTCACACCTACAACCCATGAAGAGGAGGCCCTCTCCTCCCCAGCAGACCACATTTTACCCTGATCCTCTCCTCCCTGCGTGCCCTAGGGTGGATAGGGGATGGGCCTGGGTCCTCTTCTGACTGCTCAGCCGGCCTTCCCCAGCCTCCTCCACCACTTCTGGAGCCACACTTCCACTCCCTGTTGGCTGTTCCTCCTCTTCCTCAGAGTCAGTCTCCATCAGGGGCATGACAATAACTCTGCATAGAAAAAGCTCTCATAATTGATATAGAAGGACGTCATACCCAGATTAAATCTAGCACAAAAGCCAGTGCAGAAAGTTAGTTATTGATGGGGTTTCCTACTTTGTGCATATTGTAATTGGTGACTGATGGTCACTTGGTGGGACACTGGGGGATCAGACTGGTTTGCTTGAGGCACAGATTAGGGCAAAGGAAAACCATGGCACACTTCTTGTGCTTGCTGGCTTCAAGATGGCTGCCTCTTCTGCCTTGACTCCTTATACATCTTGGTGTGTACTTCACTTTCCACCATCCCCAAACTAACAAAGCATTTCTGAGAATTCTGGAAGTTATTCATTATTTGCAGAATACAGAATAACAGAGTTGGAAGATCCTTTGAGATCCTCTAGTCCAACCCACTCCTCAAGCAGAAGAACCTATACTATCCCAGACAAATGGCTGTCTAATGTCATCTTAAAAACCTCCAGTAATGGAGCACCTATAACTTCTGAAGGCAAACCTTTCCACTGATTAATTCTTCTCATTGTCAGGCAATCTATCCCTAGTTCTAGCTTATATCTCTCTGTTAAGCTTCTATCCATTACTTATTGTCCTGCCTTCAGATGCTTTGGAGAATAAGCCTTCTTTTCTGTGACAGTTCCTCATATAATCAGAGTTGGAAGGGACCTTATAGGTCATCTAATCCAACCCCCTGCCCAAGCAGGAGACCCTACACCATTTCTAACAGTTAACCAGACTTGGAAGGGACCTTGTAGGTCATCTAGTCCAATCCACTGCCCACGTGGGAGACCCTACACCATTTCTGACATATGGCAGTCCAATCTCTTCTTGAAAGTCTCAAGGGATGGCATTCCCACAACTTCCAAAAGCAAGCTGTTCCATTGGTTGATTGTTCTCACTGTCAGAAAGTTTCTCCTTATGTTCAGGTTAAAACTCTCCTCAGGTACCATGACAGGAAGACTATCATATCAGCCCTGGTCCTTCTCTTTGTTATGCTAGACATACCCAATTCCTGTAACTGTTCACCATATATTTTTGTCTCCAGTCCCCTAATCATCTTTGTTGCTCTTCTCTGTACTCTTTCTAGAGTCTCAACATCTTTTTTTTATTGTGGTGACAAAACTAGATGCATTATTAGCCTCCCATCTTATATCAAACCCTGGGTGGCTCCCAAACAAATTGCAACCCAACTAGCCATTCTGTTTCCCACCTCTTTACCAGTTCATTTTTATTTAGTTTTATTTATTTATTTATTTAATTTTGTCAATTGCTTACAAGATAACAGGTATAAGTATAAACATAGTTATGAATACACGAAATGGATACATATAAGAAAAATAAAAGAAACAATAGGACAGCGACAGTAGGCACATTGGTGCGCTTATGCACGCCCCCTACAGACCTCTTAGGAAAGGGGTGAGGTCAATAGTAGACAGTCTAAGGTTAAAGTTTTTGGGGTTTGGGGAAGAAACCACAGAGTCAGGTAGAGTATTCCAGACATTGACCACTCTGTTGCTGAAGTCGTATTTCCTGCAATCAAGTTTGGTGTGATTAACCTTGAGATTGTATCTATTGTTTGCTCTTGTGTTGTTATGGTTGAAGCTGAAGTATTCATTGACAGGTAGGACATTTCAATGTATGATTTTATATACCATACTGAGATCAGACCGAAGACGGCGGTCTGATAGAAGGTTTTCTAGGTCTAGGATTTCGAGTCTGGTGACACAAGGTATTCTGCAATGAGCAGAGGAGTGGGAACTCTTCTTGTGAAATATTTCTGGACTTTCTCAATTGTGTTAATATTTGTGTCCAGGATCAGCCATTCAGTGGTTGACTGTTCCCAAACAGAAACTCTATTAGCCATTGCTAAATTTATCTAATTGATTTTACCGGCTGCATCAATATTGTAAAGTTTCTTTGCTAGAGGGTGGTATATTTTAGCGTGATTATTAAAATAGACAAACCTCCCTCTCTACCAAACACTGCAGAAAGGTTGATTGTTTTGGAAGAGGAGGGAGGAAAACTAGAAGCAGAGAGGCCGGAGGTGGTTGTTTTGGACGTTTTTATACAGGCACAAGAAAGAGCAGAAAACGAAAGAGAGAAGGATGGAACACGTCCCATTTCCAGCAAAATGATAGCGGGGAAGGAATGGGTTTACTCAAAACCCATTAGTGGGCCATTTATAGCCCCCTTTTTTCCAGGTCCTAAAAGTTCAGATTGCCAGTTATTAAAAGCCATTGCAGAAAGTAAACAGACATTAGAGTAAACACATTTATTCTTGGGTAACTTTAAACCACACCGGTCCTGCCTTCCCATCATCCACACCCTGAACATTTCCAATGTGCAGGACCAGAAGGTTTGGGCATTTCTCACTAAAAGCATCACACTGACAGATAAGTGATAATAATGGCCGAATAATAGAACTAAATAGAAGTGAAATGCAGTTAGGTTCAGCCATTCAGATCAACCCACTGACCGTTGTCACCCCTGAGATTTGCCTGTGAAATCCAGATCACGTGGATGGATGCAGATCATTTAGATGCTGATTTTGCATGGGCTTGCATAGGCTTATAATATGAGGCTCCCTGAAGTCCAATTAAGAGCATGAGCTAGTATCATAGGTGAACCAATTTTCTCCTCCTTGCCCAAATATAAATCAAGATCCCTATTTTGTTTTACTTCTAGTGCTTAGTGGGGTTTTTTTCCCCCATTCCTGTTGCTGTTACAATAAATACTTTCAAAAGAAAGTAGCAGGCATTGTGACATCAAAGGCATTAAAAACATGCCATCTGTCAAAAAAACCCCAACTCTTTAATCCTGTGATTGCCACATAAAATTAGTCTCTTGACTTCGAGGGGACTTGCTCCCAGCTAAAGGAAAATAGAAAGGGCAGCTTTCTAATGGAGACAGAATCACACATCCAGGCAGGCTTGTCTAGCAACAACAATGAATAGCACTTTGTAAGATTGTCCCCCATTTTGGAATCCATCTGTAAAAGATGATTTGGATAACAAAGGGGTGCAAATATAGCATCTGCTTCAAATATATAAAGCAGTTCACCTTCTCCTGATTTTGCAAATTTTCACAGAACAAAGGCAGGGCTGTTTTAAGATGTGATATTGCAGGAGAAGAAGTGACAGAGCCTGGAGATAGAGTCAAGAGAGGTATCAGCCTAGAGTTTCTAAGTTTCAACAAGGGGTCTAAGTCCTACCCCTCTTGAATTCCAACAATCCTTATTTAACACCCAAATTGTGCTAACCATTAATTGTCTAGATTCATAAGTGCATAAGCATGATCATTAAATTAGTTTAACTGCAACAAGACATGGTCCTGTCTTCCACACTTGATAGGTATGTTCCAAAACACCTTTGGTGGCCAAAAAGAAGAAAGAAAGAAAGAAAGAAAGAAAGAAAGAAAGAAAGAAAGAAAGAAAGAAAGAAAGAAAGAAAGAAAGAAAGAAAGAAAGAAATTCTTGGTTTGAAGAGCAGTTGGTTTAGTAGTTAAACTACTAGTCTAGACACCAGGAGATTGTGAGTTCTAGACTTTCCCGCCCTAGGCATGAAAGCTAGCGAGGTGACTTTGGGCCAGTCTCTCTCTCTCTCTCTCCCTCTCTCTCTCTCTCTCTCTCTCTCTCTCTCTCTCTCTCTCTCTCTCTCTCTCTCTCTCT
>BLBF01000036.1:20073337-20086415 GCA_015471245.1 Laticauda colubrina | reverse complement strand
TGTGTGTGTGTGTGTGTGTGTGTGTGTGTGTGTGTGTGTGTGCTGTTCAGCTTCCTTCGGGTATTATCCCACGTCATTGTAGTTCTGTTAAAGTTGTAGCAACGTTTCAGCAGAATCTCATCTGCCATCCTCAGGCTTCTGTATAGAGTTAGTTCCTGGTTTCAAATTTGAGGCTAGTCCATTCTGATTGGCTGGGAACCTGGATCTGTGTTCATTGGACTTGGAATTTGATTGATTGGTGTTTCTGGTTTCTTCTGTCGGTTTTGTGGCTTTGATTGGCTGGCAACACTCTGTTCTTGTGTTGGAGGCTTTCAATGCAGCTTGGCTCTGTGTGAAGGGACGGCTGCTCTTCATTAGCAAGCTGCTATTCATTAGCAAGCTGGGTTTCACCTGGGTGCCTGGTGGGGGGGTTAGGTGGGAGCTATCAGAGGGAGTCTGTTTTTGCCCAGGTGTTTGCCTGGCTTGTGGCATGGAGATCTTTCTATTTGAGAGTGCAGGCTGTGTTCCAATGAACACAGATCCAGGCTCCCAGCCAATCAGAATGGACTAGCCTCAAATTTGAAACCAGGAACTAACTCTATACAGAAGCCTGAGGATGACAGATGAAATTCTGCTGAAACGTTGCTACAACTTTAAAAGCATTTCAATGATGTGGGATAATACCCGAAGGAAGCTGAACAGCACACATGTAAGTATCCGCGAAAACTTAAAAAAACATATATATATATATATATATATATATATATATATATATATATATATATATAAATAAATATATCAGATACACACACACACACATGCATACACATACACATACACACATACATATGATAGGGGCTCATGTGGCAAGTCACTGGATTTGCTCCCCGCTGATGCAGGCAGCTTGGCAGCTTGATTCCCGTGAGCGAATAAACCACAGAGGAACAGCAAAGGAGCCTCCCCAAATTGCCTACCAGCAATCGGGCAAACCACGGGTAAAGATAACACTGCCCATAAAATAGCCACCTTGGTGATCCCTGTCAAACACATGCCATACGCTAAATAAATAAATAAACAAACATATGAAGAATGATGGAAGGAACTAGGTATGTCTAGTCTAATGAAGAGAAGGATGATGGTTGATATGATAACAGTCTTCTAGTACCTGAGGGGCTGCCACAGAAAAGAGGGGTTGACTTATTCTCCATAGCATCGGAAACCAGCACAAAAAGTAACAGGTGGCAGATCATTTAAGAAAAATCCAACACAGAACTAAGGAGAACTTTCCTGACAGTGGGAACAATTAATCAATGGAATGGCTTATCCCTGGAAGTTGTGGGTCTTCCATCACTGGAGGTTTTCAGAAAGAGACTAGACAGCCCCGAAGGTGCTTTTTCCAAAGGTCATGTGGAATTTCTTGATTTTTTTCTCTTTGAAAACAATTCGCTTCTCACCCAAGAAGCTTTTCATCTGAGAACTAAAGAAGATTCTTTGAAACGTAGTGGAACATTGACAGCCATTTATTGGGAATAAGATGGGATCTCCAGCAGCAATGGGATCCTAATTGTTCAGTGATTATGTGCACGTGCACCTAACACATGCTGTCATGCCCTTGGTAGAGTTGAACTCTGAGGGAGAGGAGGAACAGCTGACAGGGAGTGGAGGTGTGGCTCCAGAGGTGTGGAGGAGGCTGGGGAAGGACAGAGGCCAGCTGGGCAGTCAGAGGAAGAACCAGGCCCATCCCCTCTTCATCCTGGGACCCACAGGGAGGAACGGAGAAGGAAACAACTTGGCTTACAAGAGAGGAAGTGGCCTTGATTCCCCTCATTGGTTGCAGCTGGGGAGATGAGTATATAAGAGAGACGGTTAAAATACAGCATTGCCAGAAGCAAAGCATGTTTTATTTTGGCCTGAAGTTATCTTGGTTGGCGTCCTTCCAACAGACTATGCCTTGTTATCTCCTTGAATTTGGTAAATACTTCTCCTGGTCCGTTGTGGAAATTTCATCATTATAGTTTGTTTGGTTTTTTATTTCACCTCTATCTGGTCATTAAATTCGGACTGTATTACTTTCTTTTGAAGACTATTTTTGAATACGTTTTATCTCCAACTGAGTATTATTGAACAGTGGGCCAAGTTGAAGGCATTAAAGGACATTTATTTACATTTTGGATTTTGTTGTTTGTGTTACACTCTGGGTCATCACGCACGCCATCTAACACACATGCACAGTTTTCCACACACCAGCTGAGGCCTGCAGCACCAATCAGTTGAGAGGATAAAGAAGAGAAAAGCACAGGGACAGGTGGGAGGGCAGATCCTACGCTTTTCTCTTCTTTCGCCTCTCAGCTGACTGAGGATTTTTTCCTCCTCTCAGCTGATCATGGGAGCCTTTTTTTTTTTTCAGCCAAATCAGTTTGAACTGGTAGCATATCACCACTGGTCTCTGGCTTGAGCAGTGGATTGGACTAGAAGAACTTCAAGGTCTCTTCCAACCCTATGACCAGCATTTTCAATGGCACTTGGAAGCAAACCAATAACACTATCCTCATTGTCCAGGAAACACTCGTTTTACATCAGTTGAAAATTTTAAGTGCAGTGCTGTTGTAACTGGGAATGGTCACTAAAATGAATTGTTGTAAGTGGAGGACTACCTGTATAAGTATTAAAGCCAAGATTGGGTGACCTTTACATTTACCAAGGAAAAATAAATAAATAAGATATGGACAGATGAGAACCTTGGAGCCTTGGGATACAATTGTGAGACATCTGAAGCCCGGAAGTTCATATTCAGTGAAGTGACACTGATACTACATGCAGCAACTGGGATTAAACTACATTCTATTTTATTTCTGACAATGTCCTTATGTATTTTTAAAGCTACTTGCATTACCTTTAAAATATGCATACCTTAGAGAACAATGATAATAAAAGTGAAAGCAACATCACTGTAAAAACATAATAATGGGAACATTTATTTAAGCAATATAAATGCAGATTACTCCAGTCTGTGTTTACTATCCATGTGAGTAGAACTACAGTATATTTTGAACTGTTCTTCCCATTTTAAATGCAGACTTGGGGGGGGGGGGGTTTAAAAATCCACATCCATTTTCACTCATAAATAAATATCCCCGGCCTTTTTTAACATGCCTTTTGTATTAATATACATGGATTAAAAATAACTTGCTCTGCAACTTTATTTTTCCCCCTTTCTTTACATTCTCCTGAAATCGCTTTTGTTGGTTTTTGTTTGTATATGACTAGCCAATAACCTGCCATTGTCCAGGTACTTATCTATCCCAATCCTGTATTATATAAGAAAATGCTGTAGTCGGGACTCACGCTGTTGTGCTGTCTCTCATGCAACATTGCAAGTCTTCTGTTCCTCTCCTTGGGAGTTTCTTGTCTATGCTGGTATTTCATTTTTTTGCTTGCACTTGGCCAATTGCCTGATGTTTCCTTGGAGGGCTGAGAGGGAGTTCCCTTGTGGACTACTGGAGTACTGTCAAGCTGTTACTATGGCAAGTCCAATGTGCTGTACAGTAGAAGCCATTTTAAGGAACACACACACGAGGAGTGTTAGGGGTGCCTTACTCCCACAGTATTTGTTTCCAGAGGGTAAGTCATCTGTGCACCAAGTTTGGTTGAAATTGCTCAAGATATAGAAGATTCAGTGCAAAGTTTTGCAAAACATTACCAATACTCTTGACCCATGCATGAAGACACCTATCCAATGTAGTTTTGGTGAGAATGACTACCCATTTTTGCATGGTGCTGCACTTAAAAAATTTAAGCGATATAAGGCCGTGTCACACTGCCCAACGGATGCAAAACGGACACAACGGAAGAGAAAAATGTTACATCCATTGTATCCGCGCTCAAAAGGGGTGAAAATTTGCATAATTGGAGTGGACAACACGGACGTGGGGAGGACGCAGGGCAGACGCAGGGCGGATGCGGAACGGAAGCACAGTGGATGGCGCGTCCGCTAGGCTTCCGGGGGGCCTCAGCGAAGCAGACGCGGAACGGAAAAAGTGGATGCAGAACGGACGCCGAACGGATAAAGCGGATGCACAGCAGATGCACAGCGGAAGCCTAGCGGATGCACAGTGTTAATTGCGCATGCGGGGGGATGCATTGCGCAAGCCCCCTGGATATAAAGGGAAGCAGCTCGCACGTCTAGCATTCTGAGGAAAGACCTGCTGCTGGACACTTCGAGTTCCTTGCCTGCATGTCTGCCTGCAAGCCTTGCTGCCAGCCTGCCTCCAAGCCTGCCTCCCAGCCTGCCTCCCAGCCTCCTGGGCAGCCTCCCTTCCAGCCTTGCTGCCAGCCTGCCTTCCAGCCTCCCTTCCAGCCTTGCTGCCAGCCTGCCTTCCAGCCTCCCTGCCAGCCTTGCTGCCAGCCTGCCTTCCAGCCTCCCTGCCAGCATTGCTGCCAGCCTGCCTTCCAGCCTCCCTGCCAGCCAGTCTGTCTGCCAGCCTTGGTGCCTGCCTTCCTGCCAGCGTTCCTGCCAGGCTTCCTAACAGGCTTCCTGCCAGCCTTCCTGCCAGCCTTCCTGCCAGCCTTGGTGCCTGCCAGTCTTCCTGCCAGCCTCCCTGCCAGCCAGCAACCCCACAACCATGGGGAAGAAGCAAAAGTCTCAGTAACCTGCTGCCATCCCTGGCAAGAGGGACAGGGCCACCCTCCCACCCCATGTCCTTGAATCTGCTTCTGCTGGGGCTTCTGCTGCTTGGGCTCGCTCTTCTGTTGCTGGAGCTTCTGCTGTAGCTGCTCCTAGCAGTGGTGCTTCTGCTGCGTACTCTGCTGAAGCTGCTCCTGGTCCTGCTGGTCCTGCTCGTTCTGCTCGTGCTCCTGGTCTTGCTGACCCTGCTGCTGGTGCTTACTCTTCTGCTGCTCATCCTGGTCTTGCTGCTGCTGCTGCTGCTGCTGCTTATGATCCTGTTGGTGATTATGCTGCTGCTGCTGCTGCTGATTATGATCCTGCTGGTGAGGATGCTGATGCTGATGATGATGATGATGCTGTTGGTGTGGAGGAGCAGCCCATACAACCTCAAAGTCCCTCTGATGAGGGCCCATATGGCCCTGCCAGAGGGAGGAAGAGGCAGACGTGTGATAGGGAGAGGAGGCAATACTTCATTGAGGAGGAACACAAGGATGAGGTGCTGGAGTGGCTGAGAGAGAATGACTATCTGTGGCGGAAGGGACACCGGCTGTACAGGGACACCAAGTGGAAGCAGGCTGCTTGGAGAGAGAGGGCGGAGAGTCTGGGCTACACATCGGATTTGCTCCTCGACTGGTGGAAGCACATGCACACCTGGTACGGGAAGCTGCACTGCAAAAAATCTGGCCAGGCCAGGGTTAAGCTGACGGACAGAGAGAACTACGTCATGGCCAAGTGCAGCTTCCTGGAGGGTGAGGTCCGCCACCGAGGAGCACCAGGAGTCCCTCTGTCTACCCTCTCTCTCCGGCAGCCTGCTGGGAGCCAGTCCTCTGGCGGCCGAGAGTCAGTCCCTGTCTCCATGCAGGTTTCTGTGGAGCGTGCCATGGCAGAGAACCCCCGGGCAGGTGTTGAAAGCGTGGTGGAGAGCAAGGAGGACTCCCTGGTGCGGTGGGAGAAAAGAGACATCGAGTCCACCACTGCCGAAGCTGCATCCACCCACACCTCCGCCACCACAGTAAGGCAGAGAGCCGGACAGCAGGAGGGGCAGAGCCACAAGGTCCTGGTGGAGATCAGGGACACCATCCGCACCAGCATAGGTTTCCTCTCTCAGCTGGTCCCCATCGAATCCTCCTCCTCCAACCGCAAGCCCTTCCTCAATTATGTGAACCAGACCCTCAAGATGGCAGATCCCCAGTACCAGGTGGTGAAGGAGAGGATCACCACGCTGCTTAACAACCCTCAAGACCCAGAGGCACCTGCTCCCACCCAGTCCAGGTCTGCTCCTCCACTCCAGGTGATGTCCCTCCCATACCAAGGCTTCCCACACCCCCTCACCTACCAAAGCTACAGCTACCCCGAGGTCCAGCAGCACAGACAGCAGCCCTTACAGATGCAGGCACAGAGTCATCGGGCGACACCGCTGCCACCGGTTCCAATGATGCCACCGATGCCAACCTCGACAGTCCTCACCCCGCTGCAGAGCAGGCAGCCCCACTACACTGCTCCTTCCTCCACCCCACAGCCAAGCCCGGCCTCAGTACATCTGTCCTCAGTACTGGGGCTGACACCCCATGGCATGGAGGAAGGACCTCTCAGCATCACGGGGCTGAGCCAGCTGTCCGACACCTTCCTCAACACACCGTCCCCTGTTGTCCTCTCGGGGCTAGGCACTCCAATAACACCTCAGACCAGCACTGCAGCAGCACCCACCTCCACATCACCTGCTCCCTAAAATCTTAGCCTGGGCACACACCTCCGAGTGACCAAGAGGAGTGCCAGAGACTGGCTGCCTGGATATTTATGGACTTTATTTGGACACTTGACTTGGGTCATGTTTATTTTACAGCTTGTTGTTCAATAAAGTTTATCTTTGTTTCACACACTTGCTTCATTAATTTTTTTCTATAAAGTCCGTGTGGAAACTTTTAGAAATGGTTTAGCCTTTGCATGCTTGTGGGATGGGTTTAAGATAGCTGTGGGATGGGAAGGGATACCTGTGGGATGGGTTAAGTTAGCTGTGGGATGGGAAGGGATACCTGTGGGATGGGAAGGGATACCTGTGGGATGGGTTAAGATAGCTGTGGGATGGGAAGGGATACCTGTGGGATGGGAAGGGATACCTGTGGGATGGGTTAAGATAGCTGTGGGATGGGTAATAGCTGTGGGATAGATAAACCTCCAGTGCAAGCATAGTGGGACTGTATGGTCCACCCTCCCAAGTGCCACCCCTATGGCCCTTTATTATCAATAATAATGTAATAATTATCCACACATGTCAACATAAACACAACTCTTTATTACACACCCTGTTCATTGTAGGCCAACCAAACATACATGGCCCAATCTCATCCGTGTGATGAGACAGTCTGAAGGAAGCATCCATTAAGCATTTATTATCCTGTCTTGCCACTCCACCACTCCAGCTGGGGAGTTGCACCAGTGTTTCAGGAGGTTGCGCTGCTTCTTCGCCTCATGTGAGGCTCTGTTGAGGCCTTGCACATCCTCAGTGTGGATCAGATTTTGCCCTTGCCTCCATTCCCCAGGCTCCATGTCCTCATTGCCTTGTTGGAGGTCCACGAGCCTGTTCTGCAAGACTGGGTAGCAGGTGCGCATGAGATTGTGCAGGATGCAGCAAGCTTCCATGATCCCCCTCACGGTCTCTGGGCAATGCTGCATGTTGGTGAGAAGTACCTGGAACCTGTTGGCCAGGATGCCAAAGGCGTTCTCCACCACCCGCCTTGCCCTGGACAGCCTGTAGTTGAAGATCCTCTCTTCTCGGGTGAGGCATCTGGAGGTGTAGGGCTTCATGAGGTAGGTTGTGAGGGAGAAGGCGTCATCCCCCACGATGAAGTAGGGCACATCTTGCGTGTCGTTGGGCAGCGGGTCTGGATCTGGGAAGCCCACCATGAGGTTGCTTTCCAGCCCCTCCTTGAGGTGACTGTCGTTATATACCTGGGCATCTGAACATGAGCCGTTGCCTGAAACATCGATGTACATGAACTTGTAGTCAGCATCAACCATGGCAAAGAGGAAGATGCTGAAGAAGCCCTTGTAGTTGTGATAAGTGGACCCTAAGTTGGTTGGAGCTTTGCAGGCCACGTGCTTGCCATCGATGGCTCCAATGGTGTGGGGGAAGTTCCACTTCTGATACCACTGCTCTGCAACTTTCTTCCATCCTTCTTCAGTGGAGGGGCACTGGAGGAGCTCCTCCTTGTATTCTTCGATGATGGCCTGCACCACTTGTCTGACAACAAAACTGATGGTGCTGGGTGGCACCCTACAGCCGTACTGCATGCTCCTGTAGATGGTCCCTGAGGCCAGGTGGCGCAGAGTGAGTGCTACCTTGAGCCCAGGTTCCAGGCTGGGTGGGAAGTTGGTATTTGTCTTGGTCAACCTGGGTGTCAGGTGCTGCACAACTTCATCAAACATGGCTGGAGGCATCCTCATGAAGTTCTGGAACGCCCGAGGGTCTTCCCTCCTGAGCTCTACCATCAGCTTGTCGTAAAGTACGTACTGCGCTCTTCTGGCGAACCATCTTCAGAGCCAGACTTTTTTTGGGTGCCTCCTTTTCTTCCCGTAGTACTGTTCACAGAGACTGTAGATGGTTTCGCAGTGTTGCAGAAGGATGTTGGCTGCCGAAAGGATTTTTTCGCAATCCACGGTGGACATGACTGGATGCTGTGGAAGAGGAAGTGGCAGATGAAGGCTGCAGGTCTGCACCGCTGGGCTGCTGGGCTGAAAGTGCGAAGCAGGTGTGTTGCTCCCCCTTTTTATAGGCAGTATAGGTTTTCCACTAGGCATCCTCTAGGCATCCACTAGGCATCCTCTAGGCATCCTCTAGACATCCTTAATATCCGAGATAGGTCCCCTCTGCGAACGTTTTTTCCACTTTAAACGCTTTGTTTCCATTCTGCATCCGCTAGGCATCCGTTCTGCATCCGTTCCGCGTCCGTTCTGCTTCCTCCCTGCATCCGGGTGGATGCGTAGTGGATGCGTAGAGGATATAGCAGAACGGACGAACTGGATACATTTTCTGCACAAAAGTTTTAGGCAGCCTAAAACTTTTTGAGCAGATGAAACGTTCATAAACGGATGCTGGACAGATCGAGAGGAAGCCAAACGGAGGCAGTGAGTACATCGCGTTTTCGAACGGATGGCAAGTTTTTTTGTCCGTTTTACTTCCTCTTTACATCCGTTGGTGCAGTGTGACAGGGACTTAAAATGTGTGTTTCCTGGACAACACATTTCTGTTGTGAAGTGAGATAGTTCCATGATTTTTTGCCCCATTTTACAACCTTCCTTGCCATAGTTGTGAAGTGAACTCTTGCAGTTGTTAGATTAGCAACATGGGTGTTAAGTGAATCTGACTTCCACTGACTTTGATTGTCAGAAGGTCACAAAAAGGGATCACATGACCGAGGACACTGCAACTGTCATAAATAGGAGTCAGTTGCCAAGGATCTGGACTTTGGTCATGTGACCATGGGGATGCTGCAAGTTGTAAGTGTGAAAAATGTTCAAAAGTCACCTAACTGTCTCACTTAGCAACAGAAATTTGGGGCTCAGTTGTGGTCCTAAGTCAAGGACTACCCATATACAAATGCATCTCTGGACAACAAATGCCTGTTCATTGGTCCTTCCTTTCATCTTATTGCCATAAGATTTATCCAGATGGCAAAGGCTGATGAATGGATTAGAATGGCCGTCATTCCATATTAGATCCATTAGGAATGAAATAGTACATTTATTTATAATACATTTCCAGAGTATTATTTATGGCATTTGTATATAGACAATTTATATAGGCTATTCAATCTGCAGGCTAGAGCTGGCATTCCAGGGAGGGAGAAATTTCATTGCCCCCTGTGTCAGCATTCCAACTAACAAACTTCAATCCAATAAGTCCGAGACCAGCATTCTCTCAAAGTTCCATTTTATTAGAGTTGTCATATCGGCATATATGGGAAAACCTTAATCTGAGAGTTCTGGGTTTTCCCTTCCCAACAGAAATTCAAACATCCATCCCCTTTGTCCACCAGTCCATCACATGGACCAATCAAATCTTCATCCCAACTGGAGACATTCCCCCAGTCACTCCCCTCCAGGTGCAGGGCAACAAGTCCTTGGCTTTCTGAGAAAATATATTGTTGAATCTAATCTTCTATCTCACTCTGAAATCTCCCCTCCCAAATCCCCGTGCACTGAATGTGGTAGCCTCAAAGCTTCCAAGTTAAAAAAAAATGGCTTCCAAGGCTGACACCTTATTCTGGAGTGTTATTTAAACAAAACTGGAGTGTTGAATCCTTAGAAAAAGAATTCCTACTCCATCATTTGTCTTTTTTAAAAAAGGAATCATTTTATATAATACTGTGTATATTTATTTTCTTTGTTCTTTGATTGAAAATTCAGTACAGATAGTCCTCAATATACAGCCACAATTGGGAGCAGAGTTTCTGCTGCTATCAAGGTGATTGTTATATGAGCCATGCCCAATTTTATGCCAGTGTTAAGTGAATCAATTAAATCGTTGTTAAGATGATTAATTAAATATGAGCCAGCTGTGTGCAGGAGCAGCCAAAAATGCTAATACAATCTTTGGTTGTATAAACAGAGGCATAGAATCAAAATCACATGTAGTCCTGCTTTATAAAGCCTTAGTAAAACCACACCTGGAATACTACATCCAGTTTTGGTCACCACATTAGAAAAAAAAGATGTTGAGATTTTGGAAAAAGTGCAAAGAAGAGCAACTAAGACATTAAAGGTCTGGAAACTATATCATATGAGGAATGGTTTCAAGAATTGGGTATGGCTAGTCTAGAGAAAAGGACTAGGGGTGACATGATAGCAGTATTCCAGTATTTGAGGGGCTACCACAAAGAAGATGGGGTCAAGCTATTCTCCAAAGCACCAGAAGGCAAGACAAGAAACAATGGTTAGAAACTAATCAAGGAGAGAAACAACCTGGAATTAAGGAGAAACTTCCCAACAATGAGGACAATAAACCAGTGGAACAGCTTGTCTTTAGAAGTTATGGGCGCTCCATCACTGGAGGTTTCTAAGAAGAGACTAGGTAGCCACTTTTCTAAAATGGTGTAGAGTCTCCTGCTTGAGCAGGGGGTTGGATTAGAAGATCCCCAGTGTCCTTTACACCTCTGTTTTGGTTGATTGATTGAATCATTGCAGTTGTTAAAAATAATCTGACTTCCCCCATTGTTTCTTGTCCTGTCCTCTGGCGCTTTGGAGAATAATTTGATGCCCTCTTCTTTGTGGCAACAAGTTGGGGCTGGAGTGCTACTTTCATAATTGGACAGGGACAAAGGAGTTTAAATTACAGTTCTCCACCCTGAGGTCTAGACCCTCCAGGGTTCCAGCTTTGTCTCAAGTCATATGTGTCTCTCCCCTGCTGTCTACATTAGTCAGGTATCAGTTTGGGCATTTGTGCTCTTGTCCTGGACACTCCACCTCAAGAAGAATGCAGATGAACTGGAACAGCTTCGAGGATAACAAGGAGAATGAAAATGCAGCAGAAAGTAAGGAAAAGAGAATGAAATAATTGGAAGCTTTTAATGTTGGGAAACAAGACTTGAAGGGGAGATGACAGGACTTGTCAATACCTGAAAGTCAGTGACACAGAAGAAGGTCAGGATCTGTTCTCCTTTGCAACAAACCACGGGATACGAAATAATGAATTGTGAGTTATAGAAGTCAGATTCTGATTGAACATTAGAAAAAGCCTTCCTAATAATAAGAGCTGTTCATCTGTGGAACCTGTTACCCATTGTGATGCTGTTTCTCCTTCACTGTATTCAAAGAGAGGCCTGGACAGCCATGTATCACAAATGCTTTAATTTGGTTTCCTGCATAGAAGGAGATTGGGCTCACTAGCCTATAGGGTTCTTTCAAACTTAAAGTTTCTCTGCTACACACATCAAAAGAACCAGCTACAGTTGCATAAATCCATTGAAGGCGATATGCTTAACCCGAAAAGATCAGAATGGGAGTCTTCATTCACATTATTATAGGATGCCAATGGCTTCTTTTCTTGTTCAACTTGGCACAACATTATTCAATGATGCTTTTATGCCAAACGGTGCCAGTAAATTAAAAAAAAAATTGTTAGCACCAGAAGGCTGTTCTTCTTTACCACCTGGAAGAAGGGATCGAATGGCAGTGAAAAAGACTAACACTGCTCAAAGGCTTATCCTACAATGCAGCCCAAAGCCAAACATTCAGCCAAGAGATTTGACTGCTTTTCCTTCAATCCCGCAGCATCCACCTGCGAGCTTCGTCAAAATTGCTCTCCTTTGCATCAAATAGGTCACAGAATTCATATTTTGTTAAAAGGGAAACATGAAAAATATCCAACCCAAGAGTGCCCTCAATCTGCAATGCTTAATTAATAATGTGGAGGAGATAAAACTTTAAAGGAAATTAAATTGAGGCCAAACTGAGGCTGGGGAGTGGGGAATGGAGCTATTCAGATGCTGCCATTAAACATTAAAAATAATGTAAAGGAAGCTATATATACTCAGCTGAGCTCTGAGACATGAAAAGGTCCCAGTGCATCCTCAAGTAGTCTGGCATGCTGTGTTTAATATGTCAAAGATTGACAAATGAATTCACAGCATACTTCTGCAAAACTTGGGGAAAGAAATATCCTTGCTTATTTAGAAAGGTTGCAAAATTCCCCTGGAAGCATCTGTGTCCAGACCAGTTCAGCTGATGAAGAGCCACAAATTTTAGAGTTTGTAGATACCAATAGCAGAGCTCTTCTTTGTTGTGCATTTCTTACCACAGGGCATCTGGGTTGATAAACAGTCTATAACTATCCAGGTTCTTTCCCAGTCCTTTTTAGAATAAGACATCAATGCCAGAACCTAGAACATTTGGCTTACAAACCTTGCATTCTAACGATCAACCTGGAACTATCCATGGTGCTGAATGAAGTTGAACTCGAAGCTTTGAACTTTCTGATGGTCCTCATTGGGACCATCATTTAAAATAGCAGTAGTAATAGCACTTAGATTTATATACTGCTTATAGTGCATTACTGCCCTCTCTAAACTGCAGAGTCAGCATAATGCTTCTGACAATCATTTCACCCACCTTGGAAGGATGGAAAGCTAAGTGAAACTTGAGTTGAATAAGTTTCTGGGGTGAGAAGCAAAACATCTTAAAACAAAAAGCAGAAAGTCCAGTTGCCTTTTGAAAAAACAACTTTGGGACAGCCATGACCTGGATGGCTGAGAATCACCAGAAACTCTTGTTTCTGGTGTAGTTCCTGCTGCTCAGTATTGTTCTAGGGATCAGTGAGGTTATGGCAAAAACATCTCTACCAATTTTTTAAATTAAAAATAGAATAAAGCAATGTCAACATATTCAGGGAATCTATCTATCTATCTATCTATCTATCTATCTATCTATCTATCTATC
>BLBF01000036.1:20043438-20066456 GCA_015471245.1 Laticauda colubrina | reverse complement strand
TAGAATAGAATAGAATAGAATAGAATAGAATAGAATAGAATAGAATAACAGAGTTGGAAGGGACCTTGGAGGTCTTCTAGTCCAATCCCCTGTTTAAGCACTTATACCACTTCAGACAAAAGGTTGTTCAATCTCTTCTTAATAACTTCCAGTGTTGGAGCATTCACAACTTCTGGAGGCAAGTGGTTCCATTGGTTAATTGTTCTCACTGTCGGGAAATCTCTCCTTAGTTCTTCTCTTAGTTCTTCCACCCATTGCTTCTTGCCCTGCCTTGAGGTGCTTTGGAGAATAGCTTGACTCCCTCTTCTTTGTGGCAGCCCCTGAGATATTAGAACAGTGCTATGATGTCACCCCTAGTCCTTTTTATCAGACTAGACATACCCAGTTTGTTGCCCTTCCCATTGGAAATAGTAAGTGAGGACTACCTGTATTAAGTGTCAGCAGTAATGCATAGCTGCCCAGACATTTGCAGAGCTCACATATTTTTTAAAATAAGGCATCAGTTCTGAGATATCATTATGTTGATAACATGGTTTCTGTTCCTATTACAGTGCTATATTCTTGAGAGCAGTTTTCCTTCAATATAATTTGAAATCTGTTTTAAAAAACCATAACATGCAGTGGAATTATTCTCAAATCCACCCAGGTTTTTCATTCAAGGCACAAATGATCAGGCTCAAATTATCCTACTTCAGACATATTATATAAAGACCCAGCTCCCTGAAGAAGGCTCTAATCAGAGATGGTATTAAGCAGGTTCTGACCAGTTCTGAAGATCCGGTAGTGAAAATTTTTCAGTAGTTCAGAGAACTGGCCAATCCCACCTCTGACTGGCCTCACCCCCATCTATTCTCTGCCTCCCGAGTCCCAGCTGATTGGCTGGGTCTTCTTTGGTTGCCTTGCACAGGAGAACAGAGCTGGAAAGCAGGCTCGTGGGGTGGGGAGGGAATGGGGATTTTGCAGTAACCTTCCCCTGCAACCTTCCCACCAAGCCATGCCCACCAAACCAAGCCCACAGAACCGGTACTAAAAAAAAATTGAATCCCACCACTAGCTCTAATGCTGGAAAAGATGGAGAAGAAGAAAATGACTGGGAACAAAGTGGAGAGATTGAGTTACAGTGGAAACAGGAGCACATTTGAAAGACCTGAAGGGCCAGAATAGGACAGATGCTCATAGGGAAGGTCTACCTATTTGAGTCATCATCACCTTGATGGGACATAATTAGTCAGTGTAAAGAAGAGGGGAGGAAGGAGGAGGACCAGCACCCAGGTGGATGAACTCAGTTACAGTGGTGATATGCTTGACTGGAAATCCTGAAAGATCAGAACAAACCAGAACAGAATAACAAGTGTTGGAAGGGACTTTGGAGGTCTTCCAGTCCAACCCCAAGCTCAAGCAGGAAACCCTATGTGAATTACATATCTCAGAGTTGGCTACGCCCAGGCTAATCCTTTTTAGTTTGGGGAGTGTGGCTTGAGGCTCATGATTTAATTGGAGTAACTGCTGGAATCCTGACACCCTACACCAATGGTGGGATTAAAATCTTTTACTACTGTGGACATGGCTTGGTGGGTGTGGCAGGGGAAGGATACTGTAAAATCTCCATTCCCTCCCCACTCCTGGGGGAATGTTACCACTGGTTCTCCAAACTACTCAAAATTTCCACTCCCGGTTCTCCAGAACTGGTCAGAACCTGCTGAATACCACCTCTGCCCTACACCATATCAGACAAATGGATGTCAAACTCTTTAAAAATCTCTAGTGAGCGCCAAAGAATTGAGGACTTTGAACTCTGCTGCTGGAGAAGACTCCTGAAAGTCCCTTGGACTGCAAGGCAATCAAACCAGTCAGTCCTAGAGGAGATCAACTCTGACTGTTCTTTAGAAGGCCAGATCCTAAAGATGAAACTCAAATACTTTGCCCACCTAATAAGAAGGAAGGACTCCCTGGAGAAGAGCCTAATGCTGGGAAAGATTTAAGGCAATAGAAGAAGGAGACGACAGAGAATGAGGTAGCTGGATGGAGTCACTGAGGCAGTAGGCATGAGCTTAAGTGGACTCCAGAAGATGGTAGAGGACAGGAAGGCCTGGAGGACATCATGACATGGGGGTCATGATGGGTCGGACATGACTTTGTAACTAACAACAACAAAAGTGATGGAGCATCCAGAACTTTTGAACAATTAACCTTTCCATCGATTCATTGTCAGTAAATTTCTCCTTAGTTTTAGTTTGTTTTTCTCCTTAATTGGTTTCCAATCATTGCTGTTTGCCCTGTCTTCAGATGCTTTGAAGAGTAGGTTGACCCCCTATTCTTTGTGGCAGTCCCTCAAATATTGGAAGACTGTTATCATGTAAACCCAATTCTTTCTTTTCATTAAACTAGACATACCCAATTCCTGCAATCATTCCTTATGTTTTAAGCTCCAGTTCTCCAGTCATCTTTGTTGCTCTTCTCTGCATGTTTTCTAGAATTCAACTGAGGGTTATAAGTCTATGGAGATTCTCAGCCATTTAGATCATGGTTGTCCCAAAGGTGCAAAGATGAACAACCTTCAAATGGTGTTGGAGTATGAACAGATTTCCAGGGGATAAAAAAAGCAGACTACAGGAACCATTTGCACTACTCAGGTGACCCTCATGACACAGATAAACCCCCAAGTAGCCTCAATGACTCTCTAAAAGAATGCAAATGACAAGCTGTCTGCAAGGAATGTAAATCCTTCCATTCCCCATCATCCAGTCAGAGCTGAAGAAGATTCTTGGATAAGAAGTGAAACATCTTCAAAGGAAAAAAACAGGAAAGTCCAGTTGCCTTCTGGAAAAGCACCTTTAAGTGAGGGTTACTTGTCATGGAGAAAATCTATGTGGTCATTAAGAATTGACACCAGCTTGATGGCATATGATCAATCCACTGATTAATTAGTTATTTAATTGAATTGAAACAGAGAGCCAGTATGGTGAGAGTTTAAGATATTGTCTCAGCACTGGGGAGACCTAGGTATAAATATACCCCCAGTGTCACGGTTCCATAAAAACCCAACTCCAATTAAAAACTCTGAGACAGACATTTTCTCAAAGTTTCCTTTTATTAGAGTAGGTATATTGGCACATCTGGGAAAACCTGAATCTGAGAGTTCTGGGTTTTCTCTTAGTAATTCAAAAGTCAAAACCCAAGCCCTGCACCAGTGGTGGGGTTCAATTTTTTTTACTACCAGTTCTATGGGTGTGGCTTGGTAGGCGTGGCAGGAGAAGGATACTGTAAAATCTCCAATCAAAGGAGGTATTTGCCGGTTCTCCGAACTCCTCAAAATTTCCGCTACCAATTCTCCAGCACTGGTCAGAACCTGCTGAATACCACCTCTGCCCTGCACCCATCAGTCCATCATATGGTCCAATTACCAACCATCACAACTTGAGACATCCCTCCAACCACTCCTCATCCAGGTGCAGGAATAACATAAACTTGACTGAAAAGAACGCTACTATGCCTAACTATCAACACTCTAAAAATCCCTCCTCCTACTTTCCCAGGCATAGGAATGTGGCAGCAAGGAAGCTTCTGGTTCTAATATGGCTTCCAAAGCTGACACCCAGTCTCAGAAACCTCTGAAATGAGTTGGGCTCAGAAGGAATGACTGATCCAAAGTCACTCAGCTGGCTTGCATGTCTAAGATGCGACTAGAACTCACAATCTCCTGGTTCCCAGGACAGCACCTTAAGTACAACACCAGACTGGCTCCCCTTTACTTTTAATCCACCACCACCACCACCACCATCATCATCATCATCATCATCATCATCATCATCATTATTATTATTATTATTGAAAACCTTTCATACTGCTCTGTGCATTTGAATTTTTGCCCACTACTTTGAACAGTTGACTGAAAAGGAAAGGAGATAGAAATCAACTGAATAGTGCTTCCCTACCGGGTTTATTTGTTGGCAAGAATAGAAAATGGAAAATGGAAATGTTGGGGCAAAATTGGTTTCTTGTTTATGATTTCTGACTTTTGACTAATTGGAAATTGCTGCCAGCAATGTTCTCTTTAAGCCACATAAAGATCAAGACCGCTGTCTAATAAACAAACCTCAATGTTCCTATCCATGGAAGATTCCGCAAATGTTCGAGATATATGAACAGCATGAAATGGTTGCTATGGGTCTTAAATGGCTCTCCATTTTGATAAGCAGATGGTTTTCACTGGGCCAAAGAGAACTGGTCGATACCTGAGCAAAAAGACCCCATGATGATCCTTGCCTACATAGTAAATCTCTTCCATATTTGTTTATTGGTTTAATTTCTATGCTGCCTGTGTCATTCTCCAAAGTGACTTTGGGCCACCGTGTTTCTGAGGGAAATTTTCTATCCCAGTTGAGAAGAAAAGTGAAGCTTTAAAAAAAATTCATTGGGAGAGGCAAAGAGAGAGAAAGAAACTAGAAAGGTAGCTATCATTGTCAGGTGGACAAAGACCAGAAATAATTTTATGCAGCCTATTTCTTTAAGTACACAGGGCCAAAAGACTGACCAAGCACTCCAAACATTTTTCGCTTTCCAATGCTGAATTTAGAAAATATCAGTATACTGGAGGAAATAGGTATGTTTCCCGAGAGAATGCATGCCCACCCATCCCCCAAACCCTCAAAGCAGTGTTTCTTAACCTTAGCAACTTTAAGATAAATGGACTTCAGCTCCCAGAATTCCCCAGCCACCCTTGCTGGCTGGAGAATTCCACTCATCCTAAATCTGCTAAGGTTGAGAAACACTGCTTCAGAGGAAAATACTGAGGGGAGGGGAGAAAAGTTTATTGGAGAAAAGGGGCATAGAGGCTTCATGATACTGGAACTGCTGGCCAGAAATGGTCTGCATCCAGAAGTTTGAGCCCGGCTCTGTGAAATGGAGTGAGCTCCTGTCACTCAATCTCTGGCTCCTGCCTGCCCTGCAGTTTAAAAGCATGCAATGTTACAAGTAGATAAATGGGTACCACTTTGGTGGGGGGAAAACTTAGCTATGTTTGTGTATGTGGAAAGCAGAAGATGGCGTTGGATCTGGCCAAATGCAGGGCATTCTGAAGTGAGCAAGATGAGATTGGTGGAGGAATCTGGAAGAACCAGCAACCTGAGCATCACTGATTAATAGTGTATAAAACTAGTTCAATCCCCACGATGCACCCAAGATAAGCGCACAAGTGCCGAACAGAATAAACTAGCAATCTGGGCTGTCAGGATTGCATTGTGTCCAGTATGTATAGATTTCCCTGAGATTGTATGCTATGCATTAAATAAATAAATAAATATAGGAGAAAACATATTCACTCTAAAATCACATTTCTATAGCCTTATTTTTAGCTGCAGTTAAATAAAATTATGGAAGGAACAGCCCAGAAGCATGGATCTGTATTATGCAAATATTGTTGAATTTGAAGATGCAACTTCCCTCGCTACAGACAAATCAGTCTGATGGGTGGATGGGAATAGGAGTAGCCCATGGAAAGGTTAGCCCAGTGGATGGGATGGCTGATACAACTGTATTTGTAAATGTGGAGGTTGTTAGAAGCAATGTGTGAAAGAAAAGATAGGGTTGGGGTTTTTATATGCACCTAACGCTAAATTTCAACAATAAGCCCTTTAACAGAGGCAGAGATGACTCCTTAAAGCTTAGCCTTTCCAAATTAACAAATGACTCCAAAATGAAAAACAATATCAACACAAGATACAACCTATAGAATTTTCTTGTACTAGATATCTGCAGACTTTCAATCAAGTCGCAAAGACAGCCTGTAAGACCCAAATAGAATCCCATATAAGCCAATTTATTTCCCCAACAATTGGGTCCTTGGAGGTTTTGAAATGAAGCCAAGCAGAGCCAGCCAATTTCCCAGAAAGGGCTTCTTCAGGAGGGTCTGAGAAGCTCTTAGGCAGATAACAGTCCCTGGAGGACTTTAAAAACAGTTTTTACATAGCACAATATATCCATTTGGGTTGACAAAATGCCATTGATGTCGTGGCTATAATACATTTCGTGACTCAAAAAGTAAAATATATGACAATTTAACATGATGGCCGTGCTTACAAAACAGTGATGGCAATGACTCGATTCCCACAACATGTTGACTAGACTAGCTAATATTATATGACTTTAGCCTAGCATGTAATATAAGCCTTTATCTAAATCTCAAATGGTCTTGTCTTGTCTTTGTCATTTCTAAGAGTCACCCAGTTGGCTTGTGCCTAAGGCAGGACTAGAATTCACAGTCTCCTGGTTTCTACCCTGAAGCTTTAACCCTTAACTATACCAAGTTGGCTCCCAAGTGGTCTTACCACATCTCTCAAAAACCAAGCTGTACTAGCAAGAATCCCCATATTGGGAATGAAATATTCTGATATTCTGCAAAACATTCTGATTCTCTTCTAGCCATTCTGGAGCTAACTTGGTAGTTTTCTGGAATTAAAATTTCCAAGAAAAGGGAGAATTCCTCAGTACTACAGTCATGTTCCAACCTTAAAAGCGAATGCTTTAAAGCAGTGTTTTTCAAATGCATGTTAGCAGGAAATTCTGAGAGTTAAAGTCCACAACCTCTGAAGTTGCTAAGACTGAGAAACTCTGCTCCAGAGAATTGTCAAATGCAGGAAATTAGGAGCCCAGGCAATTCAAATGAATATGGGTTTATGTTAAAATTCTCAATAAGAATCTGAAATACTAATGGTCAAAGAGAATTGGTGGTAGATAAAAATCAACAGAAGTCAAGCAGGACTAGATTTAAAATTGAGCTTCATGTTTTGTGGGCACAAGGTGACTCAAGGCTGATGATACACTTGACCCCTCATTCAGGGTCAGTCTGATCATCTCCTATAAGAACACTGAAATGTATCATCCCCACAATTATGAATTTTGCACAACATTAATGTCTAACAAGCACCATCATCCTAATTACTCTATCTTGGGACTTCATTTTTTAAAATCTATATACTTTTCTAAGGATTTTTTTTTTTTAAAAAACAAACCTTGGAACCTTGGAAACCCTTATGATATTTGCCTCCTGTATAAGTGTTTACAGCACAAGCGCCAGAAATAAAAGGAGAAAACCATTCTCCACGCTACAGGTATTAATTCATCCCAGATTAAAGAAAGAAAAAGCTTCCTACAAGTTATTATTCACAGTTTAAATAGAATCTTTTCAACCAACAGAAGGTGCACGGAAGTAATCTGTGCCTAAGTAAGTCCTTCAGTTTCCTGCAGTTTCTTCCTCTGTGAAACAGAAGTCTGTTTTTCTGTTTTGCTTATGAGCCTGTTTTAAAAATTATTTAATGTGTCTTAATGCAGCAATTCAAACATATGCTAGATAGCAAAAAGGAAACATGGAAAACGTTAATTCTGCTCTCTAATGGATGTCCAGATTTTTGCAAGCAACTATGGTAATCCTACTGGTTCTAACCATTTATTGGAGAATTCAAGGTTCTGCAAGAACTTTACTTTTAACCTATGGAATTACTTCCAAAGATGCTTTTTTTTTCTCAACAGGCAACTGGACTTTCTGGTTTTTCTTTAAAGATGTTTCACTTCTCATCCAAGAAGTTTCTTCAGTTCTGACTGGATGGTGGGGAATGGAAGGATTTATACTCCTTCAAACAGCTGGACATTTGCATTCTTTTAGTGGGACATTAAAGTCACCTGGAGGTTTATCTGTGTCCTCAAGGTCACCTTAGCAGTTCAAATGGGTATGGAGCCTTTATGGAACTGTTGAAAGGATTGTTGACACAGATAAACCTCCAGGCGACCTTAATAACCCACTAAAAGAATGCAAATGACCAGCTGTCTTCAAGAAGTATAAATCCTTCCATCCCTCACCATCCAGTCAGAACTGAAGAAGCTTCTTGGATGAGAAGTGAAATGCCTTCAAAGAAAAAAAAAAACAGAAAGTCCAGTTGCCTCTTGAGAAAAAAGCTATCTTTGGGATAAACACGACCTGGATGACTGAGAATCTTCATAGACTTTAGAAAACACCAACCAAATTAATCTTAGTCTACAGAAAATAATAGAAAGTAAATGCCAACCATTTTTGTGTTGTCCCAGGTATTTTCCCTGCAAATATAATTAAATATTAAGGTTTATTGTCCTGATTAAACATTGCCATTTTGTAGGGTTCCAAAATTATGCCTTCTCTGCTTTCACCATGTGATAAATACCCTCTCCCTGGCGGTTCATCCAGTTCTAGAAAAGCTCTAGAAACCTGGTTTTGCAAACAGGACAGAAGGCAGGGTGATTTCTGGTCTTGAATGGATTGATGGTTGGTTTTAAGAATGTTCTATATGCACTATATAAATCAGTGGTCCCCAACCTTTGTACCAGGGTTCACGCAGAAACACTTTTTCACGGACCGGCAAAATCAATTCTTCCCCAATAGTAAAGGGCTTCTTAGCTTTAGCAATGCAGTCCACAAAGTTAGGCATGGAAGTTAGCGCGGAAGTTAGGCAAGAGCGGAAGTGGTTGTCTTTCAAAATAAGACACCCAGAAGCAAAAACATATTTTTATAAATATTTTAATCACGATTATTCATTCTTTGCGGCCCAGTACAAAATGATCCACGGACCAGTACCGGTCCGGGGCCCGGTGGTTGGGGACCCCTGATATAAATGATTGTTTAGTGATTGCCTCATTTAGCAACCATGATGAGACTGTGGTGAAAAAGTAACTCTGCAACCAATCCTCTCATTTTTATCCTTCACAGGTCTATAAAGCAAAGGAAAGCTGAAATAAGTTCATAAGCACAGCCTCAGTTTCACTTGAGAACACTTCACTTAACAACCAAATTGCTGGCCCCACTTGCAGTCACTAAACGAGGACTGCCTGTGTCTGCTTTTATGTGGCTTCACAATGTTTTTGTGCTTCTTTATCTCTATATTCTCCTAGGAGATATAGTGTCAACTCTGAAGAGAACCTGAAGAGAGCCATTTTGGAGGCTTCAGGGTTGCCACAATGTGAAAAAAGGATAGGGAGGAGGAACATAATTAGATGGGGATTTTGTAGCCAAAACAAAATAGTTTCTTGTGGGAACCAAGGATGTTTCAACAGGTGGCTACAGAAGGAGGGGTGAAGTAACCAGGCAACCAGCCAGCACCTTGATTGGACAACATGACTGACTGTTTGGGGGAAGGGGGAATTTTCATTTTTTTTCATCAGGTGAAAATCATGGGAACATTCAGAATCGGTTTTCACCAGTTTGTGACAATATGATATTTCCAGTAAAACTGTTTTTTGAGGAATCTACCTGCCTTGGAGTTCTGCTTTCTATGGAGCTATTACTTGGAACCTTGACACCTAGTTTGTTGGAGGGGTTAAGCTAAAAACTGGGAGACCATTTAATTTTCCTTTAGTCACTAGGTACCAAGTGATTTGAGTGACTTGGGCCAGCTCCTCTTTCCCAGCCCAAGAACAGCAAATCATTTCTGAAAATCTTTCCAAGAAATTCCAGAAACTAGTCCAGGGCTCTTTCCTAGAGTCAGCTCTGATTCAAAAGCACATATTCTCTCACGCACCCAAAAGTTTCCTAAATTCATTGGATCTGGCAGCCTATAAATCCAAATAAATACAAAAAATAAAATAGAGATGATAATTAAATTGAGTAAATAAATAAATAAAATTAATATGTTTAGCTTGGGAAGTCTGATGTGTTCATTTTTGGCAACTTTAGGCTTCATTTTATTTTAATTGTGTTTTGCTGCAGCTGTCCATTTCTTTATTCCTCTCCCCTGGATGTCATAATAAACATAACGTATGGAAAAATATCAAATTAGTGGACTGCACTGAATTTCACATGCACTGGGCCAAATTTTTATGGTGATTCGTGTGATGCATTTGAATGTAAATTTATATCGTGGAGGTAACACCATCGACATGTCAATTAGGCAAAGGATACAAATGTCACCTTTTGTGTCCTTTGCAACATGATACGATCATGCGAATGACATAAAACCGAATATGCAACACTGCCATGATTTTATGACTAGCCCCTTGTCTCCCACATCTCAAACCATCTTATAATTGACAATGGGGTTGATTTGATCTTTTTTCACACTTTTATTCTTCTCTTCGACCTTGTTGGACAAGCAACAGGAAAGCCTTTTATAAGAGCAGTTTTTAACAGCTGCCATTTTTTTGTGTTCAGATTGAAGTTTGTTAATTGTTATAAAGTCCACAAGAGTGGTGGCATTTAAATATTTTTACTAACGGTTCTGTGGGCGTGACATGGTGGGCATGGCGTGGGTTGGTGGGCGTGGCAGGGGAAGGATACTGTAAAATCTCCATTCCCTCTCCAGTTCTGGAGGAAGGTTACCACCTCCAAACTACTCAAAATTTCTGCTACCAGTTTTACAGAAACTGCAGAATACCACCTCTGGTCCTGAAGTGATGTAAGTGTAGGTCAGAAAGTGGCTGGCAATTTATTCTGCCTCACAGGGCTTTAGATACCTTCTGTCAGGTGTGAAAGAATCAGGACCACAGGTTAAATGTCAGTTAAGCTGATTTATTGCTCATGCTTATCGACAAAAATCTTGTAAACTAACAGAACTCCATTGGCACTGGATAATGGATTTCAAGATGGGTTGGACTAGAGGGGTGTCAAACTCAATTTCATTGAGGGCCTCATCAGGGTTGTGTTTGACCTTGGGGGAGGGACGAAGTGGGTGTGGCCAGTTCAACATCACTCGTATCAGGGGCACCTGTGGTGGCCAAGTGCTAAGGCAGGATTTCTCTCAGACCCTCTTTCACTCTCATTATAATCTATCTCCTTCCTTCCTTTTCTTCTTTTTCCCTCCTTCTTCATTTTCCTTCCTTCTTCCTTCCCCTCTTTCCTTATTTTTCCTTCCCTGCTCTTTTCCCATCTTTCCTTCTTTTTCTTTCTCTTTCCTCTTTCCCTTTCTCCTTTGCTGTCCCTTCTTGCATACTCAAATGCAAAAAGGGAAAGCTTTCATCTATTATTTTGTTTTTAGTTTGCTTGGTAGCCTTCTGCCAGTGAAAATGGAGCTCGTGGGAGCTGCAGGAGGCCACTGCAGCAGCCAAAAATAGGACCCAGGAGAACTGCATATAGCCCTCCCAAACTCCATTTTTGCTGGCAAAGGTACTGCAGGATGGTCATTTGCTGTTTTCAGGCCAGATCTAAGCACCCTGTGGGCCAGAAGCAGCCTTTGGATTTTGAGTTTGACACCCCTGGACTAGATCATTTGTGGGAACATAATGACTCCAGGCTGATTTCTCTCTTGACTCCACTGTAGGTTCTGCCTCTCCTTCTCCTTCTCCTTCTCCTACACCTTCATCCTTCTACTACATACAGCCTGGGCTGAGTATATTCTTACTTGCCTCCTACTTTGTTATGTTTATAGTGTTTTTGCTTCCTGATCTGAAAATAAGCAAAGCACAGGAAAATTTCCCTAAGGATTCGTTTGAAATGTAGCAAAGAAAGCTGCAAATCTCTGGAGAGATCAAGGGTATCTCATTACTGTGGTACAGGCAAGAGTTCTTTGCCCTTATTATGACTTTTTCACTTTCGGGGAAGAAATCAGAAGCCGTTCCTTTTCGGTTCAGTTAAAATGATAAAAACAGAGGCAGAATTAATTTAATACACAGCATTTGTATCATCACTTAATTGAAGACTTGACACACAGAGAGCCACAATTGCAACGTTGCATTTTTCACTGGATGCATCCAAATTTATCCCCTGCTTTTTGAAGAGATGCCTTTGAGTGAGTGTTGACTACCAACAGCTGCCTGGACAAGTCCCTGCAGTTTCCTTGGCAAGATTTCAGAAGTGGTTTGCCGTTGCTTGCTTCCTAAGTCTGAGAGAGAATGTCACACAGTGCTCTTCACATCAAAGGCAGCAACTGAACAGAATAACAGAGTTGGAAAAGACCCTGGAGGCCTCCTAGTCCAACCCCTTGTTCAGGCAGGAAGCCCTATACCATTTCAGACAAATGGTTTACCAATCTCTTCTTAAAGACTTGCAGTATTGGAGCATTTACAACTTCTAGAGGCAAGTCGTTCCACTGATTAATAGTTTTAACTGTCAGGAAATTTCTCTTTAGTTCTAGGTTGGTTCTCTCCTTGATTAGTTTTCATCCATTGCCTCTTGTCCTGCCTTCTGGAGAATGCTGACTCCCTCTTCTTTATGGCAGTCCTTTAGATATGGGAACACTGCTATTATGTCACCCCTAGTCCTTCTTTTCATTAAACGAGACACACCCAATTCCAGCAACAGTTCTTCATATGCTTTAGCCTCCAGTTCCCATATCATCTTTGTTGCTCTCCTCTGCACTCTTTCTAGAGTCTCCACATCTTTTTTACATCGTGGTGATCAAAACTAGATGCAGTATTTCAAGTGTGGCCTTACCAAGGCATTACAGAGTGGTATTAACACTTCATTTGATCTTGAACACACCACAACAAATAACAGATAATCAGAGTTGAAAGGAACCTTGTAGGTCATCTAGTTCAACCCCCTGCCCAAGCGGGAGACCCTACACCATTTCTGACAGGCTTGAAATCTCTGATTGGGTGGGACTATATCACTCAGAAAGATGGAGGGCAATAGAAGAAGGGACAACAGAGAACGAGGTGGCTGGATGAAGTCACTGAAGCAGTAAGCATGAGCTTAAATGGACTCCAGAGGATGGTGGAGGACAGGAAGGCCTGGAGGAACATTATCCATGGGATTGCGAGGGGTCGGACACAACTTCACAACTAACAACAAGACCACTCAGGTTTTTTTCAGCCCAACTTTCCTCACAGTGTTGGAATACCTTATATGATACTTTGAGCTCAGAGAAAAAACATTTCATGAAGTGTTTGGCTGGTTGCTATTAGAAAATGGAAAGCTCTTACAAAAACCTCAGAGGATGTTCCAAGAATGCATTTCTTAAAAGTAATTTATGCAATGATACATCCTTGTTTAGAATGTAAGATAAACATTTTATTCTCATCTCCTTTTCTAAATTTTTCACTTACAGCCAGGAATGAATATAAAAACAATATGCAACAAATAGCCACCTAAAAACCTTTGGGGCAGGGCCGGGGGTAGAGTCCTGTTGATTCCTGATGACTACCTGGACTGGTCTTTACAGGTTTTTGTTGTTGTTTGCAAGATTTCAGAAGTAGTTTGCCATTGCCTGCTTCCTAGGGCTGAGAGAAAGTGGCTGGCCCAAAGTCACCCACCAGGTTTTATGCCTAAGGTAGGACTAGAACTCACAGACTCCCAGTTTCTAACCTGGTATCTTAACCACTACATCAAACTCGCTCTCATTTCTATTATAATAGGACCATTTTCCCATTTGATTGTAGATTACCTTCTTGTTTTGTATTGCCTGAGGAAAGGAATACAGGTTGTCCTTAACTTATGACCATAATTGAGCCCAAATTTTTTGTTGTTGAGAAATTTATTGAGTTTTGCCTCGTGATTTTTCTTGCCATTTTTGTTAATCACTGCAGTTGTTAAATTAATCACTGCAGTTGTTAAATTAATAATAAGGTTGTTAAGTGAATCTGGTTTCCCCATTGATTTTGCTTGCCAGAAGATTGCAAAAGGTGATCTTGTGATCCCAGAACATTGCAACCATCATAAATTTGAGTCAGTTATCAAAATAATCTGACTGTAAATCTTGTGACCATAGGGATTACTGTAATGATCATAAGTGTGGAAAATGGTCATATCACTTTTTTCAGTGCTGTTGTAACTTTGAACAGTCATTAAGCAAACTGTTGTAAGTTGAGGACTACCTGTACAATCATACCTTGGTACTTGACTTTTTTGAAGCGTGTCAAATTTGGTACTCCATTCATTTTGATGTGAGAATGTTGTCTTGATACTTGTCATTTGTTCAGTACTTTATGCACAAACTAGAACATATTGGTGTTGTCTGCCTAATGATTCACTATCCTTTACAACCAAAGTGAAGGGTGTGTCAGCATTCCAGCAAATCTCCATTCCAATCAGTAACTCCAAGACAAACATATCTCAAAAGTACCTTTATTAGAATAGCACCTGGCACATCTGTGGAAACCCGAATCTAAAAGTTTTTTTCAGCTTTCCACAATTTCCCAAAATACAAATTCATCCCTCCTTGGCCGTCATCACCTCACATGGCCCAATCACGATCCGTTCAAAAGTAAGATCCTTAGTTCATCCTGCACCATACTCAATGACCTTGAACTAACAGAAGAATTTTGTCTATTTAGAGCTACTTAATTGAAATCACCCCCCTCCCACTTTCTCAGGCTATGTGGCAGCGTGGAATATGGCTTCCAAAACTGACAGGGTGATGCATTAGACACATGGTAATTTGTTTGGTACTTGTAGCTTTTAATATTCATCGAACCTCCCAGAACCAATTGACAAGTACCGAGGTACCACTGTATAGTTAATCTTCAGTTTTAATGCACTGTTTTTGAACCAAACCCCATCCAGTGCAGAATATATGGTTTTGAAGTACAGATGCTTCAGATTGGATTGGCAAACACTTAAAGCCACTGTAATAGGATTCTTAATCATGTTAAATTGCTGCTTGACATCACTATTACAACCAGGGCTGGGCTGCTGGGGGTTCGCTGGGGTTAGGGAGATCTTCTAGTTAAGATTCTGCATAGTTCAGAGAACCCCCAAATCCCACTCCTGGCTGGCCCCACCCATCCTGCCCACCCCTCCCAGGAGTCCCCATTTTTTGGATGCACAAGGTACACACGGTGGTTCGGGAAGGCTGAAAATGGACCCATTTCCAGCTTCCAGAGAGCCTCCAGAGCCCAAAGTGGGCAAAAATCCTCCCTTGTCACCGTGGTACAGGAGGCTGACTAAGCCATGCCCACCATGGCTACACCCACCGAGATACTGAGTAGAGAACCCGTTGCTAAAATTTTTGAAGCCCATCCCTGATTAGAACTACTGCCATTACTACTTGTTAGATTTGTACCCTGTTTTCACACAGGGTGGTTTACACTAAGACGCCCTCCACACCATCGTATTCCCAGAACAATTCTATTAGACAGTCTGAGATTCAGGGACTGACACTAAGTCACCCAATCTATTTTGATGATTGGTGCAGAACAGCGATAGTGGGGACATATGTAGCTAATAGGCTATTGTTTGCTACCACTTTGAAAGCAGAGAAGGAAAAGGGACATCTATCCCACTGCCCCAACCAAGAGGGAGAAAGAATGAGAGACAGAGATTAAATAGGATAGATAGATGACAGGGAGGAAGGGAAGGAGGAGTCAACTTTGTACACAATCAAAGAGGAATTTGTGGTGGAATTATTTAACAACTGTAAAGGGGACTGTTCAGTATATTAATTATTGGAATTCATGTTTTGATTTTTTTTTTTCTGTGAGCTCAAAATATCGTATAAGAGGTCTCAACTCTTTTGGCTCATTACGTTGGGCTGAAAAAAGTGAGTCGCCCAGTCCCACCCAGTTATCTCGAGTCCATATCCAACATTTTAACCAGCAGTTCATTCCAGTAATTGCAAGCAAGAGCAAGCTGTTCTGAAGAAGCATGGAGTGAAAAACTGAAAACATTCTCACAGGTTCAAGCAAATGCCATCTTATCTATTTTTAAATACATAATCCAAGTCCTCCGAAACCTGAGCAGGCATATTCTGTTCCCATTTGTCTAGACAGTCATTTTAGAAAATACACTAAGTTCAGGGCACAGCTAGTTGACAGTCCCAACTGCTGTATTAACGAGCTTGAATCTGCTCATTTATTTATTTCCTTCTCTCTCTCTCTTTCTCTCTTTTAAATGAAAAGAACATTATTGCTGATAAAAAAAATATATAAACCTCTTGGCATGCTGCCATTGTCAGCTAAAAATAAAGTTCATCCCTTCCATTCAGCAAGGAGAATTGGAAAGTTGTGGGTTTTATGGTTGTGTTTTAGGGAGACCAAAATGGAGGCAGGAGAAGGAATCATAAACCTAATCATAACTATACTGTGGGATTGTGAGACTGATAAAACTGTTAATAGTGGGTGACTATTTTTTTCTAATTTCACAATGAGGATTGGGAGGAAGAGGTGATGAGTTCCCATTGGCTATTGATGTCTGAACTTTTCTTTTTTTTTTCCAAGTTTTATTTCTTTTATTAATATAATATATAACAATTCAATTTCAATCAAACAGTGTGTTGTCTGGGCACAATTGTTTTTAGGCAATCATCATCAAGGTATTTTTAATATCATTTATCACAATAACATTAATACTGTACAAATAATATTTTGTTTGTCCATTTTAACAAATTCCCATTTTAACATTCATCCTTTTTATGTCCCTTTCTTTCTAACTTCTATTTTTATTGTCTAGCCATTGATAAAATGGTCCCATGTCAAAAAATATTTACTTTCTTCTTTGTCCTTAATAGTAAGGGTTAACCTATCCATTTCTGCATATTCTAGCATTTTTTAATTACATTCTTATCTGTCGAGATCTCATTGAACTTCCATTGTTGAGCATATATAATTCTAGCTGCAGTTAATACATGTAAGTTCAAGCATATAGTCTCTTTATCATATTTTTCTGGTAGAATTCCAAATAAGAATATTTCTGGTTTCATGCCTATATGCTGTTTTATCATTTTTCCAACCAGGTATATATTTTCATCGAATATTTTTTAGCTTGTGGACATGTCCACCGCATATAGTAATATGAACCAGGAGTTTTATTACATTTCCAACATTTAGCAGATCTATCCTTATTTTCGCCAATCTCGTTGACATTATCAATTTAACATTTCTATCCCACAGTTTCTGCCATTTATCTAATTCTATTACATATCCAAAAAATTTTAGCCCAAACAATATCTGAATTTTTCTGATGCACAGATGGTCTAGATCTGAGATTTTGAACTGAAGTTTCACCAAGGTGAATGCAATTTCAGCTTTTAGCAGGATTGAACATATGGATATTTGTTTGTTTCTTAAATTTACATGACCCCCATCTCACTGTTTTGAATGAGTCTGAGTGGCTTACAACAACACAAATGCATAGATATAAAAGCACTGAAAACATTAAGTTTAACAATAACTAAATAAGTAAAAGGTTAAAACCAAGGGCATGAATTGGTATGGGGGTGGAGGTGTACTCATATTTATCCATGCTGATGTGTTCTGAACCAGCTGTAGCTTCTGGGTGGCTTTCAAAAGCAGTCCATCCATAGCACACTGCAGTAATCTGGCTGAGATATGACTAATGCATGAGAAAGAGCAAGCAGACTGAAAGATAATTCCTTGGAAGATCAACAGGATAAAGAGTTGAATCAAACCTCATCTCAGGCAGAAATATTAGAATATGAAAAAAATATTGAAATATAAAATGAGGAGCCAAGACAATGACCTGGATAATGACTCTTTATAAAAGAGCATTGCTGAAGCTTCAGAAAGCCTTTGAGATGAGAGAAAAGAAAAATTGAAGAGTGTTAAAAATTGGGACCTACATCGGTGTGATGGAGTTCAGTGAAGTGGCAGCTTCCCAGGAATGAGGGAGCACACCCTCCAAAAAAAGAGCAAGACAAGAGGTGGCCCCACCCAGAATGGGAGAGGAGTCAGAAGAAGAAAGTAAACCTTATGTGTATTTATAGGTAATATAGAGAGGTGGTATTCAGCAGGTTCTGGAGAACCGGTAACGAAAATTTTGAGTAGTTCAGAGAACCAGCAAATACCACCTCTGACTGGCCCCGCTGCCATCTATTCTCTGCCTCCCAAGTCCTAGCTGATCGGCTGGGTCTTCTTTTGTTGCCCTGCACAGGAGAATGGAGCTGGAAAGCAGGTTAGTGGGGTGGGGAGAGAATGGGATTTTGCAGTAGCCTTCCCCTGCCACGCCTACCAAGCCACGCCCACAGAACCAGTAGTAAAAATATTTGAATATTGTATGTAAAGGAGTACATACTATATTACCAGTTTGAAACTGGTAATATAGTATGTGCTCCTTAGTAAAGACCAACCTTAGAATACTGCACCCCTATTATAAAAAGGATGTTGAGATTCTGGAAAGAATGCAGAAAAGAGCAACTAGGATAATTAGAGGGCAGGAGGCTAAAACATATGAAGAATGGTTGCAGGAATTGGATAGCTTTGTGAAATGAAGAAAAGGGGGCAACATAATAGCAGTGTTTGAATATTTAAGGGGCTGATACAAAGAAGAGGGTATCAACTTATTCCCCACCCGAAGGAAGGACAAGAAGCAATGGAAACTAAGAACAATGGAAACTGGACAAGAAGGATGGAAACTAATCAAGGAGAAATTAAACCTAGAACTAAGGAGAAATTTCCTGACAATTAAGAACAATTAACCAATGGAATAACTTGCCTCCAGAAGTTGTGAATGCTCCAACACCGGAGGTTTTTAAGAAGAGACTGGGCCTCCTGCTTGAGCTGGGGATTGGACTAGAAGACCTCCAAGGTACCCTCCAACTCTGTTATTCTAGACTACATTGGGCCACATTATATGCAAAGGATGTCAACTCATAAAATATTTCTATGGTCTTTTTAGAGTTGCCAACTGAAAGGGAAGGGGGAAAGGGGTTTGAAAGAGCAGTGCAGTAGCTTGGAAATCAAAAGTGCATTCCATAAATAGTTTTTCAAAAATAGTAACTAGATGACTGAAATTTCTGCCTTGCAAAGATCTAACTGAAGAACATGATTGATGACTCTTGGCTATGGATGTGTCCCATTGGAGAATATGAATTATGATACATCGGGGGTGGGGGGAAAACCCAGGGTCAAGGGTGTCAATGAATTATGTGTCTCAGAGTCAGCTACACCCAGGCAATGCCTAACAGTTTAACTCCCAATAAATCCTTTTGAAGTTTTGGAAATTTGGCTTGAGACTCATGATTTAATTGGGGTAACTGCCGGAATCCTGACAAAGGGTTTGTAAGACTTGGAACACCACAAACTAAAAACAAACAGTATGATGCAGTTGCAAATTAAAGTAAATGCAATCATAGGTTGCATCAAACAGCCAGTCACTCTCTCTCAGCCAAATTCACTCCATGGGGTTGTTTTGGGGAAAATAGGAGGAGGGAGCTGTGTTGGATATGTTCGCTGTCCTGAGTTATTTATAAAAATAACAAAGGTGTGGGTATAAATAATCAAATAAATAACAGTACAGATCCTAACTTGGGAGGAGTGGTGTGATAGGCATCATAGAAACTTGAGGGGGATGGTACTCAAGATTGAGACACAGCGCTAGAAGGCTACATTTTATTCAAAAAGAACAGAAAAGGTGAGAATGCAGCACTGAATGTAAAGAAAAAAATATTTGCACAGAAAGAATGCAGCTGGTTATCGGCAAGGCAACTGGAGGAAGTTTCAGAAAGAAAGAAAAGGAAGGAAGGAAGGGTGGGAGGGAGGAAGGAAGGAAAGAAAGAGAAAGAAAGAAAGAAAGAAAGAAAGAAAGAAAGAAAGAAAGAAAGAAAGAAAGAAAGAAAAGAAAAGAAAAGAAAAGAAAAGAAAAGAAAAGAAAAGAAAAAAGGCTATGTGTGGCTATAATTTCCTATCCCTGAATTAGGGGTGCATTGCAGTTACTAGATCATGTTCTCTGGATCATGGCCAACACTTTGAGAGTATGCGATTAAAACACTAAACACAAAATTTGTGCAAACTGAGGCTAGGAACATCGAGTTTTTCATGAGATAAGAATCTAAAGGACTCATTATCAAAACATAAAAATGAAAGGACATTTTCCTGCAATGTTCTCATGTGTCTGATTTTTATGGTGCAGTTATCTGAACATTTCTAAACTAAGTACTATTTATTAAGATGCAACAAATGGGAGAAAACACCTTGCATGCAGAAATAGGAAAGAAATTGTACCATCATATTGTACAAAGCAACACTATTTAGAGAAAATTGTATATTTTGAGCAACTTTCTCTTTCTTTCTTTCTTTTTCTTGTTACTTTTCTTTTTTCTTTTTTTTTCTCTTTCTATCTATCTATCTATCTATCTACCTACCTACCTACCTATCTACTACTGAAGTTCTATATTAAAAAAATATTAGAGAGATAAAATTGTAGACAAAAGAAATCTATGCAAAATCTATGCAAAAGTAATAAAGTTGAAATATGGGAGTAGGGAGGAAGTGAAAAACAAGAGAAATTAAAATCTGGCCTTGGAGTAGAGGCCTTCATCCAAAAATCATAGAACTGCACATAGACAAAAACTGCACTTAATTTTAGTTTAATGAGTGCAATTGTTTTTAATCTAATACAATTAAAATTTGTGCATTTCAGAATCCCAGTCTTTGTTTATTCCCAGGCTTTTCCACTGAAAATCTGCACCCTTGTATTCTGGGTTCACATGGAATTTCCATGGATGATGTCTTTCTGCTCTAGGTTCTAAATCAATTGCTTGCTGCAATTGCTATGCCGCAGCATGGAGAATTATACTTGCATTGCAATACAACAGATATATTCATTGGATTCATCTTTAACTAACTTTGAAATTTCAGGACTTAGGCCTTAATATTGACAGAGATGCTCAGTCATCCAGGTCATGGCTGTCCCCAAAGTGCTTTTTCAAAAGGCAACTAGACTTTCTTGGTTTTCCTTGAAGAGATTTTACTTCTTATCCAAGAAGCTTCTTCAGTTCTGACTGATTGATTGATGAGTCAGAACTGGAAAAGCTTCTTGGATGACAAGCAAAACATCTTCAAGGAAAACCAAAAAAAGTCCAATTGCCTCTTGAAAAAAAGCACTTTTGGGACTAAGGCCTTAGATATTTTGCTGGCAGGTTCTTTTCAGCACTGCCCATTGCAGGACATCTGTGGACAGCTTCCAAGATTCTGCAACCTTGATTCTGCAATGGACTCCAATGTCCTCCAGGGACACCTCTACTGATTCTTGCTAGGATTTCTGTCCTATTTAATGTTAATAGTTTTTTTTTTTACTTTTTTCAAGAGAAAAATCTAAAGCAAACAAAATAAGGTGAAAGCAGCCTAACATTTATTCCAGTAAGATAACCTCCATTTACAAGAGTTTGTTTAATGACTGTTCAAAGTTTCAACACCACTGAAAAAAGTGACTTATGAGCATTTTTCACACTTAAAACCATCATATGATCAAAATTCAGAGGTTTGGCAACTGTCTCATATTTATGACGATTGCAGTGTCCCAGGATTATGTTATTCTCTTTTGGCAAATCTTCTGACAAGCAAAGTCAATGGGGAAGCCAGATTCACTTAACAACCAGGTTACTAACTTAACAGCTGCATTAATTCACTTAACAACTGTGGCAAGAAAGGTCATAAAATGAGGCAAAACTCACTTAACAACTGAAATTTTGGTCTCAATTGTGGTCATAAATTGAGCACTAACTATGTCATATGATAAGATCAACCATCTTGCTAGATCTTGGTCTATCCTAATCATTGCTTCATCATAGGTGTTTCTCCCCCCAATATTCAACAGTAATTTGTATTTTGTAACATTAACAGTAATAGTACTGTTACTTTTGTAACAGTAAAAAATACAAACCTTAGGCTTTGTATATATGTAGCCAGATTCACTTTACAACTGTGTTACTAACTTAACTGCAGTGATTTGTTTTACAACTGTGATAAGAAATGTTGTAAAATGGGGTAAAAGTCACTTAACTGTCTTGCTTAACAACAAAAATGTTGGGGTCAATTATGATCATAAGTTGAGGACTACTTATCATGCCTTTGAGTCCTACATTGGTATACATAATTTTTTTTGTTTTATTTTTAATGATAGATGATTGCAACACAGTGTTTTGTTGGAATATATAGCCATCTGCCCAGAAAAAAACAAGAATGGTTAAGCAAGCAGAGAGCATTCCAGACATAAGGGAAGAAATATGAGACAAGGGAAAGATTTCCCAATTTTCTCTTCTAGTGAATAGGGTATTTTCTACTAGTCAAGACGACCATGGTAACAATTTTTATAACTAGGAAAGCTATCACCTATGCTGCCCATTTTGTGAAAGAAACCCCATGTTTTTATTTTGCAAATGTAAAAGTGTGTCAACCCACCACAAAAGTTTGCTGGGTTTGGATCAGGATGAAATTTATTCTGTATACCTCTCCTGTAATTGTACAGCTCTCACTATAGCCCAACTGATCAAAGTTGTCTTATAGGGAAGATGAGTGGCTTAAAATTTTAATCAATCAATAAACAGTATGAGCAATTTTCTGTTGCAGCTGTCGCTAAACAGGGTGTAGTCATAAGATAAGAAAAACCTACTATTGTAATATTCTACAATCATCATAAAAAACAAGATTATAGATTAAAAAATAGCCAGAGCAAGAGCACTTAGACTTATATACCGCTTCATAGTGCTTATACAGCCCTCTCTAAGCAGTTTACAGAGTCAGCCTATTACCCCCATCAGTCTGGGTCCTCATTTTATCCACCTTGGAAGGATGGAAGGCTGAATCAACCTTGAGCCACTCACAATCGAACTCCAGGTTGTGGGCAGAGTTAGCCTGCAATATTGCACCCTTACTACTGTGCCACCATGCCAGTGGATTAGTTATTAAGTTATTAGTGAGTCCTGAC
Source organism: Laticauda colubrina (assembly GCA_015471245.1). Classification (NCBI taxonomy): domain Eukaryota; kingdom Metazoa; phylum Chordata; class Lepidosauria; order Squamata; family Elapidae; genus Laticauda; species Laticauda colubrina. Next base: position 20,043,901 of record BLBF01000036.1, on the reverse strand, counting down.
ATTGAGTTGCCTGCAATACTGCATTCTAACTACTGTGCCACTAGAAAACCAGTGTCATTCTAGGCACTTAATCCTGAAGAACCAGAGTCAGATTAGAAAAACAAAATTCTCAACCATGACCTGGATATTCTCACAGGCAGGTAAATCAATCAATCTTGTCCCAATAATTGGATCCAATGTGTCACCAGCAGGTTTTTCAAATAATTGTATAAGCATTTACGGAGTACAATGCAATTTATAATGGCATCTTTCATTAATACTCAACCAATGAACAGCAATAAAAAAAGATATGGTGGGAGTCAAATAATAACAACAGACAAAAAATCATGGAGTTGGAAGGGAGGTTGGAGATCTTCCAGTCCAACTCTCTTTCCAGGGCTGGAATCCTCAAAATATTGCAGAGATATCTGTCTATGGAGATTCTCACTCATGGTTTTCCCAAGGGTGCTTTTTCAAGAGGCAA
>BLBF01000036.1:20014093-20026857 GCA_015471245.1 Laticauda colubrina | reverse complement strand
AAGAGAAGAGAAGAGAAGAGAAGAGAAGAGAAGAGAAGAGAAGAGAAAAGAAGAGAAGAGAAGAGAAAAGGGAGAGAGAACTCTGAATGCTGGAGATAGCTAATAAGAGCATGTGAATATTCAGTCTGAGCTTCCATTAGAAGGCAATTCAACTAAAGGTCCAAACAAGATTAATTGTTAATTTAAATCCAAACTGCCCAAATGGATATATTCAATTGAAGTTGAACTTCTTCAGATATCTTTTGGATTATCCATTATTTTTTTATAACATAATTCATAGAATTGTACTGACTTGAAGATCCCAATCAAACTAGTTTGAGAATCTCCGTTGAAACAATTGGATGGTTCGGATCGGAATGAACCTCTATTAATCAATCAATCAGAATAGAGCTGGAAGGGAACTTGGAGGTCTTCTAGTCCAACCCTATCTCAATTATCTTCAATAAGAGATTGGAAAAATAGTCCCTTGAACAAAAAAGGGGATTGCCTTATAAGTTGCCACAATATTGGTTAACAACCAATTGTGAGACTATTGTTTCCTGGCTTTTGAAGTTCCAAGACCATTTTTCCTTTGCAAAAAGATTTTCAGAAGACGAAATAGCAAAATCAGAAAAGCCTTCCCAAGATGCCAATTTGACTCTTTTTGTTGGCCAGTTTTTTCATGGTACAATTATATATTATGCTCACAGGAAGTTTTTTGGAAAAAAAAGACACAAGTCATTGGTGTTGACTGTGTAACTCAAACCCGCACTAACTTTAAGTTCTGCAAAGAACAAGCTATCAAGAGAACATGCGGAGGTCCATACATCAATCTGAAAATCTGTTGGGAACACTAAAAAACATACTTTGTGTCTTTTCAAGTCCACTTTTCAATTAGAATTCTCACCCAGAGGCTTTATAGCTTCCAACCATGCTCCAGCCCAAAGGGCAGATTTAAAACTCCTTCTTTACACCTCAAAAGAGTTATACTGCTTGATATTTTAGTAGAAAATACTAGTTGTACAAAAAGAAAGATGTGTGATTTGAGGAGCTAATTAACAAATCTGTGCAAAAATGCATCTCAGTTCAATAAGATTTATGAATTTGCCTTCTTGAATCAGATTCTTGATTTATATATCAGTGGTGGGATTCCATTTTTTTTTACTACTGGTTCTGTGGGCATGACTTGGTGGATATGGTGTGGCGTGGTGGGCGTGGCTTGGTGGGTATAGTGGGGGAAGGTTACTGCAAAATCCCATTCCCTCCCCACCTACTAACCTGCTTTCCAGCTCTGTTCTCCTGTGCAGGGCAACAAGGCCCAACCAAGCAGCTGGGACTCAGGGGGCAGAGAATAGGTAGGGGTGGGGCTAGTCAGAGGTGATATTTACTGGTTTTCCAAACTACTCAAAATTTCCGCTACCGGTTCTCCAGAACTGGTCAGAACCTGCTGAATACCACCTCTGTTACATACTATGTTTACTCCAACTAATGCTTCCAAATCAATCCAGTGATTGAATAAGCTTCAGTGGATGACAAACAGACAGAGACAGTATTCCTTCTCACCCCTATGAGTGGTCTTGTCTTCCTCAATCTTGGGTCCTCTACCACAGACCTGGGAGTTTGAGGATGCAGGACCTTAGCTGGTCCTAGCATTGCATTCATCTGGATGGGGTTCTCTGATGTTGTTTTTGGGATCTGTTGGAGCCCCTCTCATAGTTTAGGAGTCATAGATTTGACCACTGGGACCACTTCAGCCTTTACTTTCCACATCTTCTCTCATTCAGGGCCTAGTACTTCCCTAGCTTCTTAGACACCTTCTTGAAGCTGCTGTCACATCTAGCAGCACCACAGCTATCTTCTGGTCCTTGTCTATAACCATGATGTCCAGTTGATTGGCCACCACCTACCTGTCTGTTTGCATCTGGAATCCCTACAGGATCTTAGCCCTGTTGTTCTCCCTAACCTTCTGTGGAATCTCCCATCTGGACTTGGGAAGGCGAAGCCCATATTCTATGCAGATGTTCCTGTACATCATTCAATGTTATGCTATTCAGGGGTCAGCTGCAGTGTATTCACAGGGGCTCAGGAGAGCCCCTAGCTAAGATTCTGTGCAGTTCGGAGGACCCCCCAAATCCCACTCCTGGTTGGGCCCTCCCCGCCCCGCCCACCACTCCCAGGAGTCCCCACGTGGTCCCCACAATGCAAGCCACACATGGACGCTTGGGGAAGGTGAAAAACGGGCCTCCTGGAAGTTCAGGAAGGCTGGAAATGGGCCCGTTTCCAGCTTCCAGAGAGCCTCCAGAGCCCAAGAAGGCCATTCTTGTCCTCCCTGAGGCTCGAGGAAAGCCTCCGGAGCCCAGGGAGGGTAAACCCCTCCCAACATGGTGCAGGAGGCTGACTAGGCCACACCTACCATGGCCACGCCCACCCAGCAACTGGGCTGAGAACCCTTCACTAAAATTTTTGAAGCTCACCCCTGATGCTATTGCTGCCTAGATCTTACACCCCACTAGTTGGTTGTCCTGAACGTGTGTGTGTGTGTGTATGTGTACATATATCTGTAAAGGTAGTCTTCAACTTACAACCATTCATTTAGTGACCATTCAAAGTTACAATAGCACTGAAAATGTGCCTTATGACTGTTTTTCACATGATCATAATTTGAACTTTGGGCAACTAGCATATATTTATGGTGGTTGCAGTGTCCTGGGGTCAGGTGATTCTTCTTTTGTGACCTTCTGACAAGCAAAATCAATGGGGAAGCCCAATGTCAGTTACCCCAATTAAATCATGAATCTTGAGCCAACCTTCCAAAACTAGAAAAGGATTTATTGGGAGTTAAAAGGTCCAGCATTTCCTGGGTATAGCTGACCCTGAGACACATAATTCATTTTCACCTTTGACACTGGTTTTCCCCCACCCCCTGGGTATATCGTAATTCATATTCTCCAATGGGACACATCCATAGCCAAGAATCATCAATCATGCTCTCCAGTTAGAATTTTGCATGGCAGAAACTTCAGTCACCTGGTGACTATCTTTGAAAACATTTATGGAATGCATTTTTGGTTTGCAAACATGCCACACTGCTCCCCCCTCCCTTTCTGTTGGCAACTCTAAAAAGACCATAGAAATATTTTATGATAAAGATTTACTAGACGTACAAGGAAATTTGAAATCCTGTCAAGAACTTCAAGAACGGGGATTTAAAATAGATCAATGGGCATATTTACAAATTCATAGTAGATATAACCAGGATAGAAAAGAATTCGGAATTAGTAATAAACCCCAGCAGCTCGATAAAATTTTAATGGGATCAGGAAAAAAGAATATAACTAGATTTTACAATTGTTTACTTGAAGTAGAATTAGAAGAAGAAATAGTAAAAGGAAATATGATTGCTTGGAGTAGGAATGTAGGACGTAATATCACTTTAAATGAATGGGGAAAAGTCTGGGGAAGTAATAAGATTACAAAATCGGCAGCATACAAAGAAACTGCATATAAATTGTTTTATAGATGGCACCTTCCTCCTTTGAGATTGGCGAAAATGTGCCCCAAAATGAGTCTAAAATGCTGGAAATGTAAAAAGAAAGAGGGAACTTTTTTCCACATGTGGTGGTCATGCATAGAAGCCCAAAAATATTGGAAGATAATAAGAAATTGGCTAGAAGATATTACTAAAGAACAGATCGAATATAAACCAGAGTCTTTTCTACTAGGGATTTTTGACAAACAAATATCAGCAAAGACAAAATATATTACAATACATATATTAACAGCAGCTAGGTTGGCTTTTGCTCAGTGTTGGAAGCATCCACAGATACCTACAAAAGAGGAGATTATCCAAAAAATTTCAAACTGTGCAGAAATGGACAGATTAACATTAGCTCTAAAAAACAAAGAAACTTCAATATATTATAATAGCTGGAATTATTGGTATAAGTGGTTAGAACAAAGAGGAATTTTATAATATAGGATTGAAAGAATAAGATAAATTTGTATGAGTAATGTATAAATTCTTGTAAAGATAAAGTGTTTAGAGATAGTAAAACCAAAGGAAGAAAAGATCTCACAAATTGTCGAAAGTAAGAATATTTTTAACAAATTTTCTTTTCTGAATTTTCTTTTTTGTTTTTTCTGTTTTTCTGGTCCTCTTTTCCTGTCCCCTTTTTTTCTTTTCTTTCTACCCTTCAATTATGTACGTGTTATTATGTTGTGTTTTTTTAAAATTGTAAAATCAATAAAAAATGTTTTTTTTTTAAAAAAAAGAAATATTTTAAGAGTTGACACCCGATTCATTTCACGACCATGTTACTAACTTAACAACTATGGCGAGAAAGGTCATACAACAGGGCAAAATTATTTTAACAACTGTCTCGTTTAGCCACAAAATCTGGGGCTCCATTTTGTTTGCAAGAAGAGGACTTCCCGTAGAGAGGGCACCTTTTTAATTCTCTAACTGAATTGGTTTTCCAAATCTTAATTAAGGTTTGATTAAGCCATTGATTTTGAAAGTTTGAATCAAATCAATTCTTACAATCAAATGACACCAATTTGTACACCTCTAGGAACCAGCAGCATCAAGAGTGGGGCTTTGGAAGGACTAAAATCTTTAGTTTATTTACAAATATATAGTGACTGTGTTTGGATGAGAATGGACACTTTACAGCTTTCCATCCCTGCCGAAATCTCTTCCTACAGCAACATTTGGGTGCACTTTTGCTATTATTGCCTCATTCTCTGGCTCAATCCTCCAAATTACTTGATCATTGAGGTCTGACTGCTCAAACCTTATTTAAACAAAGAGAAACTGTAGGCTTTTGCCATTGACTTTAGAGTTATAGCTCAGCTAATTCAATGGCCTTGAGGCGTCTTCTATAAAATGCAAACATCAAAAGCTTGTGAGAAGAGAAAGAGAGGGAGGGTGAAGAGAGAGAGAGACAGAGAGAAAGAGAGAGAGAGGAAGAGGGAGAGGGGGAGAGGGAGAGAGAGAGAGTCTTCTGTAGTCTTCTGTCCTATGGAGAGAAGACGATAATATGGTCCTAAAAGAAATGTTCTGATGGAGAAGGACATTTCTAAATACCACAGTGGAGTGGTGCCTGAAGTTTGCAAGACCAACCATGGCAACTTCGAAACCAGATTATAAGTAACCTCAAAGTAGACTCAGTGAATGGTCACTAAACAAACTGTTGTAAGTCCACACTATATTGGATGGGGGATTGGACTAGATGCAGGAGTGGGATCCTACCGGTGTAATGACCAGTTTGGTGAACGCACACTTTGCATGCACACACATGCTTTGCACACATGCATGTGCTTTGAACACATAAACACAGTTTGCACACACACACTTTGCACACACGCATGTGCTTTGCACACACGCATGTGCTTTTTGTTTTTAATTTGTTTTCCTAGTCTTCTGCCAGTGAAATCAGAGCCTGGGGTGACCGTGTAGCTCCCCGCACCCCATTTTTGACCACAATGGCCTCCTGCAGCCCTCTGCTAGTGAAAACGGTCCTTTGCTGTTTCCAGACTGGCACCACAGGCCAGATCCAAGCACCCTGCGGGCTTTGAGTTTGACACCCCTGCCATAGGTGACTTAAAGGCACGCTTCTATATTGAACCAGGGAAGAGTCTATTAAAAGTCAGAGGATAAATGTCTTTTAAGTCACATTCTAGACCTGATGATGTCATGAAGTTTTCTTGGCAACAGTATGAAACTGCATTCTTTCAGAGCTACTTTTCCCCCCAACTTCCCAGTTTATGCTACAGTCCAAAATTTCCTCAGGTCTAAAGGCAGGGGTGGGTTTCTATCGGTTCTGTCCACTTCTGTAGAACCAGTAGCTCTGAAGAGCAGCAAACATAGAACCAGTTCTATGTCTGCTGATGTTTTTGCGCGCACCTGCCCACCCGGGTTATTACCTGAGCTTTATTTCCTGATTTTTCAACTTCAGCTGCCAAACGAGGCACAGCTGCAGTTAAAAAAACAAGAAAAGAGGGCTGTTTCAAAGGCTGCTTCTTGGCACAGGAGCATGCTAATGATGTGCTCATGATGTGCTAATGATGATTTACAGGTGCATGGCTCACAGCGGGCAGGGAAGCTCATAAATCCTGAACTGGTAATTAACCCTGTCATATCCCACCCGTCTATTGATAAGGGTAAAGATTCCCCTTGCACATATATGCCAGTTTTCTCCAGCTCTAGGGTGCGATGCTCATCTCCGTTACAAAGCTGAAGAGCCAGTGCTGTCCAAAGATGTCTCCGTGGTCATGTGGCCAGCATGACTTAATTCTAAAGGTGCATGGAACTCTGTTACCTTCCCATCAAAGTGGTCCCTATTTTTCTACTTGCATTTTTACATGCTTTCAAACTGCTAGGTTGGCAGAAGCTGGGACAAGTAATGGGAGCTCATTCCATTATGCGGCGCTGGGGATTTGAACCGCCAAACTGCTGACCTTTCTGATCAACAAGTTTAGCATCTTAGCCAATGAGCCACCATGTCCCTTTCCTCAGCTCTACCACCCAACAATTAATTATTGAAGTCCAACACTGCTTCTGCCAAGTTCAGCTAGGGTTACCACCTGCTATAAGCAAAATCTCAAGACTATCTACAATAGGTATTGGCTAGAAATATCAATAGCAATTAGCCTTATATGCCACTTCATAGTGCTTTACATCATCTCTGGACAGTTTACAATGTTAGCATATTGCCGCCAATAATCTTAATTTTAACAATTCCAACAATCAGTTTTAAGCCCGTCAAGATTGAACTACTGACAGTAGGCAGAATCAGCCTGCAGTACTGCAGTACTGCAGTACTACTGTGCCACCATGGCTCCTATATAGGCAAAAGCTGATAGTTTCAAGTTATTTTGGTATTAAATCATTATTAGTCGAGCAATCCAAGTCAATAACAAAAGAGTCTTCGACTTACAACTGTGCATTTAGCAACTGTACAATGTTACAATGTCACTGAAAAGGATTACTTGTGACTGGTAGTATTTATACTTAGGACTGTCGCAGCATCCTCCAGTGTGATTTAAAAAAAAAAAAAGGCCACCCTGCTTGGATCCACACACAAACTACACTGATACATTATGACATCCTTATTCTTGGGAGGAGCTCAATGCGTATGAAGGCCAACACTAGCTAAAGAACTGGCAACTGTGATTTCACATATACACATATGACTGATAGGATTTTTTCCAGTCGACTGCAAGCAAGAACTGGTAGGACCAGAAAATAGACAATGGACAGGTAATCCTCGACTTATGACCACAACTGAGCCCAACATTTCTGTGTTTAGGTGAGACATGTGTTAAGTGAGTTTTGCCCTGGTTTATGACTTTTCTTGCTACTGTTGTTAAGCGATTCACTGCAGTTGATAAGTTAGTAACCCACTTGTTAAGCTTTCCCCATTGACTTTGCTTGTCAGAAAGTTGCCAAAGGAGAATTAACATAATCCTGGGACTCTGCAACCATCATAAGTATGAACCAGTTGCCAAGTGTGTGAATTTTGACCATGGGACCCTGGCGATGCTGCAATGGTCATGAGAATGAACAAATGGTCATAACATATTTTTCAGTGCTGTTGTAACTTTGAACTGTCACTGTTGTAAGTCAAGGACTACCTGTAATAGAAAATGAAGAAGCTAAAATGCTCCGGGACTTTAGAATTTAAACAGACAAGCATTAGCCATACAACACCTCAACATTGAACCATTGTTGATGAGAAAGACATAAACAATCTGGATGGTGGACATTGCAATAGCTGGAGACAGCAAAAGCGAATAGAAATAACTGGAAAAAAATCACAAAAGGTAAAATCACAAACCCTGCAAATAGATGTAAAGTGTGACAAACGAAAACAAGTATAGTACAAATAGTACTGAAATGCCTTGGGTGCAATCCCAAAATATTTAGAGCACCATTTGAACATTATTGGGCATTGACCAAATCACCAAGTGCCAAGTGCAAAACTCAACTTTATTTGCAACAGTTTACTACCTGTGGCAGCACTTTTAATACCATCAAATGACAACATTTGCCTTTCTTAGGTCCTTGGAAAGAACTGGATAGGTGAATGAAAATGCCAAATACAGCCTGGCTGACTTTGCAACCAACCAATAATAATTTAACTTGTATGCCAGCTCAAAATAATCAAACAAAGTGATTGCAATAAAGTCAATGCAAATAAAGCATAAAAAGTGAGAGGTCTTATTCTCACACACCAAAGGTCTGGGTGAATGCAATCATAATGCCCTGTGCTGGTTATATGATTTAAGAAGTTGTTATAGCAGTTTGATCCTGCACCTTCAGAACCAAGGTATGATATGGCTAATGTGGATCACAAGATTGCAACCACTAGAAATCCAATGGTCCATGCTATGAATAAGACAGCCTTCTTTGTGCCTCATTGGGGAGATGAACACTGGTCACATCATACCTTGGTTGTAAAGGGTGCAGGAACAGATTGCTGTAACAACTTCTTAAGTCTAAATCATATACCAAACTTGGCAACTTTAAGAGTTATGGACTTCAACTGCCATTGCTATGCTGGCTGGAGAATTCTGGGAGTGGAAGTCCACAAGTCTTAAAGTTGCCAAGTTTGGGGACCCCTGGTCTAAGTCATATAATCAGCACAGGGGATTTTGATGTTTGGGGAAATGCTTATCTGTTCCTTTTTCATAGTGTAGAAAGTTAGCATCCACCCCTCTCCGAGAAGAATGAAATATTTTGAGAAATATTAAAAAGGCAGAATATTATATTTCCCTGGATGAGAAATGCAGAAACATGCTCTTAGAAAGCAGCCCCCACCTTCTTAATAATCTACAGCTAATGGTGAGATTCAACCAGTGTAACGACTGGTTTGGTGAGTGCACACTTCAGTCCGAACTGGTCCAAATCTATAGAATCCCAACCCTGCCCACAGCAGATGTCAGCAGTTCAGAGATAAAGACATAGGTATCTCTATTCATAGGCAAAAATTTCCTGCAACAAGATCTGAACAAAGGTAGGGTTAGCCCTCAGCCACAAGAGGAATTGCCCATCAAACCTTCATTGCATCAGCCAAATTTCAACCAAGCTTAGCTCAGACAAACTCCTAGGATTTGTACATTGCACTGTGGGAGTCTGACAATAGCCGATAAAATACACATTCTTGCACAGGAATAGGAAGCTCCAGTGCAAAGTCCAACAGAAGGTACAAAAAACCCTTGCTCTCAACTCCATGTGGTCGGCTACCCAGAACCTATGTGGTTCTGCTTCATCAATAAAGCATCTTTCCAATCAGCCTCCATGTTTCCATTGTCTTTCTCCTGGCTTGGAACTGAACTAGATGAACATTTTTTCCAACAATTGGAAGAGCTCTACAATTGCACCTCATAAAATACCTCTCTCACCTTTGGGTGCAAAAGATTCCCCCCCTCCATGTATTCATTTATTAGCAAATTTCAGTGGTTAGGTCCATGTCATCTAGCTAGATAGGACTGCTTCATGCAGTTGGCCAAGATTAGGATTGTGTGTGTGTGTGTGTGTGTGTGTGTGTGTGTGTTTGTGAACAGTCAAAGTCAGCATATTCTAAATTTAAAATAGTAAAAGCAAGCATGAAAAGATAGAGGGTGGTGCTACTTCATAGTTAACAGGATGAGCATTAATAGCCAAATTTCAGCATCACAACAAAAGCAAATTCTGTAGGTCCCAAAGGTGCTGTTTCAAAAGGCAACTAGACTTTTTTGTTTCGCTTCTCACCCAAGAAGCTTCTTCACTTTTGACTGAAGAAGTCAGCACTGAAGAAGCTTCTTAGATGAGAAGCGAAATGTCTTCAAGGGAAAACAAAGTCCATTTGCCTTTTGAAAAAGCATATTTGGGATAACCATGAACCTGGATGACTGAGAAGCTCCATAGATATTTCTGTGGGCTTCACAAATCAGAGATAATTGGAGGCTGCGAGATTTGTTCTAAAAAATACAGTTTTCCCATGGCCAATGTTTTAGAAAGAGTAACTCAAGGCATCCCCACTGATCTAATTCTTGCTACTTGTATTTTATTTCCAAGCTCAGAAGAATGTTCTAAGTGGCCTTAGACAAAGTACACCATCCATATTTAATGGCTGCGTTCACATAATACATTTGCCCTGATTAGCCCTTTTGGGGGTTCACCCAAAGGACAAAACAGGTTAAGGTCATCTAACATATTACATCTCTCTCTCCCTGCCACACACAAAGCAACCTTAAACAGCCTTAATATTAATCAAATGAATCAACCCAAGCCGGATATGCAAATGCAGCAATTAGATTTTTTTTACCTGACTTGGTTAAGCAAATTGTGCAAACACAGCCAATGGGAAACTTGGTGATTCAACCTCTTACAATCCTACAGCTTATTACAATGTCTATTTACTTCGGCTGAATCCCATCACAGTCAGGCTGCAGCTTTAGCATTTTAAAATAAGCTTCGCTCAAGTCAATATCCTTATGTTGAAAAGTCGGGTGGAGGAAAGAGTTTAGAGGTAAATTGCTTCTCAAAACTAACTTCTCCTTTATCTCCAACTTGGTGAAGGGACGGAACACAATTACCTCCTAACAGATTCTTCCTACTCTATTTTCACCCAGAGATAACATCGAGGCTAGCTATTAACTTTACCCTGTTGGGTATCTGGATCCCCAAAACTTGCAACAATTGAAATAATAGACAGCTTTGAAGATGGAAAGAAATGGGTTTTTTTTAAGCTCCATGGGAAAAGCAGGCAACATCCTGATATTTTTCCCCCAAGCCACAATGTGCGCACATACCCCAGAATAATTGTATGCACAGAGGACCCCACCAAATGTTAGCTAGGTGAGAAAAGCTGCACACAGGAAAAGCGCAAGGAAAGCAGCCACCATCATCTTGCAAAAACAAGTGGTGCCAACATGCAGGAATTCACACTCTGAAATTCAGAGTTTTAAATATCTTTAAGAGTGCATGGAGGAAAGCAAAGTGCCTGATCTTACAAGATAAGAACAGGGAATTCACACAGCAACTTTAACTAGATCAATTAAACATCATCCGTTGGTTGCATTTTTAAAATCAAAGGATGGGAAGCGTGTATCTTAATGCATTGTGCAAATCTAGCCCAGGCGATGATATAATGCCAGGATATATTGTGCACACCAGAAGAGTTTTTAGTAACTAGGTTTGGCAGGTATGGGGATTCAACCAGAGAAAAGCTGGTGTATCTATCCAGAGGGCTTATTCTGTATTATCCACACTAATGAGCAAATGTTTCACCAAGTCCCTTCCCTACCTCATATCCTCTATCTGTAAGCTGTGTTAACCAATAAGCCTCAATCTTAAATGCACTGGACATTGCCTGAAATCAAGTCAAAATACTGTAATTATCGAGGGAAGAAGTATTTTATACAGTTCTTTCCCTTTCTAACTGGAGAGGTAAGTAATGGATTTCAAGACCTTCTCCAGTCTTGCCACCAGTTGTAGGACTTGTTGACCCAGATTCTTCATCACATGCAATCCAGTCGTTTCTTACAAAGCCACCCGAAACAGATCAGTTGGAACTGCAAGAGAGTTACTAGAGGAACAAACCCCTAAGAGAAACCAGTAGACCTACCGTTTAGTTGCCGGTAGACAATATCCTCCAGAAGGGACAACCGCTTCAGCACTGCATCTTGAATGGGGTTGGCTGGGTGGACTGTCAAGTTGGCCACTTCTGCCCTGGGATGAATTTCATGGAAAGCATCTCCGTTCTTCATCGCAATGGGCCTGCACTTGGCCAGGAAGAGGACAAAGCCAGCCACTGCAATCAAGTTTAAGATCAGCAAGACTTTCACTCTCCTTAGAGAAGCCATCAAGAACTTCCCAATGTGGGACACGTGCAACTGGAGCCGCTTGCTTCTTCTTGTTGTTGTTCTTCTTCTTCTTCTTCTCCTTTTGAAGATTACTGGAAGAAGGGCAGGGAAGCTTGAAGGAGGATAACCTGGGATGGAGCCCCTTCAGGAAGAGGCTGATGGTGAGGAGGACACCTTCCCCATCCTTGCATCTTTGGCTCCCTCAGTTTGCACAGTTGAGTTATTTAAAGCGACAAGTGCTGGCAGGTGGCAGGCAAGAGGCAAAGCAGACCAGATTGGAGGTCCCACTCCAAAGATAAAAGGTTTGCAAGGCTGGGAAGCAAGGTTGTCATGACTCTCTGGGAGAGCCAGAAAGGAAGTTAAGCAGGGAACATCCTTTGCAGCAGAAAGAGGGAATCTGTCCCAGAAAGCGCCAACCTCCTCCAGACCTTCTGAGAGGCTACTGGTCTTTGGGAAAGACCAAACCCCTTATACTGGGGGGAGGAAGGGGAGGTTGTTGAAATTACACACAATTGCACACTGCAGAAGACCAAATTCTCCGACGTCGCTGTGTGTTCCAGTCTGACTGGCGTGCCAGGGGGATAATCCCGATGAAATTCCAAAGTCCCGGGGTAGCAAAAGAAAAAAAAAAAAAAAAGAGTGGGGGAGGGTGGCAGAGGACGAGGAGGCTGCTGGATTCTGAATAAATACTTCAGGTCCTTTGTCAAAAGTAAAAGAGTTGACCTCGAGAAACCCTAGGACGCAGCCACGTTTTCCTGGGTTTTCTCTTTAAGCCCTGCAAGAGGAAGGGGGGGGGGGGGAAGCCGAACAAGCCACGCAGAAAGAGAGAAGAGAAAAAGGACGTGACTAGAAATTTAAAAAGGATAACTTTATTTCTTGTCGGAGGGGGAGAGAGAGAGAGAGAGAGAGAGAGAGAGAGAGAGAGAGAGAGAGAG
>BLBF01000036.1:19997665-20014083 GCA_015471245.1 Laticauda colubrina | reverse complement strand
AGAGAGAGAGAGAGAGAGAGAGAGAGAGAGAGAGAGAGAGAGGGAGAGAGAGACGGAAAAAATTCGGAGGAGAGCATCTAAGATGATCAAAGGCCTAGAGGTTAAACATATGAAGAATGGTGAGTTTGGAGAGTCTAAACAAAAGAAGAATTAGGGGTGACATGATAGTAGTATTCCAGTATTTGAGGGGCTGCCACAAAGAAGAGGGGGATCAAATTATTCTCCAAAGTAACAGAGGGCAGGACAAGAAACAATGGTTGGAAACTGATCAAGGAGAGAAGCAATCTGGAATTAAGGAGAAACTTCCATACAGTGAGGACAATCAACCAATGGAACAGCTGGCCTTCAGAAATCGTGGGTGCTCCGTCCCTGGAGGTTTATAAGAAGAGACTGGACTGTCACTTGTCTGAGATGGTATAGGGTCACCTGCCTGAGCAGGGAGTTAGATTAGAAGGCTTTGAAAGTCCCTTCCAGATTTCTATTCCTATTCTATTTTATTCTATTCTTATTTGTATTCCTATTCTGTTTCTATTCCATTCTGTTCTGTCTGTTCTGTTCTGTTCTGTATGTATACCATACATGCTGGTTGCTAAGCATCTGAATTTTGATCACGTCACTGCAAAGACACTGCAGCAGCCATAAGAGGAAGGACTGGTCATAAGTCACCATTTTTCACTGCCACTGTAACTTTAAACAGATTCAAAACGAATGGTTGTAAGTTGAGAACTACCTATAAATCCTTTTTTTCAATCAAGGTAGGGAAAAATAGCACAATAAGGCCTCTGGAATGGTGGCTCAGTGGCTAAGATACTGAGCTTGTCAATCAGAAAGGTCGGCAGTTCAACAATTCAAATCCCTGGCGCCGCGTAACAGAGTGTCCCAGCTTCTGCCAACCCAGCAGTTCAAAAGCATGTAAAAATGCAAGTAGAAAAATAGGATCACTTTGGTGGGAAGGTAACAGCGTTCCACGCACTTTCGGCATTTAGTCATTCCAGCCACGTGACCACAGAGACGTCTTTGGACAGCACTGGCTCTTCTGCTTTGTAACAGAGATGAGCACCGCACCCCTTAGAGCCAGAAACGACTGGCACGTATGTGCAAGGGGAACCTTTCCCTTTAACAGTTGCTCATGGGAGATGGTGCCTTACCTGCAACAGTCTGTATGCTTAAATCAATCTTGCTGAAAAAAAACTTCATTCCACTCCTGAGTTGAGGGGTGGTGGTGGTTGAGAAGACCTCACCAAGTGTTCTTCATCACCTTCGGTTGAAAGCATCTGACCAATCTCAATAAGGGATTAATTAATCCTAGGGGGTGTGATTTCCCTTCCGCTTAATTCTCTGACCTTGCAGGGGTTGCATTTGCAGGGGTGTCAGACTGGCAGCCCATGGACCAGATGCACCATGTGCAGGACACGCCCACCACCACAGCTGCCTAAAAGGGAAAAATGTCACAAACACCACATAACAGCAACGTGATACCATGAGTTCAACACCTGTGCTTAAGAGTTTCTCCCTCCCTCCCTCCCTCTCTCTCTCTGCCATCTCTCTCCCTCTCTCCCCCTCTCCCTCCCTCTTCCTCTCTTACTCTCCCTCTCCCCCTCTCCCTCTCTTTCTCCCTCTCTGTCTCTCTCTCCCTCTCCCTCTTCCCCCTCCCTCTCCCTCTCTCCCTCTCCCTATCAATGTTTCCTAAAGACTGGCTAGGAAAAAGCTGTCCCTGTATTTTCTTGGCAAGATTTCAGAAGTAGTTTGCCATTGGCTCCTTCTCAGGACTGAGAGACCACAACTGGCCCCAAATCTTCCAGCAGACTTTATGCCCAAGGCAGGATTAGAACTCACAAGGTCCCCATTTGAAGCCTGGTGACTTATCTACCACACCAAAATGGCTCTCTTCTCCCTCCCTCCCTCCCTCCCTCCCTCCTCCATTTTTCCTTAAATTAAATGATGGTTCTGTGATGCAAAGTGTTTCTTGCATATCATTCCTTTATATCCACTGCTGCTTCCTTAGGTATTCTGCCATAAGAAAGGGGCGGGGGGGGGGGGAGGACTCATGTTATTCTCCACAGCACCTGAAGGCAGGACCCAAAGCAATGGGTGGAAGCTAATCAAGGAGAGAAGCAGCTTAGAACTAAGGAGAAATTTCCTAACAGTGAGAACTATTAACCAGTGGAACTGCTTGCCTGCAGAAGTTGTGGGTGCTTCAACACTTTTAAGACTTTTAAGGCTTTTAAGACGAGACTGGACAGTCATTGGTTCAGAAAGATATAGGGTGTCCTGCTTAAGTGGGGAGGATTGGATCCAATGTTCTTTCCAACTCCGATATTCTGTATTCTGAAACATTTAGTATTGCTTGTTAGGATCAAGTGTTTGTGTGCTGTTATTTTCTAGATTCTTATCCCAACTTTCATTCAGGAGTTCAGGACAGCATACATAGCACTTTCTCATTTCATTTTTTTTTACCCAAATATCATACTTTATTAATTATTTAATCCCAAGAAAGAAAAACAGAAAAAAGGAAATCAAAGTGGTGATGAATTGCAGTTATAATAAGATTAAATAAAAAATGTCAACGTAACATTAGTTCTACATATTAAAAGACTTCAGATCACTTTAGAACTTAAGAACTTTTTTAAAAGAATGAGTTGATATCTAATAATTCATGACATTAAACTGTGCAATAAGAATTTTACAACAGATGGAGAAATTCCAATAATTTTTGTGAGATGGGTTGGGCTGAGAGAGACTGGCCCAAAATCATCCAGTGAATTTCCATGACCAAGAGGAGACTCAAAGACAAGTTTCCCCAGTCTTAGTCCAATATTTTAACCACTATATTGCATTGCTCTCTCGCGAAAAATAAAGTGTTGCCCTAAAAGTTAATGTTTTATCACAGCAGAAATTTAGGTGGATGTTATATCTTGTAATAGGGATGCAATGGCTCAGTGGCTAAGACATTGAGCTTGTTGATGAGAAAGGTCAGTAATTCAGCGGTTCGAATCCCTCGTGCCACATAATGGAGTAAGGTCCTGTTACTTGTCCCAGCTACTTCCAACCTAGCAGTCTGAAAGCATGTAAAATGCAAGTAGAAAAATAGGGACCCCTTTGGTGGGAAGGTAACCGCGTTCCGTGCACCTTCGGTGTTCAGTCATGCCGGCCACAGGGCCATGGAGACATCTTTGGACAGTGCTGGCTTTTTAGCTTTGTAACAGAGATGAGCACCACCCCCTAGAGTTGGAAACGACTAGCAGGTATGTGCAAGGGGAACCTTTACCTTTTATATCTTGTAAAAGAAAGAAAGATTTATTAAAGGTCTATAGCACTGGAGTTTTTAAAGGAAAACCAATATTATATGTCTCTGTTCATTAGCAATTCTATAAAGATGATGGATCTTTGCTTGGAATCAAATAGTTGCCCTCCACAACACTAAGTTATATTCAGACAAAGACATTCATTCATTCATTCACCCATCGATCCATTAATTCGTTCCATGTCACTCAACTCACAATTGAGCAACTCTGGGCAGCTAATAACAAAGACATACCGGTAGTTGATTTAAAGCTACATTTGATCTCTTTAGAGTAGTTTTGTTTTTTAACCTTTAAATCTGAAACACTGTCTTTTATAGTAAGTTGTAACAATTGGGGGGCAGTGTTTGCAAAATGGAAATTATTGAAAATTGATGGACAAATTTTGTTGTGAGTGAGTGGGTTGGGTTAAAATATGGTTCCTTATTATTCTCTTTTTTCTTTCTTATCACCTTGTGATAGGTTTCTTGGTATTTTCTGAGCTTGGTTATTCTCTTCCAGATGTTTATGGCCAGCTTAGATAACACCACCTGTGTACTGATGAAACATCTGAAGGAGAATTACCAAGCTTAAACAACACCAAGAACACAACGGTTCCGCTTCGATCACTTGAGCTATATGCAGTATGATCTCTCCTATTTTCGTGATTTTTTTAAGAGCCATCTTCTCTCTTTTCCATAGAAAGCAAGAATGGAAACATTGCTAATGCAAGCTTCTTCGTGCAGATTACGATGAACACTTACTGCCTCACCGACTCACAACTCTGAGATGAGAGTTTAGCAAATAACCCTTGCTGTCTCCTTCTGTCTTTGAAATTTCACTTCAGATTCTAGGAAGAAAGAAAAAAAGGAGAATTAAAAATAGCACTTATAAATTAAGTACTAATAACCATCTGGGATTGCTGTTTGCAGAGTTTTATACTATAGCAGATAGTTCTTCCCTCCTCCAATTTATTTATTTTTATTTTTTATTTTGGATCCTCTGCCCAATCCCACTGCCAAAACTCAATGGCTCAGTTTGCTGCTGGAATTCACGGGACATCATAAATATGTTTTCATGCTTTTCAATGCATCTTTGAAGCATGGGATTATAATCCTGCTTGGATGGTTAAAACGTTCTGAATTTTTGCCTTGTCCACTGTTTCATTAGAGTGGAATTCAGCTTTTCCTTTCTAGAGGGGAGATGGGGCAAGTCAGCCCCTTAACCTCATCCAAGAAGAATGTCTGCAGTAACTTGAAGGCTCAAATGAAAATAAACAATAAAGACTTAAGTGGCCTTCTGACTTATCATACTAATGTTTAATCAACCAAATAGCAGATGACGATCAATTTATATTTTTGAAGAAAGAGCGAGGGCAGGAGACTACCATCTCCAGAACCCTTCATCCTGACTCTGCAATAATCAAATACATTTATAAAATAAAAAATAATGACTTCCAGATTTAACAATCTCCCCAAAGAGACCACATGGCGATTAGAGAGTCAGGAAACAGTTGAGACGATCGCTATAGCAGTTCCTCATGTGGAAAAATGTTCAAGTTGGATGGCTGTGCTTTGTATTGTTCCAGTTTTCTTGTTTGGACTGCAGTTCTTTTGCCGGGGTGGCCAAGAGCTACAGCAAGGTGATCTATCCAATCAAAAAGCCAAATCATGCACATTCTGCAACTCAACATTCTTTTTTAGTGTGTGTGTGATGACTTAAAACCGTATTATTATGATTATAATTCCTTGCATAGTCAGACAGATATTTAGATTGGATTTGACATTATTGTCTGCCTATCGGGTCCTTCCCAAAGATCTGCAATAGGCCGATGTGGATGTGTAGATGCTATTAAAGATATTGCCACAGGATGTAAGGTGTTCCAAGTAAAGTTGCCTTTTGCAATTGACCGATTGTGATTTTTTGTCAATGCCAATGGTGTTCAAGTGGTGCTCCAGTTGTTTTGGAGATTACACCCAAGGGGTCTATTGGTATTAACTTTGTTTTCTTTTGCCACAGTTGTTCTATTTCTCTTTACAGACCTTTGTACTTTGTTATCTTCTCCAGTTCTTTCACTTCTACGTATTCTTCCTGTCTCCAGTTACTGCCACATCCACTATCCAGATCCTTCTGTCTTTCTTATCTCAGAAGTGGTAAATCTTATTACAGGTAGTCCTCGATTTACAACCACAACTGAGCCTAAAATGTCTGTTGCTCACCAAGACTTTGTTCAGTGAATTTTGCCCCTACAGATTGTCTACTAATTAACAGTGTTGGAAGTGATCTTATAGGTCATCTAGTCCAACCCCCCACTCACCCAAGCAGGAGACCCTACACCATTTCTGACAAACTGCAATCTAATCTCTTCTTGGAAATCTCAAATGATGAAGTTCCCACAACTTCCGAAGACAAGTCCCATTTTTCAACCTTTTTTTGCCACAGTTGTTAAGTGAATCACTGCAGTTGTTAAATCAGTAACACAGTTGTTAAGTGAATCTGGCTTCTCCATTGATCTTGCTTTTCAGAAGGTCACAGAAAGTGATTCCATGACCATGGGACCCTGCAATCATCATAAATACATACATAGAAATGCAAGTCATTTGCAAAGATCTGGATTTGGATCACATGGCCATAGGGATGCTTCAATGGTCATAAGTGTAAACAGTCACTAAATGAACTGTTGCAGGTTGATGTATCCTTCAAGTCACTCTTGACTCCTGTTGACTACATGGACAAATCCATGCAGTTTTCTTGGCAATATTTTAATAAGTGACTTGCTATTTCTTCCTTCCTGGGCCTGAGATAAAGTGACTGACCTGAGACCAGCCAGTCCCAAAGGCAGGACTAGAACTCCCAGGGGAGACAGGATAGCAGTCTTCCAAAATTTGAGGGGCTGCCACAGCGAGGAAAGGGTCAAGCTATTTTTTAATGTACCTGAAGGCCAGGCAAGGAATAATGGATAGAAACTGATCAAGGAGAGATTTAACCTGGAAATAAGGAGAAACATTCTGACAGTGAGTACCATCAACCAATGGAACAGAAGTTGCCCTCGGAAGTTGTGGGAGCGCCATCACTTGAGACTTTCAAGAAGAGATTGGACTGCCATTTGTCAGAAATGGTGTTGGGTCTCCTGCTTGGGTGGGGATGACCTACAAGGTCCCTTCCAACTCTGATTTCTGTTATCTGTTATCTGGTGTCCTTATTTCTCATCCATTTGCCTTTAACTCCTACACCAAATTGGCTTTCATATACAAGGATACGCACACTCTTTCAAAGCCAGAATGATATTTGGCTTTTGAATAGCATGCTCGAGATCACATGGGAGTTACTGTTAGAAGGAAAACCCATCTGGTTCAGTTCCAACTGGGGGAAAGATGCTGGAAACAACATGGAGGCTGATTGGAAAGAAAGTTTATTGAACATAACCACAAAGACAGTGTGCAGTTTTGGGTCAGCTGAACAAATGGTTGAATGAGTGGATGGATCTTTATAGGTTTCTGTGATTTTGAAGTTTGGGCTGTTCTGGGGGTTGAGCAATGAAGGGGCTTGTGTTCTGAAAAGGAGTTGGGCAATTCCTATTGTGGCTAATGGCTTTTGTTTGTTTTCCCGACATTCCACCCCTAATCATCTAAGTATTATTTTTAGAGAAACCTTGAGCAGCTCAACTTTTATTTCAAATTTTCACAATTACCCTTAAATAATTTATCCTGCTCCTCTCTCTCACAGTCACAAATGAAGACACTGAGCTTGTCAACTGTAAAGCCCAGGTTTGAGACCCAAGCGCTGCATGATGGAGTGAGTTCCCCTTAACTTGCTCCAGCTCCTGCCAGCCTTGCAGTTGGAAAGCATGCAAATGTGAGTAGATAAATAGGGACCACTTCAGTGGGAAGGTGCCCTCCCATGCACCTCAGCATACACTAAGCCAGTAGCTTAACCTCAATCAGGGAGCTGAAGTTAGTAAAGCAAAGGAGCTTTACTCCCAATTGACAGCCACTTTCTTTGCTTGCAAAATCACCTTTGGTTTTCCCCTCCCCTTCTCTTAATGGTTGTCTTCTTGTCAACCTCTATTGGAGGTGATGCAAAATGAATCCAGAACTCTTTGGATAAGACAATTGAAAATCAAGAATGGCCTGAGCATATCAACCTAACAACTCCTGAACTCAGTAAATGAAACCATCACTTCTTGCAGATGTTTTTACTTCTTCTTGATTTTGAAAAGAATTGCAATTGCTGTGCAGGCGGCATAGCTTGGAAGAACAAATGTAGCTTTCCCAACCATGTACTATCTGATGACTAGGTTCACCCATCTTGCCACATCTTGGATTATCCTAATTATGGCTTAATTAATAAATCATCATGGATGATTTCTTTCCCCCCAGTACACAACTGTAAACCATAAGCTCTGTATGGTTGCATATACATTACGTATAAGAGCCATGGTGGTGCAATGGTTAGAATTCAGTATTAAAGGCTAATTCTGCTGAGTGCCAGCAGTTCGATTCTCACCGACTCAAGGTTGACTCAGTCTTCCATCCTTCTAAGGTTGGTAAAATGAGGACCTAGATTGTTTGGGGCAACATGCTGACTCAACTGTAAACCACTTAGAGAGGGCTGTAAAGCAATATGAAGTGGTATATAAGTCTAAGAGCTATTGCTATTAATATGTATATATGTATGTATATATGTATGTGTCAACAGTGTCCTGCAGTTGTCAAAAGAAAGGAGGCAATCCTGGGCTGCATCAACAGAGAGATCAAGCTCATGTGACATGTTAGTACCAAGTTATAATGCTTTGGTAAGCCCACACTTGGAATACTGCGTATAATTTTGGTCACTATGATACAAAAAAGATGTTCAGACTCTAGATAGTGCAGGGAAGAACAACAAAGTTTATTAGGGGCCTGGAGCAATGGTGGTATTCTACCAGTTCGGCCAGGTTCTTTCAAGCTGGTAGCGGAGATGAGCAGCAGAGACAGAACCAGTTCTCCTGGCTGCTCTGCTGTTGGATCCACCCGCCCACCCAGGTTCCCATACTCACCTTTATCCTCTTCTTTTGAAGGGCAGCTGCTTTGCATGGCACAGCAGAGTGCTGTGTGGCAGCTGCTGAAGTGACCAGGAGAGTGCAGGCTTGAAGGAGGTGAACTGGAACACCTCTGCACCTGTATAAAGTGCACATTTGGTGTGTGCACACACGTAAAGTGTGTGCATGCATGCAAAGTGCACCCACCAAGCCATGCCCACTGAACCGGTGGTAAAACTTTTTGAATCCCACCACTGGGCTGGAGACAAAACATATGATGAATGGTTGCAGGAACTAGGTGTGCCCAGGGGTGGGATTCAAATTTTTTAACAATCGGTTCTGTGGGCATGGCTTAGTTGGTGGGCATGGCTTGGTGATCATGTGACTGGCTGGGTGGGGTCAACTCAACATCACTCACATCGAGGCATGCATCTCCTCGCCTGGCCTCTCATGACTGTCAGCCTTCAAGATTTTAGCCTTCAAGGCCTTCTCCCTTTCCTTTGCATCTTTCGGCTGTCATAAGTAATGGGGGGAGGAGGGGGGATAGTTGTGGGAAGTGAGCTGGAGGTGTTACAAAGTGGAACTGTATAAACTGGGGGGTGGAATACATTTTTGCTTAGGTTTCTGTTTCTTGCTTAGCTTCCTATTCTCTGCGCAGCTGCAAACCTTTATCAAAATATGCCAAGGTCAATGACCAGAAGTGTCATCACCACCTGAAGATGTCCACATGATGACATTCACAACTTTTATTGGAAGAATCATTTGAACTATTGGGGGTGGGAATATTGCCATCACTTTGTATTTGCGCGCCTATTTTCTCAGATTCAGAATTCTTTTGTTGCTACCACTTGACTTCCAGTAAAATATATCTTTTCTCTAATTAAAAGAGTCTAAGTATTTCTTTCTTGGATTTTGAATGGAGCACCAGCTTACAATGACTGTGGGGATGCTGCAAGAGTCGTAAGTGTGAAAAACGGTCGTAAGTCACTTTTTTCAGTGCCATTGTAACTTTGAATGGTCACTCCACACAACCAAAGTACCAGCAAAGGAGGGGAAAATAACTCCAGAGAAGTTCCTGAGACAGGAAGTCTAGTCCTGCCAAGAATGTAATAAGGGTTAACGGAGAGGCAGTTTCTGTAAGCAACACCAGAATGTTTCCTTCCTGCCTTCCTTACAGGATTAGGCCAGTAATTTCTTCTTACAACCAGTTCTCTGAACTGCTTAGAATGTTAACAACCGGTTCTAGCAAATAGGTGCGAACCTGCAGAATCCCACCCCTGGGTGAGCCTAGTCTTTTGAAGAAGAGGACCGGGGTGACATGATAACAGTCTTCCAATATTTGAGGGTCTGTCAGATGATTGACTTATTCTCCAAAGCACCTGAGGGCAGGACAAGAAGCAATGGATGGAAACTAAACAAGGAGAGAAGTAACCTGGAATTAAGGATAAATTTCCTGACAGTGAAAACAATTAATCAGTGGAACAGCTTGTCTCCAGAAGTTGTGAGCATTCCAATACTGGGGATTTTTAAGAAGAGGTTGGACATACATTTGTTTGGAATGGTATAGGTTCTCCTGCTGGAGCAAGGGGGTTGATTAGACTAGAGAATCTCTAAGGTCTCTTCCAAACTCTGTTATTCTGTATAATACATTGCTCTAACTTGAAACGGGATTTAGGGCTGTCTGTGGGAAACTTAACACCTAGTAGCATGGAGCATTTTTATTTCATTGATTTTTATATAATGGAATTGATTTACTGGCAGTTTAACAAGAATATGTGATCACATGTGTCTTAATTGGTTTTGCTCTTTCAGGGACTGTAAATTGATTGGTTTTTATTAGGTTGTTGACACGCTTTTCTAATTTCATGTTGTAAAGGTCTGTAATTATTGGCTTTCTTTGACGTTCCGACATGACATGTTCATTGTCTTTTGAATAGGTGGCCCTTGGTTGAAAGGTGCACTAGAAATGAATGCATTATTATTAAACAGATCATTCATAAGCAAATCATGCCTTAATACAATGAACAAACTGGGCCTTTGGAGACCAGGAAAAATATAATTGTCCTTATATTAAATATGCCATAGACTGTTCCACCTCTCCTTCAATTTTCAGCCTCTCTTGTCCAGAGCTGAGCTGGCTCATTTTGCATCTAAAACTGTATACAAATGGAGATCAGACTTTGTGGGGAAACATAGCTGCCAAAAGAATCTTGCCTGGGAGATTAACATTAGAAAGGCTTAGCTTTTCGCTGGAGGATCCTGGTGTAAGAGATAAGCCAAAAGCCAGTGATTCTCAAATGTCAATTATGCCAACAGTCAACTCTCTCAGATTTAAGGTGGAAACTTGGGAAAGTCCCCCATCCAAAATACAAATTGTTCTTTCCTATCCACCATTGATACAGATACAGATTAACAGAGTTGGAAGGGACCTTATAGGTCATCTAGTTCTAGTCCAACCCACTGCCCAAGCAGGACATCCTACACCATTTCTTACAAATGGCAGTCCAGTCTTTGCTTGAAAGCTTCCAGTGATGAAGCTCCCACAACTTCTGAAGGCAACTTCTATTCCATTCGTTGATTGTTCTCACTGTCAGAAAATTTCTCCTTATTTCTAGGTTGAATCTCTCCTTGTTCAGTTTCCATCCATTATTCTTTGTCTGGCTTTTGGGTGCCTTGGAAAATAGCTTGACCCCTTCCTCTCTGTGACAGCCCCTCAAATATTGGAAGACTGCTATCATGTGTCCCCTGGACTTTCTCTTCCCTAGACCAGCCAAGCCCAGTTCCTGCAACTGTTCTTCATATGTTTTAGTCTGCAGTCCCCTAATCATCCTGGTTGATCTTCTCTGTACTCTTTCTAGAGTCTCAACATTTTTTTTTATCATGTGGTGAACAAAACCAGATGCAGTACTCTAGGTGTGGTCTTACTAAGGCTTTATAAAGTAATATTAATACTTCATTTGATCTTGATTGAATCCCTCTGTTAATGCAATTTAGGATTGCATTGGCTTTTTTGGCTGCCGCCACACACTGTTAACGATGACAGCCTCCTGCAATCTTCTGCCAGTGAAAACGGAGCTCAGGAGGCCACATGCCAAGGGCCAAGTCCTGTTTTTGCAAGCAGAGGCACCACAAGTCCTTCACTGTTTCATGGGTGGCCCTGTGGGCCAGGTTTAGAAACCCCACAGGCCGGATCTGGTCCATGGGCCTTGAATTTGACACCCCTGGCATACGCTATCAACCACCAATCAACCATCTACAAGCACGGACTTTTTTACAAAATCTACTGATCACACAAAGCACTTATAAACAGAGGAACACTGATACTGACGCCCTACTCTGCTGAAGATGTTACCTAGACTGGTAGTGAAATTTTCAGAAACCAACCCACAAGCTTGGAGGACAAAACTCCATCCTCATCTTACACCCGAGCTTCAGATATTTGCCACCATCACAAACTGACAACTAAGACCTGGCTCAGGAACACTGAACGTCCAGGCTGGCAAAAGGCATAATCTGGTACCCAAGAATCTTTCTTCCTGAGCCATGGAGTGTGTTTGCCAGTATTTCTTCCACCAGTTTCAATTTCAGCCTGAGCTGTGCAAGAATCCAGGAGCTTGTCAAGTTTGTCACACCTTTCAAGCTGTTGCTAACAAGTCACTTAGGGCTGATTTCCAGCAGCTGCTAAGAAATGCCACTCAATCCACATTTCAGACAGGCACTTCAATGGAAGATAAACCTCTGACCAACCTTATGGGTCTATGACAATTTGCCACAGCCAGCTTGCCTTGACCAATTCACGGCAGCCAACTCAGCACGGCCATTTTGCCATGGCCAACTCACTGTGGGTCAACTCATTGCAGGACAACAGTTACACTAATATTAAAGAAATGATGGAATAGAATCATTAAAAAAAGGATGAAAAAGGAGGGACAGAATGAAATATGAATGACAAAAATTAAAATAATGTTTTAACTATTTTAAGTAATTAAATTAAATTGTTAAATTGTCCCATGGCGAGTTGTCCTGTAACATGCCGAGTTGGCTGTGGCAAGTTGGCTGTGGCAAATTGGTCATGGCGAGTTGGCCATGGCAAGTTGGCCATGGCAAGTTGGTTGTGGGAGTTGCTTGACTCAGCCTTCCACCTTTCTGAGGTTGGTAAAATGAGGACCCAGATTGTTGGGGGCAATATGCTGATTCTGTAAACTGCTTTGAGACGGTTATAAAGCACAATGAAGTGGTATGTAAATCTAAGTGCTGTTACTATTGCTATTCACAATTTCTAGAGACAAGTTATTCCACTGATTAATTGTTCTGTCAGGAAATTTCTTCTTAGTTCTAGGTTGCTTCGGAAGAGGAAGACTAGTTTGGTGTAGTGATTATATCGCCAGGCTTGAAACCAGGAGATGGTGAGTTTTAGTTCCACTTTTGGCACAAAGCCAATTGGGTGACTTTGGACCAGTCATTTCCTCACAGCCCTAGAAAAGAGGCAATGGAAACTGCTTCTAAAAATATCACCAAGAAAACTGCAGGGATTATTCCAGACAGTCATTAGACATCAAAATTAACTCAAAGGCACCAAAAATAATTGTTATAACACCAGCACAGCTCCTCTTATGTTGTTAATAGTGATAAATTCATTTTTGTTTGGTTTTTTTTGTTTCTCTTTTTCTTAATTCAATGACATGGAAAAAATGCTTCAGATGCTTTTCCAGGGGAAAAAAAATGTTCATTATATTAGACCAGAAACATTAAAAAGGAAAATCAATTTGCTAAATTTGTAACAATTAATGAATTCAAAAGAGTTATCTCACATTTTTTCACATATGAATTAGAAGTTAACAAATTGAATAAAAGGCACCAGACGCTTTCAAAATATTCTATGATGATTGACTCAACCACACAGAATTATGCACCATTTTTTCATAGACCCAAATGTCCCAAATTTTAAAGTAGCAAATTTACATGGGGAAGATATCTGAATTAGAAAGTTATAGGTGGATATTATCTTTTATTTTATTCATATCTTTGCTGAAGCATATTCATACTGGAACTGCTAAGTGGATGCAGAGATATTTTGGAATTTATTTACTTCACTGAATTTCTCTTTCTCTCTTTAAAGGGGCTTATGCTACAATTCTTCAGAAGTAATTGATTTATTTTCCATCATTGCCACACCAGGAGTGGGCTCAGAGGTGGTATTCAGCAGGTTCTGACCAGTTCTGGAGAAGCGGTAGTGGAAATTTTGAATAGTTCGGAGAACCGGCAAATACCACCTCTGACTGGAGATTTTACAGTATCCTTCCCCTGCCACGCCCACCAAGCCACGCCCACAGAACCAGTAATAAAAAAATTTGAATCCCACCAGGGGGGTGTTTTTGCCCTCCCCGTGCTCCAGAAGCTTTCCTTGAGCCTCTGGGGGGGCAAAAATGGCCTCCCCTGGGCTCTGAAGGCCCTCCAGAGGCTGGAAACAGGCTCGTTTCCAGCTTTCTGGAACTTCTAGGAGGCCCATTTTTCACCCTCTTGTTTACTAGCCAAGAGAGCCAGAGTTGTCCAAAGACTCCTCCATGGTCATGTGGCCAGCATGACTATATGCCAAGGTACATGGAATGTGGTAACCTTTCTGTCAAAGTGGAGCTTGAGCAAGTGGAATGGAATGGGAGGGGAGGAGAGGAGGAGAAGGGAGGAGGGGAGGGAAGAGGAGAGGAGAGAAGAGAAGACAAGAGAAGACAAGAGAAGACAAGAGAAGACAAGAGTGGGAAGGAACCTTGGAGGTCTTCTAATCCAACCCCCTGCTTAAGCAGGAAACCCTACACCAGACAAATGGTTGTCCAAACTCTTCTTAAAGACCTCCAGTGTTGGAGAATTCACAACTTCTGGAAGAAGGTCTCGAACCCAGGCTGTCAGCTTTCTAGCTGGTGGACTAGGATGAAGAGGTGTAATGGGAACAAGGAATCACCTTGAGGAACAGTAGGAAAACTCTTAAGTAATGCAATGGTCAGATAAAGGAAAGCTGGCAGTGTTTTTAACCACTGAGCCATCACACCTCTTTCAATCCATAAATAGAATAACACTGTGGTTCTCAACCTTTTCTTCACCATGAACTCCATTTAAATACCTTTAGACCATGGCCAAGTACTACCAAGACTTAAGATTTAAACCATAACATTTCTTCAAGACTTCACAAACCTCCTGTGATGACATTGCAGGGGACTGGTGTTATGATATGTACATAATAACCCTTGAATAACAAGGATATGCACATGGAAACATTTATGAGAGTAGTTATGAATAATTATTCAACCACACACAGATACACTAAATTGAGTTAAAGTTTACTTTAAGAAATAGCACAGTCCAATAAATGGTCCAGGTCATATTTGACAGTTTAACAGTCCAAAGAATATCCAATTACAAAATCTTCTTACCGGCTACCTTTGTCATTTACAGTAAACAAAGATATCAAAGTATAAGCACAACATAAATACAACAGAGAACCTCAGATAGCAACAGAATGTCAGAGAGACAGAATGTCGGAGGGAGCAAGCTATGATCTCTAGCTTATGGTAATTTGCAATATAATCAACCAAACGGAATATAGTATAAATCAATACAGTAATTTTGTCTGAAAGCTACAAACTTACCTTGCTGGTTTATATATTGCCAATCCAACCAATTGATGGATAGATTCCTAACAACCGGACCATAGGTTGGAGAACCTCTGTAGCAACAGAATCTTGCAACTCTAAATGCACATTCCCTCCCCCATCCTCCATGTTTCTTCATTTCAAGAGAGGATCATATCTGAGATGCTTTCTCAAATTACATTTCTATCCCTGAGGCTGAGAGATTTCCTTCATCTGGCTATTGCCTTTCTCCTGTTCCCCAAGGTTACTACTTCTTCCCATTACAGCTCTTGATCCCGGTTCACCAGCTGGATTAAATGGTCCCTGTGCACCCCATATTACTGTCATGTGCAGATCTATCCTCTGTGGTCTTGTTCTAGGATGCTTCCCACAGAGATTGTAGTTCTCAGAGCAACTGTAATATCATTCACAAAGCAAAAAGGTGGATAACTTATTTCCTCCTATTTCTTGACCTACTTATCTCCTTTTGAAGCTTTCCTTCCCTTTTTCTTTTTGCCGCATTGTCTTCTTTACATTTCCGAAAGTATTTTGTATAAAGCCTCTTTTTTGAAATGTATTTGCAGTTCCTTGCGCATAAAAAGGGACCCTATGCTCTTAAGCCAATCCATTGATATCAGCTTTCACAATGCCAGTGTTTTTTTTAAAGGGGAGAGGGCTTGGAATTGCTCAGATTAAAAATACAATGTATTCCACATCAAGGTTAAAATGAATTAATTTTTATTCCATGTCATTGGCAAAGAGAGACTTGTTTTACACACTGAGCGTACCAGAAATATTTATTCATTTAGGGCAGTCCTACACCCAGGACAATCTGTGTCTTCGCTTCTTTTAATTTAAAGAGTGAAAGGTTTAACACAACTCAAAAGAAATAGCAGCAGCAGGAGAAACTAAACACACCTAAATTGTGATCCCCTCATGGGTCCAAGGAATTACTCCTGATTTTTCAGGAATGACCATGGAAACCACCTGGACTATGAAATTACATGGGCAATTCTGGAAGTGCCAAATTGAGGGAAGAGGAAGGAAATCCCTTTATGAAATAAATCATAAGCGCTACGTGCTTAGAGCTCAAAGCTTTGTTAGAGACCCCACACACCTACTTTACGGTCTGTTTCTGTTGCCCTCTGGGAGGAGATTTTGAAGTATTCCTAGCAGGACTTCCAGATTCTGTAACAGCTTTGTTCCCTAGGCCATCCATCTGCTGAACTCGTAAGATTTGTTTCTCTCGAACAAGACTTGTTTCTCTGTGTCATATAATGTATGTGGGTCATATGCATAATTTTGTATTTATTTATTTATCTTGTCATGTTTATCTAGTGTATATTAGCGGTGGAGATTCTTTGAGAGCTGAATGCAATGAAATTTCATTTTAATGTATGCTAATTGGTGTACCTTCAAAGTGACAATAAAGTTCTGTTCTATTCTATTCTATTTTCTATTTTCTATTTTCTATTTTCTATTTTCTATTTTCTA
>BLBF01000036.1:19964528-19997655 GCA_015471245.1 Laticauda colubrina | reverse complement strand
CTATTTTCTATTTTCTATTTTCTATTTTCTATTTTCTATTTTCTATTCTATTTTCTATTCTATTTTCTATTCTATTTTCTATGCTATGCTATACTATGCTACGCTACGCTACGCTACGCCATGCCATGCCATGCCATGCCATGCCATTCCACTCCACTCTACTCTATTTTAAATCTGAAATTGCTGTAGTGCAGGGGTGTCAAACTCAAGGCCCAGAGCCTAGATCTGGTCCACGGGATGCTTAGATCTGGCCCTTGGGATCACCCTGCAAAGAAGCAAAGAACCAGCCCATGGTGCCTCTGCCAGTGAAAATGGAGCTTGCGAGAGCCATGTTCAGGAGGTTGTCCCAGCTGAAAACAGAGCTCAGGACCCCATTTTTGCTGGCAGAGTGCTCGGGTCACCAGAGGTTCCTCCCCCCAACATGAGTAATGTCATGCTGGCCACACACACACCTCCTCAAGGTCAAACACAACTCAGATGTGGCCTTCAATGAAATTGAGTTTGACAACCCTGCTGTTGTGCATCAAGTGTTTTATTTTTTGTTTAAACAAATTTTATTGATTTTACAATTAAAAAAAAAAAAGACACAACAACATAATAACATGTACATAATTGAAGGGTAGGGGAGAAAAAAAAAAGGGGGGGGAAAGGGGATGGGAAAAGAGGACCGGAAAAACAAAAGAAAAAAAAAAAAAAGAAAAGAAAATACAGAAAAGAGATTTGTTAAAAATATTCTTACTTTCGACAATTTGTGAGATCTTTTCTTCCTTTGGTTTTACTATCTCTAAACACTTTATCTTTACAAGAATTTATACATCACTCAGATAAATTTATCTTATTCTTTCTATCCTATATTATAAAATTCATCTTTGTTCTTACCTCTTATACCAATAATTCCAGCTATTATAATATATTGAAGTTTCTTTGTTTTTTAGAGCTAATGTTAATCTGTCCATTTCTCCGCAGTTTGAAATTTTTTGTATAATCATCTCCTTTGTAGGAATCTGTAGGAGCTTCCAACATTGAGCAAAAGCCAACCTAGCTGCTGTTAATATATGTATTGTAATATATTTTGTCTTTTTTGATATTTGTTTGTCAAAAATCCCTAGTAGAAAAGACTCTGGTTTATATTTGATCTGTTCTTTAGTAATATCTTCTAGCCAATTTCTTATTATCTTCCAATATTTTGGGGCTTCTATGCATGACCACCACATGTGGAAAAAAGTTCCCTCTTTCTTTTTACATTTTCAACATTTTGGACTCATTTTGGGGCACATTTTCGCCAATCTCGAAGGAGGAAGGTGCCATCTATAAAACAGTTTATATGCATTTTCTTTGTATGCTACCGATTTTGTAATCTTATTATTACTTCCTCAGACTTTTTCCCATTCATTTAAAGTGATATTACGTCCTACATTCCTACTCCAAGCAATCATATTTCCTTTTACTATTTCTTCTTCTAATTCTACTTCAAGTAAACAATTGTAACATCTAGTTATATTCTTTTTTCCTGATCCCATTAAAATTTTAACTAGCTGCTGGGGTTTATGACTAATTCCGAATTCTTTTCTATCCTGGTTATATCTACTATGAATTTGTAAATATGCCCATTGATCTATTTTAAATCCCCGTTCTTGAATTTCTTGACGGGATTTCAAATTTCCTTGTACGTCTAATAAATCTTTATATTTGATCATTCTAGAAATATCCAAATTGTTTTGGTGAATCATTGCCTCCATTGTTGATAGCCAAATCGGTACTTTTAAATAGTGTTTTTTATGTATTTTTTTCCAATTAGTTACCAATGAGTCTCTAATTAAGTGTCTGTGAAAGTATTTCTGGGTAATTTTTCCTACATCCCATAAAAAAGCATGCCACCCCCTTTGTAAGTCATGGCCCTCTAAAAATAAGATTCTCTTATTATTTAAGTTTACCCAATCTTTTAACCATACTAGGGTGGCAGCTGTGTAATACAATTCCCAATTTGGAAGTGCCAACCCTCCCCTACTCCTCATATCCTGCATTGCTTTTAAATTTATTCTGGGTTTTTTCCCTTGCCAAATAAATTTAGCAATAATTTTATTGAGTTCTTCAAAACATTTCTTATGTGATTTAATTGGAATCATCTGAAATAGATATAAAAATTTTGGGAGGATATTCATTTTAACGGTAGCAATCTTTCCCAATAGTGAAAGTTGTAATTTGCCCCATAATTCTAGATCCTTCTTTACCTGAAGCATCAATTTATCGTAGTTGTTTTCTTTAAGCGCCTTACAATGTGCTGTCAACCATATTCCTAAATATTTAACTTTCTTTGTCACTTGTATTCCCATAATTTCTTCTAGTTCTTTTTTCTGCTTTTCTGTTAAGTTTTTAGTCATTAATTTTGTTTTTTTCCTATTAATTTTAAGTCCTGCTACCGCTCCAAATTGTTTTATTTCTTTAATCAATTTTTGTCCTCTTTCAATTGGATCTTCAGTGAAAAAAACTAAATCATCAGCAAATGCTTGTAATTTGTATTCTTCTGATTTAATCTTTTGTCTTTTTATCTCTGGATTTTGTCTAATCTTAATTAGTAATGTTTCTAATGCGAATATGAAGAGCAGGGGTGAGAGTGGGCAGCCTTGTCTAACTCCTGTTTCTATTTTTAATTGGACAAGTATATTCTCCATTTACTATAATATTGGCCTGTTGTGCGTTATAAATAGTTGTTATAATATTTTCAAATTTGGTGCCTAATTTCATATTATATATTTTTTGTACTAAGAATTGCCAATTTAAATTATCAAAGGCCTTTTCAGCGTCTAAAAACATAAGTGCAATCTGTTTCTTGGGGTGGGCTTCATAAAATTCTAAAATATCTAATACTGTTCTTGAGTTATTACTAATCTGTCTAGTCGGAAGAAATCCATTTTGATCTATTAGCTATAATGGAG
Source organism: Laticauda colubrina (assembly GCA_015471245.1). Classification (NCBI taxonomy): domain Eukaryota; kingdom Metazoa; phylum Chordata; class Lepidosauria; order Squamata; family Elapidae; genus Laticauda; species Laticauda colubrina. Next base: position 19,994,719 of record BLBF01000036.1, on the reverse strand, counting down.
GCAAATATTTTGCAATCGGTATTTAATAGTGAAATCGGTCTATAATTGTTAATATATCTGGGTTCAGAATCCTCCTTCAGGATCAACGAAATCAGTGCTCCCCTCCATGAGTCCGGCAACTTAGCTGCCAATAATACTTCATTAAAAATTTCCAACATAAATGGTCCAATCTGTTCTGCAATTATTTTATATAACTCTCCTGGGATTCCGTCAGGACCTGGGGCTTTGTTGTTTTTTTGGTTCTCTGTTGCCAATTTCAGTTCAGACCATGATATATCTTTATTAAGTGTTTCTATCATTTCTACTTCAATTTCTTTATCTTTAATTTCATCTAAATAATTTCTTATTCTATCCTCATTTATTTCTTCCTTTTTATATAACTCTTCATAGTATTTATGTACAATTTCTCTTTTTTTCCCCTATCTCTTGTTGTATATCACTGTTACCGTCTATTAATTGATATATCAATCTCTTTTCTTTCTTTCTTTTTTTTAATTTGTAAGCTAACCATCTTCCTGGCTTATTGGCATTCTCAAAGTAAGATTGTTTTGTCATCTTCAAATTTATAATCAGTTTCTCTTGTTCGATTAAGTTCAATTTGTGTTTTGTTATTATTATCTGGTTTTGTAATATTGTTTTTTTGGGGGTCTTCTGTGGTAGCATTTCTAGTTCCTTAATTTGTTGTTGTAATTTATTTTGTTGGGCATATTTTTCTTTATTCCTCTAAGAATTATAAGAAATTGTTATGCCTCTTATTACCACCTTCATCACTTCATGACAGTGATGTCATGCAGGCCACACACCCACCTCCTCGAGGTCAAACACAACCCAGATGTGGCCTTCAATGAAATTGAGTTTGACACCCCTGCTGTTGTGCATCAAGTGTTTTAAAAGTTGAAGCACAATAGAGAAAAATCCCTTTGGCTTATATTTCAAATAAAATTAAATATGGATAGCCCTTGACTTATGACCACAACTGATCCTAAAACTTCTGTTGTTCACGGAGACATTTGTTAAGTGAGTTTCCTCCTATTTTACGACCTTTCTTAAGCGAATCACTGCAGAAGATAAGTTCATAATACGGCTGTTAAGTGAATCTGGCTGACTTTGCTTGGGAGAAGGTCACAAAAAGGGGATCACATGACCCCTGGACACTGCAGTGGTCATAAATATGAACCGGTTGCCAAGCATCTGAATTTTGATCCCATGATCATGCTGCATGATGCTGCAAAGGTCGTAACTGTGCAAAACGGTCACAAGTCAGATTTTTCAATGCCGTTGTAACTTTGAATGGTCACTCAATGAACTGTGGTAAATCGAGGACTGCCTGTATAACTTTCACCAGCTCTGAAGACCATTCAGATCTGTTAAGGGGGAAAAAAAATCCGAAGAAAAATGTCAGAGTCCCAAATCATCCAGTTATGGAAGTAGCTTTTTATTTGAAAGTTTGATTTGTAAAATTGTTTTGTGTGTTGCTGGATTAAGCCACATACAATGAATATACAATAATCCCTGACATATGACTGGTTCCTTAGTGACCATTTGGAGTTACTACAGATCTCCCCATCTCTACTTACAACCCGGTTTCAAAGTTCTGACAATGGTCATATGAATATTTAACAGAGGGATAGAATCAATATCACTTGGAGTGTTAATACCACTTTATAAGGCCCTGGTAAGACCACACTTGGAATACTGCATCCAGGTTTGGTCACCATGGTGTAAAAAAGATGTTGAGACTCTAGAAAGAGTGCAGAGATGAGCAACCAAGATGATTAAGGGACTGGAGGCTAAAATATATAAAGAACAGTTGCTGGAACTGGGTATGTCTAGTCTAATGAAAAGAAGGACTAACAGATAAGGGAAATCAGAGTTGGAAGGGACCTTGTAGGTCATCTAGGTCATTGCCCAAGCGAGAGACACTATACCATTTCTGACAAATGGCAGTCCAATCTCTTCTTGAAAGTCTCAAGTGATGGAGCTCCCACAATTTCCAAGGGCAACTTCTGTTCCATTGGTTGATTGTTCTCACTGTCAGAACGTTTCTCCTTATTTCCAGATTGAATCTCTCCTTGTTCAGTTTCCATCCATTATTCCTTGTCTGGCCTTTGTGTGCTTTAGAAAATAGCTTGACCCCTTCCTCTCTGTGGCATCCCCTCAAATATTGGAAGATTGCTATCATGTCTCTTTGCAGAATCTGCAAAGACGAAGTCAGGATAGCAAAGGCTCAGAACGAACAAAGACTTACAATATAAGTCAAAGATAATAAAAAAAGTTTTTTCCAACATATAAATAACAAGAAAAAAATCAAGGAAACAGTCGGGCCACTAAAGAGAGAAGATGGCAAGGAAGTAACAGGCAACAGAGAAAAAGCAGAACTGCTTAACTCATTCTTTGCATCCGTCTTCACGCAAAAAGAAACGATAGCTCAACCCACCAAAAACTTAACTGTAAAAGACAGACCAGAAATAAAAGTTAAAATAAGCCAAAAAAAAAAAAAAATAGTAAGAGAACACCTGTCTGATCGTGATGAAAACAAATCACCGGCCTGATGGATTACATCCCAGAGTTTTAAAGGAGCTGGCAGAGGTAATCTCACAACCATTGCACCATATCTTTCAAAAATCCTGGAGTACCGGGGAATTACCAGAGGACTGGAAAAGAGCTCATGTGGTTCCCATCTTCAAAAAGGAAAAAAAAAACAGAGCCAGGAAGCTATAGACCAATCAGCCTAACATCAATACCCAGGAAGATACTGAAAAAGATAATAAAAAAACAGATCTGCCAACATCTAGAAACAAGTAAAGTAATAACTAGCAGTCAGCACGGGTTTGTTAAAAACAGATCATGCCAAACCAATCTTATTTCATTCTTCAACACAGTGGCTAAATTAGTAGATCAGCAAAATACTGTGAACATAATATATTTAGATTTCAGCAAAGCATTCGACAAAGTAGACCACAACCTACTTCTTAGTAAGGTAGAAAAAAAAGTGGAATAGATAGTCCTTAATGGGTCTAAGTGTACATGGGGGGAAGTAAGCAGTCGGGTGCCACAAGGTTCCATCTTAGGTCCAGTACTCTTCAATATCTTCATTAACGACATAGATGAGGGAATAGAAGGGAAATTTACCAAATTTGCAGATGATACTGAGCTGGCAGGAATTGCAAACACCCAATACAATGGATCTTGACAGACTAGAACACTGGGCCATATCTAAAGGGGCTGTCACATTGGCCAACGGATGCAAAACATTTGCAAAAAGGACACAGCGGGTGCCTGGTCCTGAGAGGACAACAGGGGACGGTGTGTGGAGGAAGCTCTCAGGGAGCTGGCTCAGTCCCGTGATGTTGAGAGCCCTTCCTCCATGACATGGGGTGTCAGTCCCAATACCGATGACAGATGTTCCGAGGCTGGGCTTGGCTGTGGGGTGGAGGAAGTAGCATTGTAGTGGGGATGTCTGGTCTGCAGCTGAGCGAGGTGAGGCGTCAGTGGCATCTGTGGCATGGGTGGCATCTGTGGCGTGGGTGGCATCTGTGGCACCGGTGGCATACGATGTACCTGTGCCTGGACTGGGAAGGGCTGCCTGTGCTTCTGGAACTCCGGGTAGCTGTAGCCTTGGTAGGGGAGGGCCTGTGGAAACCTTTGGAAGGGGAGTGACATCACCTGGGGTGGAGGAGCAGGCCTGCACTGGGTGGGAGCAGGTTCACCTTGATCTGGAGGGTTGTGAAGAAGATCGGTGATCCTGTCCTTGACCACCTGATCCTGTGATTCCGACATGTTCATGAGGGTCTGGTTGACGTAGGTGAGAAAGGGCTTGCGGTTGGAGGATGGGACGTCGGTGTGTACCAGCTGAGAGAGGAGATCTATGCTGCTTCTGATGGTGTCCCTGATCTCCAGTAGGACAGTGTGGCTCTGCCCCTCTGGTCTGCCTCTCTGCCTTTCTGTGGTGGTGGAGCTGGGGGTGGATGTGGGTTGGCCTGTGGTGGAAGTGCCCTCTCCTTGCTCCCACTGCGTCAGGGGGTCCTCCATGCACTCCGCCATGGGGAGTGCAGCTGTTGGGGGGTTCTCCATCTTGGGACACTCCACAAATACCTGCCTGGACACAGGAGCTGACTCTTTGCCAGAAGAGGACTGGCTCTCAGCAGGCTGCCTGAGAGAGAGGGTTCTCAGAGGGGCTGCTCCTCGGTGGCAGATCTCACCCTCCAAGAAGCTGCACTTGGCCATCATGTAGGTCTCTCAGTCCATCAGTCTTACTGTGGCCTGGCCAGATTTCTTGAGGTGCAGCTTCCCGTACTAGGTGTGCATGTGCTTCCACCAGCTGAGGAGCACCTCCGAAGTGTAGCCCAGGTGCTCCACCTTCTCTCTCCAAGCAGCCTGCTTCCTTTTGGTGTCTCGGTAGAGCCTGTGTCCCTTCCGCCAAAGATATTCATTCTCCCTCAGCCATTCCAGCACCTCCTCCTCATGTTCCTCTTCGATGGAGTATTGCCTCCTCTCCCGTTCACACGTCTTCCTCTTCCTCCCTCTGGCAGGGCCATCTGGGCCCTCATCAGAGGGGCTTCGAGGTTGTAGGGGCTGCTCCTCCATACCACCACCACCAGCAGCTGCAACAACAACAGTAGCAGCAAAAGCAGGACCAGCAGCACAAGCAGGACCAGCAGCACAAGCAGGACCAGCAGGAGCAGGAGCACCAGCAGGACCAGCAGGACCAGCAGGACCAGCAGGACCAGGAGCAGCGCCAGCAGAGTAAGCACCAGCAGAAGCACCAGCACCAGGAGCAGCACCAGCAAAGTAAGCTTCAGCAGAAGCCCAAGCACCAGGAGCAGTGCCAGCAGAAGCTCCAGCACCAGAAGAGTCAGCCCCAGCAGCAGAAGCCCCAGCAGAAACAGAGTCAGGGCCATGGGGTGGGATGGTGGCCCTGTCCCTCTTGCCAGGGCTGGCAGCAGATGGCAAAGGCATCCTCTTCTTCCCCATGGTTGTTGGCTGGCTGGCTGGCTGGCTGGCTGGAGCTGTGTCTGGCAGCAGGTCTTTCCTCTGAATGGTGACCTGCTTGCAAGCTGCTTCCCTTTATATCCGCGGGGTTGACGCAATGCATCCTCCCCGCATGCGCAGTGAACGTTGTGCATCTGCTAGGCTTCCGATAGGCTTTCGCTCTGCATCCACTTCATCCGCTCGGCATCCATTCTGCATCCATTCTTTCCGTTGTGCGTCCGCTTCACTGTGCTCCCCCGGAAGCCCTGCGGATGTGCCATCCACTCCCATCCGCTTCCATCCGCTAGGCTTCCGTGGAGCATCTGCTTTCCATCCCCTCTACATCCTCTCCCCGTCCATTCCTTTCCGTTGTTGTCCGCTCTGTTTATGCAAATTCGGGGCACTTTTGAGAGCGGATAACAATGGATGGAACATTTTCTCGTCCGCTGTGTCCTTTTTACAAACGTTTTGCATCCGTCGGCCAATGTGACAGGCCCTTTAGTAAGAGCACACCTGGAGTACTGCATCCAGTTTTGTTCACCACATTATAGAAAAGATGTTGAGACTCTAGAAAAAGCATAGAGAAGAGCAACCAGGATGATTAGGGGCCTGGAGGCTAAAACATACAATGAACGGTTGCAGGAACTGGGCTTGGTTAGTCTAGAGAAGAGAAGGACCGGGGGAGACATGATAGCAGTCTTCCAATATTGGAGGGGCTGCCACGGAGAGGAAGGGGTCAAGCAATTTTCTAAAGCTCCTGAAGGCCAGACAAGGAATAATGGATGGAAACTGAACAAGGAGAGATTTAACCTGAAAATAAGGAGAAACTTTCTGACAATGAGAACAATTAACCAATGGAAGATAAGTTAGCCTCAGAAGTTGTGGGAGCATCATCACTTGAGACTTTCAAGAAGAGATTGGACTGCCATTTGTCAGAAATATGTAGGGTCTCCTGCTTGGGCAGGGGTTGGACTAGATGACCTACAAGGTCCCTTCCAACTCTGATTGTCTTTTATCTGTTATCTGTCTCCCTGGTCCTTCTCTTCACCAGACTAGCCATGCCCAGTTCCTGTAACCGTTCTTCATATGCCTTAGTCTCCAGTCCCCTAATCATCCTGGTTGCTCTTCTCTGCACTTTTTCTCGAGTCTCAACATCTTTTTTATGATGTGGTTAACAAAACTGGATGCAGTAATCTGGGTGTGGTCTTACTAAAGCTTTATAGAGTGGTATTAGTATCTCACTTGATCTTGATTGTAGGGATTGGGCTAGGGGAGACATGATAGCAGTGTTGCGATATCTCAGGGGCTGCCACAAAGAAGGGGGAGTCAAGCTATTCTCCAAAGCACCTGAGGGCAGGACAAGAAATAATGGGTGGAAACTAATCAAGGAGAGAAGCAACTTAGAACTAAGGAGAAATTTCATGACAGTTAGAACAATTTACCAGTGGAACAACTTGCCTCCAAAAGTTGTAAATTCTCCAACACTGGAAGTTTTTAGAAGAGATTGAAGAACCATTTGTCTGAAATGGTATAAGGGGATGAACTAGAAGACCACAAAGGTCCTTTCCAACTGTTATTCTTTTCCATTCTATTCTATTCCATTCCATTCCATTCCATTCCATTCCATTCCATTCCATTCTATTCTAACATGTTTTACAATGCTTTTGCCCAAACCTGAATGTACAAACTGTCCATTTGAAATGTCCCATAACAAACAATGACTTCACTTTATGACCATAATGGCAGGCTTCATTATGGACTTAAGTAGACTTGATGGATAAAAGTCAAGGAGTACCTGTGTTAACATAGAATTGTTGTGTTGGAAGGGACCTCAGAGAACTTCTAATCCAATCCACTGGTCAAGGCAGGAGCCTTATACATCCCAAACAAATAAATAAGTGAATTTTCTTTTTTAAATCTATTGGTTGAAATGACTTGAAAAACATCCTGAATAAATGCATGGAATTGTTTTTACAATTAATATGAATTGTTTTCTTTTGTGATCAGGATCAATCTGAGAGAAGCCAGCTTTCTTTCTTTCTCTTTCTTTCTTTCTTTCTCTTTCTTTCTTTCTTTATTCCTCCCTCCCTCCCTCTTTCTTTCTTTTCCTTTTTAGTTTTTGTTAATTTCTATCTTTCTTCATTGAAAATCGAATAAAGATCATAAAAAAGAGAAAACAGTGCATGTCAATGCTTGAAAAATACATAACTTCTCTTTTTTCCACTGTTAGAGAAACCATTGACACACCTGTCCTTATACTTGGCCTAACCTCACCTGGAACCACTTCGCAACATCCAGTGAAAAGACAGACGGTTGGGCTCCAGTCCCTCCCTTAATAAGGCAGCAGGAGATGGAGAGACAGGACAATCTCCAGACTATTTGAATGTGAGAACAAATCACTTTAAAAAACTTTTTAAAATGTCTCATATCTTTTAGATCACCACAGGACTGTCAAATATTCCATTCTTATTATTATTTTTTGCAGGCGTGAGAGGAGGAGAAGCTGAGCCATCCCTGATTTATAACCAAGAATTTAATTCGTAATGCTGGAGAGTCTGCAAAGTCTGAAATATTTGGAACTTATTTGCAAACTATCCACACAAAGTGGGAGGACAACTGTTGGAATGATGTTGGCAGTTGTTTGGGGTTCCGTATTTCTGTCGACATTACTTGGGCAATGCATGCAAATACACACATGCATACATACATGCATACACAATGTACCCACATTTAAGCATCACATGAAAACTCACTGACACATGCACACACACACACACACAGACACACATTACATGGTAAACACATATGTTTTGTGCCCCTATGGGGTCTTTTCCCAATATGGATTGCTAAATTATTGGATTCCTTTCAGATTTCTGAATCAGATTGACAAGATGGCTGCTTCGAATATCTCCTTCTGCACCTTAAAACTTTCAGAGCACTCCCAAAACCAAAAATGATGGAGATTGCAGACTGTCTACATCTGTGGGAGGGAGTCGAAAAAGACAAGAGTTGATGGTTACAATTGCACAACTAAAGCCCTGTCTCTTTTTAATGTGTGCCAGCATCTTCCCTCTCCCTCACAGACACCCCTTCTATCCACACCAGTGATGTCATGATTATTAGACATTCACACCCCTCCCTTAAAGTGCATCCCCCAGCCGAAAGGTTTTACATAAAAGGCAATAAAATAAGCAGGGGATTTAACTCCAGCAGCTAATTTATAGTCAAGGATGAGTTGACTGAATGACAAGCTAAGCCTGCCTTGGCATAAATCATGAGAGACACCTAACACTGTTGTGCTAGATAATACAACCAAAGAACCAAAGGGTTCTTTGCCCTTTTCTTTGGCTCCTATCCCAGACATTTTTTGCAACAGTTAGTCAAGTGATATTTCATATCCCTTCCACCTCCAGATATGCATTCCACTGGATATCAAAACTCCCATGCAAGGGGTAAAGAAGGGGTAGGGTAAAACTGGTCCTTTGCCACCTGCTTGTTGCTTAGAGAAATCCTATGGCTGCAACGGTTCCTCCGCAGACATCCCCACTTCCAGCTCGATGGTGAGGCTGAAAGGGATATTTATCCATCTCAAAGAGTGCTTTCTCAAAAGATAACCAGATTGTTTTTCCCTTGAGGAAGAAGAAGGAAACGTTTTGCTTCTCATCCAAGAAGTTTCGCCAGTTCTGAATGAAATTCAGCTATTGCCTGAATGACTGAGAATCTCCACAGAGATTAACCTATGTTAATCCAAATGTACAGGTTGAAGGAAAACTAACCATGCCATCTCTATCGCATGAAATAGGTCAGTTGATTACACAATCTACTTTCATACCCTGAGCTTCAAATGAACTTGTTGGAATAAAATATCCTTCTGGGTTCAGTTCCAAGTGGGGAAAAAGACACTGGAATCATGGAAGTTGCTTGGAAAGAAGGTTTAATAATGGACAGGCCCACATGGCTTAGAGATCCTGAGTGAAAAGGGAGATCACATGCTTCAAGATGTTGGGTGGAGGAAAAAAGGGCTGAGATGCTGAGAGTACCTGAGTTTTATTGCCCTCTGTAGGGCCACACCTTAGTGTTTCCTGTTCCTGTTTAAGAAATGTATCCCATTGGCTTTCAGACTCCCAGGGGGTGGTGGGGTCTTAGCTAACTTTGTAGGCTTTCTCTGTGTCCCAAGCTTGTTTAAGTGCTAGCTGATATAATCTTTCCAGGTGCCATGTGGTGACATGGGTAGAGGGCTAATCCTGTCTTTGTTGTGTAGAATAGACTGGCTCAGGCTTTAATGGCCCATTGACAAGGCGGGCTGAGTTTCTGCCTCTCTCCCCTCTTTTAGGGGAAATATTCTGCCTTTTTTAGTATATCCTAAAATATTTCATTTTTCCAGGAGAGGGGTGAGTTATAACTTCAGCCTGAAATCTGGAAATGAAAAGAACTCATCTTCTACAAAGAACTGTCTTCTGCAAAGAATAATGGATGTAGGGTTCAGATCTTTTGGAAAATGGAAGCCACTTGCAAACTGAAGGCAGAATAAGACATAATGGATGGAAACTAATCAAGGAGGGAATCAACCTAGAAATAAGGAGATATTTCCTGACAGAACAATTACGCAGTGAGGCTGCTTGTTTTCAGACATTGTAGGTGCTCCATCACAGGAGGTTTCTAAGAAGAGATTGGGCAGCCATTTGTCCAGAGTGGCATAGGGTGTCCTGCTTGAGCAGAGTGTTGGAAGAAATATCCTTCTGGGTTCAGTTCCAAGTGGAGAAAAAGACATTGGAAACATGGAGGCTGTTTGGAAAGATGGTTTGATGGCTTGGAGCTCCAAAGAAGGATGATCACATGCTCCAAGGTGAAGGAAAAGAGAAGGAGGAAGGACCAAGATGCTGAGAGTGCCTGATTTTATACCCTCTGTTGAGATTTGAATTTGAGCTTGTATTCTGATTGATGGTCAGACTCCCATGGGGCCATGCAGGGACAGCTCTATAGGCTGTCCTGAGTCTCAGGCTTGGCTGAGCCTTGCTGGTGATGATGTATTTGAAAAGGGCTTTGGGCAATAGCCATAGATTTACCTGGAGAACTTTGTTATGTAAAGTATTTTGGCCCAGGCCTTAATGGCCCACCATTAACAAAGGTGGGGGTGAGCTTCTACTTCTTTTTTTTTTTTTACAAAGTGTTTGTTTTTTACAACAAACATACGAACAAAACATAAAAACATAAAGCCCTCTTTCAATTATATACATACAGTGTGTCAGTTGGTTACAATCTTTTGTGCTATCCTTTTTTTACCATTACTCACAAGTTATATAAATTCTCAACTTATCGGTCTAGCTTGTGCTTATATAATATCAATTATTAAACATTCATTTGACTATTTTTCCATCATTTTAGATGAGATATTCTACTTTTCATTATGATTTAATCTTATACATTCATCCAATGGTTATATATTTTATATTGTATTCTTTATCAGTCTAATAACTTATATTGTAAGGCTTACTATTTCTTTACCATGTCTTTTTATCTAACCATTGATAAAATAAAATCCATATCATATAAAATTGTTTATCCTCTTGTTCTCTAATTTCAAATGTCAATCTACTCATTTCGGCACAGTCCATAATTTTCTTAATAAGTTCCTCCTGCATAGGTATTTTTTCATTTTTCCAATTCTTAGCAAATACAATTCTAGCCACTGTTAAAACATTTACAATTAAATATTTTAATTCTTTACAATATATTTCTGGTATAATTCCCAATAAAAATATCTCAGGTTTAAAGTCTATGTGTAGTTTTGTCATTTTTTCCAACCATGTGTGGACTATAGTCCAATATCTTTTTGCATCCGAGAATGTCCACCACATATGGTAATATGAACCAGGTATCTGATGACATTTCCAACATTTATCTGCTTTATTCTTGAACATCCTCGCAATTCTCGTCGGGGGTAAGTGCCACCTGTAAAACATCTTATACAAATTTTCTTTATATGCAGTTGACATTGTCATTTTATAATTCTGAGACCACAATTTTTGCCATTTATCTAAATCAATCCTATATCTGAAATTTCTCCCCCCCCACAATCATTTTTTCTTTTACTTGTTCTTCCTTTAACTCTAGCAAATGTCTATAAAGTTTTTTTATTACTTTTTCATCAGTACCTGTCAAAATTTTATCTAAATCAGTCAACTTGTCATAGATACCTTCTGTTTTAACATCTTTATCAAATCTAGATTGTATTTGCAAATATGAAAGCCAATTCCTTTTTACACTTTGTTCTTCCAATGCTTGCATAGATTTAAATTCACCCTTTTCATTCAATATCTCACCATATCTAACTGTTTATTCTTTTTTATATATTATTGGATAGGAAAAAGCTTTAATAGTAGATAACCATAGTGGAATTTTTAAATAATATTGCTTTCTTATCTTCTCCCAGTTTAAAAACAATGTTCTTGAATATGTCTTCTAAAATACCCCTGCATTTTAGTTCCTTTATACCAGAGGAAGGCATGCCACCATAACAGCAGGTCATGTCCTTCTAAATTCAAAAGTCTAGTATTCCTTAATGTTATCCACTCCTTTAACCACATCAGACTCATTGCTTGGTAGTATAATTCCCAACTGAGCAAAGCAAATCCTCCTCTTATTCTTGCATCTTGTAACAATTTAAGTTTTATTCTCCCTTTCTTCCCCTGCCAAATGTATTTTAGCACTATTTTGTTCAAATCTTCAAAAATTCTTTCCCTAATCTGGAATTGTCTTGAATAAGTATAAGATTCTAGGCAATACATTCATCTTAGAGGCCCGGTCCCACTGGCCGATGGACACAAAACATATGCATAAAGGATACAGCAGATGAGCAAAATATTGGGGGTGGCTCCATCCGTTTTCATCCACTCCAAAAATTGGCGAAAATTTTCATAAACAGAACGGAAAAGAACGGACCTGGGTAGTATACAGCGGGGATGTTAAACCAATGTTTCATTGGAAGCCTTGCAGATGAAAGCGGATGGAAGCGGATGACACCTCTGAAGGGGTTCCGGGGAGAATTTCAAAGCGGACGCATAGCAGAAGGGGCAGATGCATAGTGGATGAAGCGGATGCATCACGTACGCCTATAGGAAAAAAAGGGGATGCCGCGTGGATGTATATCGGATGCAAAGCGTTCACTGCGCATGAGGGGGGTATGAATTGCATCTGCTCTGCAGATATAAAAACATGCAGCATGCACGCAGTCAGCATACAGGGGAAAGACGTGCTGCCAGATACATCTTGCAGGAACACCATGGTTCGTCAGGCAATAAAGTTTAAAAAAGTATATCTTTGCTTAAGACACTTAATAAAGTTTACTTGATTCATTTTGTTTACTTAATAAAGTGTTGGTAAAAACTTTGAAAAAATGGTGAAGCCTTTGCATGCTTGTGGGATAGATAAGGATAGTTGTGGGACAGATAAACCTCCAGTGCAACCATAGTGGGACTATCTGGTCCACCATCCCAGCTGCCACACATATGGACCTTTCTTGTCAATAACAATTTATTCATTGATCAACACATTTTAAAATAAACAAAGCTCTTTATTAATGCCCTATTCATTGTAGGACCACTCACCATACATGGCACAATCTCATCAGTGTTATGCAACAGGATGAAGGAAGCATCCATTAATCATCTATCATCCTGTCTTGCCACTCCACTGCTCCAGCTGGGGAGTTGCACCAGAGCCTCAGGAGGTTGCGCTGCTTCTTCCCTTCACGTGAAGCTCTGTTGGGGCCTTGTACATCCTTGTGCAGGATGCAGCAAGCTTCCACGATGCTCCTCACAGTCTCTGGATCATGCTGCATGTTGGTGAGAAGTATCTGGAACCTGTTGGCCAGGATGCCAAAGGCATTCTCCACCACCCATCTTGCCCTGGACAGCCTGTAGTTGAAGATCCTCTCTTCATGGGTGAGGTATCTTGAACTGTATGGCTTCATGAGGTAGGTTCTGAGGGAGAAGGCATCATCACCAACGATGAAGTAGGGCACATCTTGTGTGTCACTGGATAGGGGGTCTGGACCTGGAAAACCCATGATGAGGTTGCGTTCCAGCCCATCCTTGAGGTCACTGGCGTTGTATACCTGGCTATCTGAAACTGACCCGTTGCCTAAAGCATCGATGTACATGAACTTGTAGTCAGCATCAGCCATGGCAAAGAGGATGATACTGAAGAAGCCCTTGTAGTTGTAATAAGTGGACCCTGAGTTGGCTGGAGTTTTGCAAACCATGTGCTTCCCATCTATGACTCCAACAGTATGGGGAAAGTTCCACCTCTGATACCACTCTTCTGCAAGTTTTCTCCAGCCTTATTCAGTGGTGGGGCACCTGAGGAGCTCCTCCACATCTTCTTCGATGATGGCCTGTACCACTTCTCTGACCACTTTGTTGATGCTGTTGTGTGGCACCCTCCATGCATACTGCATGTTTCTGTATGTGGTTCCAGAAGCCAGGTGGCACAGAGTCAGTGCCACCTTCAGTCCAGGGTCCAGGTTGGGACGGAAGTTGGTGCTAGGTTTGGTCAACCTGGGTCTCAGACACTCTACAAGTCCGTCAAACATGGCTGGTGGCATCCTCATGAAGTGATGGAATGCACAAGGGTCTTCATTCCTCAGCTCCACCATCAACTGGTCATACAGTCCAAACTCCATTTTTCTCACAATCCATCCTCGGACCCACACAGTTCTTGGACATCTCCTTCCTCTCCTTCTGTGTAAAACTTGATACAAGTCTGAACAGGTTTTTGTTCTGGTGATGAATGAGCGCAGCTATCATATGGACTGTTTCATCATCCATGGTGGAGAACAATTGATGATGCTGAAGACCAAGACCAAGGGTGATGAGGTCTGTACACCACGGCTGCTGGACTCATACTGAGATCCAGATGATTTTCTCCCCCTTTTTATAGAAAATATCGGTTGTCCGCTAGTTGTCCTTCTACATACTCTAGACCTACTCCAGACATCCTAAATATATGAGATACATTCCAGATACAAATGTTTTGTCCGTTTTTAATACTTTATATATGAGATGCATCCGCTTACATCCTTTCTATTTCCGTACTACTAACGCTGTGTAGACGTTCCATGTACCTTTTGTTTCCTCCCTCTTTCCATTTTCAGCTGCAGCGGATGTGAGTTGAGGGGATGGCCAGAGGATGCAGAGAGGATACAGCGGACGTTTAATGGATGATAACGGACAAAGAACGTTTGTTGCCCATATATGTCACAGATGTACATTGTACGCGGTGGAAAGTTCATCCGTTCACAAAGTTTTGTGCAGCTCAAAACTTTTTGCGCAGATGAAATCGTAGTGGATGGATGCTCAACGGATAGAGCGTATGAAACACATATACAGTGAGTACACAACAGATGCATAGCGTTTTCCAATGGATAGCAAGCTTTTTTTTAACATTTTACATCCTCTTTGCATCCATAAGTGCAGTGGGACCAGGCCTTAATTGTAGATATTCTCCCAATCAGTGATAATAGTAAATTTTCCCATTTTATCAAATCAGTCGCAATCTTTTGTTTAAGTTTAAGATAATTGTCCTCCTTAAATGTGCTACATCTTGGTGTTATATGTATCTCTAAATACTTGACCTTGTTTGTGACCTGGATCCCCAAAACGTCCTCCAATTCTTTCTTTCATTTTACTAACATGTTCTTTGCTAAAATCTTTGTTTTATCTTTATTTATTTTCAAACCTGCTACTTTACCATACTCTTCTATCTTTTCTATCAATTTAGATGCAGACTCCAATGGATCCTCTAATATAAATACCAGGTCATCTGCAAAGGCTTTTAATTTATACTCTTCTTTTTTAATTTTCATTCCTTTTATATACTTTTTTATATCCTTTTCTTCTCTGATGTTCCTATTCAGCACTTCCAGTATTAACACAAACAAAAGAGGTGACAGTGGACAGCCTTGTCTGGTCCCTTTTCTTGTATCTATAAAGTCTGTTATCTCTCCATTTATCATAAACTTTGCAGTTTGTTTATGATATATCATTTCGATGGCTTGAGTAAATTTTTTACCGAAGCCCATTTGCTCCAACTGTAACAGCATAAAATGCCAATTCACATTATCAAAGGTTTTTGTGCATCTATAAACATCAGAGCCATTTGTTTTTCAGGATGTGCCTCATAGTATTCCAGTGTATCTAAAATTATTCTCTTTAATCTAAATTATTATCTTTAATCTATCTCTTCAGCAAAAATCCATATTGATCAGGATGAATAAAATTGTTTAAGTATCTTTTCAGTCTTTCTGCCAGAATTGAAGCAAAAATTTTATAATCTGAATTTAATAGTGATATAGGTCTGTAATTTTTAACTTGCTGTGGGTCTGTGTCCTCCTTCGGTGCAAGTGTGATATATGCTTCTGACCATGTTTCGGGTATTCTCTTCTTTGTCATAACTTCATTCATAATTTGTAATAAGTGAAGATTCAGTGTTCCCTGGAATGTCCTGTAAAATTCCACTGGCAAACCGTCTGGACCTGGTGCTTTCCCAATGTTTTGCTTTTTTAAAGCTTCTGTTAATTCCACTATTGTTATATTACTTTCTAACATTGTTTCAGTGGGTATCTGGGGCAAATCTGCTTCCTGTAAGTATTGCTGAATTCTTTCTTCCTGAACATTCTTTTGACAGTACAGTTTTCCATAGTAATCTTGAATAATTTTTTTCTTCTCTGCATTTCCATAGCCTACATGTCCTTGTTCATTTATCAATTGATTTATTCTTTTTGAGTCTCTTTCCTTTCTCAGTTTATATGCTAGCCATCTGCCTGGTTTGTTTGCATCTTCAAAATAGTTCTGCTTAGCATTTTAAATTTTTTGTGCTATTTCTTCTTTTTCCATTAGCCCCATTTTATGCTTAGTTATGTCCATTTTAATTTTAATGTCCTTTTTTGTGGTGATTTCTGTCGTTCTTTTTCCAACTTCTTGTAGACATCTTCCAATATTTTAAGGATTTTTTTCTGCTTTATCTTTCTTTTCCTTGTATAGTCCATTATCAAACCTCTTGTAAAAGCCTTCATCATGTCCCAGAGGTTCTGTAATGATGTATCCTCTTTTGTATTTTCTTTAAAGAAAAAAGTCAATTCTCTCTCAATTTTCCGTTTAAGGTCTTTTTCCTTTAATATTGTATTATTTAAAGTCCATCTAGATCTCCTTTTTTGTCCTTTCTATACAAGTGTTATTGGATTGTGATCTGCCCAGGTATCTGCTTCTATTTAAATGTCTATGTTTGAAAACAATTATGTTGATATCCATAGCATATCTATTGTAGACCATGAGGCATGTTGATTTGAATAAAAGATATATTGTTTATTTTCTGCATTTCTCTCTCTCCATGCATCTTTTAAGTTTATCTCATCTACCATTTGAAAGAAGGTTTCTGGCAATGTCTTTCTAGTTTTCTTTGCTGTTTTTTGTGTTTTATAATCCAATTTGTCATTTATTATTCCATTGAAATCTCCCATCAGACAGATATTAGCATAGTCCTGTTCAATTATTTTCTTATGTAATTTCCTGTAAAAATCTTCTTGATTATCATTTGGGGCATAAATTGCTATTAAAAATGTCTTTAGGTTATTGTCCATTATCTCCACCATCAAAATCCTTCCATCATCTTCTGTATATATTTGTTCCACAGGGATTGTATCTCTATAACACCACTCCTCTCTTTTTAGTGTGTCAATGCTGTAAATAATTTCCTTAATTGTTGTTGTTTCAATATATAATCATGTTGTTTTCTAATATGTACTTCTTGTCGGCAGATTATATCACATTTTAATTTCTCTAACTTAATTTCTCTAACTCCCTTCTTATCTCTTTGTACTTTTCTTCTTTTAATAGCTGAATTAAGCCCATTTATATTAATTGTAATCAGTTTTCTCTCATCCATTTTAGACTTTATAGGATGGATTTGTTGCTCTAGTAGATCTTGGTTCTCATTGTTCTCTGGGTACACCACCTATGGCTCCTTCTTCTTTTTCAATTATTGCTGTTTGATGGACAAATGATGATGGAAGGATTCCTCTAGAAATTCAATTAACAACTCTTCTTTTCTTGTATCTTTCTCCCTTCCTCTAAAATATTCCAGATAGAATAATTCTGCTTTTTTAACTGTATCAATTCTGTGTCTTTGATCCTGCCAGGTAAACATGAGACATTCAGATATCAGCCGTCTGTAATTTATTCCTCTCTTAAGTAACTCTTTGGTCAAAAATAAATATTCTCTTCTTATCTCTCTCACTCTTCTCAGTACCTGTTTCAGTACCACTATTTCTTTATCTTTGTACTTTCGTGTTCTTTCCTCTTGCCGCCTGCAGTATTTGTGATTTAATTATTTTCTTGGTAAATCTGATATGAACTTCTCTTGGCAGTTTATTTCTCATCGCATATCTTGTATAAATACGAAAAACCTCGTCCATTCCATCCATCATCTTCTCTTTAGTTTACCTCTAATGCTTCTGCCAGGATTTCTGTCATCATTTCAGCAAGGTTTTCACCCTTTTCTTCTATATTTTGAAATCTAAGATAGAATTCTGATCTATCAATTTCCCATCTCAATGATTGCAGAGATATGCCCTTGCCTCTTTCCACTTCACTCAATCGGGTATCCATATCTCCAATCTTCTTATCTCTTTGTACATCTTGTTCTTCAATTTTCTTGATTCTGTATTGCATCATCATCTGTTGAATATTTTCAATTTTCTCATCTGTCTTTTCAGTTCTTTGCTCAATATTCTCTGTTCTCTTTTCAATATTATCTGTTTTTACTTGTATCTTTTGAATTCCTTGTATAATAATCTGCAGTGTCATTTCTTTATCCTTCTCTTGTTGTAACATCACCTGTATTGATCCAGATGGTGAGGAGGAAGAAGTCAGGATTGAAGAAGCTGAGGCTTGTATCTTTCTGCTCATCTTAGAATACTTAACAGGAAAATTGAGAAGAAAGAGCAAGAGCAGCCAACTGCCACTCCAATTAAAAAAAAAAAAAGCAAAAGATAAAAACAGAAAAGGTAAGGGAAAAAAATCTTCAGGCACTTGAATACGTTAATCCAATTATGTGGGGGAAAAGGAAAAAAATAGAAAATAGAAAAAGGAAAAAGGATGAAAAAATAAAAAAAAAATTAGGAAAAAATTAAAAAGACAGAAATCTGTATATTCCCCTTGCTAAAAAGGTAAAACAAAAGGAGGATGGAGGGAGGAAAAAAAAGTAGTTTTATTCTTGCATCAAAGGACTCAAGTCCAAATATAAAAAACCAACGGGGGGGGGGGGTGGAATAGAAAAAAAAAGGAAAGAGAAAATGGAATTCTGTCAGTAAGCAAAGCACTGCAACTATATGTTCGAGGCTTTTTACTAAATCAAAAAACAAAATTTCAGTTCTCTTTTCAAGGTCACTTCAATCTTCTTTCTCCAATTTCAAATCCAGACTCCAGCTATCAGTAGTTCCACAGAAGAGCACCTGCAAACAATCTACATGCTCTTCTCACTATCTTTTCAATGAAAAGCACAGAGTCCTTGAATGTAACAGCAAATGTATCAACAAAAAAGAAAGAAAGGAAAACAATGTGTCCAAGCCTCCAGGTGGCAGTGCTACTTATTTCCCTTTCCCTTCCCCTCTAATATTAAAATCAGGAATAAAAAAAATAAAAAGAATCTAAAATTATTAAAAAGAAAAACAAGAGAAAAAAAAACTTTTCCAAAGAGTTATTTTGAAAGGAAAAAATAAAAATTAAAAAGGAAAGACCAGTCCAGTTTAAAAGTTAAAAAGTTTTAACAAAATCCAAAGTTCCAATAAGAAGAAAGAAAAAACCTTCAGGTTTAATTTGTGCTTAATCTCACCGCTTAAGCACTTTTATTTTCACTTTTAAATTTAATTTTTGATCTTTTAGGGTGTTCTCTCTAGAAAAAAATAAGTAGAAAATTATCTCACCAAACTGACACACTTTTTTTCCAGCTTTCTTCCATTCCCAAGCTGTCCCAGCTTCAGCAGCTTTAATGGCTGCCTCTCCAACGCTGGCAAAAAGGGCTTCTCCTGGATCTACCAGGGACTTTGCGATGTCCCTGGGATTGACAGGATGTGCCCTCCTCTGTCACCATCTCTATGGGACAGTTTAGGTCCACTGGGACCGTCCTGCAATGGAGATATCAGCAGTGATCTTAGAGCTTAAAGATCTCATGCTGTACTGCTGTGACACAAGCTCCGCCCTCCAGGGTGAGCTTCTACTTCTGAGGTGAGTTTCTGCTTCTGAGTTTCTACTCTTTTTAGGGGAAATATTCTGCCTTTTTAATATTTCCTAGGATATTTCAATTTTTCTAGGAGAGGGGTGGGTGCTAATTTCCTACAGAGTGTTGAACAAAAAGACTTCCAAGGACCCTCCTAACTCTGTTATTCAGTTAACCCAAACTCATCCAGCATCCAGCATTGGCTTCCCTTTAATGGTTAACAGCTAGTCTTCGTCCTGGCTGTTTCAGAAGGTGGATTTGCTTGGGAAGGAGAAGAAAATGGAGGTGGGGATTTGATCATGCCTGAATCAGGTGTGGTGGTTAAGGTATTGGTTGCAGACTAAATGTCAGGATTCCAGCAGTTACTCCAATTAAATCATGAGTCTCGAGCCACACTCCCAAAACTTCAAAAATTTATTAGAAGTCAACATGTTGGCATGACCTGGGCAAAGCTGACTCTGAGATAAAACATTTTCTATACATGTTTTATGGTTGTCACTAGGAGGATCATGTTCCAGGTTTCTCTTAAGAAGGAAAAATTCACCGGATGACTTTGGCGACCTAATCTTTTTCAGCCCAGTCTTTCTCTCAGGGCTGCTATTGTGAAGAAACATTAGGCGTATATGTGTGACCTTGACTTCCTGAAAGAAAGGAGGGATATAAATTTAAGCATATAAGACACAGATCTAAAAACTAATAAATGCTATTTTTGATGCCTCTGACTCAGATGCTATCTTAACAGAATAATAAAATAACAGAGCTGGAAGGACCTTGGAAGTTTTCTAGCCTTACCTGCTGCTTAAGACGGAGAACCTAATCCATTTCAGACATATGGTTGTCCAATCTCTTCTTTAAAATCTTCAATGATCCACAATTTCTGAATGCAAGCCATTCCACTGACTAATTGTTCTAACTGTCTGGAAATTTCTTCTTAATTCTAGGTTGGTTCTCTCACTGATTAATTTCCATTCATTGCTTCTTGTTCTGCTTTCAGGTGTTTATCTTATTAAAAGTGTGTAGATGTGTTGGAAGAAATATCCTCCTGGGTTCAGTTCCAAGTGGGGAAGAAGACACTGGAAACATGGAAGCTGTTTGGAAGGTTTAATGGTGGACAGGACCACATGGCCTGGAGCTCCAGAATGAAAAGGAAGGATGATCACATGCTCCAAGGTGAAGGAAGAGATCAAGAAAGGGCTGAGATGCTGAGAGTGCCTGGGTTTTATAACCTTTGTTGGGCTTTGAATTGAAGCTTGTTTCTAATTGGTTGTCAGACTCCCATGGGGCCATGCAGGGGCAACTCTGTAGGCTGTCCTGAGTTCCAGGCTTGGTTGAGCATTGCTGGATGATGATGCACTGAAAGGGCTTTTGACAATTGCTATAGCTTTACCTGGAGATCTTTGTTATATAAAGTATTCTGGCTCAGGCTTTAATGGCTCACCCATTAACAAAGGTGGGGATGAGTTTCTGCTTCTGAGGTGAGTCTCTGCTTCTGAGTTTCTACTCTTTTTAGGGGAAATATTCTGTCTTTTTAATATTTCCTAGAATATTTCAATTTTCTAGGTGAGGGGTGGATACTAACTTCTGACAGATACCTTGGATAAATAGTGACACCTCCTTTTTTTTTTTTGGTAAGCAAGGGAGGTCTCCTCCCTGTTTGAGTTTTACCTGCTACTAAATAATTTGTAAAAACACTCTTTTAAAGACCCATTTCTCAAGCCAACAACTCTCAGAGCTGTCCTCAGATTCATGAAGGTGGTCGTGCAGAAAACATACTTTTTTTTGTCTCAGCTGATCCAACTGGCCTCAACCTTGAACCAGTTAGGAGAAACAAGAGGTATTCTGACCCAGCCACCCAAACACAACAAACCCTGTGATGTGAACTCAAAATATTCCTTTATTAGGAATACCAGGAGGCCTGGTAAAAAAAATTATCTTGCAAGCTAACTAGTCTGGCTGGCCAGAAGATGAAGTTATCTGCCACATCTATTCATCTCCACCTCCCACCTTTTATCCCCAGAACTAGGTTGGGATTTCACTAGCAGTGATGGCTCTTTCTTCCCAAGGATCGGCCTACAGATTACCACTGCTCTCCTCTCCTTTGCCTTCTGCTCAGCCGCATGTCAGGAACTAGATACAGCTGTTCCTCCTCTTCCTCGTCAGCCACCTCCAGACCTGGTGGCTGTTGACTTTCCATATGAGGGCTGACAGACAGCCCAAGCTCCAACTCCAACTCTGACTCTGACTCCCTCCCTCCCTCTCTCTCTCTGCCAGCTCCATTCCCTCTTCCCCCTCAGAGCTCTCAGGTTGCCTTGATGCTGACCCTGACTGTCAGCTTTGGAAGCCATATTGAGATTTGATGCTCCCATGCTGCCACAATTAAGCCTGAGAAAGTGGGAGGGAGGAATTCATTTGAATATATCTAGTTAGACAAAATAAAATTATTTTGCTGGTTCAAAGTCACTGAGTGTGGTGCATAATGAAATGGGAATCTTACTTTAGTACCGATGGGGATTGGAGCATGTGATGTGGCTAAGGGGGGATGGATTTGTAGTTTTGACTTTCACAAAGAAGCCTGAAATTTCCAAATTCAGGATTCTTCAGATGTGCCAATTACTATCCAATTAAAGGAACCTTTGAGAGATGTCTGTCTCAGAGTTATTGGTTGGAATGGAGGGTTGCTGGAATGCTGACATCTGACTCCCACTCATCCTCCTCCTCTGATTCAGCTGCTGGAGGGGCTAGTGGCCACAAGCCCCAACAAAAGGGATGCTGACTATGATTAACAGTAGCAGACTGCCTCAAGAGATGAAGGACAGTCCAACTTTCAGGGAGAATCAAGATGCAAGAATCCTACATTAAGAATGTTGTTCTAAATTAGCGGTCATCAACCGGTGGGCCATGAGAAAATTTTGGTGGGCCGCAGAGAAATTTCACCCCCAGAGCACCCCCCTCAAAGCAAATAATCCAGGCTGTGCAGAAACATAAGGCTGTGCCACTCAAATGGCCTGTGGGAACCCTCCCCACCCACTTACCTCCTTACCCGGCAAACATGCCTGCTAAATTGCTATTTTTCCGACCATCAGCTGTTCTGCTGTTCCAGGAGATTTAGATTAGCGAGGAAGCAAGAAATGGTTGGATTTCTTGCTTTCTAACTAGTCTTTAGATCTTCAGCTCTGCTTTTAAGCACAGCTGAATCTCCCTTCGGCCTGAAGGTTCTATTATTCAATGCAGACTCACAGCAAGCAAATTTTATGTGACAGACTGATCTAACCAATGGCAGATAGATAGATCACTGAATGATTCTGTGAGCAACTCAATCTGCCTGCCTATTTTGCCTGATTTTGGGTAAAAGTTGCTCTTTTTTAAATAAAAAATTCAATATTTATATAAATATTTTTAATATTTACATACAAGCCATGCCCAGCCAGTCACATGACCACCAAGCCACACCCACAAATTAGGTCACACCCACAGAATCACTTAGTGGTCCCTGGGATTTAAAATTATGAGTTTGGTGGTCCCTGAGGTCCAAAAGGTTGGGGACCCCTGTTCTAAATAACTTTCCTCGATATAATCATCCTTGAGGAAAGTGTGTCCAGTTCCCAGAATTATCAGCCTAGCCAACATGGCTGGAGAATGGTGGGAATGAAACTTTGCACATCTAACAACACCTATCCCCAGGTTTGAGAAGGAAATGTGGGTGTCTTTTCATAGCAAAGTCTATATTTAAAATTTGGGGAGGAGAGTGAGAACTACAGTAAGCAAACCAATGATGTAACATAGGCAGACTCCTATTACATTTATAGGCAAGACTTAATTTTTCTGCTTTCTTTCTAAATTAGGTCTTTTTCTTGCTTTACAGCCCACTTTAAGTTGGAAGGCAATTTTTGATGTCCAGAAAACATGTCCATGACTGCTGAGTTCTCTAGTTCTGTGGCTTCTATTCCATCCACTGTACACTGCCTTCACTTATTCTGCAACAGATGTTTCCCACCATTTAAAAACCCAAAGGATATTTGTTTGTTCAGTTAAATATATACTTGGAAAGGGGAGGGGGAGCATAATGGTCCTAAAATAGTTCAAAATGTAACTCAGCAGCTGCAAGATGGAATGTGGCAAACTCTGCTTCATGTCTATCCATGAAGTACTGAGTACAGTACTGAACACAGCTTGTTGCTCTGGTCCATGTTATGCTTTGAGACTTAACCACTTCGATACTAAGACGTGAATCCTAAAGAAATGTCATTCTACCATTTCTCAATGAAAGGAAGCAGAAGTAGAAGAGAAAGTTATTTGATTTCCATTTAGTCCTTGCTTTTAAAACGTAACACCTAGCTGATCTTGGCTGATCCTGAACTGCATTCAGTTTTGGTCACCACACTACAAAAAAGATTTTGAGACTTTGGAAAAAGTTCAGAGAAGAGCAACTAAGATGATTAAAGGCCGGGAGACTGAAACATATGCAGGATTTGAGTTTGCCTAGTCTAGAGAAAAGAAGGAGTAGGGAGTGACATGATAGTAATGTTTCAGTATTTGAGGGGCTGCTACAAAAAAGAGGGAGTCAAGCAATTTTCCAAAGCACCTGAGGGCAAGGCAAAAAGCAATGAATGGAAACTACTCAAAGAGAAAAGCAACCTGGAATTGAGGAGAAACTTCCTTTTACACTTGTTCTGTATAAAGAAGAGTAGACTCCTAATACAGGTTTCTGATTGGCTAAAAAACCTGAATGGGGATTGGTTCAATAGGAACCAATCCACGAAGCTGCTCAAAGGTGGCAAAACTAAATACCTGTCATTGGCTACAAGCCGGCAGGCAAAACCCTATATAAAGGCTGCCATGGCTTGAGCCAATATTCCGTTTCTCAACTGTTATTAACTAATAAAGACTTTGTTGTTGGAACCCAGTCTACCTCGCGTTTTTCTGGACGGAACACTGGCGACGAGGATGGGATCATCCTAAACGTGAGACTGAGCACGCGGCAACCAATAAAACCAGACTGAAGACAATGGCTGGAAATAACGCACCGCCTGCACCCTTCAATCCCAATGAAGAGGATTGGGAATCCTATGTAGACCGTTTCCAGATGTATTTGGAAAGTAACGAGATGGACGAGATCTCAGATCAGCGTAAGAGAGCTGTTTTCTTGACACACTGCGGGCCCAAAATCTTCAAAATGGCCAAGGCTTTGACGAAGCCCTGAGATGTGAAACAATTGACTTGGCCAGAACTCCAAAGAATGCTAAAGGCTCACTACGCACCGGTGGTGTCAAACCTTATCAAGTGGCACGAATTTTACCTAAGAGACCAGAAAGAAGGCGAGACCATCGCTGATTTTGTGGCAGCCCTCCGACAAATAGGGGGAGCATGCGAGTTTCTGAATTTAGATGAAGCGATGCGGGATCGAGTAATACTGGGTTTAAGAGACTCTAATTTACAGAGCAAGCTGCTAAATAAACCCAACATAACCGTAACTGAAGCCATCGCAGAAACCACAGCCGCTGAAGCCGCAAAAAAATCAGCAGATAAAATGAAACAGATGAACGCGAACAACGATGAAACGAGCCTGGCCAGAGGGAAGAAACAATTTCTCACCACCACTCACCACGAAGAGTTTGACGAGACGTCGGAATCCAGGGAGGAAGACGACAAAGTCCACCGCCTATACGCCAACAAGAAAGGTGCAAAAAAAGAAATTGGTGGGAATGCGCTGGCTGCGGAGGAAACCATCCTCGAGCTGATTGCAGGTTCCTCGATGCCATTTGCAGAGCTTGCAAGAAAAGGGGGCATATCGAGAAAGTCTGCAGGAATAAAAAAAATTACAGCCCAAACAGACGCAGCAACTCCCCCTCACAAGCTGAGCCAAAACAAGCTGAGAGAAAGTGGCAGCGAAACAAGTGAGCCACTAACCGAGAGAAAACACATCAGACTTTCACTATCGGAAGCGCTCAGACGGAAAGCGGGAAGAAAGTAAAAATAATTGTAAAAATAGAAGGCAATCCCTGCGAAATGGAGGTAGACTCTGAGTCTTTCCTATCAATGGTGTCATGGGACACCATCAAACAACTGGTCCCAGATATCAAACTCAAAGAACTCCAGAGACAAAAATTAACCCTCAAGGACTACCAAGGAAACCGAATTCCTGTAGTAGGCCTAGGACATTTCCGAGTCACCTACAAACAACATATCGAAGTACTACCATTGACAATAGTCGATCGAGATCGACCAAGCCTCCTGGGCATCGAATGGTTCGCACCATTGGGCATCGGGATGACCGGAATAGACCGGGTGGCCGCAACCGACTGGGAAGAAAACCTGATCCAAGAGTTCCTGGACGTTTTCGACGGCTCCCTAGGCAGGTATCGGGGGACCCCAATTTCCTTTAGTCTAGACCCCCAGGTAGCCCCTAGAAGACTAAAGACCAGATGAGTTCCTTTTGCTCTGAAAGCAAAAATAGAGGAACAACTAAATAAATTAATAGACCAAGGGGTTTTAGAACCTGTTGACCATGCTAAATGGGAAACGCCAATCGTAACACCAATTAAACCAGACGGGTGGGTTCGAATCTGTGGTGACTTCAAGGCTACCCTGAACCACGCATTGCAACAAAGCGCATACCCGGTGCCAGTCGTACAACACTTATTACATTCTCTTGGGGGAGAAAAAGTTTTCGCTAAACTAGATCTAACGCAAGCTTACCAACAGCTCCCAGTAGACCCCTTAATGGCTGAAGCACAAACAATAGTGACCCACAAAGGGGTATTCAAATGCAACAGACTCCAATTTGGAGTGAGTGTAGCCCTAGGCATTTTCCAGAGCCTCATGGAATGCCTATTGAATGGTATAAAAGGGGTCGTACCATACTTCGACGACGTCCTAATTTCGGCCAAAGATGCGACCCAGCTAAAAAAAAGACTAAAAGATGTACTAACTAAATTCAGAGAATCTGGCCTAAAAGTAAAAAAAAAGAAAAATGCTGTTTAATGACTGATCGCGTCGAATTCTTGGGCTACTTAATAGATGGAGAGGGTATACACCCTACTGACAAAAAAGTCAAAGCTATTAAAGACGCACCAGAACCAAGGAACAAAACTGAACTGCAGGCATTTTGGGGACTAAAAATTTTTTATAACATGTTCCTACCCTACAAAGCGAAAATAGCAGAACCATTACACCGATTACTGGGTAAAAAAACAATTTGGACTTGGGGTTATAGAGAAAAGAAAGCCTTCCAAAAAATAAAAAACTTATTAACATCAAACACTGTTCTTATCCAGTTTAGTAGCACACTTCCATTGATGGTGACCTGCGACGCCTCACTGTTTGGAGTCGGTGCCATCTTGAGTCACCAATTGCCAGATGGAAGAGAGGCACCCGTCGCATACTATTCAAAGACTCTGTCTAAAACCGAGCATAATTATAGTCAATTGGACAGAGAAGCCCTGGCAATCGTCGCCGGAGTGAAACGCTTCCACAAATATCTATATGGAAGAACATTTTTGATAGTAACAGACCATAAACCGCTACTGGGAATTTTGGCGGGAAACAAGCCAACACTGAACATTTTGTCCCCACGAATGACTAGATGGTCAGAATTCCTAGCAGCCTACTCTTATACTCTGACACATCGCCCTGGGAAACAAATTTCCCATGCAGACGCGTTGAGCAGAACACCATTACCGACCATAGAGGAAGACCCGGCACCGACGATGACCATCTTGCAGATAGAGACATGCCCCGATCTACCAATATCTGCAAATGATGTCGCCAGCCACCACAAGGGACCCATTGACTGCCCGTGTACTGAACTGGGTAGGTAAAGGCTGGCCGGAAAATCAAAAAAATGAGAACTTTTAAACCTTTCCGGACCAGACAAACCGAACTCTCAATTCAAAAAGGTTGTTTGTTGTGGGGTGATCGGGTAGTTATCCCTTCCAAATTACAAACTAAGGCACTGGGTATGCTTCATGAAGGCCACCCTGGAATTGTTAAAATGAAAAACCTTGCTAGAAGCTATGTCTGGTGGCCGGGTATAGATAGGGACATCGAATACTGGGTAAATTCTTGCAACAAATGCCAAAGAAACAGGCCTTCCCCACCACAAACACCCATAAAGGACTGGGAAACCCCACGAGGCCCCTGGTCACGAATCCACATTGACTTTGCGGGTCCTACTAAGGGACATACTTTCCTAATTGTCATAGATGCATACTCAAATTGGCTAGAGGTTAAAATTATGCCATCTACAACAACTGAAACTGTTATTAAACAACTTGACAAACTCTTCGCAACCCATGGCCTGCTGGACAACGGGCCACAATTAACAAGTATCCAATTCGAACAATACCTAGCCTCCCTAGGTATAAGACATGCCCTAACCGTGCCGGCCCACCTGGCTGCAAACGGTAGGGCAGAGAGAATGGTCAGGTTTACCAAATAAGGGTTAGAAAGGATGGACATTGGTGATGTCCAAGATAAAATAAATCGCCTACTCACCCTCCAGCATATCACACCCAGTACTATAACAAACAAAAGCCCGACGGAATTACTAATGGGAAGAAAACCGAGGTCGCAATTAGACAGATTGCACCCAAACTATACACCAGAAAACCCCCCCGATTCCTCCACCCGTTTCAGGACATTTGAAATAGGTGACCTAGTCTATGCAAAAAATTTTACTGGGGACCCATTATGGTTTCCAGGAACAATCACACAAATTACAGGCCCCCGGTCCTACTGACTAACCGTAGACGACGGCAGGGAATGGAAGCGGCACATAGACCAGCTTCGGTCCCGAAACATAGAAAGAAATACAAACACACAACCACAAATATTAAAAAACATCGAAAATCAAACCAAAGAGGGGGGGGAAATACGAGAAAATAATAAAGAACCGTTTAAATTAGACACAGAATACAATAACAAAGAAAAAGAGCAAAAAAGAGACAAAAGAAAATTGCGAGAAGAGTCCACTCGAAGGGGCCAGCCAGGCCAACTCGACCTGCCCGGAGAAAACAGGAGGGAGTGGCAAAACCGCCGGCCTAAGCAACTCAGGCGGCAGTAAAATGGCTGACTCACCCTTCCAGGCGGTTCCATGGAGAAGGACCAGAGAGACAGCAACCCCATCCGAACCGGTCGAAGTCTTCAGCAGAAATGAACCGCGCAAGTCCAGTCGAGTCAAAAGAAGCCCCACCTACCTGCACGACTACGTCACCACGTAGGACTAAACCAAGAGGGGAGGGGTGTTCTGTATAAAGAATAGTAGACTCCTAATACAGGATTCTGATTGGCTAAAACACCTGAATGGGGATTGGTTCAATAGGAACCAATCCATGAAGCTGCTCAAAGGCGGCAAAACTAAATACCTGTCATTGGCTACAAGCCGGCAGGCAAAACTCTATAAAAGGGCTGCCGCGGCTTGAGCCAATGTTCCGTTTCTCAACTGTTATTAACTAATAAAGACTTTGTTGTTGGAACCCAGTCTACCTCGCGTTTTTCCGGACGGAACAACACTGAGAACAATTAATTGCCTGCAGAAGTTATGAGTGCTTCATCAGTGGAGGTTTTTAAGAAGAGGCTGGACAGCCACTTGTCTGAAATGGTATAGAATCTCCTGCTAGAGAAGGGGATTGGATTAGAAGACCTCCAAGGTCCCTTCCAGCTCTATTCTGACTGATTTAAAACACTGACATATAACATATTTATTCATTGTGATGAATGACAGTTCTTGAAAACCATAAGACAGTGTGGATGTTAAAATCTTTACATCTTTGTTAACACTTTGAGTTTTGTGTTTACATGGTCCCATTCCATTCCATTCCATTCTATTCTATTCCATTCCATATTTTGTATTCTATTCTACTCTATTCTTTATTTTATTCCATTTCATATTTTCTATTCTGTTCTGTTCTATTTTTTCCCATTCCATTCCATTCCATTCTATTCTGTTCTACTTGATTCTAATATTTTTTTTATTCAACAACTGCTGTTCTCTTGTCCTTGACTCTTAGGACCTTCACATACAGTTTCTTTGGAAATAATATAGAAGCGGTATGATATCATTTCTGTTCCTAGTTTAGCCAGCAATTCTAGAATTTCCAAATGGCCTCTGATCAAAGTGCTAATTGTCTACCCTGGTGAGCTTTTGCAGGGATCACCAAAAGTCACCAGGATGTATGCTGCCATCTGCTTGGGGAAAAAAAACAAACCCTGGGGTTTAAAAGTAGCTGGTATGGAAGAACAGATGCTCAAAACACAGCAATGCCAACCTAGTCAAAAATAGTTGCAATCATACCAGGGATTTTTTTTTTAATCCCATTTACAACTTCAGCAATATTCCTTCTGTTTGGGAGGAACACAGAGCTGATTCACTCAAAATGAAATAGCTGCTGCTTTAATAAATATTTCAAGTCAAGGGATGATTGGATGGAGAGTTTCTGCTGAGGGAAATCTCAGGGTGACCAACACATGCTTAGTAAACAAAATGCCATATCTTGAAAAAAAAATGGAGGCAGCTGACAAGTTTATCACTGGGTCTTTTCCTCAGTAGGAATTGGTCTGCCTCTTTTGGCAAACTCTGGGGAGGGAAAGCCAGCATCTTGCAGTTCAACCTGTGATTTATTAGTTGGAAAGCACAGATCTTTTCCACAGCTGCCCTTAGTTTAAATTGTTTCCTAAACAGTTTTTAGGAATTGAGGGGTTTCAGAGTTGTGCAATTTATGATGGTACTGCTAAAGGAGAATATTTGTAGCTCAGGTTGGAAATGAGGCCTTGCAGATATTTCATTACCCAAGTAGATAACATCATCAGTGCTGGAAGGGAGTGAGGTTTGCTCCCTGTCTGCTTTGTAAGCATTAGCGAAAGTGTTCTTGTTGGTTCTTTCATTAGGTTGTTGGAGTAGATAGAAGAGAAGAGAAGAGAAGAGAAGAGAAGAGAAGAGAAGAGAAGAG
>BLBF01000036.1:19891343-19914156 GCA_015471245.1 Laticauda colubrina | reverse complement strand
CAGAGTAAGCACCAGCAGAAGCACCAGCACCAGGAGCAGTGCCAGCAAAGTAAGCACCAGCAGAAGCACCACCGCCAGAAGCAGCATCAGCAGAAGCACCACCTCTAGAAGCAGCATCAGCAGAAGCCCCAGCCCCAGAAGAGCGAGCCCGGGCAGCAGAAGCCCCAGCAGAAGCAGAGTGAGGACCAGGGGGTGGGAGGGTGGCCCTGTGCCTCTTGCCAGGGCTGGCAGCAGATGGCAGAGGCTTCCTTTTCTTCCCCATGGTTGTGGGGTTGCTGGCTGGCTGGCAGGCTGGCAGGCTGGCAAGCTGTATCTGGAAGCTGGTCTTTCCTCTGAATGGTGACCTGCTTGGGAGCTGCTTCCCTTTATATCCATGGGGCTGACGCAACGCATCCTCCCCGCATGCGCAGTGAACCCTAGGCATCCGCTAGGCTTCCGCTCTGCATCTGCTTCATCCGCTCGGCATCTGCTCTGCATCCGCTCTTTCCGTTCCACGTCCGCTTTGCTGTGCTCTCCTGGAAGCCTTGCGGATGTGCCATCCGCTCCCATCCGTTTCCATCCGCTAGGCTTCCGTGGAGCATCTGCTTTCCATCCACCCTACGTCCTCCCCCTGTCCATTCCTTTCTGTGTTGTCTGCTCTCTTTATGCAAATTTTTGCCCCTTTTGAGAGTGGATAACAACGGATGGAACATTTTGCTCGTCCGCTGTGTCCTTTTTAGAAATGTTTTGCATCTGTCGGCCAGTGTGACAGGGCCT
Source organism: Laticauda colubrina (assembly GCA_015471245.1). Taxonomy (NCBI): domain Eukaryota; kingdom Metazoa; phylum Chordata; class Lepidosauria; order Squamata; family Elapidae; genus Laticauda; species Laticauda colubrina. The sequence continues at coordinate 19,913,400 of BLBF01000036.1, read as the reverse complement.
TAAGCACAGTAAGTTTTTTTCCCCAGAATATTAATGGCTGAGAGTTGAACAGTGGGGTCCTTGGTACTCTCTGAGTTTGGATGTTTTCTTGCAGACATCTCATGACCCAACTCGATAACATCATCAGTGCTAGGAAGGAGTGAGGCTTGAGAGCTCTGTTTATATACTGTATATTAGTGTATAAGTGGCTTGCCTTGTCAGTGTTGGTGGGAGTGCTCTTGATGGTTTCTTGATTAGGGTGCTGTTTACTATTACATTGTTTGTCTGAACTGGTCATTCAAGCAGTAAACAATATGTCAGAGTTCCAGCAACACTCCATTCCACCCAATAACTCTGAGACAGACATGTCTCAAAGGTTCCTTTTTATTGGGATAGTAACTGGCACAACTGGGGAATCTCGAATCTGAAAGTTCTGGGCTTCCTTACAATAAGTAAAAACTACAAATCCATCCCCTGCACCCATCATCCATCACGTGGCCCAATCACTCTCCGTCCCAAGACTTCCTCTCAGTTTTGTGCAACACAACCTGACCTTGAATCAGAAAAAGAATGTTATTATGTCCAACTAGATATACTCCAATATATGCCCCACTCCCACTTTCCCAGGCTCAGATGTGGCAGCGTAGGAGCATCTGATCTCATTATGTCTTCCAAAGCTGACATAATACTCCAATCAAGGAATTACCAACTCAGACAATCAATCTCACAGTAAACAATAGCTGAATCAGGAACACTCCCACCAACTAGGCAAGCAACTAGTATATAAACAGAGAGCAGACAGACCCACTCCTTTTTAGCATTGATGATGTCATCTCGTTGGGTAATGAAATGTTTGCCAGAAGATAACTAAGATTGTAGAGCACCAAGGACCTCACAAATTTTTTCCCCCTAGCATTCAATAAATGTCTGCCTTGCTGTGTTCTGAATCTATAATTCCAGGTTCTATATGATGGAGTGAGAAAAACAAGGCCATGGCTGCCTTTGGGCAGCACAGTGGCTCAGAGATTCAGAAGCTGGGCTTGTTGGCTGGAAAGCCAGCAGCCCAGGTTTGAGATCCAAACGGCATGCAATCGGATGAGCCCTCGTTACTTACCTCAGCTCTTGCCAAACTAGCAGTTTGAAAGCATGCAAATGTGAATAAATAAATAGGTAGCACTTCAGAGGGAGGTGAGCACTACCCTCTATAGTTGGCAATGACTAGCAAAGTAAAATCTACAGGGACTCCCTTTTTTGTGGCTGCTTTTGGGTATTTCTCTTTGCAGACGTTTAAAGCAAGGAATCTTGTTCCTCCTCAGACTAAATTTGTCCATCTCCTTCAGTCTCTATTATTCCTAACACATCCATCTTGCCCTCTGTTCGCGCATGCAAATGGCAGTGTGGCCAGCTGTTTCAAAGCCCCCCCCCCCCCAACTGTAACAAAGCTGCCTTAAAAATGATGTCTTTTGCAATCACTGTGATAGTTCATATCCATTTTCCACAACTAGTCATGCTGGAAGTTAAATTCTTAACAACTGGAGGACCCCAAATTTAGGAAAGTTGCAATTCTAGCCTTCTGTATACCACTGATGGTCATATCATGGTGGCAAACTAAACCTCAAATCCATAAATAAGTCTGCAAAAACTACAGAGGCAGCAAAAGCAATCGAGAGTTGTATCACCCACATGAAACCCTGGTTGCCACATGAAAACAGCTTGCAAATCTATCCCCCTCCACCCCCCATTCCCAAGTTATCTTCCAAGCATCCAATTGTGACATCTTGTTCTCTCTAAGTCACTCTCAGATCTCACAACCACCTACCAGCCTGCTTGCTGTGCACAGTAATCCAGCTAAATATTGATTCTAAGTTGGAGGTTTTAGCAAACTAAGCCAAATATGAATTTATAAAGACTCTCTGCTATGCTAACCTTTCCTTACGCTTTTCAGTTTGAACAAAGTCCAGATGTTATTTAAAACAACTGTGGGCAGTCACTTCCAGTGATCCTCTACCCTTTGTGATCCTCAGAAATTTAGTAGCATCTGTGATGGTGCAGTGGTTAGAAAGTTGTCATGCCCCTGTCAGAGTCTGAATCTGAGGAGAAAGTCCAAACAGCTGTCAGAGAGCGGGAGAGCAGCTGGTTGGCTGTGGAGGAAACTGGGGAAGGGCAAAGTCAGGCTGGGCAGACCAGGGAAGAAGTAGAATAAGGGAGAGAGAGTTCAGATGAAGACCAAGGTCTATTCCCTCCTCAACATAGGGCATGCAGAGAAGAACGCAGAAGAAAGCAACTTGAATTGCGTGACTTACGAGGAAGGAAAGGGCCCCAATTCCCTTCACAAGGCACACCTGGCAATGGAGTTCAAAGGAGAGGCAGTTGGGAGGGGTGTTTGTCAGGAACAAACATTGAATTCATGTAGTATTGTGAGTTTTAGCCTGCATTCCTGGCATTCCTCCTGTCTGTGTGAATTATTGCTGTGCTTCTATGTGCATATCTGCCTTGCTGGAGTTATTGGACTTATTATCTTGCCCTGCTGGAGTGATTGATTGCAGTCATTCTGCTTGCAGGGTTTGGACTGGAGTATTTGCAGCCAGAGGCTGTTGTATGTTCATGGGAGAGCTTTTCTCCAGGCTGGAGAGTATCGGGACATTGGGGAAAAAGTTGGAGCAAATAAAGGGACTCATACCTATTTTTTGGCTGTGTTGCCTTTGTGCGATGCTCTAGGTCATCACAAATGTACTGCAGGCTAACTTACTGCTCACTCCAAGAGTTTGATTCTGCACAGCTCAAGGTTGACTCAGCCTTCCATCCTTCTGAGGTTGGTAAAATGAGGACCCAGGTTATTGGGAGCCATATGCTGACTCTGCAAACCACTTAGAGAGGGATGTAAAGCACTGTGGAACAGTATATAAGTCTAAGTGCTGTTGCTATTGCTATCTTGTGTCAAGAAAATAAAGGGGGAAACCCCACTTTGATGACCCAAGGGTGCTTTTCCAAAAAGCAACTGGACTTTCCTGGTCTTCTTTTACCCTTTTCCTTCAGTTCATGAACTGAACTGAAGAAGCTCCTTGGATGAGAAGTGAAACGTTTTCCAGGGAAAAACCAAGAAATTCCAGTTGCTTTTTGGAAAAGCACCTTTGAGACAACCATGACCTGGATGGTTGTGAATCTCCATAGACAGTCACTCACTTTGTTGATTTAAGTGTGGTATATTAACCACTGAGTAAGCTTTACACACTGAAAAAACTATTAAAACACCCTTCAACTTCTTCCTTAAAATTCCTGGCCAAGTTGTGTGATGTCATCACATTGTTGCATGTCTACTCTGTTTTTGAGCAATTAAAAAAATTCCTTATAGCATTGAAAAAAGTGACTTATAACCATTTTTCACACTTATGACAATTGCAGCATCCCCTTAATGATGATGGGAAATGAAAATGGTCTTTTTTAGAAAGAGAGTGAGTTAAGGGGTTTGAAAGAGCAGTGCGGCAGCTTGGAAATTGAAAGTGCATTTCATAAATAGTTTTTCAAAGATAGTAACTAGGTGACTGAAGTTTCTGCTAAGCAAATATCTAACTGGTGAACAGGATTGATGACTCTTGGCTATGGAGGTGTCCCATTGGAGAATATGAATTATGATACACCCAGGGGGTGGGGGAAAACCAGGGTCAAGGGTGACAATGAACGAAGTGTCTCAGAGTCAGCTGCACCCAAGCAGTGCCAGACAATTTAACTCCCAATAAAGCCTTTTGAAGTTTTGGAAGTTTGGCTTGAGAATCAAAATTTAATTGGGGTAACTGCCGGAATCCTGATAGTAGTTATGCAGATGTAGGTTACATATGAGACAGATTACAAGTACCTGAGCATTAACAATTGTAATGTGTTAAAAACCTTTTGCGTTTGTCGAAACCTTTTGAAATTGCCTGCAACCTTCTGATGACTATGAGTTCAGTAATCTCTTGCTCAATGAAGCTGTTAAACTTTCTCTTTTTCTGAAACAGATCATTAATGAAGTGTCCTAGGAGATTGAAAAAAGTACTGATTTTACTTTGCCCTTATTTTAAGTCTTGATGTGAAACTGTTCTCCATTAATTATTTTGTACAAAGTTTGTTCTATGCAGAACATACAGAGGGATTTATTCTCAAGGATGCTTTGCATTCAGGGAAAAGCGTATGAAGCAATAGCACTCAGACGTGTATACCGCTTCACAGTGGTTTACAGTCTTCTCTAGGCAGTTTACAGAATCAGCATATTGGCCCCCAGCAATCTGGGTCCTAATTTTACTAATTTTGGGAGGACAAAAGGCTGAGTCAACCTTGAGCTGGTCAGAATCGAACTGACAAATTACAGGCAGCCGGAAGTCAGCAGAAGTAGCCTGCAGTCCTGCATTCTAACCACAGTGCCACCAAGGCTCATGCTAGTCTTGCATTTGTATTTGTTGGTCCTGACAGTGCTACGTCTAAAGATAGTCTTCAGTTTATTATCACAATGGGAATCACAATTTCCATTGCTAAGCAAGATGAGTTATTAGGTGAGTTATGCCTGATTTTATGACCTTTTTTTGGCACCATTGTTCAGCGAAACACTGCAATTGCTAAGTGAACCATGCAGTTCTTAAGTGAATCCATTCACTTTGCTTATCAGACACCGGAAAGGAAGGTTGCAAACACCTGTCATATCTATACTCCAACTGTCACAGCAATAGCACTTAGACTTATATACCACTTTACAGTGCTTTACAGCCCTCTCTAAGTGGTTTACAGAGTCAGCCTATCAACCCCAACAATCTGGGTCCTCATTTTGCCCACCTTGGAAGGATGGAAGCCTGAGTCAACCTTGAGCTGGTCAAGATCAAAAGAATCAAAGTCCTGGCAATGTGAGCAGAATTAGCCTGCAGTCCTGCATTCTACCACTATGCCACCATGGCTCTAAAAGACGATATTTGCTACAAACTTTAAATGTTCTCTTTTCCAATTTTTTTTCATTTGTTTTATTTATATAACACATAAAAATTCAATTTTAATTAAACAGTGTGTTTTCTGGGTACAGTTATTTTCAGGAAATCATAATCAAAATGTTTACCATAATATTCACCATATAATATTCACCATAATAATAATAATAATAATAATAATAATAATAATAATAATAATAATAATAATAATAATAATAATAATAATAATAATATTTACTTATCTACTTTAACAAATCTCCTTTATAATATTAGTCCTTTTTGTATCCCCATGTTCTTTGTAGAGTCAGATCTCATGACATATATGACAGCCAGGGGTGGGATTCTAATTTTTTTAACAACCAGTTCTGTGGACGTGACTAGGTGGCTATGGCTATGCGACTGGGTGGGCATGGCTTCGTCTTTTTTTTTTTTTTGCAACAAACCCTCCTTCCCCATTTTTGGGCCTCCTGAGCCTCAGAGGAGCCTTCTGGGGGGCATTTTTGCTCCCAGGAAACTTCCTTGGGACCAGGAAGCTCCCCTGAAAGGCAAAAAATGGAGTGCATGACTGCACATAGCTCCCCCTTGTTCCCCCCCCCCCCATACCCCTCTTTGTCTCCTGGGCCTCAGGGAAGCCTCCTGGGTGAAGTAGTAAGACAGAGAGGGGGATCCCAGCATAGCTGATCATTGGAACAGCTGATCATCAGGAAGGGAAAAGAAGAAATACCTTAAGGAGTGACTGGGCAGAGGAGAATGCAGTCAGCAATGTTGGGCATGTGTGTGATGCCGTGCATGCACGATAAGGACTGACTGAATGGGGAGGGAAGGGGCAGACAGAGAGGAATGGGGCAGCCGGAGCACTATTTGCTGGTTCTCCAAGCTGCACAAAATTATAATAACTGGTTCTATAGAACCGATCCGAACCGGTAGAATCCCATCCCTGATGATGGCCTCTGTTTGGTGATCTTGGCTTCGAGTGATGTTTTTGGTGAGGTTTGGTCAACTTTTGTTGTCCATGGGATGAGTAGCAGTCACCTCCAGAACCAGAGTTCAAAGGCACCCAACCTCCTCCTATCTGCTTTTTTCAGAGTCCAGGTTTGACAGCCATAAGTAGCAATTGGGAAAATTATTCCATTAACTAATCTGCATTTGGTTGTGAGGCTTTACTCTTCCAGATGCTCATTTATGTCAGACATTGCAGTTCTTCCAAATGCTTCAAGTGGTTGAAATCCACACATCTTAAAATTGCTGAGGTTGAGAAACACCGCATTAGGTAATAGCTTTCAAAGACAATCTGACTTAATTAATTTCACAACTATAAGATTATCTCTTTAAGAAAACAATAAATAAGAGGAAAAGGAGAGTGTTTTACCTATACTTCAGAGATGGTTAAATTAACATGAAGTCTTTAAATGGCAGCTGGCAGTCAGCAGAAGTAGCCTGCAGTACTGCATTCTAACCACTGTGCTGCTACGGCTCATAAATATATGTTCAATGCCAAGTGCCCAAATTTTGATCATGTGACCATAGGGCTGCTGTGATGTTCATAAGTAAGAGGACCAATTGAAGGTCACTTCTTTCGGAATTATAATATAAGTTAGAATTTGTCAAAATTTGAGATTTGCTCGAAAAGGACAATGTGAACTTTCAGCTAAAGTCTAATGATGATGTAATGATAACATAACATGGAAAGTTAATTAATATAATATGAATATAAATTTAAATCTAGGAGAGAAAGACGATAGATATTGTGCACAAGAAATATGTACCAACATGAGTTATGGACTAGTGAGGAGGTGTGTTCCAGCTTTTTTACTGTATAACTGAAAGAAGGTTTTATTTGTTGTTTTGTGTTTATGTTTGTTTATGTTTGTTGTCAAAAAATAAAAACACTTTTTACAAAAAAACAGAAAGTCACTTCTTTCAGTGTTTTTGTAGTTTCAAATGGTCACTGAACAAATGTGTGTAAGTCAAGGACTACCTGTACATCAGCAGTAGAGAAGCTGTGCACACACACACACACACACACACACACACACGCACAAACCAGTGGAAATTGCATTTGAAAATGCAAACAGACATTTTCTTTCATACTTTATATAATAAACAAATACCCAAGAGGAGGAACGAGAAGTATGATTAAGTACATGCAAAACAGAGAGGCTTTGCCTTAGAGTGAACTATGCTTTTCCTGAGCTAACCTAGCTGGGTCTGAGTTTATAGTTGATCATGAGCCATAAATCAGCCAGCTGCATTTCCATTTAATAGGTTGTGTGAATTCAGCCATAAACTGATTTTTATCTCCATATTCAAAGGTCACCCAGTCCACCCCTTGCCAGAATAGGAAATCTTTTCCTCTAACATTTAGAAGGAGCATATGGAGGACCTATTTTAGCTGATGAGTGAAGTGAGCTATGGGTAACTCCGCTTGTGGGGAGCATGTTCATGTGTGCATGCATCTATCCCAGAATCAAAGGGCAGTTTACCAAAAATAAACCAGTACAAAATTGTACAAAACACTAGCCCTTAAAAATATGGAAATCCCTGTTCCAGTTTGAAAACGGGGTGGCTCACCCGCCACATGTACACACAAGCCTGGGTGATGTAGGAGAGTGATTAAAGTGTGGAATGAAAGGATCCACGTTCTAGAAACAGTCATCGTAAAAAATGGGCATCGTGGATTAAACCTCCAAATGTACTTCAAGTTACTGCATCCAGTTTTGTTCACCACACTATAAAAAGATGTTGAGACTGTAGAAAAAGTGCAGAGAAGTACAACCAGGATAATTAGGAGACTGGAGACTAAAACATAGGATAAACAGTTACAGGAATTGGAGTTAGCTAGTCTAGTGAAGAGAAGGACTGGGGAGACATGATAGCAGTCTTCCAATATTTGAGGGGCTGCCACAGAGAGGAAGGGGAGTCATGCTATTTTCCAAAGCACCCGAAGGCCAGACAAGGAATAATGGATGGAAACTGAACAAGGAGAGATTTAACCTAGAAATAAGGAGAAACTTTCTGACAGTGAGAACAATCAACCAATGGAACAGCTTGCCCTCGGAAGTTGTGGAAGCTTCATTACTGGAGGCTTTCAAGAAGAGATTGGACAGCCATTTGTCAGAAATGGTATAGTGTCTCCCGCTTGGGCGGGATGTTGGACTAGATGATCTACAAGGTCCCTTCCAACTCTGATTATCTGTTATCTGTTATTCCTTCTTCAGCTTGCTGGGTGAACTGAACCAGTCTTTCCTTCTAAGTCTAAACGACAAGGTCTTTTAGACCTTAATGGTGAAGATGGTGGACTAACAGGATAACAGAGTTGGGAGGAACTTTGGAGGTCTTGTGGTCCAACCCTCTGCATAAGCAGGAGACCCTATACCAGTAGTGGTTAACGTTTTCAGCACTGAGTGCTGAAATGGGACCATGTGCGCACCGAAAAGGAACTGAGTGCTGAAACACATGCACATGTGTGCATGCTGGAAACTGGAAGATCAGCTCCTGACACACGCAAGTGCACTGGCCATCTGGTCTTTCAGCTTCTAGCATGCATGCATGCATGTGTGAAGATTAGCTGGTGGCACACACATGCACGTTAGAAACTGGCTGGCCAACTGGTCTTCGCATGTGCATGTGTATTAGAAGCTAGAAAACCAAGTGGCTGGTGCACATGCATGCATTGGGAGCTGCTCTTCTGATTTCTGGTGCTCCTGTGTGCAAGGACCAGCTGGCTGCCGTGCAACGGAACCCAGAAGAGCAACAGATGACAGCTGGCATGCATGGAGAGATGGCTCTGCATGCCACTTCTGGCATACATGCCATAGGTTCACCATCACAACCCTATACCATTTTGAGACAAATTGCTGTCCAGTCTCCTCTTAAAAACTTCTGGTGTTGGAGCACAAACAACTTCTGGAAGAAAGTTGTTCCACTGATTTAATTGTTCTCACTCTTGGGAAATTTCTCCTTAGTTCTAGGTTGCTTTTTTCCTTGATTAGTTTCCATTTATTGCTTCTTGTTCTGCCTTCAGGAGCTTTGGAGAATAGCTTGACACGCTCTTCTCAGTGGCAGCATAGAATACTGCTATCATAGATAGGAGCAAGGAGGCTCAAATTCAAGTCTTTCTCCAACCCCAGAAATGACTTGGAATTAGGCCTTCTCTTCCATTCCAACTTTTCTCTCAGGACTGTTCTGTTGTCATGGGAAAAAATAGGAGAACAAATAGGAAAGACAGCATAGATATCCAATCAAGCATTAAATACAAGAAGCCCTTGCCTGGACCCTTATTCATTCACATATGCTTGCCTTCATCTATATCTCATTTTCAAAAGGGAGTTTGGTTCACTTGAAAATGTCTTCCTTGGAGCCATAAGGCTTTAGCACATGAAGTTTTAATGTGTCCCTGGGCATATGGGTCTTTGTGTTTTCCAAGTAAGGCAGCAATCTCAGAGAGGAAATTTCTCTCCTCTTTGCCCATGAATGGTCTCCATTCAAAAGCCTCCTCCACAGAACAATGAAGCTTTAAAATAACCTTCTAAATGGAGGTTATTTTAAAAGCACACCCCAGTGAGTGAACAAGAAAGTGATTATATCACACCAAGTATGGGACAGTAAGTCCTCTCTTTGCTATGAGAAGCATATTGGAAGTTCCTAATAACCTGTTTTAAAGTTTGAAGAACGTACTCTGAGCACAATTAGTTTCCCTTCTGGGTTGGAACCCTGGTCCATCTAGTCTAGTTGTCTATTTTCCTAGTGACACACCAGTCATGGCAAGGGGGCTTCTCAGCTCAATGATGCTATAAGCTATGCTAGGCAAGGGTCTAGGAAAACTCACCATGGCCAATTTGCCACAGCCAACTCATCACAACCAGCTCGTCACAACCAACTCATCACAACCAACTCATCCACAGCCAACTCACCTGCCATGACCAACTCATTGCAGGACAATTCAACACTGTATTAATCATTTCATTCATAGTTTTATTTTTGGTGACCCTATCTTCATAGAAATTATTGTAACTCTTGTATTTCATGGAATGACTTTCTTATTTTATTATTATTGGCCATGGATATGTCAAAATTAATTTATTTTTTGTATTTATTGAATTATCCTGTGGCAAGTTGTCCCCTGGTGAGATTGCCATGCCAAATTGACGCTGGGAAATTGGCCATAGCGAGTTGCTCCATTCCAGCTGTGCAGAGCCACTCAAGATGGGCAGGTTCTAGTGAAGAGCCCTGACAAAATGTGGCCCACTAGAGAAGGAAGTGGCAACCCACTTCATTATCCTCGCCAAGAAAACACTATCAAAAGGCTAAAATATACTATGCTGGAAGATGAGATCCTCAGATCTGAATGTGTCCAATGAGATGATTAGATAGTGTCACTGACACAATGGACATGAATTTGGGCAAACTCTGGGAGACTGTGGAGGCCAAGGGAGCCTGGTGTGCTATATCCATGGGCTCGTGAAGAGTCAGTCATACCTTTGCTAATGAACAACAAATTACACTAGGAAGCCCTTTATCTTCCAGTAAGTGACCTTCAAAGGCAATCCCACCACCATTGAGGCTAAGCACTATTCATCCCCAAGATTTCCATGAATATATCCAACCTTTTTTTGAAGTCAACCAACTGGTAACCAGCATCACATCTCTTTCTGGTTCTCCTGTAATTGTACCCAGAATTTGCATCTAAAACATTAGTTGTGCTGCTGATATACAAGCCCTCTGTTGCTTCTTAAACGTAATGGTATAGCCCTTAAAAACATGATGAATCTTCTCATAAGCACTTGAGATAAAATGAGATTTGCAAATGTAGAACATTTTTTTAAAAAATCTGCAATCCTGAAAGAAAAAAAAGTTACATTTCGACAAGGACTACCAAGTAACTTTTTGTAATTTGCTATGTTCCCAATCTTCATCAACCACATCTCCAGGCAACTTTGAGGTTTTAGATCCTTCATCAAAATAGCTCCTGCCTCACAGGATGTAACATATTTTGATTTATTCTCCTTGCCAACATCATGTGCTGGAGGCTGTTTTGGAGGATTAGAGGTCAAACCTGGAGTGTGCATTTTCCATGCAATCTGTTTTTCTTTCACTGTTGAAGTTGTCCTGTTGTTTCTCCAAAATGACCATGGAAGGCACATTATTTTTGAAACATTTCCATTACTAAAAGAGGTAAGTGACAATAAGTTTTAGTCTTGGTGCCAGACAAATTGCCAAATTTGAGATGTATCTCTGTTCCAAATTTGCAATTATTTATTTCATCATGAGTGGAATGCAATTTGGGTTTTTTTTCTGACTCAGATTATTTATAGACCAAAATAGAGTATCTGTTAAATCAAACTTAAGTTCTGATGACATCTTCCAAATATCCACAGGTTTTCTGGACAACAGAAACTTCCTTGTCAACCCAGAAGTTACAGGTAATGGTAGTTAAGATCAGAATTTCCAGCACTAATCAATGTGGCCATAAATGGTGACATTATGTAACCATGTTGTTTAAGGACAACAGCTCTGTCGGTTTCCAACTACCATAATTAAGCTGGTAATTAATAGCATGGATTAAAACTTAATGGCATTAAGAATCAGAGGAGTTTTTAAGTCATTGCAACTTCCGATTTCCTGTTGGCTTCCCCAGTGACTTCCCCAGGGAAGCTGGAAGAGAATATTGAAAATCATGGTGTCCATAGGATGCTGCAATTTCATAATCACAAGCGTGCCCTGGATTGCGATCATGTGATTGTGAGATCTCTGTAATGGCTGGAATTTCACAGATAGTCGTAACTACCACTAGTTCAGCACCGTTGCAAGTTTGAATGGTTGCTGAACAAGCGGTTGTTAAATGAGAATTACCTGTATTGACTTTTGGGAGGGATCTTTTTCAGTACCAAAGTTAAAGGCACTTTACAGACCCATCCAAGAAATAACTAGGCCTGGCCCTGCTTAATTTCCATCCTCCAATAATATCAGTCAGTGCTATCGCCTGCTGAGAGTTTTATGGATCACTCTCTCTATAAATATAAAAAGATAAGGAAGAAATCAAAGCTGTATACTCCAATAGAATGTTCCTCTTCTATGGTTGACTCCTGAGGTGTTGTATAGGCTACTGTGGTCTGCAGAGGCATCCTTAGGTTCTCACTTTGTTATCAGAACAATGAAAGTATCACAGAGGCATCACACATGGAGACTCCACTCCTTTGTGAGACAATTTGCATAAAAAGGAGTGGAGCTTGCATTGCAACACCAAGACACTTCTTTCCTCAATCAAATCCCTTTTCTCCATCTTACCACCTATCCAGTGGTGGGATTCAAAAAATTTTTTACTACCAGTTCTGTAGGTGTGGCTTGGAGGGCGTGACATGGCTTGGTGGGTGTGGTTTGGCAGGTGTGGCAGGGGAAGGATATTGCAAAATCCCATTCCCTCCTCACCCCACTAACCTGATTTCCAGCTCTGTTCTCCTGTGCAGGGCAACCAAAGAAGACCCAGCCAATCATCTGGGACTCGAGAGGCAGAGAATAGATGGGGGCAGGGCCAGTCAGAGGTGGTATTTGCTGCTTCTCCAAACTACTCAAAATTTCTGCTACCGGTTCTCTAGAACAGGTCAGGACCTGCTGAATACCACCTCTGCACCTATCCACAAAGGGCAGGGATGTCAAACACATCATGTGACATATCAGGACTTTCCCCCCCTTTGCTAAACTGGGTGCGGGTATGGGTGTGGCCAGAGCATGACACATCTGGCCCGCAGGCTGGGTGTTTGACAGCCCTGCCCAAGGGGACTAACACAGGCAGTCTTCTTTGACTCCTAGATAACATCTAAAACTTGTATGGAGATATTTCACTGGTTAAAGTTGAAATTTCCAACAATATGCCTTTTAAACTAAAAAATAAAGTTCTTGTATTAATAGCAGACAGCCTAGAAAATTTCATGCTCCATTTGCAATTAGCAAGAATATCGGAAAATGAGACTGTTAGAGCTGTAATGCTCTCACTGGTTGCAGGCCAAAAGAAAGTGGCAGTATCGGATTGGTTCAGAGGCAATTCTAGACTTGCAAGTTGCAACCATTCATTTAGTGAATCTTCAGTGTTACAGTGGAGCTAAAAAAAAGGTGATTTACAAGAATTATAGCATCCCTAAAGTCATATGATCAAAGTTTAGGCACCTGGTAACCAGTATCTATTTACGACAGTTCCAGTTGCAACACCCCCAGGGTAATCACCAATCCAATTTCTAAAAGAAAGGGAATGGGAGAAGCTGGATTCACTTAAGGACTGCGTGATTCACTTAACCCAAAGGTGTCAAGCTCACGGCAAGTGGGATAGGTGCATCACGTGCTGGTCATGCCCATGCTTGGTTGAGCAAAGGGGGGAAAAGGGTCACAATATGTCACATGACACCACTGTGACAATGCAAGTTTGACAACCCTGACTTAAGCATTCCAGTGATTTGCTTAATAACAATGGCAAAAAAGGCCATAAAATTGGGTGCAATTTAACAGCAATGGAAACTAAGTTCCTGTCAAAGTATATTCATGAACTGTAATAGAGCATGGTTAAAAAAAAGTCAGCCAATGAATGGGCATAGCAACTAAGTCAGTCAGTGAGGATTGTTTGGAAACTGAAACTAGAAGTAGCCTCAACCAGCAGTCACCAACCGGTGGGCCATGGCCCACAGGTGGTCTGCAAGAAAATGTTGGTGGTCCACAGAGAAATATTGCCCCCAGAGCACCCCACAAAGCAATTAATCCAGGCTGTGTAGGAACACAAGGCTGCACAGCCCACATGGCCCGTGGGAACCCACCCCGCCCACTCACTCCTTACTTGGTAAACTTGCCTGCTAAGTTGCTATTTTTCCTTTTTTTTTTTCCGACCATCAACTGTTCTGCTGTGCTGGGAGATTTAGATTAGCTAGAAAGCAGGAAATCGTTGGATTTCTTGCTTTCTTGCTAATCTTTAGATCTTCGGCTCTGCTTTTAAGCAGAATCATAGATCTCTAAGCGAATCTTTGATTCTGTGAGGAACTCAATCTGCCTTCCTGATTTGCCTGGTTTTGGTTGCTCTTTTTTAATTAAAAAATCAATATTTACATACATGTTGTGTTGTGAGTTAGTTTTATGAATTTCCTTGCAAGCAAATTTTATGTGACAGACTCAGCTAGCCGATGGCAGATAGATAGATCTCTGAATGAATCTGTGATTCTGAAAGCAACTCAATTTGCCTGCCTGCTTTGCCTGGTTTTGGGTAAAAATTGCTCTTTTTTATAAAAAAATTCAATATTTATATCAATATTTATAATATTTACATACAAGCCATGCCCAGCCAGTCACATGATCATCAAGCCACACCCACAAATTAGGCCATGCCCACAGAACCGGTTATTAAGAAATTTGAATCCCACCCCTGCCTCTGTGTGTTTGTGTGTGTGTGAGAGAGAGAGAGAGAGGGAGGGAGGGAGGGAAGGAGGGAGGGAGAGAGAGAGAGGTTACATCAGATCTCTCGATCTCTCTCTCCCACCAATGTCAGCAAGCCACCATCAGTCAAAATTCATATTAGTGGTCCCCGAGATTTAAAATTATGTATTTGGTGGTCCCTGAGGTCCAAAATGTTTGTGACCCCTAGCCTAGGTTATTTAGCTCTGGAGCTCTGGAGCTATGTTAAGTTCTGAGTCTGTCTATTGAAAATGAAACTAACTTGCTTGCTTGTCTGCTGAAGCTGAGTTGCTGTTCTTCTCTGAACCTGTAACATGTCTGCTTCTGTTTGAGTTTGCTCCATGTTGGAGAAATCTACAACTGGTATTGTAAAATTTACTTAATATGTTTATAAAGACATTAAATGAAGCATCAGCAATCTCTGTTTACTTTTCTGGTGCTGAATTTACGCTGCAAAACTCTGAACAGTTCCTACTTGTGGTCATAAATTGAGTACTCCCTATCCTGCTATTCAAGCTTTGTGGAATATATTGATTAAAATTGTCCCCTCCTCCTTGTCCCCTAATATTTTTATTATTTCTACTGATTTTAGCATGGGCTCACCAAGTGAGTAGTGCATGCCACCACAACATACTTAATTTTCTAAAGAGACTCATATCACATACCTAGGTGGCATATGCAGACCCTGACATGAGTTATAGATGCAATAAAAGTTTAGATTGTCACAACAGGAGGAATAGCATTGCAGATGCCCCTTGCCTGAGGTGTGACTGGCTAAACACCAAAGTTGGACCCAAATCGTGCCAATTTCATTAAACGTTGGCATATGGTTTCTTTCCTGATCATATTCGCAGACTTTAAGCCTGCTTGATTTCTGGACCATTCTAATTGGCTCTTTCAGTCAGGCAATTTTAGGAAACTGGAAGCCAAGCCATACAACAAATGACTAAGGGAACTAGCTAGGTATGTCTAGTCCAATGAAGAGAAGGACTAAGGGTGACATGATAGCAGTCACCCAATATCTCAGGAGCTTTTACAAATAAAAGAGCAGTGATGGCTAACCTTTTTCATGTTGTGTGCCAAAAGTGTGTGCACATACATTTGTGTGCCTGCACCCATGATGCAATGCACCACAACTCCCCCCACACCCTGCGCATGCGTGCACGACCCTCCAGACTGCACACCTCTCTCATGTGCACGCAAACCCACCCACATGCCGCATGCCTCTGCACATGCACGGCAGATACCCAACAACCAGCAGTAGGGTGTGCATGCATGTGCAGTGGGGCTCTTCCGGGCGACCTCTTGCATGCCACTTCCAGCACACGTGCCATAGGTTCACCATTACGGCAATAGAAGGTCAATCTACTCTCCAAAGCATCTGAGGGCAAGACAAGAAGTAACAGAAGAAAGCTTATCAATGAAAGGTCCACTCTAGAATTAAGGAGAAATTTCCTGTCAGTGAGAACAATTAATCAGTGGAACAGTTTGCCTTCAGAAGTTGAAGTTGAAGCAATTCAATGTCAGGTAGTCTTTAATTCGAGGACTACCTGCATTTACTGAACAGACAAAAAAGTATTTTTACAAATGTTTCAGAGAACAAATGCATCAATCAATTAGAATAAAGTGCAAGAATGTCATGGAATTTCCTGCAAAAGACAATATATTTGTTTTTTGTTTTTTGTTTAGGTAGGGAAAGGGGGAAGGAGAAGAAAAGGAAGAATTTATTGATCTTGGAAGCTCAGATGAGACTAATATTTTGCCCGTCCACATATTAATTTCATTAATCGATGAAGTGTGCTTAGGATAGCATTTTGAGACAGAGTTTCTTTGTGAAACTAATGATCTTGTGTGCACTGTAACAACAAAAATGTAAAAGGGCTAATTGCACATCATATTTATTTTTGTGTCAAGGAATACATCCAAGGGTATTGTTTGATTTACAGTTGCTCATTAGCAGCTGATTGAAATATGGCAATGAAACAAAGCTGAATGTGCCACGTAAAGGGGGGAAAGAATATATCCTTTGCACTGTGGCATTAAAATAAGGAGGGAGAAAGGAAACTGTGGCCTGTCTTTTTGGTAGCTGTGGCACCGTCCTCTAAGCCCCAACTGTTAGATATGGGCTAGATTGAAGAGGTAGGACAACGGGGACAGGGAAAAGATCTCTTTATTCTGCTCTGAGTAAAGCCCATGTCACACTGCCCAACGGATGCAAAAAGGACACAGCGGACGAGCAAAATGTTCCATCCGTTGTTATCCTCTCTCAAAAGGGGCTAAAATTTGCATAACCAGAGCGGATAACACGGACGCGGGGAGGACGCAGGGAGGATGCAAAGCGGATGCGGAATGGAAGCCCAGCGGATAGGAGCGGATGGGAGTGGGTGGCACATCTGCAGGGCTTCCGGGGGGCCTCAGCGAAGCAGACGCGGAACGGATACAGCGGATGCAGAGCGGATGCCGAACGGATGAAGCGGATGCACAGCGGAAGCCTAACGGATGCCTGGCGTTCACTGCGCATGCGGGGAGGATGCATTGCGTCAGCCCCACGGATATAACGGAAGCAGCTCGGAAGCAGGATGCCATTCAGAGGAAAGACCTGCTGCCGGATGGATTGGCTGCCTTCCCTGCCCTGCGTGCATGTCTGCCTGCCAGGTTTGCTGCCAGCCTTCCTGCCAGCCTCCATGCCAGCCTTGCTGCCAGCCTCCCTGCCAGCCTTGCTGCCAGCCGGTCTGCCTGCCAGCCTTGCTGCCTGCCTTCCTGCCAGCCTTGGTTCTTGTCTGCCTGCCAGCCTTCCTGCCAGCCTTGGTTCATGTCTGCCTGCCAGCCTTCCTGCCAGCCTTGGTTCATATCTGCCTGCCAGCCTTGGTGCCTGCCTGCCTGCCTGCCTGCCTGCAAGCCAGCCTTCCTGCCAGCCTTGGTGCCTGCCTCCCTGCCAGCCTTCCTGCCAGCCTTGGTGCCAGCCTCCCTGCCAGCCTTTCTGCCAGCCTTGGTTCCTGCCAACCTCCCTGCCAGCCAGCAACCCCACAACCATGCTGAAGGACAGCAAGCCTCAGCCATCTGCTGCCAGCCCTTGCAAGAGGGACAGGGCTACCATCCCGCCCCCTGGCCCTCACTCTGGTTCTGCTGGGGCTTCTGCAGCACGGGCTCGCTCTTCTGGGGCTGGCGCTTCTGCTGCTTCTGCTTCTGGAGGAGCTGATGACAAGCACTCCAGCACCAGCCACCTCCACAGCACCTGCACCCTTCACCCCTGGGACTGAGCGACCAAGAGGAGTACCAGAGACTCATTTTTGTCTTATAGCTTGTTGTTAATAAAGTCTATTTATGATTCACACACTTGCTTCATTTCTTTTTTTTAATAAAGTCTTGCTGGAAAATGTTAGAAATGGTTTAAGCCTTTGCATGCTTGTGGGATGGGTAAGGATAGCTTTGAGATGGGTTAGGATACCTGTGGGATCGGTAATAGCTGTGGGATGGGTTAGGATAGCTGTGGGATAGATAAACCTCCAGTGCAAGCATAGTGGGACTGTATGGTCCACCCTCCCAGGTGCCACACCTACAGCCCTTTATTATCAATAATAATGTAATAATTATCCACACATGTCAACATAAACACAACTCTTTATTAAACGCCCTGTTCATTGTAGGCCAACCCAACATACATGGCACAATCTCATCCGTGTGATGAGACAGGCTGAAGGAAGCATCCATTAAGCATCTACTATCCTATCTTGCCACTCCACTGCTCCAGCTGGGGAGTTGCACCATTGTCTCAGGAGGTTGCGCTGCTTCTTCGCTTCATTTGAGGCTCTGTTGGGGCCTTGCACATCCTCAGTGTCGATCTGGTTTTGCCCTTGCCTCCATTCCCCAGGCTCCATGACCCCATTGGCTTGTTGGAGGTCCACGAGCCTGTTCTGCAAGACTGGGTAGCAGGTGCGCATGAGATTGTGCAGGATGCAGCAAGCTTCCATGATCCTCCTCACGGTCTCTGGGCAATGCTGCATGGTGGTGAGAAGTACCTGGAACCTGTTGGCCAGGATGCCAAAGACGTTCTCCACCACCCGTCTTGCCCTGGACAGCCTGTAGTTGAAGATCCTCTCTTCACAGGTGAGGAGTCTGGAGGTGTAGGGCTTCATGAGGTAGGTTGTGAGGGAGAAGTCGTCATCCCCCATGATGAAGTAGGGCACATCTTGTGTGTTGTTGGGCAGGGGTTCTGGATCTGGGAAGCCCACGATGAGGTTGCGTTCCAGCCCCTCCTTGAGGTGACTGGCGTTGTATACCTGGGCATCCGAAGATGAGCCGTTGCCTGAAGCATCGATGTACATGAACTTGTAGTCAGCATCGACCATGGCGAAGAGGATGATGCTGAAGAAGCCCTTGGAGTTGAAATAAGTGGACTCCGACTTGGCTGGATATTTGTAGGCCACGTGCTTGCCATCTATGGCTCCAACGGTGTGTGGTAAGTTCCACCTCTGATACCACTGCTCTGCAACTTTCTTCCATCCTTCTTCAGTGGAGGGGTACTGGAGGAGCTCCTCCTTGTATTCTTCGATGATGGCCTGCACCACTTCTCTGACCACAATGCTGATGGTGTTGGATGGCACCCTCCAGCTATTCTGCTGTAGGAGGTCCCTGAGGCCAGGTGGCGCAGAGTGAGTGCCACCTTGAGCCCAAGTTCCAGGCTGGGCCAGAAGCTGGTGTTTGCCTTGGTCAACCTGGGTGTCAGCCGCTGCACAACTTCATCAAACATGGTTGGAGGCATCCTCATGAAGTTCTGGAATGCCCGAGTGTCTTCGCTCCTGAGCTCCACCATCAGCTTTTTGTACAGTCCGTCCTCCGCTCCACTGGCGAACCATCTTCAGACCCAGACTCTTTTTGGGTGGTTCCTTTTCTTCTCGCAGTAGTGTTCACAGAGCCTCCAGATGGCTTCGCACTGTTGCAGAACGATGGTGGCTGCCGAAAGGACTTTGTTACAATCCATGGTGGACATGACTGGATGCTGTGGAAGAGGAAGAGGCAGATGAAGGCTGCAGAGGTCTGCACCGCTGGGCTGCTGTTCTGAAAGTGCGATGCAGGCGAGTTGCTCCTCCTTTTTATAGGCAGTATAGGTTTTCCACTAGGCATCCTCTAGGCATCCTCTAGGCATCCTCTAGACATCCTTAATATCCGAGATAGGTCCCCTCTACGAATGTTTTTTCTGTTTTAAACGCTTTGTTTCTGTGCTGCATCCACTAGGTATCTGTTCTGCATCTGTTCTGCATCCGTTCCGCTTCCTCCCTACGTCCGGGTGGATGGAGTTGTGCAAATGCATCACGGACACCTCGCGGATATAGCGGATGCGTAACGGATGCGTAACGGATGCGTAGCGGATGCGTAGCAGATGCGTAGCGGATGCAGAATGGATGAACTGGATACATTTTCCGCGCAAAAGTTTTAGGCAGCCCAAAACTTTTGGAGTGGATGAAACGTCCATAAACAGATGCTGGATGGATAGAGAGGAAGCAAAACGGAAGCAGTGAGTACTGAACGGATACATCGCGTTAACCAATGGATGGCAAGCTTTTTGGTCCGTTTTACATCCTCTTTGCATCCGTTGGTTCAGTGTGACATGGGCTTAAAGACTGCCACCAGGTGTGCCTCCTTTTCTTTTTATAGGCTGCTGTCCACAACTTTAGCCACTGATGGCTGTTCATTTTCCCACCTGGAAAATGAACTAATGGAGGAAATCTGACATCACTGACTTTTCCCCATTGAATATCTAACACATAACATAAAAATCAACAGCCATCCAGTATGTCTATGGGTTCAGGTCACTCGTAAACCAAGCTTCATCAAGTTTAAAAGATAAGCCTAGAGACTTTCTTCCTTTACAACACTACACCATCCACTTTTGTATTATCAATTCACAATTATATCCTTTGACCAATGAATTAGAACATAGAATCATATGGTTGGAAGGAATCTAGCAGGTCTTCTCATCCAACTCTCTGCTCAAGGCAGGATATCTTATATCATCCTGGTCAAATGGTTGTCTAGCCTATTGAAAACCTCCAATGATGGAGCATCCACAACTTAATTAATCAGAACTGGGAGGAAATTTATCCTTATTTTTAGTTTGAATCTCTCTTTAATGAGTTTCCACCCACTACTTCTTGTCCTGCCCTCTGGTGCTGTGGAGATTAAGTCAATCCCCTCTTCTCTGTGACAGCCCCTCAAGTACTAGAAGACAGTTATCATGTCCCTCCTAATCCTCCTCTCTGATAGGCCTGACATAGTTACTTCCCTCAACTATTAATCATACTATTTAGCCTCCAAACCCTTTTATCATTTTTGTTGCTCTTCTCTGATTGTCTAGTTGCAGAGCTCACCACATTGCAAAATAACCTGGGGACATTGCATCACCCTCCAGGCTTCCACCAAACTTCTCAGACAACCTACAGAGTTAGCTAGGACCTCTAAAACAGCCAATAGAATACATATTCTTGCACAGGAACAGGAAGCTCAAGAGCAAGGCCCAAGAGAAGGTATAAATCACCCTCATTCTCAACTCCATGTGGTCAGCTTCCCAGGACCTCAAGCCCTTGTGGTCCTGTTTGTCAATAAGCCATCTTTCCAATCAGCCTCTATGTTTCCAGTATCTTTGTCCCAGCTTGAAACTGAACCAGATGGATATTTCTCCCAACAACTCTTATAATATTGCTTGATTGTTGAATGTGGTTGAAGAAGCTTCTACTGCTGTTTTTTTTGTGCCGTGCTTTCACATTATTTTACAGCCTCTGAATACTTGAGAAAATATCCTTCCCAGCTGAAAAAACTCAAAAAGAAGCATTCATATGTCGTGTTTTTCCTTGAGATTTCACGGAATTGTGGGAAGCAGAAAGGCTGCAGACCACTGGAGAAATTGGTCTACAATGACAGATAGATGATTCACACATAGAGCTTAGCCACTTCACAACTAAACAAGCAAAGCTCAAAGAGAAATGTTGAAGAGCAAATTCTCTTTGGTCCAACTGAACAAGAACCAATAGAGAAGAGAAATGCAAGATAATTTTTCTGCACTGCATTAATTTCCCTTCGCCAAGTCCTGATTGCTCTCCTTTTTCAAAAAATGAAGTGATTTTTCAGTCTCTCGAGAAATTAGTTCCCAGAAATTAACTCTCTTTGCTAAAACATTAGCTGAGCATTCTGAATGACCAAAGACCTTGTTATAATCTCTTGTCTTCTACTTGATTTTAGGATTATTTGTGCCAGAGCTGAGATTGAAGACTTCAGATAACTGGATTGATTAAATGATGTTGAAATACATCATTTGAGGAGATATTTGAACAGCTCCTCAGCAAGACTGATTCAGAGAGAACACATCTGCTAATTCCAGAAAAACAAAACATTAAGTTTCCCTTTTTTCTGTGTCTGCTCCTTCTTACACCTCAAAGTCCTTGGTGAAACATTTGCTATGTCCTCTTTTCCCTTCCTCTGATTTTCCCCAAAGCCGCTATTAGTTCCACAATGGAATGATAAAACAACTTTAGCAAGGAATTTTTATGCCTGGATGTGATGTAAATTAAAAATGGCTGTCTCTCTCTCTCTCATTCCAACCCCATCCCCAAATACTTTAAACTTAAGCCCTTAAATGTCCACTTAGATTGAAGAAGAAGGAGGAGGAGGAGGAGGAGGAGGAGGAGGAGGAGGAGGAGGAGGAG
>BLBF01000036.1:19875803-19891243 GCA_015471245.1 Laticauda colubrina | reverse complement strand
AGAAGAAGAAGAAGAAGAAGAAGAAGAAGAAGAAGAAGAAGAAGAAGAAGAAGAAGAAGAAGAAGAAGAAGAAGAAGAAGAAGAAGAAGAAGAAGAAGAAGAAGAAGAAGAAGAAGAAGAAGAAGAAGAAGAAGAAGAAGAAGAAGAAGAAGAAGAAGAAGAAGAAGAAGAAGAAGAAGAAGAAGAAGAAGAAGAAGAAGAAAAATCTCAGCTTGGAATCAAGAACTATTGAGCTGTATTTCTACTCAACAGATTGACATTTGAAAGAAGATCTAAGGCTTCCAGAGTCTGGCGCATATTTGTCCATTCATTACTATCTCAAAAGGAAGCGGCTTCTTAGATGCACAGCATAGATAACAAAATGAAAATATTTTTGTTTTATGAACCATTTGAATGGGAAGTATTTTAGGTACAGGTAGTTCTCAACTTGTGACTCTGTCTCAGCCCAAAAATTCTGTTGCTAAGCAAGACATATATTAAGTGCCCCCATTTTATAACCTTTCTTGTCACAGAGAATCACTGTGTCGAAGTTAGCAACATGATTGTTAAGTGAATCTGGCTTTCCCCTTGACTCTGCTTGTCAGAAGGTCACAAAAGGAGATCACGTGATTCCTCGGGACCTGTAACAGTCACAAATACATGCCAATGGCCAAGCGTCCGAATTTTGTGAGGAGGGTGCAGCAATCGTAAGTGTGTGAGAAGTGGTCATTTGTCATTTTTTTCAGTGCCGTTGCAACCAGTGGTGGGATTCAAAAAAATTTACTGCCGGTTCTGTGGCCGTGGCTTGATGGGGGTGATTAGATGGACATGGCCATGTGACTGGGTGGGCATGGCTTTTTTTTAGCAGCCATCCCTCAACCTGTTTTTGGGAACTTCCTAGCCTCTGGGGGGATGTTTTTGCTCCCCTAAAGCTCCTCTGAGGCTCAGGAAGAAAAGGAATAGAGCATGGGAGGGGCGTCCAGCACCCCTCCATGCTCCATTTTGGGACCTTCCTGGCCTGAGGAGCCTCTGGAGGGTGTTTTTGCTCCCAGAAGGCTCTTCTGAGGCTCAGGAAGACAAAAAGTGGAGGGAGGGACTGAGCCCCTCCCTCCAGTTTTTGCCTCCTGGGCCTCAGCAAGGGGAATGCCAGCACAGCTGATCATATGAACAGCTGATTATCGGGAGGAAAAAGAAAGAAAGAAATACCTTAAAGGGCGAGCATCGGGTGGTCAGAGCAAGTGAGCCAGCTGCGACCGGATGACCAGGTCGGGGGGCATGGCCATCCAGAACTTACTACTGGTTTGGGGACTCATGCCAAATCCTTGCTACTGGTTCACCTGATCCGGTTGCAGACCGGCTGAATATCACTACTGGTTGTAACTTTGAACAGTCACTAAATGAATGGCTGTAAGTTGAAGACTATCTATAATTTATTGGTAGCAAAAAAACCTATGGCTGTCCTGGACAGACAAGAAACCAAAAATGGGGGGGGGGGGGTTTGACTGCAAAGATCTTTCTGCAGATGTGATTGCCCTGCACTTACCAGTCATATTCGAGATGTCATCAGCTAAATAAAAAAAAGCAATAGCAAAGCAATCTTTTCTTTTAAAATTATTGGCCAGAGGAAAATGCCTCTGCAGCTGTTTAGAACAATGCTTCTGAACTTAGGAGATCTTGAAAAACTTGATTTTTTTTCCTGCTACCCCCTTAAAAGACCATTGAAGGTCCTTCTGCTTTTTTCTTTTAACATCTTTTTCCAAGAAGACTGGATTTGTACTTATTACAGAGACACAATAGGGTGAATGTAATTATCTTTAATAAATCTCACTCCAGACATTGATGAAATGAGCCATCATATGCAAATGCATATATTCCCCATACATGCTCAGTGTATTAATGCAAGTGAAATAAAGAAAATGATGGAACCTGTTTGATTTTAATATTCCTTTGAGTGCCTCTATCTTTTCTTATAAACAGATGTTGTCATTATTGTTATTATTGTTGCCTTCTTTGTATTATTATTTCCATACAGCGTTTTTCAACTTTGTGGAAACTTGAGACCAAATGGGGATAATGGGATCATCATTTTATAGCAGAGTTCCCTAATCCTTTTGGCTTTGGATACCGGTGGGCAGGTGGAGAAAGGATGGTTTTGCATGAGACGTGGGCATGCATGTCCATCATTTGTGAAATGGAACATGTGTGCATATGGTTGCCTGCTGTTTGTGCAAGTGGGGGACATACATGAACACTCGTCTGTCTCTTCCACGACCTGGTTCCGAATTGCTCAAGGCCTGGAGATGGGCTGTGGCCTGGTGGCTGAGAATCCCTGTTTTATAGGGATGCTTTATGCCTCATATGAACAATGAAGATTCATAGAATCACATAATTTTATTCATATTCTGTTTAATTTTGTTTATAACATTCAGTGGAATATGTCTAGATTTGTGGGGCCCATGCAATCAAAGTCACTTGATCATGTCATAATGGACCTTGTTTCTTCCCAAAGTGGCCTGCGCAGCCTCCAGGAATTGAGTTAGGGCTTTGACCAGATCATATCTCCAGCGAGAGCCATGATGGCAAACCTATGGCATGCATGCCAGAGGTGGCATTCAGAGTCCTCTCTGGGCATGCGAGCCATCACCCCAGTTCAGCTCCACCACACATGCGTGTGTGCACCTCCCACCGGCCAGCTGGTCTTCGAGTCTCTGCCATGCATGCATGGGGGGCAGGGCACATGGGTAGGGATGCACATGCATGGGTGGGGATGTGCATGCATGGGGGACACATGTGTATGTGTGGGGCACATGTACTAGGGACATGTATGCATGTGTAGGGGATGACAGCAGATGTGCAGGGGGTACGCTTATATATTTTGGGGGTGCACACACACTAGCATGCTTTTGGCACTTGGTACCAAAAGTTATACGAGCTACAGTGGCATAGTGGTTAGAGTGCAGTACTGTGGGCTACTTCTGCTGACTGCCGACTGCCTGCAATTTGGCAGTTTGAATCTCACCAGGCTCAAGGTTGACTCAGCCTTCCATCCTCTTGAGGTCAGTAAAATCAGGACCCAGGTTGTTGGGGGCCATATACTGACTCTGTAAACCACTTAGAGAGGGTTGTAAAGCGGTATATAAGTCTAAGTGCTATTGCTAGTACTATACTCTCTGAACATCTTGGAAGGAACTGACTTGACCTTCTTTCTCCCAACTCTCTTGGGCCTCTGGAATGCAGCCCTTCCCTCCTGGGAATCCAAACTACATTTCATAGAAATATACAGCTAAATATAATCCATATATTGATGACATCTGACCCCCAACTGGTAGATGACATCACCTAGTGGTTTCATGTAGGTGTTAAACAGAAAGGAATGTCAAATATGGTGGCAATCTACTAGTGAAGGTCCATGAAAGCAATCTTTCCCCAAATTGTCAACACTTATTGGAACCAGCCAAGAGAACGAAGAAGACCCACAATAAAAAAGGGGGGGAATACTCACCTTCATCCCCAAAATTGTCCCAGAAGGATTCCTTGGAAGACCAATAGACGATAATATTTGTAGCTCAGAGTTTAACATTGAATATTGAAAGAGCAAGAAAACAAGGATGAATGAATCGTCCCATCACAGCTCTTGCTTAAAGTAATTGACAAGAGCCAGTTTGATCTCGTGCTTAAGATGCCAGCTTAGAAAGCTTGTGAGATTGTGAGTTCTAATCCCATTTTAAGCATAAAGGCTGGCTGGTGCCAGTCACCCTTTCTCAGCCCAACTTACCTCATGGGGTTGTTGTTCTGAGGAAAATAGGAGGAAGGAAGCTCCAACTGCCAAGGAGCTGCTGATTCAGTTCTACAGAGGAATTATTAAGTCTGTCATCTATACCTCTATAACTGTCTGGTTTGGCTCTGCAACCCAACAAGACAGACACAGACTCCAGAGTGTAATTAGTAAAAAACAATTATTACCAACTTGTCTTCCATTGAGGACCTGTATACTGTGCAAGTCAAAAGAGGGCTGTGAAAATATCTACCGACCCCTCACATCCTGGACATAAACTATTTCAACTGCTACCCTCAAAACGATGCTACAGAGCACTGTGCACCAGAATAACTAGACACAAGGACAGTTTTCCCCCCAACGCCATCATTCTGCTAAACAAATAATTCCCTCAACATTGTCCAACTATTTACAAAGTCTGCATTACTATCACTATTAATCTTCTCATTGTTTCTATTACCCATCCCCTCCCACCTGTAACTGTATGACTGTAACTTTGTCGCTTGTATCCTTATGATTTATATTGACTGCTTCCTAGTATGATTTGATTGCTTATTTATACCTTATGACTACATTAAGTGTTGTATCTTATGATTCTTGAGGAATGTATCTTTTCTTTTTATGTACACTGAGCGCATATGCTCCAAGGCAAATACCTTGTGTATCTAATCACAGTTGGTCAGTAAAGATTTCATTCATTCATATTAGGTATATTCACTGCCTTAAGTTATTTATATAAAAAAATAAAATACAGCCTACTAGTATAGCATGCTTCCCATATGACCAGAATCCTCCTCACAGAAATAGCAATAGTCATAGCATTTAGACTTACTTCATAGTGCTTTACAGCACTCTCTGAGTGGTTTACAAATGTCAATCCCCAACAGTCTAGGTCCTCATTTTACTGACCTCAGAAGGCTAAGTCAACCTTGAGCTGGTCAGGGTTGAACTCTGGCATTGGGCAGAGTCAGCGTGCAATATTATTCTAACCATTGTGCCACCATGGGTAGAAGTAATTCAACTCTATCTAAATATGCATATCCAGATTTCTTTTTAACCATTGCATTAAATATATTAATGAAGGACTCAAGGTTTTGAAAATCAACATATTTTATCACAATACCCCTCCATGTTATTCAAGATAAAACATAGCTGGGAATTTAGGACTCTCTCTCTTAAAGTTCTTTAAAAAGATACTTTATGTATATGTCTATGGAAATTTTCAAACATCCAGGTCATGAAGCAAAATGTTTTCAAATTAGAGCGGGGCAGGGAACCTAAGAAAAGTCCAGTTGTCTTTTGAGGGTGGGGGAACCACTTTAGGATATTTTGTGTAATTAGATCCTTGCCAGGTATGGGGGGAAATCATCCTGAAAATATCACATGCACGATACAGGGAAGGAACAGAAAAAAAATATTCTGTTGCTTTCCAAGATCCTCAAATGGTGGGTATTATTCATCACATTTATCAAATATCACAGAATCTTAGCATGGAAGCCTTACTCAGGCTATTCTGTGTTAAATCCAAGCTAAAATAACCCTGCACAACTTCTGTTTAAAACATTGAAAAACCTTCTGCCAAACCACCTTGGATTTTTTTACAAAAATAGAGTTGAGATGTCAGATAAGAAATCAGCGGCACTAAAAAATTAAAATGTGAGCAAGATCCGACTCCATAATCTACCAATTTGATTTTATACTGTATGTAAATGAGGGGAAACACAATTACAGTATAATTTTGAGTTAGACTCTAAAGATAATAATTTTGTGTCTCTTAAAAGTGATTGCGGTCTTCAAAGGGAATGCAAAGCTTTATTCTTGAAAGTGGATTTTTATTTAATTAAAAATCTGTACATACTGCACACACCCACATACCTCTACCAAAAAAACCCTCACAATGGTGTCCTTGTTATATTTTAAAATAAGTATTGTTAAGCCTGGGTTCCCCAACCAGGGTTAGGTAGACAAGCTAAACAGAATGTGCAGCGTTAGTCAGATAGGCACACAGATAAATGAGTGAGCTAAGCTTGTATGTTTATTAACATACAGTAAAAATAACAGATACGCTTGTGCTATCAAGAATATATTTTATTCCAGTATAAGTTTATAGCATAGTCAAAAACAGTCCAATATTCATTTACCATGTAGTCAGTCCATTCAGGGATATTCAGTTAGCAAAGTCCATGTAGAATATCCTATTGTCAGTTCACATAAATCAGTCCGTTGTTGTCTCTCCCGTTCGAGCAATGCAGTCTTGCTTCCAAGCAGTAATCAGGGATCATCAAAGCCAGAGAGAGAGAGAGCAAGCTGTAGCCTTGCTACTTTTATATGGTTTTCATAACCACACCCACAGTTGCTATTTTACAGTTAAAGCTGCATACACTAACTATGATTCATAGTTATTATTTCACCTAAAACAGTTAGGGTGAACAATGTTATCCCTAACAAGTATATTATTGTGAAAATAATGAAAGGAAACAGGTAACAGATAATCAGACTTGGAAGGGACCATGTATGTCATCTAGTCCAAACCCCCTGCACAAGCAGGAGACCCTACATCATTTCTGACAAATGGCAGTCCGATCTCTTCTTGAAAGCCTCCAGTGATGAAGCTCCCACAACTTCCGAGAACAACTTCTGTTCCATTGGTTGATTGTTCTCACTGTCATAACGTTTCTTCTTATTTCCAGGTTGAATCTCTCCTTGTTCAGTTTCCATCCATTATTCCTTGTCTGGCCTTCAGGAGCTTTAGAAAATAGCTTGACCCCTTCCTCCCTGTGGCAGCTCCTCAAATATTGGAAGACCTTTATCATGTCTGCCCTGTTCCTTCTCTTTACTAGACTAGCCAAGCCCAGTTCCTGCAACCGTTCGTTGCATATTTTAGCCTCCAGTCCCCTCATCGTCCTGGTTGCTCTTCTCTGTACTTTTTCTACAGTCTCAAGATCTTTTTTATAGTGTGGTGGCCAATACTGGATGCAGTACTCTAGGTGTGGTCTTACTAAGGCTTTGTAGAGTGGCATTAGTACTTCACTTGATCTTGACTGTATCCCTCTGTTAATACAATTTAGGATTGCATGAGCTTTTTTGGCTGCTGCTGCACACCAGTGGCTCATATTTAGCTGGCTCATATTTGTCCACTAAGACTCCAAGATCCCTCTCACAGTTACTGCTGTTGAGCCTGGTTTCACCCAGTCTGTATGTGTATTTTTGGTTTTTCTTGCCTAAGTGTAGGACTTTACTTTTCTCTACATTGAATTTCAATTTGTTAGATACAGCCAGTGTTCTAGCCTGTCAAGATCCATCTTCTTGGGTGTTAGCTATTCCTACCAGCTTAGTATCATCTGCAAATTTGGTAAGTTTCCCTTCTATTCCCTCATCTAAGTCTTTAATGAACATATCGAAGAATACTGGACCTAAGACGGAAGCTTGTGGCACCCCACTGCTTACTTCCCCCATGTAGACTTAGACCCATTAAGGACTACTCGTTGAGTACAGTTTGCCAGCCAGTTTTGAGTCCATCCAATGGTAGTGCTGTCTATTCCACTTTTTTCTAGCTTACTAAGAAGTAGGTTGTGGTCTACTTTGTCGAATGCCTTGCTGAAATCTCAATATATCATGTCCACAGTATTTTGCTGATCTACTAATTTAGTCACTGTGTTGAAGAATGAAATTGATTGGTTTGGCATGATCTGTTTTTAACAAACCCGTGCTGACTGCTAGTTATTACTTTACTTGTTTCTAGATGTTGGCAGATCTGTTTTTTTATTATGTTTTCCAGTATCTTCCCAGGTATTGAAGTTTGGCTGATTGATCTATAGTTTCCTGGGTCTGTTTTTTTTTTTTCTCCTTTTTTGAAGATGGGAACCACATCAGCTCTTTTTCAGTCCTCTGATAGTTCCCCGAAGCTCCAGGATTTTCGAAAGATATGGTGCAGTGGTTCTGAGATGACCTCTGCCAGCTCCTTTAAAACTCTGGGATGTAATCCATCAGGCACCGGTTATTTGTTTTCATCAAGAAAGGGAAAAAAGGTGAACTGCTAAATGTAGACTAAAGGCATTATGAAAAGATACGAAGTAGCTTGCTTATTCCTCCTTTTCCATTTGGGTTTTCAGCTGCAGAACCACAGTTTGGATATCTATCCTTTACACTGAACATTTAAGTTTCTTATGAGTTTCTATTTAAATCCTAGAAAGCACATCTAAATTTTTTACTGTTGTATAATGTGTGGTGTGTCCTCATTATCAACACTCTATTTCACCTGGGAGAAACCTATTAAGGACAAGTAACAGAGAAATAACTATTTTGGGAAACTTGGGATAACACATATGGGAAAAGCTCAGATAGACAAATCCAACTGAGAAGCAAGAGAGAGAAAAGGGGTTTTTTTAACCTACCTTTGTAAACAAAACTTCCTTCCTTTAATTGATGCACAAGAGATACAGATGAAGGCAAGGCAACTGGAACTTCCCCAGGGAATTACATACTGAATTTCAGAAAAACAGCCATGAGCACAAACGTATCCTATGCAGAGGTGGTATTGATCAGTTCTAGAGAACCAGTAGTGGAAATTTTGAGTAGTTTGGAGAACTGGAAAATATCACTTCTGACTGGCCCTGCCCCCATCTATTCTCTGCCTCCCAAGTCCCAGCTGGTCAGCTGGATCTTCTTTTGTTGCACTGCATAGGAGAACGGAGCTAGAAAGCAGGTTCGTGAGGTGGGGAGGGAATGGGGATTTTGCAGTATCCTTCCCCTGGAGTGGGGTGGCAATGGAGATTTACAGTATCCTTCCCATGCCATGCCCACCAAGCCACGTGCACCAAGCCACACCCCACCCACCAAGCCATGCCCACAAAATGGGTAGTAAATTTTTTTGAATGCCATAACTGTTCCTATGCACACAAAAAAGTTCTGCTCCTATCATACCTCCATGTTAAACTCTTGCTTTCTAGTCCCAACATTTGAAAGTCAATCTCATATCTTCTCTTGACTGCAGGACTCTTGATTCATTTGAGCTAAGGGGCATTAAATGGGTAGATCCAGGGACTGATGAACATGTTTTTTACACAGAGTATTAAGTGCCGTTGATCCTATCCATTCGTGACAAACTCACCTTGCATCTAGAAGATTTTGCCCAGTTTGTGCCTGCTCATTCTTTATACCATTTTGAAGAACCATGATACAGGTGCTCTTTTAGTGATTATTTCAATACTTTCCAGTCTGGATACAGATTTTTCTAGGGGAGGCTTTTCAGAAATGTTTTGGCATTGTTTCCTTCTCAGGGCTGAGAGACAGCGGCTGGCACAAAGTCCCAGCTGGCTTTGTGCTTAAGGCAGGACTAGAACTCACACTCTGCCAGTTTCTAGCCTGATGCCTTCACCATTATACCAAATTGGCTCTCCTTACTTCCATCCCCATCCACGGTTAATCTGTATTACGCTGATTCATACGTTGAGGCTCTTTAATGCATAACAATGTCGCTTAGACTTATGTACCACTACACAGTGCTTTACACCGGTCTCTAAGTGGTTTACAGAGTCAGCATGTTGCCCTCAACAATCTGGGTCCTCATTTTACCCACCACAGAAAGATGGAAGGCTGAGTCAACCTTGAATTGATGAGGATTGAACTCCTGGCAGTGAGCAGTGAATAAGACTGCAATACTGCATTCCAACCACTGAAGTAGTGTGTTGGCCTAGAGGTGGAGCTCTCGCTCACAATCGGTAGGCTGTGAGTTTGATCCTCGGTAGAGAAAGATGTTTCTCTCTCTGGGCACAGTGAGAATATATCTGCTGAACAAAACAAGAGGAAGGGCATCTGGCCAGTAAACACTCTTCTAGCTCCATTCAGTTGCCCAGACTCCACCCTGCAAGGGATTATGGGGTTATTAAAAGATGATGGATGATAATGATGATGGCTGCGTTCTAACTATTGCACTCCCAAGGCTCCTTAATTGGGCCTATAATTTTATTTCTCTTTCTGCATTCATTAACTCTAATCCAGAATATCAGATCAACTGACAGCCTTCTTTGGATCCTTCCCACTTGTTCTCAATCCAGCGAAGTCGATTGGGAGACGAGAAGTTCAGTGAAGAATGTTTGAACAAGCTTGGTTTACAAAATAAAAAATAAAAAAAATGCAGGAAGAAAAATAAGAGAACTCTTCTAACATGGAAGTTGATCTAGATTCTTTCATGGTTCTCTCATTCCAGCATGCAAAACATGGAAGAAGAGATTTAAGAAAGATAGATTCCAACTGACAGCATTAAAAAAATTTTTGGAACAATAAAAGTAATTCAGCATTGTCGCCTATTACTCAGAAAGGAACAGACAGTGTAGGAGGAGACCATCTATAATAGACAAAAACAGAGTCTGTTACCACATTCTTCAGCCAAGGCATAAATCTGATTTTTTTTTCCTTTTTATGACCCTGTAGTCCAGGGGTCCCCAACCTCTTGGCTACAGCCCATTACCAGGCCATGGTCCATTCATAACCAGGCCATGGAAGCGGTGGGCGAATATGTAGGATGACTGAGCACATGCAGCTCGATTAATGTGAATTGTGGGCACATGTGCCCTCTGCTTGTGCAAATGGAGCTGCATGTGCCCATGCTCACCCACCACTCACATGGAACTATCCCCTTCTCACACACACTGCACTGTTCCACAAAGCTGAAAAAACAGCAATAGCAATAGCACTTAAACTTATATATACCCTGCTTTACAGCCCTCTCTACGCAGTTTACAGAATCAGCATATTTGCCTCCAACAATCTGGGTCCTCATTTTACCCACCTCAGAAGGATGGAAGGCTGAGTCAATCTTGAGCCTGGTGAGATTTGAACTGCCAAATTACAGTCAGCCAGCAGTCAGCAGAAATAGCCTGCAGTACTGCACTCTAACCACTGCACCACCATGGCTCTTAAAAGACGGAGGCTTTTGCTATAGTCCTTTAATTTGGGGTAGAGTCAGGATGACTGGATGACACCGAGCATTTACTGGCTACAGTGGCATTTGCAGTAGCTGTTTTTTCTCTTTGTGCCCTAAGAGAGAAACATCTGCCACTACCTAGGATTGAACTCTCAACCTTCTGAGTGGGAGGCGAGCATCTTTACCACTAGGCCGCCACCACTCAATAAGCCTTAATGATTATGTACATTAAAAGACCTCTGCTCTCAGAGAGAGAGAGTAGGTTCCCTTTGCTGGATATGTTCAAGCAACAGCTAGACAGCCATCTGTCTGGAATGCTTTAATTTGACTTGTGGTCCCGAGCAGGGGATTAATGACCTAAATGGGCCTTCCATAATCTCTACCTCTGGAATCGCAGAGCTGGAAGGGACCTTGGATGCTTTCTAGTCCAACCTCTTGTCCAAAGCAGGAGACCTTATACAACCCCAGACAAATGGTTGTCCAACCTTTTCTTGAAAACCTCCAGTGATACAGCACCCACAATTTCAGGAGACAAGCTGTCCCACTGATTCCTTGTTCTCACTGTCAGGAAATTAATTCCAGGTTGAATCTCTCTTTAACAAGCTTCCATTCGTTGAATAACAGAATAACAGAGTTGGAAGGGACTTCGGAGGTCTTCTAGTCCAACTCCCTACACAAGAAGGAGACCCGATACCAGGGGTGTCAAACTGGTAGCCCCTGGGCTGGATCTATCACCCACAGGCCCTGTCCACCCCAGCTCTGTGAAGGGAAAAACATCGTGATATGTCATGTGATAGCAACATGACGCCGTGAGTTTCACACCTGTGCCTTAGACCATTTCAGGCAAATGACTGTTCAGTCTCTTCTTATACGTCTCCATTGCTGCTTGTCCTGCCTTCTGATGCTTTGGAGAATAAGTCAACCCCTCTTTCTCTATGACAGCCCCTCAAGTACTAGAAGACAATTATCATGTCTTCCAGTCCAGTATGCTTGACATACCTAGCTTCCTTAACTGTTCATTATATAGCTTAGCCTCTAGTCACCTTATCATCTTTGTTGCTCTTGTCTGCCCTTTTTTTAGAATCTCAGCATCTTTTTTGTGTCATGGCAGCCAGAACTGGATGTAGTATTACAAGTGTGGTCTCACTAGTGCAGATGCTTAAAATATAAGCATCTAGAACAAGACAGTCTGCTCTGCTGGGAAGACATCTCTCTATACCAGGGGTGTCAAACTCAAGGCCCACGGACCAGATCCAGCCTGAGGGGTGCTAAGATCTGGCCCGCAGGACTGCCC
The DNA here is from genome assembly GCA_015471245.1 of Laticauda colubrina. Lineage (NCBI taxonomy): Eukaryota > Metazoa > Chordata > Lepidosauria > Squamata > Elapidae > Laticauda > Laticauda colubrina. The sequence continues at coordinate 19,879,270 of BLBF01000036.1, read as the reverse complement.
TGGAAACAGCAAAAGACTGGCCCACAGTGCCTCTGCCAGTGAAAACAGAGCTTGAGTGGGCCGTGCGTGGCCTTCCCGAGCTCTGTTTTCAGCTGCAACAGCCTCTTGCAGCTCTCTGAGAGGAAAAACAGAGCTCAGGAGGGACACGTGGCAGAGCACTGCAGGAGGCTATTGCAGCTGAAAATGGAGCCTGGGAGAGTTGCCCCTGACATGAATGATGTTCAGCTGGCCAAGCCCAACTTTGCCATGCTCATCCGGCCCCTGAGGTCAGATAACAGATAATCAGAGTTGGAAGGAACCTTGTAGGTCATCTAGTCCAACCCCCTGCCCAAGCAGGAGACCCTACATCATTTCTGACAGATGGCAGTCCAATCTCTTCTTGAAAGTCTCAACTGATGGCGTTCCCACAACTTCCGAGGGCAACTTCTGTTCCATCGGTTGATTGTTCTCACTGTCAGAAAGTTTCTCCTTATTTCCAGGTTAAATCTCTCCTTGTTCAGTTTCCATCCATTATTCCTTGTCTGGCCTTCAGGTGCTTTAGGCTTAGGAAATAGCTTGACCCCTTCCTCTCTGTGGCAGCCTCTCAGGTCAAACATAACCCTGATGTGGCCCTCAATGAAATTTAGTTTGACACCCCTGCTCTATACTCTGACCATCGTTGAGAGTTTCCTTGGAGGCCTGTATTTAGCCATGATGTGGTACAGAGCAGATGTACAGAAACCAAGAGCATGAAGAAATAGCACCCTCAAAGTCCAAACAACAAGGTTCGAATGTAGCTCACCAAAGAAAACTCAGAAATAGAAAGGTTGCTTGAACTGCAGCAAAGTTATCTTCTCCAAACATTTTTTGTTCATCTAGCACCACCTAATGGTTATAGGATTTTCTAGCAACTTCTCATCTCCCTCTCAATTACAGGGAAAAAAAAACCAAATAAGAACAAAGCATATTTATTAGGACAGTCAATGGGATGGATGCAAAGAGTCAAAATTAAAGCAGTTCTATTGAAGCCTATGGAACACGATGTTTCCTGTAAATGAAGACTCAATCATTCAGGCTAAAAGTATCTTAAAAGGTTAAATCATGACAACTGGACCAAAGTTTATTAAAACTGAGACGTTTTGTTCCTCATCCAAGTAACTTCTTTAGTCAAAATGGAAATGTTGGAAAGGAAGAGAGTCATTGGAATGAACCAACTCTTGCCATACAGACTGCAGGAGGTTGCTTGGATGAATAACAAAATGTCTCAGTGTTAATAAACTTTGGTTCAGTGGCCATGATTTAACCTGTTTTTTAAAGATACTATGGGACATGAGTTGTGGAAAAAGCCAGATGTTAGTAAGTTACAGCTTTGTACAGCCTCAGTCACCAAAGATCTTGTCAGCTGAAGTTTCCTACCTCTGAGTTGTGGGTTTTATAGTTTTAGCTTGCTATAACTAAATTTGAATGCAGCCTGAAATAGCCCCCAAAACTTTAACCTTAAAATCTACTATTGATTTCACCCCTTTCCTAAGAGATCGGTAGGGAGCGTGCATAAACGCACCAACGTGCCTACCATCCCTGTCCTATTGTTTCTCTTATTTGTTTATATGTATCCATGTATTCATAACTATGTTTTTACTTATACCTATTACCTTGTAAGCAATTGACAAACCAAATAAAATAAATAAATAAAATACATTGTGAATTATTCAGTTTTAAGAAAAACTATTGATCTTTGCAGTGCAACCCTCAACAGTTTGCATCCCTTAGCTATGTCTGTGTCGCTTTCTCATCTTTGGTTAGCTTAATCATTATTTACGCAACCTATTTTTAACCTTCTTCTAAGCTTCTTCTCCGGCAACTTTGAATTGTTAACTAGGGCATACAAAACCTCTGCCAGACCAATTTTCAAATACAGCTCATACACCTGGAACCCACACTGTCATATCAAACATTAACACAGTTGAGCGGGTTCAGAAGTATTTCTCAAGAAAAGTATTCCACTCCTCCACTCATAACAGAACTCCCTTTGCCTCCAGGCTCGAAATTTTGGGCCTGGAAAATCTGGAATGCGCTGCCTGCGGTCCGATCTAAGCATAGTTCACAAAATTGTCTGCTACAAACATCTTGCCTGTCAATGGCTTCTTCAGTTTCAATCACAATCATACACAGGGAAACAACCAATACAAACTCAAGGCAAACCGCTCCAAACTCCATTGCAGAAAATACGACTTCAGTAACAGAGTGGTCAATGCCTGGAACGCCTTACCCACTCCATTGTTGCAGCCTCAACTCCTCGCAGCTTTAACCTCAAACTGTCTACTGAGGATCTCACCCCATTCCTAAGAGGTCCTTAAAGGAGGCGTGCCTAAGCTGACCGGCGTGCCTACCGTCCCTGTCTTACTGTCTCCATTTATCTGTATTTATTCCCTTTGTTCTTGTTTATGTTCATATCTATACTTGTTTTCTTGTACATGTTTGACAAACAAACAAATAAATAAAAATAAATATTTAGTATAACAGACTAAAACAACTGATCCTTGATTGAGACTATCCTGATATACCCATTTGCTGTAGTGGATTACACCTGACCCCAAATCAGATTGGTAAAAATAGTGACAGCTACTTAGGAACCATTGACTAGGAGCCCTTCTGGTAACCTGGAATGATAATCTAGTTTTCATGGCTAAGGACACAGGATCAGGATTTTTCTGAGGACAGCTTAGATGTTTGCAGAATTTCTAGTGTTTTGCTGGAACTTCAGTTGTACGTATTTCTTGTATCTTTGTATGAAAAGAGCCAGTCTGTTGTAGTAGTTGAAGTACCAAGGTAGAAACTTGGAGACTGCGAATTCTAGTCCCTCCTTAGGCATAAAAGCAAGCTGGGTGACCATGGACCAGTCACTCTCTCTCTCAGCCCAACTCAACTCACCAAGGTTGTTGCGGTGGGAAAAATAAGAGGAAGGTCAGGGATATCAAACTTGTATCGTCAAGTTATCATCATGTGATGTATTGCGACTTTCCCCCCTTCACTAAAATGGGCGTAGGGCTGGCTAGTGCATGATTTATCTGGTCCCTCAGGCCACGAGTTTGCTGCTTCGAGGTACTTATAAAAGAAATAAACATAGTATAAAATAAAATAAAATACCATTCCTAACTTTCACTGACTGCATCATAGAGACTTGATGGCATGGCTGAAGGATCTCACAAGAGCCGTTAAAATGCAGAGTGACTAGGAAAGAACCAGAGGATTTGAAATTCCCCATTGTTTTGATGTAAACAATTTTTCCCCATTCTGTTCCTCTTCCTTCTCATTTTTCTATATAGAATGGAATGGAATGGAATGGAATGGAATGGAATGGAATGGATCTGGGCTGCAAAACTCCAGAATATAGTATATGACCAAAAAGTGATGTAAAAAACTTTTTTCATCCCACATTATTTCTTCTTCTTCTTCTTCTTCTTCTTCTTCTTCTTCTTCTTCTTCTT
>BLBF01000036.1:19847048-19874166 GCA_015471245.1 Laticauda colubrina | reverse complement strand
AATAATAATAATAATAATAATAATAATAATAATAATAATAATAATAATAATAATCCATTCTTTTGTAACCATTACAACATGACTACAGATGTTCATGAGTTTTGGAAAAGTGAACTTCATCGGTTGGGATTGTTCTAGGTCTTCTTTTCCATCAGGTGGGATGGAATAGTCCTGAGGGTGGAGCTGTTTTATTGTTGATTGATGCTCTGTTGTTAGTAGACTTATTTATTTATGCCTCCAAGTCAGCGTTGATCCAGAGGAAAGCATGTGAAACAAGTCCGATAACATGGATTTATTTAGTCCTTCTATCAAAATTTAAAAAGAAAAACTACTTCAAGAGAGAATCCTTCTCCATACTTCACTAAAGCCCATGTCACACTGAACCAACGGATGCAAAGAGGATGTAAAACGGAAAAAAAACCTTGCCATCTGTTCGAAAACGCGATGTACTCACTGCCTCCGTTTTGCTTCCTCTCTATCCGTCCAGCATCCGTTTATTGACGTTTCATCCACTCCGAAAGTTTTGGGCTGCCCAAAACTTTTGCATGGAAAATGTATCCAGTTCGTCCGTTCTGCATCCGCTATGCATCCGTTATGCATCCGCTATATCCGCTTGGCGTCCGCTGTGCATCCGCGCAACTCGCATCCACCCGGACACAGGGAGGAAGCGGAACGGAGGCAGAACGGATGCAGAACGGATGCAGAACAGATGCAGAATGGATGCAGCACGGAAAACAAAGCGTTTAAAGCGGAAAAAACGTTCGCAGAGGGGACCTATCTCGGATATTAAGGATGTCTAGAGGATGCCTAGAGGATGCAAAGGGACACCTATACTGCCTATAAAAAGGGGGAGCAACTCGCCTGCATCTCACTTTCAGAACAGCAGCCAAGCTGTGCAGACCTCTGCAGCTTTCATCTGACTCTTCCTCTTCCACAGCATCCAGTCATGTCCACCGTGGATTGTGACAAAGTCCTTTCAGCAGCCACCATCCTTCTGCAACAGTGCAAAACCATCTACAGGCTCTGTGAACTCTACTACGGGAAGAAAAGGAGGCACCCAAAAAAAGTCTGGGTCCAAAGATGGTTCGCCAGAAGAGCAGAGGACAGACTGTACAACAAGCTGATGGTGGAGCTCAGGAGCGAAGACACTCAGGGTGTTCCAGAACTTCATGAGGATGCCTCCAGCCATGTTTGACGAACTTGTGCAGTGGCTGACACCCAGGTTGACCAAGACAAACACCAACTTCCTGCCCAGCCAGGAACCTGGGCTCAAGGTGGCACTCACTCTGTGCCACCTGGTCTCAGGGACCTCCTACAGGAGCATGCAGTACGGCTGGAGGGTGCCACCCAACACCATCAGCATTGTGGTCAGAGAAGTGGTGCAGGCCAACATTGAAGAATACAAGGAGGAGCTCCTCCAGTACCCCTCCACTGAAGAAGGATGGAAGAAAATTGCAGAGCAGTGGTATCAGAAGTGGAACTTACCACACACCGTTGGAGCCATAGATGGCAAGCACGTGGCCTGCAAAGCTCCAGCCAAGTCGGGGTCCACTTATCACAACTACAAGGGTTTCTTCAGCATCATCCTCTTCACCATGGTCGATGCTGACTACAAGTTCATGTACATCGATGCTTCAGGCAACGGCTCATCTTCAGATGCCCAGGTATACAACACCAGTCACCTCAAGGAGGGGCTGGAAGGCAACCTCATGGTGGGCTTCCCAGATCCAGACCCGCTGCCCAACGACAAACAAGATGTGCCCTACTTCATCGTGGGGGATGATGCCTTCTCCCTCACAACCTACCTCATGAAGCCCTACACCTCCAGACTCCTGACCCGTGAAGAGAGGATCTTCAACTACAGGCTGTTCAGGGCAAGGCGGGTGGTGGAGAACGCCTTTGGCATCCTGGCCAACAGGTTCCAGGTACTTCTAACCAACATGCAGCATAGCCCAGAGACCATGAGGAGGATCGTGGAAGCTTGCTGCATCCTGCACAATCTCATGTGCACCCGCTACCCAGTCTTGCAGAACAGGCTTGTGGACCGTCAACAAAGCAATGGGGACATGGAGGCTGGGGAATGGAGGCAAGGGCAAAACCTAATCGACACTGAGGATGTACAAGGCCCCAACAGAGCCTCACGTGAGGCAAAGAAGCAGCGCAACCTCCTGAGACAATGGTGCAACTCCCCAGCTGGAGCAGTGGAGTGGCAAGACAGGATGGTAGATGCTTAATGGATGCTTCCTTCAGCCTGTCTCATCATACGGATGAGATTGGGCCATGTATGTTTGGTTGGCCTACAATGAACAGGGCGCTTAATAAAGAATTGTGTTTATGTTGACATGTGTGGATGATTGATTATATCGTTATTGATAATAAAGGGCCATAGGTGTGGCACCTGGGAGGGTGGACCATACAGTTCCACTATGCTTGCACTGGAGGTTTATCTATCCCACTGCTATCCTAACCCATCCCACAGCTATTACCCATTCCACAGGTATCCTAACCCATCCCAAAGCTATCCTACCCATCTCATAAGCAAGCAAAGGCTTAAACCATTTCTAAAAGTTTCAAGCAAGACTTTATTAAAAAAAAGAAATGAAGCAAGTGTGTGAATCATAAATAGACTTTATTAACAACAAGCTATAAGACAAAAATGAGTCTCTGGCACTCCTCTTGTCTCTCAGTCTCAGGGGTGAAGGGTGCAGGTGCTGTGGAGGTGGCTGGTGCTGGAGTGATTGTCATCAGCTCCTCCAGAAGCAGAAGCAGCAGAAGCGCCAGCCCCAGAAGAGCGAGCCCGTGCTGCAGAAGCCCCAGCAGAACCAGAGTGAGGGCCAGGGGGCGGGATGGTAGCCCTGTCCCTCTTGCCAGGGCTGGCAGCAGATGGCTGAGGCTTGCTGTGCTTCCGCATGGTTGTGGGGTTGCTGGCTGGCAGGGAGGCTGGCAGGAACCAAGGCTGGCAGGAAGGCTGGCAGGGAGGCAGGCACCAAGGCTGGCAGGAAGGCTGGCAGCAAGGCTGGCAGGCAGGCTGGCAGCAAGGCTGGCACCAAGGTTGGCAGCAAGGCTGGTACCAAGGCTGGAAGCAAGGCTGGCACCAAGGCTGGCACCAAGGCTGGCAGCAAGGCTTGCAGGCAGACATGCAGGTAGGGCAGGCAAGGCAGCCAATCCATCCGGCAGCAGGTCTTTCCTCTGAATGGCGACCTGCTTCCGAGCTGCTTCCGTTATATCCGTGGGGCTGACGCAATGCATCCTCCCCGCATGCGCAATTAATGCGAGGCATCCATTAGGCTTCCGCTGTGCATCCGCTGTGCATCCGCTTCATCCTCTAGGCTTCCGCTCTGCATCCGCTCTTTCCGTTCCACATTCCCTTTGCTGAGACCCCCCAGAAGCCCTGCGAATGAGTCATCCGCTCCCATCCGCTTCCATCCGCTTCCATCCGCTAGGCTTCCATTCCGCATCCGCTTTGCATCCACCCTGCATCCTCCATGCGTCCGTGTTATCCGCTCTGGTTATTCAAATTTTTGCCCCTTTTGAGAGCGGATAACAACGGATGGAACATTTTGCTCATCCGCTGTGTCCTTTTTGCATCCGTTGGGCAGTGTGACATGGGCTTAAGCTGAACTGAGTCCTATCCATGGTCTTTATCAACCATCAAGATGAAAAGAATATGATGAACATCCTTTATGTTCTTCAATAAAGAGGTGTATCTATTCTGAAGGCAATTATTCTGTCTTGTAACTGCCCAGAAATAAATCATGAGCCTCGAGCCAAGTTTCAACAATGAAGCACATTCATAGGCTGGGTGACATTCTCCAATGAAGGATTTTTTGGGGCAGAAGATCTGGTAGCCTAGCCACCATCTTTTTAAGATAAGAGTGGAATGCACTACTGGTTTTAAACTGCCGGTACTGCTCCTTCAGATCCCCTCCCCTTATTTATGGCAACTTGAAAACAGGCAAAGGAATGTTTTACAAGTTTACAAACCATGAAATCAGCTTTTAATTATGTCAAACCATGAAAAGCAATTTGGGGGAAAATAAGATTTTGGATTTAAAAAATGTACAATATCAATAAAGAAATGGAAAGAGGAACCAGTTTGTACACTTTTGACGTCTTGTAATCAGATGCTGACAAGAATTACAGAAGAACCCACAAAAGAGAACACAATGACTTAAAGAATCACTTCAAATAATTCATTTTTTTAAAAAAAAATAATTGCCATGCTAACTTGCAGCCAGGAAGGAGAATTTGCAACAGAATGACAGGCAGATATTTGAAAGAAAAAAAGGTGAAAAATACCAGACCATGGAAAGTAGAGGTGGTACTCAGCAGGTTCTGACCAGTTCTGGAGAACTGGTGGAAATTTTGAGTAGTTCAGAGAACCGGCAAAAACCACCTCTGACTGACCTCACCCCCATCTATTCTCTGCCTCCCGAGTCCCAGCTGATCGGCTGGGTCTTCTTTGGTTGCCCTGAATAGGAGAGTAGAGTTGGAAAGCAGGTTAGTGGGGTAGAGAGGGAAATGGGATTTTGCAGTAACCTTCCCCCAGGAGTGGAGAGGGAATGGAGATTTTTACAGGATCCTTCCCCTGCCACGCCCACCAAGCCACGCCCACAGAACCAGTCGTCAGAAAGTTTGAATCCCACCACTGGTGTAAAGATTTTAACAGCCAAAAAATACTGTCAAGAAAAGTGCTGTAGGCAGTTGTCAGAATTAATAACAGAGTTGGAAGTACAACTTGTAGTGGATATGTGACATATTATTGTATTTTCTTCCAACCTCTGGTGGCTCCCAACGTGTGACTCTATTGTCTACTCTTGTTACATTCTCCATTAATATGTTCTAGATATCCATCAGAAGAAACTCTCCACTGATCTCGACTAATCAGATTTTTTTTTTCTCAATGCATTTCTTTATCTACAGAGGCATGTAATGTCAAACTTCATGCAGCGTTTTTGCTGTTGCAACTATTTTCGCTTCTCAACTTGCCAACCGACTATGGGAGAAGGGAAGAGGGAGATCGAACAAAGCTCCAGACACCAAGATGCCAGTTCAATTCCCCACCATCACTCAGTTAGAAGTGAAGAAGCTTCTTGCATGAGAAACGAAATGCCTTCAAGCCAAACCAAGAAAATCTAGTTGCCTATGGGAAAAAAGAAGCATTTTGGGGATAACAATGACCAGGATGACTTGAGAATCTCCATCGATGTTCACCAAACTCTGAGGTCTGTTTGACGAGTTACTGCCAATTCCTTGTCTTCTGAACGATGCCCCACCAAACAAAGAATGCCTTCCAATTTAGTTCAAATTTTTTAATAACATGGCACAGATTTTACATTACACAAGGCTTTGCTCATGAGGAAACATGCTGTGGATTGAATGTCGCTTCAGAGTTGTTGATTTTCTTTTCACATAAGATTTAGAAAGGACTTTATTACATACAGGAGAAACAGCAAAAAAAAGATTTGTATATAACAATATTTTTATACAATACTGAAAGCTATCACTACAGTGCCAGTGTACATATTTTTCAGATTCTCTTTTTTTTTTTTTGCTTTGTTTTGTTTTGTTCTTAAAAAAAACACTGCACAACATCTGGAGTTCACAAAATCTGAAGTTCACAACTAAAACTTTTTAGTTGACTACTAAAATAGATTTCTGATCATTAGAAACAGCGGTCTGTAATAGACTTTCTTTTTCTTTTTGTCAAAACAGGAGAAACAATTTGAGATATCACTTTAACACTAGAAGACCAAAGGAACTATTTTCTTTTAATTCCATACACATATTTTTACAGATTATTAGGAGGCAAGGTATTGTATGCTTTCTGATAAAAGTCATATTCTCTCCAAAGTATTTCAAAACAGAACTCAGCATTTAAAATCAAGACACTTAAGGAAACAGAAGCATCGAACATATGAAAACCATTTCTACTTAGGGAAAAAAATGGACACTTGTCATTTCTTTTTGCCTGTGATTGATGCTAAAACAATTGTAGAAATCAATGCCAAACAATTCACAATGGCAACCTTTTTCAGTTATAAACATCATTACATAATTCTGAGTCCAGGCAATCCTCAACTTGCAACCACAAATTGAGCCCAACATTTTTGTTGCTAAGCAAGACTGTTAAGTGAGTTTTTCTGCCCCACTTTACCTTTCTTGCCACAGTTGTCAAGTGAATCACTACAGTTGTTAAGGTAGTTAACACGGTCATTAAGCATATCTGGCTTCCCCATTGACTTTGCTTGTCAGAAGGGCGCGAAATGGGATCACATGATCCTGGGACACAGAAAAGGTCATAAATGTGAACAAAAGGGGATCACATGACCCCAGGAAACTGCAACTGTCATAAAATAGGAACCAGTTGCTAAGTGGCCAAATTTTGATCACATGACTATCAGGATGCTGCAATGGTTTAAGTGTGAGAAATGGTCATCAGTCACTTGTCTCAGTGCCGCTGTTAACTTTGAATGGTCATTAAACAAATGGTTGTAAGTCAAGGACTACCTATAATGGGATGCACACCCCGAAAATCAAGCAGAGTATCCTTTTTAAAATTGCCAAAACCTCTTGGGAGTACCAATTTCAAGCAATTTTAGGATTCTTACACACCCATACCCACATCTTCTAAGGCTCCAATCTTCTCACCTGAAAATGCATGAAATTTCAAATGAGATCATTGACATCTCCTAACCTATCTGATCTCATGAAATTTAAGCCTTTTCTCGCTTCTGGAATATTCATGGTGCTCCTGTGGATTCCCAGAGGGGGATACAGGCAACATGTTGCCAATGTTCCTCTACTGCTCACCCCTACAATGATGGGACAGTGGAAAAATATAAACGTAAGTGTACTGTCTTACCAACGTATCTGAAGAGCTAATAGCAGACTTCTTCACCTAGTCAAAGGTGCATCCTTATAACAAGGCTTTTGCCTATGTTAATGGATGTTCAACTAGAGTCTGAATGTGGGAAAAGGATTAAGAAAATTGGTACTTGACCCCAAAATTAGTGATTCTTTCTCCCAAATGGCAAAGATATTTATGTTCCAAGTTCCTACTCCATATAGCATCAGAGGTATCAGGTTTACAACAGATAGCATTTAGAAAAGTTATAAGGCCCAGCTCTAAACTCAATACAGGCAACATGGTGTACTGTAGTTGTTTTGGACTCCAATTCCCATCAGATCGAACTGATGCCAAAATAAGAGAAGATATTTCTGCAAATAGTCTTGAAGCATCAGGTGCCCTTTGTTTGCTGAGTTTTGGAGGTGGCTAGAACCACTAAGGCAACGCCTGAGATCCATCATTTTACCCACCAGATTTTGGACTACAAACCTCATCATTCATCTCTACGTAACACTTCCTTGCTTACCCAACCTTAATGAGTGAATTAGGTGCAAGAATCTGGAGGTTTTGTTTTTGAGTCTATAAACTCACCAAATGGACCGGGTTTTCATAAACCACAAAACTAAACAATTAACCAAAGTGAATATGAACTACGTTTAGGATCTTGTACAAATATTGTTATTGGGCTTTAACTACTCTGACCTCAAAATCTGGTATAAGCATGTAACTGTGGGGGCATCTGGGAGAGAGGTTAGGAAGTCAAATGGCAGCTGTGACTGCATGATCAAAGTCTGGCCTATTTTTACAGGCATTTCATAACTTTTGCTTCATAAACCAAAAGTTAAAAAAAATTAGCTGGGCATTGATCATGTTGTAATTACCATCTTGCCTTTTCTGACCCCCTGGGCAGATTAGCCTATATAAGTGTCAGTCTTGTTTCATGACATTCGTTTCGTCACTTAGAGAAATCATTGTTTATAATAGGGATCTCCAAAATTGGCAACTTTAAGACTTGGGGAGATTAACTCCTGGAATTCCTCAGCCAGTCATGCTGTCTGGGGAATTCTGGGAGTTGAAGTCCACAAGTCTTAAAGTTGCCAACTTTGGAGATCCCTGGCTTATACTCTATATGTTGCATGAAACAAGGATGACCAAATAGGCAGTCAGGACAATTAGCTTCATTTGATAAAATTGGAATTAACATAGTAATACTCATTTATTTCATAATTTCCATAATTCTTAATTCAAAGTTGTAATTTGGCCGAAAACCTGGAAGGGGTGGGGAGCAAATTGTGAGTCCCTTTCTCTTACCCATTCCTCACACTTTATAAGACCTAAAGAAAAGGACACTCCTGGCGATAATGCTGTCTGGATTCTTGGGAGTTAAATTCAGAGTTTGTTTGGCTCCTCTAAATGGCTTTCAGGAAAAAGGTGTACTTCTAAGTTTTAAAGTTTGATTCACAGTGACCCAGGAACAGCAATTAAGAGGCTGGATGTAATCTAACATTGTACAACATTTTTTTCAAATTAAATAATGAAAAAGAAACAACACTAGCTAGCAAAAGGTTTTTTTTTTAAAAAAAAAAAAAGGTAGGAGAAACGAACAATAGGAGCAATCCAAGCTCTAATTTGTTGAAGATGAAGATGACTTACTTCTTCATCCAAAAGGTTTCAGGGATATGTGAGTTTGTTCAGGGAAAGTATGACTTTATGTGTGGTTGTGTGTGTTGACAAGGCGCCTTTGAGTTAAAGAGGCTTTTGTGAAAAACCTCAAAAATTAATTGCATAGCTGAAGGGGTTTAGCTGTCTTATGACATTAGATGTACCGCAGGTCTGCGGTCTTTCACACAATTAAAGTCTGCAAAGAGCACAGTTTAAGAAGTAGTAATGCATTATGTTACTTATTCTTTTTTTTCCTATGTACAAATTTACAAAGTAAAGCTTTCATCTTACCCATGTTGCATATATGACCCACTAACCCACGAAATAACGTTATTTTCAACAACTCTCTTACAGGGTAGAAAAAAAATAAAGTAAAATAAAGGGATTCTACTTTTTCTTCATTTCACCTTGGAGAGAATGAAGAGAGAGAGAGAGAGAGGGAGACAGAAAGGTGGAAAGAGGGACGACTTTGAGGGGAAGATGAAATACTGCCTTACATCTTGTTCTGTTAGGAACAGTAAGAAAGAAAGAGCATTTACGTAGAAAATGTGCCAACTTTTGTCTAAAAGGTTCTGAAAACTTTTTTTTTCAACAGATAATACACAGCCCAACCATTATTATTAATTTTTTGGAAAAAACAAACCAAGAAAGAAAAGAAAAACCTTCGTACATCTGGGTGTGTACATCTTATACAGCTGGGTCATTACCAAAGTCTACATTTACTGAGTAAGAAGATATGTTTGTCTAATTGTTCTCTCGCTTGGATGTATGTTCGGCCATTACTTATCGCGCTTCGATGTCCTTGAGAGTGTGTGAAGGCGGCCTGTCCCTCATTTCTGTCGACAAAGGGGTAGTCCTTCGGGGGGAACCAGGTCGAGGTCCGAGGGTGGAAATGAGAGGGGGAGGAGCACTCAGGGCTGCTGTGGGAGGAGTTTTGTTGAGGATGCCATTCTGAAGTCCTGATGGGGGGCTGACCCGAGGGTAATGCATACTAGGAAGTCCTGGAGTAAGGAGACTTGGATGAGCCAAATGTCCATCCAGCGCCACCGGGTGCACAGAGTGAAGCCGTACGTGCTCGTAGTCCTCTCGGAGCATGTGCAACCTTTCCCTCTCGTCCAGGTGCGCTCCTCTTTCATGGTCACGGCGCGGGTCGACCGAAAGAGGGTGGTGGTGATGATTATTATAGTCATGTGGCTCTCGGTCCCTGAAAGATCTCTCTGCCTCATAGAGCCTGGGTGTGGAGAGGCGGTGCAGCGGATCGTTTCTCAGGAGAAACTCCCTGCCCAAAGGGTCTCTCCGGTGGATGTCTAAATCTCTGTAGGGATCCCTCAAGGGATCTCTCATGGGATCCCAGTGGAATGAAGGGTATGGGAAGCGTTCGGCCCCCGGGATTGGGCTAATGCCCATGAAAGGGGTCATCATGCGAGTCCTATCTAGACCACTGATGGCGTTCATGGGGTGGATGCCAGTGACGCCCACCGTCATGGGCATGGATGCTAAAGGGCCTGGATGGACACTGGATGTGGGCATAGATGATGGCTGCTCAGAAGGCCGGTGTGTTTGTGGTGTTTCCGAAGAAATGTCGTGATCTTCCTTCCTCTCTTCTTTCACTTTGACCTCGCTCGATTTTTTCAGGTTCTCATAGGTAGGTTCACTCTTCTTTTCAGCATCCCGACTCGAGTTGCTGTTTGGTCTGGTGCTTTCTGCTACAGGTGTCCTGGTGAAGGGTGAAGGCACCCGAGATGCTTGCTTAGATTCTTCCAACGATCTGCTATCATGGCTCACGCTTTCCTTGTCTGAAATGTAGTTGTCCTTTGCCTTGTGTGGCTCATCGGCACTGATTTCCTTCCGTGGTTCTGGATGATCCCTCTCCCGCTCTTTGGACTTCTCTTTTTCACGAGCTTCTGAGTTCAGGTGGCTCCTCATCTGTTCAACTGAGCTGCGGCTGTGTCCAAGGGAACTCACAGAATGGATAGATGCTGGTGAAGGGTGGCTTGAGTGTCTTTTCTCAACAGTCTCCCTAGAAGTATTAAAAGGCACAAAAATTAACACAAAAGAAGGAATATGGAGGTGCTTAAAGCCAAATTTTTGAATATGTCCTGTGTAACTATAACCTGCCTAGTGTGGATAACTAGTTCCAGCTCCTTATAGTTTCAGATGGTTTGGCCAAAGATCAGATTCCAACATCATCTTCTAGAAAGTTTCTATCTCCCTGCCATTTGTATATCGAAACAGCCCTCTCTAACCTGGCACCTTCAAGCAAATTCACAACTTCAGTTATTTAGAATTTTAATCCAAGAAAACTGGATAGCAGTAGGCTTTAAAGAGCTACGGTGCTGCAGTGGTTAGAATACAGTACTGCAGGCTACTTCTACTGATCAACAGCTGATTCAGCCTTTCGAGGTGGGTAAAATGAGGAGCCAGATTGTTGGGAGCAATAGGCTAACTCTGTAAACTGCTTAGAGGTGGCTGTAAAGCACTGTGAAGTGGTATATACTGTCTCAGTGTTATGGCTATTGCTTTGGAAGATTGCACTAAAACCTGGTTTATTTTAGTAGTGTTGACACAAGGTGTCAGTTCCAAATGGGGATGCTAACACATACAGCAGAGCCTTGGGTCATGACCATAATCCATTCTCGGATTTTGGCTGCAACCCGATTTGGTAATGACTGAAAGCATGACCGTCTGCACATGGGCGGGCAAAAAAAAAAAAAAATGGTGGCGAAGGGGAAATCAATGCAGAAAGGGAATCTTTCCATGCCAATTTTGTTCGCCACCCAATTTTTGAATCATGACCCGATTCAAAAATCTGGTGGATTTTTTGTTTGCCACTCAATTTGGTCGCGAACAGGAGCATTCACAACCCAAAATTCCACTGCATTTGTGTTCCAGGCAGATAATATCCTCATTCAGAAGACCTCTAATCCATCAGAAGCTTCAAATACTTTGGCCACCTAATGAAAAGAGAGGACTCACTGAAAAAGACTGTGATGTTGGGAAAGATTGAAGGCAAAAGGAAAAGATGACAGAGGATGAGATGATTAGATAGTGTCACTGACACCATGAACATGAGTTTGGGCAAACTCTGGAAGACAGTGGAGGATAGAGGGACTTGGCGTGCTGTGGTCCATGGGGTCGTGAAGAGTTGGACACAGAGACTGAACAACAACTTTTCATCAGACATAATAGTCCAGCCAGCCAGGCATCCTGAAATACCCCTATAGATTTATATGAGAACCTTGAGATCCTTAAACATATGATTTGGTTGTGGGCCACTATGTGGTAGAACGATGACTTTTAGGATATTCTTGGAGTTATTTAGAGCCAAATATCAAGCCAGTGTAAATAATATAATGGCAGCAGAGATTCCTGTTTGACCTCTTTCCAAAAGCCTCTTCTTAAGGACACAAAGAAGTGCAAAAACAGTTTCCAGAAATTTCTTTACTCTTTGGCTTCTGCAAATCTTTTTATTATGATTTAATCTCCAATTAGATTCAGTGGGACTTTGCCCAAGTATTTAACAAGTAATAAAATTGATGTTGATGCAAGTGTTCTTTTAGGCAGAAAGACAAGAATGGTGGAGATATAACTAGACAAGAGATGTGAGACTGAGGCTTTTTTAATAATAGGGAACTCTCATTGTGCAGATACAGAGCGAGAACTCTCTTCTCTATCATGGCATTGTCTGGTCAGTATTTGAGCTGAGAATCTGCAGGAAAACAAATCTAAATTTATGTCATTTTCCCCAGAAAAGACTCTTCAACCATTTGGCTCAGATTAAGATCATGCCGCATGTTTCCCCCCAAAAAACCAGAAGCGGCATCAGATGCAGAATTAAGAAGGCAACCTGTGATTTAATCATGTAAGTTCCTAATTCAGAAGCAGACCCATCTTTTTTTGACAAAAGGAAGCCTTCTGTATCTCCACACCCTTATTTGTCTGTCTTATTCTAGAGATGGGCTGAGAAACCGGAAACTCAAGAGATTGTTGGGACATTTGTTTCCAACTATCACGAAGACCAGAAGTAACGGTAGATAAAAATTAAGGCCCTAAGTGTGAAAAATGGTTATAAGTCACATTTTTTTCAGTGCCATTGTAACTTTGAGCGGTCACTAAGTAAACTGTTGTTAAGACGAGGACAACCTGTATTTAAATGGTTTGATAATGCAATGGAAGCTAATGTCCTTGGCAGAGTCGGACTCTGAGGGAGAGGAGGAACAGCCGACAGGGAGTGGAAGTGTGGCTCCAGAGGTTGTGGAGAAGGTTGGGGAAGGGCAGAGGCCAGCTGGGGAGTCAGAGGAAGAACCAGGCCCATCCCATCTGCATCCTAGGACATGCAGAGAAGAAACAACTTGGCTTATGACAGAGGAAGCAGCCATGATCCCCCTCATTAGTTGCAGCTGGGGAGAATAGTATATAAGAGAGAGGGTTAAAACACAGCATTGCCAGAAGCAAAGCGTGTTTTATTTTGGGCTGAAGTTATCTTGGTTGGCGTTCTTCCAACAGCCAGTGCCTTCTTATCTCCTTGAAGTTGATAATTACTTATCCTGGTCCATTGTGGAATTTCCTTCATTGTAGTTTGTTTTCGATTTTGTTACATTTGTGTTACACTCCAGGTCATCATAGCTAACTATTATTTTGGGTTTGATGAGCAAATTTTCAGAACAAGAAGAAAGGTTGCAATCAGTCTTGTTATCAACTCTAGATATGTTGTGGTGACAAAGTTCTACAAAATGAAATTGGAAAATCTACAAATGAAAGCATCGGATGTAAATTTCAGCTCTAAAACACTGACTTGTTTCCCAGGCTTCGAAACAGTAGTTCCCAACCTGTTGCTTTAAGCAAAGCATGTCATCATGAAAAAGCTTTTGAAGACCATGATGTAACTCAGACATTACCAACAAAGTACACGCTGGCATCATGTCAATGTAACTTCCCAAAACATATTCAAGGAAATCAAAATGGAATGCAGTCAGTTTTTTTTTAATGGGCAAATATTTCCAAATCCCCAGATCTCAAAAAGGATGTTAGAGTTCCTCTGTTAAATCTTGCAGGGAAGTTTCATCTGGAATATCAAAAGCTCGTGAGATGTCAAGCAAGCATTGTCAAAACCTGCTGACTAAAATCTTGACAATTTTACAAGATTTTGGCCATCAATAGATAGATAAATTAAAAGGCAGAGACAGAGATAGAGATATTGGTGTACAGGGATAATTTATAGTGAGGGGTCCTTGGTGCTTTCTGAGCTTGGTTGTTTTCTTGCAGACATTTCATTATCCAACTAGGTAACATCATCAATGCTAGTCAGGGGTGGGATGCAAATATTTTTACTACTGGTTCTGTGGGCATGGCTAGGTGGGAGTGGCTAGGTGGGCATGGCCATGTGAGTGGGTGGGTGTGACTTTTTTTTTTTTTTGCAGCACCTCCTCCCCTTGCGCTCCTTGCATTTTTTTGCCTTCTGGGCCTCAGGGAAGCCTCCTGAGAAGCTCTTTTTGCTGCCAGGAGGCTTTCCTGAGGCCCAGGAGGCAAAAACCAGAGCACAGGGGGCCTCACTGCACACACACACACACACACACACACCCCTTTTTGCCTCCTATGCCTCAGGGAAGCCTCCTGGACGAAGCAGTAAGACAGAGAGAGGGATTCCGGCACAGTTGATCGCTGGAACAGCTGATAGTTGGGAGGGGAAAAAAAAAAGAAATACTGGTTTAGGCAAACCTGTAGCTGTTTTTTTTTTGCTACAGGTTTGGCCGAACGGTAGCATTTTTTACTACCGGTTCACCTGAACCAGGCTGAACCGGTAGAATACCACCACTTATGCGAGTGACAGGAATTGATGTTGCCTAATTTGGGTAATGAGATGTCTGAAAGAAAACAACCAACCTCAGGGAGCACCAAGGATCCCTCATTTCAACCCTGAGCTACAAATATTTCTCCTTTGTTGAAAATTTATAGTGTCATCACTGATCATGGATGGTCCCTGGAACCACAAGTTTCCCAGAATGCTCATACACATTGCGTTCTTTTCATACCTTTCTTTGTCATCTTTACTAAGAGAAGCATCTCCTTTATCTACATCTCTGTCTCGTTCATGAGCTGCAGCGGACGCGCTGCGTTCCTGCTCACCTGGCTTCAGCCAGGGCGGTGGAGTTGGAAACGAAGGAGGCGTTCGGTGTAGACGATTCCAAGGCTCATGTGGGTTACTATAGCTTTGCATGCCGGGACAATCCTTGTGGCCAAACATAGCATTGGGTGCTGAAATGGTGAAGTGGAAGGGGAAGGAGGGAGGGAGGGGAAACAGAAAGTAATATGCTCAGTGGAGGGTACTTACCAATCAAACCCAAGTTTGTTTATTTTAACAGCACTCAAGAGTTTTAAAAGGAATACATATTATGGGGAGCTGGAAAAGGAAAGGAGATTGATAGATCGTTGTTAGCACCTCATTTAAGGGGAAGAGATGCAACCCCTCTGTTGAAAGACAGGGGGAGCCATTTAAGTTTTTATTTTTTTTATGAACAGAAAGAGCATCTAAATAAAGCTGAAGATAGTACTAAATGACACAAAACCAAAACCAAACTTATTAGAAATGAGCTCAGCATGAAGCTGGTTGCTGTTTAAAACATTTGGAGCCTGTTTGTTTCTGTGTCTGTCAAGAGAATCTATGGCACAGCAATGTAATAAAAAGGCATACAAAGTCATGAGACACTATCCAATTTTTTTTTTTTTAATCACTCAGGAAAGGAAAGTTAGATGGGAAAAAGTGTCCTTTTTCCATTGCGGGATTCTCAGCCAATTTAACATAATTTTCTCACCAAGTCAACAATTTAAGGTAATGGGTTCTCAAATATTTTGATTCTTGGGACCCCTTTCCACACTTAAAAAAGGTTGAGAACCTTACGGAGCTTTGCTTTATGTGGGTTATATCTATTAAGGTTGACTGCATTGGCAATTAAAACTGAGAAACTATTAAACATTTATTTGACTTGGTGGACACTCTGAAAGGGTCTCTGGCAGCCTCAGGAGTCCCCAGACCACACATTGAGTGTCACTGGTTTAAGGAAAATATTTAGGCTTCCTTACATTGTGGCAAAACAAGACAATCCTTAAATAGTTGTAGCATCCAAAGCCCATAGAGAAGATAACCCAGAGGAACAGACTAGATAGATCATAGTCAATAAAAGCAGGAACATCTATTGGGAGGGGTCAAACAAACTCCAACTGGTCAAAATCAGGGCTGCGTGATTGAAGCCTTCTTTATTTTACATTTGACCTACGGGACTTTGATTGTGGCATCATGCTTGCCATTTTGACTTTTTCTTGACTCCATTCATGCCCCTAAAATTTTGGAATATACATATACGAATGGCCAAATCCATAACTTCCTAAGTCAACAGAGATGCCCACATGCAGGATTAATTCCTATTGTTCCTTCAAGCAGGAATGTTGCATATGGTTAATAAGAGATTCCTTTCTTTTGAATGTACTGATTTTTTTAAAATTAAAATCTTTGTTCTTTTCATTTGTTTCTTCTTTAAATTTTTTGCTTGCTACCTATAAAAGCTTTGGATTTGAAGGTACTGTATTTTTTCGGAGTATAAGATACACTTTTTCCACCCCCAAAAGTGGGTGGAAATGTCTGTGCGTCTTATACACCGAATATTGCTGAAATCCCACCCACCTGCTGGCCCCCATCCTTTGGCCTCTGCCTCCCAGCAATTTGGCTCCTTGTAGCAAACAGCCTGTTTCAGCTTCAGCACAGTCTGATTAGTACAAGCAGCTGATTGTCAGTTGGATCGGCCTCCTGACGATCAGCTGTTTCAGGCTGCAGGGATTGTCATTGCCTATTGCCATCTCCTCACGCCCCATTTCCGGCCTTGACGCACCCCATTTCCACCTGTTCCGATCTCTACCACCCAAAACAGGCAGAAAATGGGGTGTGCAGAAGCTGAAAACAGGATGCGGATGCCAAAAATGGGGTACATGGCAATAGGCTATGGCAATCCCTGCAGCCTGAAACAGCTGATTGTCAGGAGGCTGATCCAACTGACAATCAGCTGCTTGTACTAATCAGGCTGTGCTGAAGCTGAAGCTGAAACAGGCTGTTTGCTGCAAAAAAGAAAATTGCTGGGAGGCAGAGGCAGATTTTTTTTTTCTTGTTTTACCTCCCCAAAAGCTAGGTGCGTCTTATACTTCAGAGTGTCTTATACTCCAAAAAATATGGTACTTTGAATGAAGGGAAAACACCAGCCATGTTTCCTTTTATAAAGGTTGATGATGAAAACCATGCAGTCTCCATTTCTACAGTATTGCCTTTGCTTGTTCCACTGACTTATTAACAGGAAGGAATATGGGCAAAACTACTGGAAGGCCTAAAGAATCAGGTTATTATGGGCAGATCCTTAATGGAGAAAATCTACTGAGGTATAGCTGAGGAATTCTGGGAATTGAAGTCCATGTATCTTACAGTGGTCAAGGTTGAGAAACAGTGATTTATGTGGTCAGTAAAAGTCAACAATGACTGATAGCACATAATCAATCAATATGATTAAGGTATCTCATAAGACATATGGGCTTATTTAATACAGGCTTTGGATCAAGGACAGATGTTCTTCTGGGGTTTTTGAGATGACCAGCCTAGAACTGTAGATAAATTATTTAGGACCTTCCCTTCCAACAGTCCTTAATAAGAGACTAAGTTCAATCAGTGATAGGAGACATTCAACCCAATTCAGTTGATTTGCTGTCATTACCAGATGCAATAAAATCTTATGCATTTCACAACTTAATCTAAACATTCATCAAAATATCATTCTTTTCTGGTTTCGAATTCCTCTTGTTATTTAGTAGCATCTACATCTTGCAACTGAGAGCAATGTGGACAATGGTGGTTTGTGATTCTTTTCCAACTCCAAAGAGCAGGTCCTATTTACGGTTTAATGAAATAAATGGGAACTTTTCAGTTTTAAAATATTAGCTTTTACAATTTATTGACAGAGCTACCTCTTCTGAAGTAACTGAATTAATCTGCCCCAACTTCTACAAAAGCCATTCAGTGGAACATTCTTTTTTACAATGTCTGAGGAAATATATCAATATACCCAAGGTGTCTTTGTAGAGACAGGAGAGTTATTTGTGTTAGATTACATGATCATCTAGAATTATTCATTGATCTCTAATTTATATGATGGGGAATTTCTGAGATTCATGGCAGCGTAGAACAGTGTTAAAATGCTACTAAAACTGCCAGTAGAACAAAGATTATTTATATATATATATATATGCTGTTCAGCTTCCTTCGGGTATTATCCCACGTCATTGTAGTGCTTTTAAAGTTGTAGCAACGTTTCAGCAGAATCTCATCTGCCATCATCAGGCTTCTGTATTAATACAAACTCAATACAGAAGACTGATGATGGCAGATGAGATTCTGCTGAAATGTTGCTACAACTTTAAAAGCACTACAATAACGTGGGATAATACCCGAAGGAAGCTGAACAGCACACACACACACACACACACACACACACATTTGTTTTCTGAGGTTTTCGCGGGTATTTGTATGTGGATCTTTGGTTATTCGGATTTTCTCCTGCGTAAAATTGGAAGTATCTAGGCTTCACCAATGAGAACACACCCCCACCCAATCAGAACACAGTCAAGTCCCCACCCAATCAAGTCACACCCCCACTAGCAGTTAAAAGGAAGAAGCAGCTGCAAGCTCACATTACTCAGAGAAGCACAGAGCTGAAGAAACAAGCCTGAAGATGATGAATGAGACTTCATCGAAACATTGCCCAGATACTTCCAATTTTACGCGGGAGAAAACCCGAATAACCAAAGATCCATATATATATGTATATGTGTGTGTGCGCTGTTCAGCTTCCTTCGGGTATTATCCCACGTCATTGTAGTGCTTTTAAAGTTGTAGCAGCGTTTCAGCAGAATCTCATCTGCAATCATCAGGCTTCTGTATTGAGTTTTGAACTGTATTGAACTCAATACAGAAGCCTGATGATGGCAGATGAGATTCTGCTGAAGTGTTGCTGCAACTTTAACAGAACTACAATGACGTGGGATAATACCCGAAGGAAGCTGAACAGCACACATATATATATATATATATATACACATACACATACACAAACACACACACACACACACACACATTTACTAAAGCCCAAAGCAGTATATAACACTAAGCAAATTAACATTTGTTTTGTTTATTGCAAGTTTTTTTTTAAAATATCATCCTTATTTCTGGTCAGCTCAATGTAGCTTATGTACCAAGAGCTGGTCTGGTGTAGTGGTTAAAGTGCTGGCCTAGAAACCAGGCAAATATGAATTCTAGGCTGCCATTAGGCATGAGAGCCAGCAGAGTGACATTGAGCCTGTCAACTGTCTCAACCCAGCCGTAATCACAAAGATCCTTCCTTCCTTCCTTCCTTCCTTCTTTCCCTCCCCCTTTTTCCATCTAATGTAAAGTAGGACAGAGCTAGTGGTGAGATGCTGCTGGTTTAGACCGGTTCGACTGAACCGGTAGCTCCAACAATCAGCTGGCCCCACCCTAGCTTTCAGTCTTTTTCAGCTCAGCTGATTTGCACAGCCGTGGATTTCATACACCTCAGCTATTCTACCTACCAGGGCTGCTCCACAGAGGTTCAAATTTGTGTTTTTGTAATGCTGTGCGCGTGCGCTCACAGAACCGGTTGCTAAACCAGTTGCAGCCCACCACTGGACAGAGCCTCAATGAAATTTCCAGCTAAGCTCAGAACTGAATATAAGATGAGTATAGTATTGTGATTCTAAACTATGCTGAGTTGCTGGATGACCCATCCCAGTGATTTCATAGCAATGTTAAATGTGGTATCCTCTAAAAGAAGGGCTACTTGGCCAATTCCATGTCCTCATTGCCAATTAGAACTACTGTTCTATCACCCTTGCCACTAAACCAACCCAAAGCATGACATAGCCAGAGCCGAAGGAGAATTTACTCACTAACGGCATGGTTGCCAAGTCCCCCGAAGGCATTGCTGCTCATGGCTGCAAGGCTGGTGAACATCGTGGGCCGATTAAAAGTCTCTGAAACCAAACGGAAAGATGCTAATGGGAGGGGTGTTACCTCCTGGGAGGAAAGAGTGGCTTACTTGTATTTGACTAGGGCAAGCAAAGCATTAAGAGGACACATCCTTATAAAGAAAAGAGATGGAAAGCTAAGAATATGTTGAGAGGGTGGAAATAAGATTAATAAGCAAAGGATAAAAAGGGTGAAATAATGGAAATGGAGAGAAGAGAAAGCAATGAGTTTGGAGGAGGAAGACAATAAGAAAGAGAAAGAGAGGAGGAAGAGAAAGAGAAGGAGGAGGTGGAGGAGAGAAGGAAAAGAAGGAGAAGGATGAGAAGGAAAAGAAAGTGGAGACAGAGGGGAAGGAGAAGAGTGATACTTGACTTACTCCATACCTTGATACTTGACTTACTCCATACCCAAGCTTGATAATGCTATTATCAAGATTTCAGATTGAATAGAGTAACTCACTACAGGTACCCAATCTGATGCCCCTCCTAATTGTACAGACTATCAAGTACTACCATGGTTAAAGACAATGGCTGATAGAAACCTCAAATTACAACAAATCAGTTTTGGATTTTGCAAAAGTCTGTAATAGAACATACAATCGAAAAAGGGAAAAAAGCTTGCACTGTAGCAAAACTAGCAGCATACAAAAAAAATGTATTGATCTGATTTCATATTCAGAAACTCTTTTGCATCTTGGAAATATAACAGTACTACATTTGAAGGACGTTGAAGGAAAAAGGAAGGGGAAGTATGTGATTAAACTGCATTTTACCTTTTTTTAAAAAAAAAAATTTTATTTGTCAAACAAAAATTACATATTTGAACTCGCAAAGAAATACAAAAAATAAAATGTGACAGGGATGATAGGCAAGTTAGTGCATTTACGCACACACCCTTAGGGATCGCTTAAGTATGGTGTGAGGCCCACAGAAGTTAAGTCAGAATTATAACTGTGAAAGTTAGTGGCTGAGACAACTGAACCGGGTCAGAAACTCCAACTTTGACAATTTGACTTGCTGTAGTAAAACATCAACTAGATGCTTCATTGTACAGAAAGGAGCCACCATGTGAATTTAAAGACCTGCTAATTCAATGGGACTAATTTCAGACTCAACAAATATGCTTGAGATTAGTACTACATTATGTTATGTTTACTTTGTAATTTCTCCAAAATTTACCACAGAGTCGTTCTGGCTACCTAAGGTTCTGAGTTCACACATGCATACTATCCATGGCACACCACTGGAGCGAACTAGCTGTCAACTCATAAAATATTTCTATGGTCTTTTAGAATTGCCAACATAGAGGGAGGGGGGAGCAGTGCGGCAGCTTGAAAACCAAAACTGCATTCCATAAATGTTTTCAAAGATAGTAACTAGGTGACTGAAGTTTCTAACTGGAGAGTATGATTGATGACTCTTGACTATGGATGCGTCCCATTGGAGAATATGAATTATGATACACCCAAGGGTGGGAGGAAACCAGGGTCAAGGGTGACAATGAATGATGTGTCTCAGAGTCTGCATCATCCAGGCAGTGCCAGACCTTTTCACTCCCAATAAATCCTTTTGAAGTTTTGGAAGTTGGCTCGAGACTCATGATTTAAATGAGGGTAACTGCCGGAATCCTGACACTAACTTTGCCCCAGCTGGCTAGCAGAGTTTGGGAGATATCGGGTCATCCGGAGTTTCTTCCGCTGACCTCTCCTGAAATCCGGACACGCCCGGCATGGGCTCCCACTTCCGCATGAAACATTGCTAGCTTTTCCCACCAGAGTAGTATCTATTGATCTATTTATATTTTTACATGCTTTTGAACTGCTAGGTGGATGGGTGCTGGGGGCAAATGACAGGGTCTCACTCCACCTCGTGGTATCATGGGCTCAAACCACTGGAGTGCTGACTTTCTCTGGCTGACAAATCCAGCATCTTTAAGGTGTTGCACTACAGCACCCTCTTAAATTTAAGCAATGTAAGTCACACCAAAATTAAAGATTAGGTTGGGGGGAGAAGTATAAAGGGAATGTCACTCTGCTCTTTGGATTTGGAAAAGTTGAACAAAACCATCACACTGATTTACTCTTCACCATGTTTTGCCAATTTTGAGGAACAAACCCAAATATATAAAGCATCAAATTGATGTGATGGAAGAAGAAAACCTGAACAAGAAACCACATTTGAAATAAAATTAAAAAAGACAGGCTGCACAGCACACTAACATATGGAAGTTCTCATGTTCTAAAGCAAGGGTCTCCAACCTTGGTAACTTTTAAAACTTGTGGACTTCAACTTCTAGAATTCTCTGGGAGTTGAAGTCCATAATTCTTAAACTTGCCAAAGGTGGGAGACCCCTGTTCTAAAGTAAAAATGCTCTTCTCCCATCCGATGCAAATTAAAAATCATTTGCAACCTCAACTCAGTGATAATCTCTGAGATTTGCATCCCACCTTTTGTCCAAGATGAAAAAAAATGGGACAGGAAGCCGTTTCCCAAGTGGACGTTGACAAAGACTCAAATCTGTTCAACATCATGGAACTTTGGACAATATCCTGAAATCTAGGACAGCCTCTGACATGTGAGAGGGTTCTGACTGCTTTACTTTGAGAATTTCTACTTACCTAAATGGGCTGCAGGGTTGAGAAAGTTGCTGTGGTGTGGGGGAGGGCCAAATGT
This sequence comes from Laticauda colubrina, assembly GCA_015471245.1. Taxonomy (NCBI): domain Eukaryota; kingdom Metazoa; phylum Chordata; class Lepidosauria; order Squamata; family Elapidae; genus Laticauda; species Laticauda colubrina. Next base: position 19,851,908 of record BLBF01000036.1, on the reverse strand, counting down.
AGGACCGGCAGGATGGGCGGCACCTAGCAAAACAAATTCAAAAGCAAGCAAACCAAAACATTTGAGTACAACACTTGTAGAGTGACCACCACATCCTAAGTTGGATTTAAGTTTAGCCAGAGAGGTTGGAATGCTGGATTCCTGCACATTGCAAGACATTGAACTCAATGGCCTAAACAGCCCCTTCCAATGATTTTGATTCTAATGTATCTGATTATCTCAAGTGAGCATATGGACAGCACAGGTCTTCCTCCACTTACAACCATTTGTTTATTGACTGTTTGAAGTTATAACGGCATTGAAAAAAATGACCTTTGGCTCTTTTACGACTGTTGTAGCATCCCCATGACCACATGATCAAAATTCAGATGCTTGGCAACCAATAATGGTGGCAGAGCCTGGGATCATGTGATCACCTTTTGTAACCTTCTGTCAAGCAAAATTAATGGAGAAGTCAGATTCACTTAACAACTGTGTTAGTAACATAACAGCTGCAGTGATTCACTAAACGATGGTGGCAAGAATGGTTGTAAAACATTGGAAAACTCACTTAATGATTGTCTGACAAAAATTTGGGGCTCAATTGTGGTTGGTTGTAAGTTGAGGACTACGTATATACACATATCCCACCCTCCCAATGAAATTCTGATCAAAAGAAGAATGCATTTAAAATAACAGCAAACGAGGTCAATTCAAGTCTCATATTTTAATTCATGAAGTTATTTGTTTATTTGATAATATTTATCAATAGTAAAATGCTATTGTATATTGCTGAAGTGTATATCATACTGCCCTCCCTTCCATTTCTTCCTGTTCCATTTCCAAACAGAGACCAGATGGGCGGTTTACAAACTCACTGGTTGCTGAGAAAAGAGTTGATGGCCGGGCTAAGTCGTGAGGATGATGGATGGCCCCAAAAAGACTGGGACCTGGAGGTCTGCTCAGAAATTCAGGTTTCAAACCAAAATCCAATTTGTGGGGATCTGACTGCATCTGTTTCTGAAATAAAGGAAAAAAAAACATGATGGTGGCTGTTCTTTTTTTAAAAAAAAAAAAAAAGGGAACATTCCAGTAGTATTTTGGAATTCAAAGAGAAGTCAGGTTCTTTTTATAATGCATGTCTTATAAATGTCAATATTTATAATTCATACTTATGAACTGGAAGCCAAGAAGTTAATATTCTGGACTTGTAGTAGAGACTTGTAGTAGAGCATTGAGCATTGAGTAACCTGTGGCCATTGAGATGATGCTGAACTTATAAAAAAAGAGCAGGCGGAGCTGAGGGAAGGAGGCAGAATTAAGTGTATCATCAGTTTAGAGTCTTTGCATCCCTACAAGTGCTCCTAGTCCAAACCCAGTTATCTGGTGCTAATTTACTGCTGATCTTCAGTTGACCTATTCTTATGTATAGGTCTGAGTAAAACTTTTATGCAGTGGTGCGATTCATCTGGGATAACAACCGGTTTCATTGAGTGCGTGCTTTGTGCGCGCTTTGCACATGTGTGCAGCATTTAGAAAATACAATTTTTAACTATAATACTTACCTTCTGCTGCAACCTCGGTGAGTAAAACAGCTGATGCGCGGCAAACCGTTCTTCCGCATAAATCAGCTGTGCTCACAAACAAGGAAATAAAGCACAGGAAAAGGGCAGGGGTGGGTGGGCAGGGCCAAGTGATCACCAGAAGTATTGGTTCACCTGAACCAGTCCAAACCAGTAGAATCCCACCCCTACTTCTATGTAAATCCTTATGAATGGTCCTGATTCTTTGTGTTTGACAGAACTATAATTTCAATGTCATAACAACTGGAGGACTACAGGTTGTCTACCTGTCATGACCCTGATGGAGACTGATTCTGAGGAAGAGGAGGAACAGCCAACAGGGAGTGGGAGTGTGGCTTCAGAGGTGGTGGAGGAGGCTGGGGAAGGGCAGAGGCCGGCTGAGCAATCAGAAGAGGATCTAAGCCCATCCCCTCTCCATCCTAGGGCACGCAGAGAGGAGAGGAGCAGGGAAAAGTGAGGTCGACTCGGGAGATTACCATGATTCTCCTCGTCACTTGCAGCTGGGAGCTATATATATGTTTGTAACTGCATAGTCAGAATTGCTGGAGTCAAATTTAGTGCTTCCTTTGAATGAGGTTTATCTTTGTTGGTGTTCTTCTCATGGACTCTCCTCGGATATTTTCCTGGAGTTTATGATTAGTTATTTTGGCTTGCTTTGGAACTCTCGTCAATGTGGTTTGTTTTTGGTTTCCTTTTGCCTCATTATTTACTGTTGTGACTTTAAACGGTGCCTAATAAAACAGTGAAGTTAAGTTGAAGGCATTACCCGACTTTAATGTATGTTTTCAGTTATTTTGAGAGATTACGGGTCATCACACTACCTGACATGTATAACTGTAAGAAGTGCTTTAAACAGCTGATCCAGTATTACCTCATTTGAGTGTCAGTGGCTTTCCAAAGCATAAGGCAGAGAGGAGCTTATATTGACTGGGTCTCTTAGAGTTTTCATGAGGACTTTTGGGGATTGAACCCGAGACCTTCTTCATGCAAAACTCTTGTTCTGTCATTGAGCAATGGACCTCATAAAGAGTCTGAGATCAATCAATCAATCTTTTCCCAAAAAAAGCTCACCTTGACTTTCTGTTGATGGTGGTATATCTGCCAAGCAATATGAACATGCATAGCACACCATTTGCCTGGTTTCTACAAAAGAAACAAAAATTAAAAATTAAAAAGAATTGAAAATAATACCTCTTGGCTATAGGAATAATGAAATTTAAATGTGAACCTGTTGTTGCTTGAGAATTGCCATCTATGGGGTTTTTTTTTCAACACATAAGACAATGCAGTGTTCTATAAGGAGTCTCCTATCCAAACAATTGCTTTTTAGATTCACAAAAGTTGTAGTGTTATATACATTTAAACAAAAGATTCAAAACCAAAGCCCCTAGAACTGCATGGGTCGCTAGAAAACTTCCCTCCCTCCCATGAAAGACTCAGATCCTTCCAAAAATTTTGATCAAATTTCATTTTTCAATACAATGGAAAGGAGGAATTATTAATTCCATATTGGCATTTGATTTTATCAACTATCATTGCATATAAAAATCAATAAACTGAAATCATTTCTGGGTTTTGTCCTTCTATTTTTATTTTTAGACTATAACCTCCATGGTGCCAATTTTTAATTGAGAAAAGTTCTGTACCCCTGCTTTAAACCACCTTTTATGTAAGGTACACAGCATGTTTTACTGCTGAAGGAGGATTCACACACTGCCACAGAAATAACAGGATCAGCTTATGGAGAGCAAGGACAACCTGTCTTATCTTTGGATGTGGGGCCAACTGATTGATAAGGCATCAAAGATATAATCATGGACATCAGTCATGGTCCATAACAAAACATTTAGCCCACTAACACAGATCTTCATCTTCTTTCTTTCCACCTTCACTCTGATTCCAATTGCTGCAGACATGATTTTACAGTGCGTTTTTTTTATATATAATTATTGATACCCTGAGAATCTTTACAATCACAAAACATCTCCTGCCAAACTGGCAGAAGCAGATGTGCAGATTTACCAGACCTCTGGAAAGGATCTGTGGCCAAATAGAGTGCCTTCACACTGGCTGTTAAGTTAGCTATATTAAGACATCTGGTAGGAGTTGAACTTTAATAACAAAGTCAGTGTGACAAAGGAAAAAGATGCGGCAACATGAGGAAGAGAAAATAATCATGTCCATCTACTGTGGCTTGCAAAATAAACATCTGATGATGCTGGGTAGCCGAAAAGCCACAACTTGTCCATACAGATTTATTTCAATAAAGTGATCTGAACTGTGGAGACACTAACACTCATTTTGCTGAAACAAAAATATCACCAATGCCTACATGAAACAATTTGGGTGGCTTCAAAGTACTTTAGATCACTCCTGTGGCCAGAATGGTTCCACATTGAGCATCCTTGAGGACTACCCACATCATGTCCCCAAGCTATCCAACCTGTACCCCCCCCCCCCAGCAAGTGCCAAAAGTTGTCTATTTGCTGACACATGCACAGTTCATCCATACAATGATGGTCAAAATGTCTGGAGAATGTCAGAGATACCACTCATTGTGGTGAACACTTGCAAGGAGGTGAGCAATTACTTCTCTGAAGTGCTTGCTTGCCAGAACCCTTGGCTATCACTGAGAAGGAGGTACATAACTAAGAAGATACAGACATGCTGTGGGAATGTCTGCAGGACCGATCAAAATCAAGCGGTTTGGAAAACTCTCTGACATATGTTCTGTGGCTTCCAAGCTGGCCACATCAAGTACATAATGTGGGCAATTCCTTAGTACTTGCTATGTCTGAAAATCTTTGCCAAGATGCTCTTGGGTGGCTACTATTGATGTACTGTGGAGGAAATCTGGCATTTGATGAAGCTAGAAGAGGCAAAGAACATGTGAGTTCGGCATCTCTGGAGGTTTTTAAGAGGCTGCCACCTCTCAAAGAAGTTCTCCTTGTTGTTTTGCACATTATAGAGGACTGGATTAGATTATTTTTGTGGTCTATTCCTCTTAGAAAATTGTCTGGATTTATCACAAATCGCACAAGCAGTAATTTTTATATAGCATAAAAGTTGACTCACTTTTTTAAAAAATGAATAAATAATGCCTAGTGATGAGTGCCTTAGGCAGGCAATATTCAAAGAGGAAGGGAGTTGGGGAAAATTCTAAGAAAAACAGAAGTGACATAGCAAAACAAGGCAAAAACGGTTAGCTGTCATCTTACCCTCAACATGGGCCTGAATGGATCTGTCAACTGGAGAGAGAGAGAGAGAGAGAGAGAGAGAGAGAGAGAGAGAGAGAGAG
>BLBF01000036.1:19717833-19737793 GCA_015471245.1 Laticauda colubrina | reverse complement strand
TGGATCAGCCTGTAGTGTTTTTTTCCACTTTAATTTTGAGTGTAACTCCAAATCCAGACCTCCATGGGTTGCTAAATTTGATTTCCATTGATAATTTTTGTGTGATTTTGTTGTCAGCACATTCAACTATGTAATGAACAAAATATTTAATAAGAATATTCCATTCATTCAGATCTAGGATGTCTTATTTTTGTGTTCCCTTTATTTTTTGAGCAGTGTATGTTATATTCTGTATGTCTATCATATTACTCTCTTAAGGCCTCTTAAATTGGTTACATTACTCTAAACTTCTTACTTTTCATATCTACTCTCTTATCATTCATACCATTTATGCCATATTGCCTAATATTCTGAGTTTTCCTTCTCTTTCATTTTTAACGTGAGCATATCCATTTCCGCACATTCCAGTATTTTACATATAATTAACTCATCTAATGGGATGTTGGATCCTTTCCACATTTCTGCAAAAGTTATTCTGGCTGCCATCGGATATTGGGAATTGATCTGTAATTATTCCTAATCGGAAAAGTTCTGGTTTAAGTTCAGTTTGATACTTGGTAATTTGATGTAGCCAATCTTTTATTTTAATCCAGTATTTCCTGGTTCTCTGGGCATATACAGCAGATATGATAGACGGTACTATCATTTTGTTCACATTTCCAGCATTTTGGACTTATGTTGGGGTATATCTTAGCCAATCTCGTTGGGGCCAGGTGCCATCAGTAAAACATTTTGTATAAGTTTTCTTTGTATGCCATAGATGTCATTAATTTATAATTTGTAGTCCATAGTTTCTTCCATTCATCTAGATCAATATTATGTCCAAAATTCCAGGCCCATGATGTCATGGTATTTTTCACAACTTTTACTTTTAATTAGGTGAAAACCACAGGAAACTTCAGAAGTGGTTTTCACCAGATATGTGCCAATATGACATATCCAATAAAAGTATTCTTTGAGGAATCTACCTGCCTTGGAGTTTTGTTTGCTGCGGGTATGTTACTTGGAACTCTAACAGCATATATTTATGTACCTAGAGTATTGCATCCAGTTTTGCTCACCACATTATAAAAAAGATGTTGAGACTCTAGAAAAAGTACAGAGAACAGCAACCAGGATGATTAGGGGACTGCAGACTAAAACATATGAAGAACAGTTGCAGGAACTGGGCTTGGCTAGTCTAGTAAAGAGAAGGACCAGGGGAGACATGATAGCGGTCTTCCAATATTTGAGGGGCTGCCACAGAGAGGAAGGGGTCAAGCTATTCTCCAAAGCACCTGAAGGCCAGACAAGGAATAAAGGATGGAAACTGAACAAGGAGAGATTCAACCTGGAAATAAGGAGAAACTTTCTGACAGTGAGAACAATTAACCAATGGAACAGAAGTTGCCCTCGGAAGTTGTGGGAGCTTCATCACTGGAGGCTTTCAAGAAGAGATTGAACTGCCATTTGTCAGAAATGGTGTAGGGTTTCCCACTTGGGCGAGTGTTGGACTAGGTGACCTACAAAGTCCCTTCCAATTCTGATTATCTGTTATATATTTATTTATGACAATTGCACTGTCTTGAGGTCATGTGATCACCATTTGTTACCTTTCCCAAGCAAAATCAATGGGAGAAGCCAGATTTGCTGAACAATCCCATGATTTGCCCTACAACTTCAGTGATTCATTTAACAACTGTGGCAAAAAAAAAAAAAAGATTGTAAAGAGTGAATGCTGCTCACTTAATAATTGCCTTGTTAGCAGCAGAAATTTTTGGTTCAATTGTGGTCATAAGTAGAAGACTATCTGCATATCATTTCAACAACAGTTGAATGGTTAATAATGCTACAAGTTACTAGTAAAGAAATGGTCTCTATCACTCAGGCTATCCTACTTCTCTTACAAGGCGATGGTGCAAAAATATGAGCCTCTGAAGTTGAGATATAAATAAAACAAATAAAAAAATGAATTCATCATTAAAGAAATGCCTGCCAGGTTGGAAATCATTTCCTGATACAAGAAAATGGGAGGAAACTCAGTTATATTCAGTTCTTATGGCCTCAGAAGCCTACACAAGCTAGTAAAATCTCACTTGTTCTGAAAGAATTTGGGGATTTAATTGGAATGGTTGAGTAGCACCATGCATGAATATTATTATCATACAGAATCTATTCTGGTGGTTCTATATTTATTATGTGCTGCACTGACTTTGTTCTAGACTAGTGCTCCTTTCTACTACCTTGAGTCCTTGAGATTGTGGTGGCATATAGATTTCTCAATTAAATATATACTATAAAATAATAACTAAATATAATAATATTTTGCTTCCGCTTGTTCACCTCTGATTCAGGGGAGAAATCCATATGCTCCCTAAGGCTTTATAGATTAGAAAATCATTGGAAATTATATGCCAGGAATGTTCCTAGAAACATTCTAGGAATCATCTGCCCTGCCTGCTTAAGTGAGTTTTTCCCCATTATATGACCCTTTTGTCACAGTTGTTAAGTGCATCACCGCAGTTCTTTAATTAGTCACTTGGTTGTTAAGTGAATCTGACTTCCCCATTGATTTTGCTTGTCAGAAGGTCATAAAAAGGGTTCACATGACCCTGGAACAATGCAACCGTCATAAATGCGAGTCAGTTGCCAAGCCTCTGAATTTTGATCAGGTGACCATGGCAATGTTGCAAAAGTCATAAATATGAAAAACAGTCATATGTCTTTTTTTTAAATGCCATTATAACTTTGGACAGTTGTTAAATGAACTGTTGTGAGTTGAGGATTACCTGCAGTCTTCAGTTTTGGTTGCCACAATGTAAAACAGATGCTGAAGCTCTAGAAAGAGTGCAGAGAAGAGCAACAAAGATAATTAAGGGACTGGAGACTAAAACCTATAACGAATGGTTGTAGGAACTGGATATGTCTAGTCTAATGAAAAGAAGGACTAGGGGAGACGTGATAGCATCTTCCAATATCTCAGGGGCTGCCACAAAGAAGAGGAAGTCAAGCTATTCTCCGAAACACCTGAGGGCACGACAAGAAGCAATGGATGGAAACTAATCAAGGAGAGAAGCAATCTAGAACTAAGGAGAAATTTCCTGACAATGAGAAGAATTAACCAGTGGAACAACTTGCCTCCAGAAGTTGTGAATGCTCCAACACTGGATTTGTCTGAAGTGGTGTAGGATTTTTTGCCTAAGCAAGGGATTGGACTAGAAGACCTCTAAGGTCCCTTCCAACTCTGTTATTCTATTCTATTCTATGAAGTTTTCAACCACAGTTTTAGTAAGACAGGCTACCTTTCAAGACACACACACACATACACACACACACACACACACACACATTCAGACAGAGGGTTTGGGTTGGATGCATTTCCAAATTTCCTTTTCATTTGGAGTGCTTCCAACATTTTTTTTATTCTACATTTTTTGTTTTTACGATCATGTTTAATTTTATGTCTGTTTGATTTTATTGCACTCGGCCATCTTTAATGCCATCTGTAATAGAAAAACGGTATGGAGACTTAATAGTGACTTTCTTTCGTATCCTCAAAGAAAGCTGCAAAAAGACAGAGAGGTGAAATGTGGTGACCTCATTTGCCACCGCTTACCTGAAAATTCACAACAATTGATAATCACCGTCAGGTTGTTTGCTGGATAAATTCTGTAATAAAATGTGTGTCCAGGATGGCATTTTTAAATGCCTCTCTTTCACTTGAGTAGATTCTGAAATTACAATTGCTTGTAATATGCCAGTATATTTCATTTTTCTTTGGAAGGACAGACACTGAAGCTGAAGCTCAAATATTTTGCTCATCTGATGAGAAGAGAGGACTCATTGGAAAAGACCCTGACCTTTGGAAAATGGAAGGCTGGAGAAGGAGATAGCACAGGATGAAATGGTTAGATAATGTCACTGATGGAATGAACAGGAATATGAGCCACGGTGGCACAGTGGTTAGAGTGCAGTACTGCAAGCTATTTCTGCTTGCAATTTGGCAGTTCAAATCTCACCAGACACAAGGTTGACTCAGCCTTCCATCCTTCTAAAGTGAATAAAATGAGGACACAGATTGTTGGGGGCAATAGGCTGACTCTGCAAACTGCTTAGAGAGGGCTGAAAAAGTGCTGTAAAGTGGCATATGAGTCTAAATATTGCAAGTTGGTGCCACAGTCGGGAAAGTTCAGAGCTGTCAGGAATCTGACTGCAGTGGTGGGATTCAAATTTTTTTACTACCGGTTCTGTGGGCATGGTTTGGTGAGAGTGGCAGGGGAAGGATACTGTAAAATCTCCAGTCAAAGGTGGTATTTTCCGGTTCTCCAAACTACTCAAAATTTCTGCTACCGGCTCTCCAGAACTGGTTAGAACCTGCTGAATATCACCTCTGCCTGACTACCTACACACCAGCTCGACTTCCTACCAAAGTGGTGCCTTGCATAAAATATGTTTTCCAACTGTTAGGTGGACAGAAGCTGAGGCAAGTCTTGGGGATTCACCCTGCCATGCAATGCCTGGGCTCGAACCTTCATTGCTGGCACCATCTCTAGCATCATTAAGCCACTGAGCCACTATGCCTTTTACTGTAGTATATAATACGTTTCCACATTATTCTTTCCAGATTTGGAACCTCTAGCATGTGAGTTGGTCTCTTCTGGACCAACTCTTCTTTGCTTCTAATGTACATAAAATAATAGATCTTGGAGTCAATTCTGCCATCCCAGTTTCCTATGTTCACAGTGAGTGGGAATCAGAAGGTTACAACTCTGGCAAACGATGGGACATGGCTTTCAAGCCAAACACTTGTAATTGTCCAAGAAGAGTGGAGAAAATAAGTTATGATTTTATTTCCCTGCATGGGCAAGTTTTAATAAAGGAGAATACTGACTAAGGCTTTTATGAAATGGCTTACTGATGGAAGGGGAGCAGAGAGGCGGTGAGCAGAGAAGGCCTCATTTGCACATAAAGCTCATGCTGTCGGACAGAGTTATGAATGAAGTTATAGAATAGGAATGTAAACATCAACTGCAATATTCTAAGCCAGGGATGCATAGCCTGAAGCTCTTGAATGAACTGGAGCTTGTAAGCTTTAATGTGGCCTCAGATCCCCTCTAAAACTTTGCCAGCCATTTGCAATTTTTATGGTGGCAGAAGGGAGGACTGTTCTACCTTCAGGTGCTTTGGAGAATAGTTGACTCTCTCTTCTTTGTAGCATCCCCTTAGATATTGGAACACTGCTATCATATCACTCCTAGTCCTTCTTTTCATGTCTAGTTTAATGAAAAAGACTAGGGAGACATGATAGCAGTGTTCTAATATCTTAGTGGCTGCCACAGAGAAGAGGGAGTCAAGCTATTCTCCAAACCCCCTGAAGGCAGGACAAGAAGTAATGGATGGAAATTAATCAAGGAGAGAAGAAACCTAGAACTAAGAAGAAATTTCCTGACAGTTAGAACAATTAATCAGTGGAAGAACTTTCCTCCAGAAGTGGTGCATGCTCCAACACTGCAGTTTTTAAAGAGATATTCCTGGGCAGGAACAGTCAACACTCCAGAAAATAGGTTAAAGATACAGAGAGATCTTGACAGACTTGAACATTGGTCCTTATGTAATAAAATGAAATTCAATGGTGAAAAAAGTAAGGTTCTATATTCAGGCAGGAAAAAACAAATCTGTGGGTATAGTACAGGTGGCACCTGGTTCAATAATAGAGACTGTGAGAGGGATGGAACATAGAACAAAGAATAACAGAGTTGGAAGGGACCTTGAAGGTCATTGAGCCCAACCCCCTGCTTAAGCAGGAGAGTCTATTCCAAATTTTAGCCTCTACCTAGGATCCAACTCACAGTCTTCTGATTGTGAGGCGAGAGCTCCACCTCTAGGCCACCAGAGCTGGCACCTTGGAGTCTTAGTCAATGGTGGGTTTCAAAGTGGTTTACCACCCTTTTAAAGGGTGTGGCTTGGTGGGCGCTCTTTGAGTGCAGGCACACACTTTGCGCGCATGTGCGTGCCAAACATGAACTTTGCGCATGTGCAGAGGCTTTCCTACTCACCTCTTGCAAACCTGCACTCTCCCTGTGTCTTCAACAGCTGACGCGTGGCAATCTGCTGTGCCACACAAAGTAGCTGTGCTTCAAAAGCAGGAAATAATGGTCAATATGGGAGCCCGGACTGGTGAGTGGGCCCTATAGCAGTTTGTTGGAGTAAACCAGTTTGTTCCCAGATGATCTTTGGAGCTACTGGTTCAGCCCTGTTTGGCCGAACCGGTAGAATCCCATCCATTCCCCAGTCTTAGTGGACAATCACTTAAATATGAGCCAGCCTAGAACCCTAGGAGACATCTATTGTCCCTTCAAAATCTATTGTTTTTTCCTCTGGTCCAATCCCCCTACTCAGGGAAGAAACCCTGTATGATTTCAAACAAATAGTTCTCCAACCTCTTCTTAAAAACCTCCACGAAATGGAACATCCAGAACTGGTGAAGGCAAGTCGTTCTACTTGTTAATTGTTTCATCAGGAAATTTCTCCTTAGTTCTAAGTTGTTTCTTTCCAAGAGTGGGATTCAAATTTTTTAACAACCAGTTCTGTGGATGTGGCTTAGTTGGTGGGCATGGCTTGGTGATCATGTGACTGAGTGGATGTGGCTTGGTGGTCTTGTTATTGGCTGGGTGTGGCCAACTCAATATCACTCACATCGAGGCACGCATCTTCTCGCCTGGCCTCTCATGACTGTGGGGATGCTGCAACAGTCGTAAGTATGAAAAATTGTCATAAGTCACTTTTTTCAGTGCCATTGTAACTTTGAATGGTCACTCCACACAAGCAAAGTACCAGCAAAGGAGGGGAAAACAACTCCAGAGAAGTTCCTGGGACAGGAAGTCTAGTCCTGCCAAGAATGTAATAAGGGTTAACGGAGAGGCAGTTTCTGTAAGCAACACCAGAATGTTTCCTTCCTGCCTTCCTTACAGGATTAGGCCAGTAATTTCTTCTCACAACCAGTTCACTGAACTGCTTAGAATGTTAACAACCAGTTCTAGTGAATAAGTGCAAACTGGTAGAAACCCACCCCTGCTTCTCTCTTTGAGTAGTTTCCATCCATTGCTTCTTGTCCTGCCTTCAGGTATTTTGAAGATTAAATTGACTCCCTCTTCCTTGTGGCAGCCCCTGAGATATTGGAACACTGCTATCATGTCTCCCCTAGTCCTTCTTTTCAAACTGGACATACCTTATTAAAACACTAGTACTTTCTCAAACTTCCAACCCTGCTGAAGATTCTCCAGGATGGCATGACTAATGCTAGAGCAGTGCCTACTCATTCTAGTGGCATCACATAAATCTTAAACAATGCAGCCTTATTCAAAATCCTTTCAAGTTCCTTATCACCCCACCTTTTCCCTGAAAGAAAGCATAACTCTTAAAGCATGACTTTCTTTTAATTAGTGGTCATTCCATAACAAATGCTCATTCTGTCCCAAGGTAGCCCATCTCGCTCTTTCTTGATTCTCTTCTGTTGCTCATCATAGTGTTATTATAAGAGTAATAGGATAGGCAAGACTAGTAAACCAAAGTCACAAATACTAATACACCCAGAGTTTGTAGAGAAGATGGGTGGCATAAAAATGAATGAATGAATGTGTTAAGCCTGGGTTCCCCAACCAGGGTTAGGGAGACAAGCTAAACAGAATGTGCAGCGTTAGTCAGATAGGCACACAGATAAATGAGTGAGCTAAGCTTGTATGTTTATTAACATACAGTAAAAATAACAGATACGCTTGTGCTATCAAGAATATATTTTATTCCAGTATAAGCTTATGGCATAGTCAAATAACAGTCCAATATTCATTTACCATGTAGTCAGTCCATTCAGGGGTATTCATTTAACAAAGTCCATGTAGAATATCCTATGTCAGTTCACTTACAAAATCAGTCCTTTGTTGTCTCTCCCGTTTGAGCAATGCAGTCTTGATTCCAGGCAGTAATCAGGGATCATCAAAGCCAGAGAGAGAGAGCAAGCCGTAGTCTTGCTACTTTTATATTGTTTTCTTAACTGCTATTTCACAGTTAAAGCTGTATACACTCTAACATACACTAACTATGATTCATAGTTATTATTTCACCTAAACCAGTTAGGGTGAACAATGTTATCCCTAACAGAATGAATGAATGAATAGATAAATAATACTTTTATTATAAGGCTGCAATAACAGAATCCTATAGGTTCCCTTCTTTAACAACTGGATGATTGTAAAAAATACAAATCCTTCCATTTTCTACTAATCAATTAGAACTTAAGAAGCTTCTTGGATGAGAAGTGAAACATTTTTAAAGAAGCAGGAAAAAAACCCCAAGAAACTCCAGCTGCCTTTTGGAAAAAGCACCTTTGGGACAACTATGATCTGGATGATTGAGAATCACCATAAACATTCTCTTCTCTTCTTTTATCTTCATGAAATCTAGAGAAAGCCAAATTCAAGACCCTTTCTCAATTTACTTTTCTTCTTTGGACTCAAATTTCGTAAATCTAATTCTTGTCTTGGCCATGGCTTTTTTTTGTCCTATTCCTTAAAGTTATTCCTACTGTCCATCATGCTGTCTTATTTCTCTTCTTGTTCCCCCATAAGCAGTTTTTCTTCTGTTTTTTAGCAAAAAAAAATAAATCTGCAGCTCTTCAGACATTGTCAGGCTAAAGTTCACATCATGAAATGATTGAGATGTTGAAGTATAGCAACCTCGATGTTGGGGATCAGAAGTTTATTAACTCTATTGTATAACTTGCAAAATGTCTTCTCTGACTTGGTTTTACTCTCTGAACTCTGCTAACTACTTTCTTGCTTCAATGTTAGCATGGGGCAGAGAGAAATCCTGCATTTTTCTCCTGTCCAAGTTTCATTCAACCTGACAGAAGAAAAAAATCATTTTAGAATTTCTTTCAAAGGGTAGAAGGCTTTCATTTTTAACGATGGAGGGCTTACCCCTTAAAATGGTGGTTGAAATAGTATGCCTGCATGAGAGTGTTTGGCTGTCATTCTACAATCCTTTCAACCAGTGGTGAGATTCAAAAATTTTTACTACTGGTTCTATGGATGTGGCTTGGTGGATATGGCAGGGGAAGGATACTGCAAAATTTCCATTCCCATTCCACTCCAGGGGAAGGATACTGCAAAATCCCATTCCCTCCCCACCCCACTAACCTGCTTTCCAGCTCCATTCTCCTGTGCAGGGCAACAAAAGGAGACCCAGCCAATCAGCTGACACTCGGGAGGCATAGAATAGATGGGGACAGGGCCAATTCTCCGAACTACTCAAAATTTCCGCTACTGGTTCTCCAGAACTGATCAGAACCTGCTGAATACCACCTCTGCTTCATCTGTGATTTGCAGATCCTTGGTGTCAATCCTGCAGCCATTGTGGAACATCTTCAGGGCTGCCACAACAGGGCTTGTTGAAGCTGTGGGAATAGGAGGGGTGAATAGAGATAACTGGGGACTTGTAGACAAAATAAAATTCTTTCTCCTGAGAACTAGGGATGTTCTCACCAGGTATTGAGAAGGCATAGACTGAAACCCCAACTGAAGTTTGGACTGTGGCCTGATTGAACCAAATGATGGTCATGTGGAAGGGCGGGGGAGAACTTTTCTTTTAATTTGTGTGGGGAAACAACAGGACTTTTAGAGTCGGGTGTTCATCAGACGTGCCAATATGACATGCCTAATAAATCTGTACTTTGAGGAACACTCAGGCTTCAGAGTTTTGATTGTCTTGGATCTGTTACTTGGAACCTTGACACTTGGTTTCTCATTGGTCAATCAAAATCCAAAAGAAGACATCATGAATGAAATTCCATGGAGGCTATTCCTCTTTCCCAACTGGGAAATGTGAAGCAACCAAAGAGGCAGCAAAGTAATGAAAACCATGAAGAGTCCTCAGTGCTCTCTGAGCTTGATTGTTTTCTTGCAAATGTTTTATTACATTGCAGATATTTCATTAAGATCTCCTGCTTGAGCAGGAGGTTTGACTAGATGACTTACAAGGTCCCTTCCAACTCTGTTATTCTATTCTATTCTATTCTATTCTATTCTATTCTATTCTATTCTATTCTATTCTATTCCATTCCATTCCATTCCATTCCATTCCATTCTATTCTATTCTATTCTATTCTATTCTATGAGTCTATTACCTGCACCTCTATAACTGTCTGGTTTGGTTCTGCAACCCAACAGGACAGACACAGACTTCAGAGGATAATTAGGACTGCAGAAAAAACAATTACTACCAACCTGCCTTCAATCAAGGACTTGTATAGTGCACAAGCCAAAAAGAGGGCTGTGAAAATATTGACAGACCCCTCACATCCCGGACATAAACTGTTTCAACTCCTTCCCTCAAAATGACGCTATAGAGCAATGCACATCAGAACAACTTAGACACAAGGACAGTTTTCTTCCCGAAAGCCATCACTCTGCTAAACAAATAATTCCCTCAACACTGTTCAACTATTACAAAGTCTGCACTATTATTAATCTTCTCATCCTACTCCTTATCACCCATCCCCTCCCACTTATGACTGTATGACTGTAACTTTGTCGCTTGTATCCTTACGATTTATATTGATTGTTTCATATCATCATGAAGTTACCTAATTTGGATAATGAAACATTTGTAAGGAAACAACCAAGCTCAAAGAGCACTAAGGACTTCTCATTTCAACCCTGAGCTACAAATATTCTCCCTTATTGATAATGAAAACCAGTGTCACCAAAAGGTACCAAAATAAGCAGTAGCTTCCTTTACCATCTCCAGAATAAGCTTGGAAGATCTGTCAAGAGCAGGCTAAAAGAAAGTCTCTCACACTCCAAGTGTAAAGCAGAATATTCTGCTTTGCCAAGGAAGTAATCTTTTGAGAAATTGTGAAAGAGGCTTTTTTACATTGTTTTTCTTTGCTATCCCATCAGTAACTCTTGATGTATGTTTTCATTTAAATCATGACATTCTGTGACATCTGACATGATAAATGTGATTAATTTACACCGTATTAGCATTCATGGAGATATCAGGGACTGTGCGATGACTGCCTTCTCTTTCTAAATACCAGTTGCCAGGGAGCCATAGTGGAAGGGACTTTGGGGTTTGGTTCTGATTGGCTACTAGGTGACACAGAATACTTAGCGAAATCAGCTTTTGGCTTGATTCAAAAAGACTCTTCTTACAATTTGAAGCCCCACCAGGATTCTAAGACGAGGGTGTCAAATTTGATTTCATTGAGGACCACATCAGGGATGTGTTTGACCTCAAGGGGGAGGGGGGCATGGTCAGCTTAACATCATTTGTGTTGGGGGCACCTCTGGTGGCCCGATCACTCTGGCAGTGAAAATATTTTCATTGGCAGAGCGCTGCAGGAGACCATCACAGCCAAAAACGGAGCTCGGGAGGAGCATATGTGGCCCTCCTGAGCTCCATTTTTTCTGGCAGAGGCACCACAGACAAGTCTTTCACTGTTTCCAAGGCAGTCCTGTGGGCCAGATCTAAGTACCACATGGGCCAGATCCAGCCCGTAGGCCTTGAGTTTGACACTCCTGTTCTAAGACTATGGGGAGAAGAGAGGCACATTCATACACTTGTAAATCATATGAGTGTACAAAAAAAATCTTTCGGATCAGATTCATCTGACTGAAAGATGAAAAAGCATCTGTCATTTATAACCCAAATCCCAGAGTTGATAGAAGAATCAGAAATCATCTAATGCATCCCTTTCGTTTTAAGGCCATTAGCAACTTTAGCCAGCTGACATTCCAGTCTTCTTTGACAATGTCTTATTTTGGCCATGGTGTGTGGGGAAATTCGCTTGAGAAAGCTTTTATATTTGGAAAAGTTGGTGGTAGTGGAAACCAGACCATCAAAGAACATGGTGGCTGAACACCATCAAAGATGACAGCAGCCAGAGCATAGAATCATGATGGTGAGCCTCTGGCGTGTGTGCCAAAGGTGGCATGCAGAGCCTTCTCTGAGGACACATGAGCCATCACCCAGCTCAGCTCTGCCACACATGGGCCTCCTGCTGGCCAGCTGGTCTTTGGGTGGCTGCTGTGCATGCACATGGGAGGGGCACAGGCAGGGATGGGGCGCATGTGTGGGAGACATATGCACATGCACAGGAGTGGGGGCATGCACAGTGGCAGGGTGCATGCACTGGGGACATGTACACATGCATGGGGACACATGTGCATGTGTGGGGGGAAGGATGCATGCAGAGGGAATGCACGTGTATTGGGGATGTATGCACAAGCATGCGCTTTGGGTACTTAGTGTCAAAAAACTTAGCCCTCAATAGCATAGATCAAGGAGTGCAAGATCCGAAGAAGTGAAGAGATATGTCTCATACAGTAGCCAAGAGTCAGATATGACTGAATGGAGAACACCATCAACTTCTTTGAAGACCACCAATGAAAAGGAAGACATTATGAGGCAACCCATCCCAGTAGTTAACAGCTCTAACTGTTTTATGGTGGTTTTTTTCTGCTTTGGTAGTAAGAAATTTTCAGACAAACAACTGGTAACAGAAATAAAATTGAACCAAGCAATGTTCTCCCATCTGCAGTGGCCAAATTCAAATAGTTCCTGTTCCTTCCACAATGGAGAATACAATGTTGCATGAAGCTACTAGACTTAAGGCCCTGTCACACTGGCCGACGGATGCAAAATGTTTTAAAAAGGACACAGCGGATGAGAAAAATGTTCCATCCGTTGTTATCCGCTCTCAAAAGTGCCCCAAATTTGCATAAAGAGAGCGGACAACAGCGGAAAGGAACAGACGGGGGGAGGACGTAGGGCGGATGGAAAGTGGATGATCCATGGAAGCCTAGCGGATGGAAGTGAAGGAAAGCGGATGGCACATCCGCAAGGCTTCTGGGGGAGCACAGCAAAGCAGACGCGGAACGGATACAGTGGATGCAGAGTGGATGCCTAGAGTTCACTGCGCATGCGGGGAGGATGTATTGCGTCAGCCCCGCGGATATAAAGGGAAGCAGCTTGGAAGCAGGTCACCATTCAGAGGAAAGACCTGCTTCCAGACACAGCTTGCCAGCCTGCCAGCCAGCCAGCCAGCCAGACAGACAGACAGCAACCCCACAAGATTGGGGAAGAAAAGGAAGCCTCTGCCATCTGCTGCCAGCCCTGGCAAGAGGAACAGGGCCACCCTCCCACCCCCTGGCCCTCACTCTGCTTTGGCTGGGGCTTCTGCTACCCAGGCTCGCTCTTCTGGGGCTGGGGCTTCTGCTGATGTTGCTTCTGGAGGTGCTGCTTCTCCTGATGCTGCTTCTGGAGGTGGCGCTTCTGCTGATGCTGCTTCTGGAGGTGGTGCTTCTGCTGGTGCTTACTCTGCTGATGCTGCTAATGGCGGTGGTGCTTCTGCTGGTGCTTACTCTGCTGATGCTGCTTATGGCGGTGGTGCTTCTGCTGGTGCTTACTCTGCTGGCACTGCTCCTGGTGCTGGTGCTTCTGCTGGTGCTTACTCTGCTGGTGCTGCTCCTGGTCCTGCTGGTCCTGCTGGTGCTCCTGGTCCTGCTGATGCTCGTGGTCCTGCTGGTGCTCGTGGTCCTGCTGGTGCTCCTGGTCCTGCTGGTGCTCCTGGTCCTACTGGTGCTGCTGCAGCTGCTGGTCCTGCTGGTCCTGCTTTTGCTGCTACTGTTCTTGTTGTTGCTGCTGCTGGTGGTGGTGGTGATGTGGAGGAACAGCCCCTACAACCTCAAAGCCCCTCTGATGAGGGCCCAGATGGCCCTGCCAGAGGGAGGAAGAGGCATACGTGTGAACGGGAGAGGAGGCAATACACCATAGAAGAGGAACATGAGGAGGAGGTGCTGGAATGGCTCAGGGAGATTGAATATCTCTGGTGGAAGGGACACAGGCTCTACCGAGACACCAAAAGGAAGCAGGCTGCTTGGAGAGAGAAGGCAGAGAGTCTGGGCTACACTTTGGAGGTGCTCCTTGGCTGTTGGAAGCACATGCACACCCGGTACGGGAAGCTGCACCTCAAGAAATCTGGCCAGGCCACAGTCAAGCTGACAGACAGAGAGACCTACGTGATGGCCAGGTGCAGCTTCCTGGAGGGTGAGATCCGCCACCAAGGAGCAGCCCCTCTCACAATCCTCTCTCTCAGGCAGCCTGCTGAGAGCCAGTCCTCTTCTGTCAGAAAGTCAGCTCCTGTGTCCAGGCAGGTATTTGTGGAGCGTCCCATGGAGGAGAACTGCCCGACAGCTGTGATACCCATGGGGCACGTGGAGGACCCCCTGATGCAGTGGGAGCAAGGAGAGGGCACTTCCACCACAGGCCAACCTGCATCCACCCCCAGCTCCATCTCCACAGAAAGGCAGAAAGCCGGACAGGAGGGGCAGAGCCACACTGTCCTACTGGAGATAAGAGACACCATCAGAAGCAGCGTAGATCTCCTCTCTCAGCTGGTACACACCGATGCCCCAATCTCCAACCACAAGCCCTTCCTCACCTATGTCAACCAGACCCTCATGAACATGTCGGAACCCCAGGTGGTGAAGGACAGGATCACCAATGTTCTTCACAACCCTCCAGACCAAGATGAACCTGATCCCACCCAGTCCAGGCCTGTTCCTCCACCCCAGGTGATGTCACTGTCCTTCCAAGGCTTTCCACAGGCCCTCACCTTCCAAGGCTACGGCTACCAGGAGGTCCAGCAGCACAGGCAGCCCTTCCAAGTCCAGGCTCAGGTACGTCGGATGCCACTGATGACACCGCTTCCACTGATGCCACCGATGCCAGCCACGCCACCAATGCCAGCCATGCCACAGATGCCACTGATGCCAGTTCTCACCCAGCTGCAGATCAGACAGCCCCACTACACTGCTCCTTCCTCCATTCCACAGCCAAGCCTGGCCTCGGAAGATCTGTCATTGGTATTGGGGCTGACACCCCATGTCATGGAGGAAGGGGCTCTCAACATCACGGGGCTGAGCCAGCTGTCTGAGAGCTTCCTAAACACACTGTCCCCTGTTGTCCTCTTGGGGCCAGGCACCCCAATGGCGCCTCAGACCAGCACCCCAGCAGTAGCCACCTCCACAGCACCTGGACCCTTCACCCCTGAGATGATGGGAATGCCTCAGACTGACTGCGAAGAGTGCCAGAGACTGGGTGGCTACCTGTTGACTTTATTTTTACTTTGGACACTTGACTTGTGACATTTGTCTTTTACAGCTTGTTATTAATAAAGTTTATCTTTGCTTCACACACTTGCTTCATTTATTTTTGTCAATAAAGTCTTGGTGGAAACTTTTAGAAATGTTTTAGCCTTTGTATGCTTGTGGGATGGGTTAAGATAGCTGTGGGATGGGCAGGGATACCTTTTGGATGGGTAATAGCTGTGGGATGGGCAGGGATACCTGTGGGATGGGTAATAGCTGTGGGATAGATAAACCTCCAGTGCAAGCATAGTGGGACTGTATGGTCCACCCTCCCAGGTGCCACACCGATGGCCCTTTATTAACAATAGTAATGTAATCATTCATCCACATATGTCAACATAAACACAACTCTTTATAAAATGCCCTGTTCATTGTAGGACCACCCAACTTACATGGCCCAATCTCATCAGTGTGAAGAGACAGTCTGAAGGAAGCATCCATTAATCATCTTTCATCCTGTCTTGCCACTCCACTGCTCCAGTCGGGAGTTGCACCAGTGTCTCAGGAGGTTGCGCTGCTTCTTCCCTTCACGTGAAGCTCCGTTGGGCCCTTGCACATCCAGAGTGTCTATCAGGTTTTGCCCTTGCCTCCATTCCCCAGGTTCCATGTCCCCATTGCCTTGATGGAGGTCCATGAGCCTGTTCTGGAACATTGGGTAGCGGGTGCTCATGAGATTGTGCAGGATGCAGCAAGCTTCCACAATCCTCCTCACGGTCTCTGGGTGATGCTGCATGGTGATGAGAAGTACCTGGAACCTGTTGGCCAGGATGCCAAAGGCGTTCTCCACCACCTGCCTTGCCCTGGACAGCCTGTAGTTGAAGATCCTCTCTTCACGGGTGAGGAGTCTGGAAGTGTAGGGCTTCATGAGGTAGGTTCTGAGGGAGAAGGCGTCATCCCCCACGATGAAGTAGGACACATCTTGCATGTCGTTAGGCAGGGGGTCTGGATCTGGGAAGCCCATGATGAGGTTGTGTTCCAGCCCATCCTTGAGGTGACTGGCGTTGTATACCTGGGCATCTGAAACTGACCCATTGCCTGAAGCATCGATGTACATGAACTTGCAGTCAGCATTGACCATGGCGAACAGGATGATGCTGAAGAAGCCCTTGTAGTTGAAATAAGTGGACCCCGACTTGGCTGGAGCTTTGCAGGCCACGTGCTTGCCATCTATGGCTCCAATGGTGTGGGGGAAGTTCCACTTCTGATACCACTGCTCTGCAACTTTCTTCCAGCCTTCTTCAGTGGTGGGGCACTGGAGGAGCTCCTCCAGGTATTCTTCAATGATGGCCTGCACCACTTCTCTGACCACAATGCTGATGGTGTTGTGTGGCACCCTCCAGCCTTACTACATGCTCCTGTAGGTCGTCCCTGAGGCCAGGTGGTGCAGAGTCAGTGCCACCTTCAGCCCACGCCCAGGCTGGGCTGGAAGTTGGTGCTCTGCTTGGTCAACCTGGGTCTCAGCCACTCTACAACTTCGTCAAACATGGCTGGAGGCATCCTCATGAAGTTCTGGAATGCACAAGTGTCTTCGTTCCTCAGCTTCACCATCAGCTTGTTGTACAGTCCATACTCTGCTCTTCTCCCGATCCATCTTCAGACCCAGACACTTCTTGGCCGCCTCCTTTTCTTCGTGTAGAACAGTTGAAAGAGCCTGTAGATGGCTTCACACTGTTGCAGAATGATGGTGGCTACCAAAAGGACTGTGTTATGATCCATGGTGGACATCAATGGATGCTGTGGAAGAGCAAGAGCCAGATGAAGGCTGCAGAGGTCTGCACAGCTGGGCTGCTGGTCTGAAAGTGAGATCCAGGTGAGTTGCTCCCCCTTTAGGGGAGGTTTTCCAATATAGGTTTTCCACTAGGTGTCCTTCTGCATCCTCTAAGCATCCTCTAGACATCCTTAATATCCGAGATAGGTCCCCTCTGTGAACGTTTTTTCCGTTTTAATGCTTTCTTTGTGAGCTGTATCCACTTTCATCCTTTCTCCGTCCGTGCTACTAACCCTTTGTGTCCATTCCACGTCCGTTCCGCTTCCTCCCTGTATCCGTTTTCTGCTGGAGCGGATTTGAGTTGCGCGGATGTGCAGCGGATGCCTAACGGATGTAGCAGATGCGTAACGGATCATGATGGATGTAGAACGGATGTTCCCCGTATGCGTAGAGGATGCAGAACGGATGCGTTGGATACATTTTCCACTCAAAAAGATTTGAACAGCTCAAAACATTTTGAGCGGATGGAACCTCAGTCGACGGATGCTGGACGGATAGAGAGGATGAAAAATGGATGCAGTGAGTACAGAACAGATGCATCGCGTTAACCAACAGATGGCAAGTGTTTCTCTCCGTTTTACATCCTCTTTCCATCCATTGGTGCAGTGTGACATGGGCTTTAGAAATGATCCAATCTAAGGTAATCACTTAGTCCCTAAGGCCCGGTTCCACTGCACTTACGGATGCAAAGAGGATGTAAAACATTAAAAAAAGCTTGCCATCTGTCCACTGCTATTTCATCCACCGTGTACAATGTAAATCCGCGACATACGAGCAACAAATGTTCTATGTCCGTTTTTCATCCCTTAAACATCCGCTGTATCCTCTCTGCATCCTCTGGGCATCCTCGCAACTCACATCCGCTACAGCTGAAAACGGAAAGAGGGAGGAAACAAAAGGTACACGGAACGTCCATACATCATTAGTAGCACGGAAATAGAAAGGATGTGCAGTGAATGGTTTGCATCTGATATACATCTGCACGGCATCCCCTTTCTTTCCTTTAGGCGTACGTGATGCATCTGCTTCATCCGCTATGCGTCCACTTCGAAATTCTCCCCTGGAACCCCTTCGGAGGTGTCATCCGCTTTCATCTGTTAGGCTTCCTATGAGCATCCATTTAACATCCCCGCTACATACTACCCATGTCCGTTCTTTTCCGTTCTTTTCCATTCTGTTTATGCAAATTTTTGCCACTTTTTGGAGCAGATTACAATGGATGGAGCCACCTCTGAAATTTTGCTCATCCGTTGTGTCCTTTATGCATACGTTCTTTTTGAAATTGATGTGAAGAACTCACTGTGATGACTTCACTAAGTGCCATTGCTTTCAACAGGAATGTAAGCAGTTTAGAAAAGACAGACCCTAATAGCACTGATAGATACTCAAACAAATAATATACAATTTCATTTATTTTCACTTGATCTCTTTTCATCTATTTCTCATCTCCCTTTCTCTACAAATGTCATAGGTCAGCTGAGATTTAACACTCTTTCCTGACACATTAAATAAAAATCAAGCTCTTATCAAAGTATTGTCTTTTTCAACTCTTCATTTCTCTTGTGGAGGGATCAAAACAATGACATCAGCATTACATTTTGTCTTTATCCACTTCAGTGAATGATACTTACTGTTTCTAATATGCTTACCTTTATACTTTAAGCTCCCCTTATAGTTAATTCTGTCTTCTGACTCATATAAGAATTTAATTGTAGATAGGTCAAGTATCACCCGAGTAGCATCACTTTTCAGTGACTCAGTCAACATTCACAATTTTAGAGCAGCAAGTGGTCCTT
The DNA here is from genome assembly GCA_015471245.1 of Laticauda colubrina. NCBI lineage: Eukaryota > Metazoa > Chordata > Lepidosauria > Squamata > Elapidae > Laticauda > Laticauda colubrina. Next base: position 19,719,041 of record BLBF01000036.1, on the reverse strand, counting down.
GAGGTCATCAGGCCAAACCTACTACTGCTTAGTTCAAGAATCTCAATTAAATCCTCTCTCTGTCAAGTCTCTGTATGAATTATGAAAATGACTTGAACAGCCTTTTGGTCATCGCTCTTCAATTGTTACATAAGCTTATTTTGAGTGGAAATGCTGGGAATTGAACCACTTACCTCTTGCATACAAGGGAAAGGGCTCTACAATTACTCTACATTTCTTCTTCTGAAAATAATAAGTGCTTCACCTGTCTGCTGGGCTATAATGGGAGTTTGAACTGGTCTCACCCTTTGAACAAAATGCAGAAGTAGGTAACCAACTTCATTTGTCAAAGGCTTAAACAATTCCCCTACAAAAGATGTCATGAGTATTTGCAATATTTCTCTTGGAAAAAGACATTGAAAGAGAAGTTTATTGGGCTACATGAAATCACAATGGCAGAGTGGCATGGTGGCCTAGTGGTGAAGACATTCCCTCCCATGTTGAAGGTTGAGAGTTCAATCCGAGGTTAGTGGTAAATGCTTCTTCCCTAAGGGTCAGAAAAAATTCTGCTGCCACTCCACATGGTGTTGGGAAGGGAATCTGGCCAGTAAATGCTCAGTTCCATACATTCACTCTACTTTGAATTTTAAGGGATTACAGGTCATAAAATTTGAGGGTTTTTTTAATGAAATCATGAAGGCATGAAGAAAGTGGACAAAGATCCTCTTCCCCCCTTCATCACATCCTAAAACTAAGGCCAAAAACCATCCACTGAAGGAGATTTAGAATTACCAAATAATGCTCTTCTTAATTAACCATTAACCAATGGAATCCATTAACACCAGCTCTTTGGGCTACTAACTTGAATGGTTTTGCAGGGGACTGGATACACGAGAGGGGCAGAACTCTATCAGAGGCTATTAGTCTTAAAGATTGAGAGTCACCTTCAAGTTTGGGATAGCAAATTTCCAAACACCAGTTGCAATGGAGTAACAGAGGGAAAGAAGTATATTGCTTGCTGGCACTTAAAGTATGGCTAATAGATCTGGACTGGGAAATTCATATAACACAGTAAGTTAATGTATCTTTTCTTTTATGTACACTGAGAGCATAGACACCAAGACAAATTCCTTGTATATCCAATCACACTTGGCCAGTAAAGAATTCTGTTCTATTCTATTCTATTCTATTCTATTCTATTCTATTCTATTCTATTCTATTCTATTCTA
>BLBF01000036.1:19680431-19717823 GCA_015471245.1 Laticauda colubrina | reverse complement strand
TATTCTATTCTATTCTATTCTATTCTATTCTATTCTATTCTATTCTAGTCTTGTCTAGTCTAGTCTAGTCTAGTCTAGTCTAGTCTAGTCTATTCATTTTTTTTATCCTGGATTGCAGAACTCCAGACAACCAGAATTTTCAGCAAATAGAGAAATATTTAGCTAGCTCTAGCTAAATATGAAGGCTAGGTTAATCATATATTGGTTGGTTGGTTGATTCATACATGAATTCATTCATTCCTTCACTCATTCATTCTGATAAATTGTTCTTTCTTATAATTTAACCCATTGTTTCTGGTTTCTGTGGAGAAATAGAAAATAAATCCACTTATTCTTCAGAGATTTGAAGACTGTTATCATAATGACTATCATTTCTTTTCTAGGGGCTCAGTTTAATCAGATCCTTTAACCCAGGGGTCTTTAAACCTTAAATACTCAGAGCCATTTAGATTGTTTCCCACAGAAAAGAAAACAATGGGAGCCAATAATTTAACAACTGGTGTAACTGGGTTGGCATGGCTAACTCGACTTCTCTCACTCCCACCCAGTCACCTCCTGCTCTGGAATATGGAACAAGTCTCCATCCCCAGCCATCACCCTTACCTACTCAGGCCAGGCAAAAAGTGATGGGGAGGGGAGGAGAGGGGCCAGCCAGCGGTGGGTTCAGCAGGAGGACAAAAGAGCTGCATGTGGCTCCAGAGCTGCAGGATGCAGACCCCTGTTTTAACCAGTCTTCACATAATTTGCTTTCCAGATTCTTCACTGTCTTCGTAGTCATCCTTCAGATTGTAAAAGCCCGTGTCCCACTGCACCAACGGATGCAAAGAGGATGTAAATGTTTTAAAAAGCTTGCCATCCATTGGAAAATGCTATGCATCCATTGTGTACTCACTGCATATGTGTTTCATATGCTCTATCCCTGGAGCATCCGTCCACTGAGATTTCATTCACACAAGAAGTTTTGAGCTGCACAAAACTTTTTGAACGGATGAACTTTCCACTGCGTACAATGTACATCCACGGCATATACGGGCAACAAATGTTCTATGTCCGTTATCATCCATTAAACATCCACTGTATCCTCTCGGCATCCTCTGGCCATCCCTCAACTCACATCCGCTGCAGCTGAAAATGGAAAGAGGGAGGAAATGAAAGGTACACGGAACGTCCACACAGCGTTCGTCGCACGGAAATAGAAAGGATGTAAGCGTATGCATCTCGTATATAAAGGATTAAAACAGAAAAAACGTTTGTATCTGGGATGTATCTCATATATTTAGGATGTCTGGAGTATGTCTAGAGTATGTAGAAGGACACCTAGCAGACTACCGATATTTCCTATAAAAAGGGGGAGGAAATCACCTGGATCTCAGTATGAGTCCAGCAGCCGTGGTGTACAGACCTCTTCACCCTTGGTCTTGGTCTTCCACATCATCCATTGTTCTCAACCATGGATCATGACGCAGTTCGTATGGTAGCTGCAATCATTCATCACCAGAACCAAACCCTGTTCAGACTGTGTCACCTTTTATACACAAGGAGAAGAAGGAGACATCTAAGAGCTGTGTGGGTCCGAGGATGGATCAGGAGAAGAATGGAGTTCGGACTATATGACCAGTTGATGGTGGAGCTGAGGGATGAACACCCTCGTGCATTCCATCACTTGATGAGGATGCCACCAGCCATGTTTGACAAACTTGTAGAGCGTCTGAGATGCAGGTTGACCAAGCCGAGCACCAACTTTTGTCCCAGCCTGGACCCTGGACTGAAGGTGGCACTGGACCCTTGACTGAAGGTGGCACTGACTCTAAGCCACCTGGCCTCAAGAACCACATACAAAAACATGCAGTATGCATGGAGGGTGCCACACAACAGCATCAGCAAAGTGGTCAGAGAAGTGGTGCAGGCCATCATCGAAGAATACCTGGAGGAGCTCCTCAAGTGCCCCACCACTGAACAAGGCTGGAGGAAACTTGCAGAACAGTGGTATCAGAAGTGGAACTTTCCCCACACCGTTGGAGCCATAGGTGGGAAGCACGTGGCCTGCAAAGCTCCAGCCAACTCAGGGTCCACTTATTTCAACTACAAGGGCTTCTTCAGTATGATCCTCTTTGCCATGGTTGATGCTGACTATAAGTTCATGTACATTGATGCTTCAGGCAACGGGTCAGCTTCAGATAGCCAGGTATACAATGCCAGTGACCTCAAGGAGGGGCTGGAATGCAACCTCATCATGGGTTTTCCAGATCCAGACCCCCTACACAATGACACACAAGATGTGCCCTACTTCTTTGTTGGTGATGACACCTTCTCCCTCAGAACCTACCTCATGAAGCCCTACACTTCCACATACCTCACCCGTGAAGAGAGGATCTTCAACTACAGGCTGTCCAGGGCAAGGCGGGTGGTGGAGAATGCCTTTGGCATCCTGGCCAACAGGTTCCAGATACTTCTCACCACCATGCAGCATCACCCAGGGAGTGTGAGGAGCATCATGGAAGCTTGCTGCATCCTGCACAATCTCATGTGCACCTGCTACCCAGTGTTGCAGAACAGACTTGTGGACCATCAACAAGGGAATGGGGACATGGAACCTGGTGAATGGAGGCAAGCACAAAACCTGATAGACACTGTGGATGTACAAGGCCCCAACAGAGCTTCACGTGAAGGGAAGAAGTAGCGCAACCTCCTGAGACAATGGTGCAACTCCCCAGCTGGAGCAGTGGAGTGGCAAGACAGGATGATAGATGATGAATGGATGCTTCCTTCAGCCTGTCTCATAACACTGATGAGATTGGGCCATGTATGTTGAGTGGTCCTACAATTAATAGGGCATTAAGAAAGAGCTTTGTTTATTTTGAAATGTGTTGATCAATGAATAAATTGTTATTGATAATAAAGGTCCATATGTGTGGCAGCTGGGAGGGTGGACCATACAGTCCCACTATGCTTGCACTGGAGGTTTATCTATCCCACAACTATCCTTATCTATCCCACAAGCATGCAAAGGCTTAACCATTTGTTCAAGGTTTTCACCAACACTTTATTAAGTAAAAAAAATGAACCAAGTGTCTCAAGCAAAGATAACCATTATTAACTTTCTTAGATAACCTTTATGACTTTATTAAATGAGCAAAATGAACCAAGTAAACTGAATTAAGTGTGTTAAGCAAAGATAACCTTTATTAGCTGTCTTAAGTAAACTGTATGACTTTATTAAAAAAGCAAAATGAACCAAGTAAAGTGTCTTAAGCAAAGATAAAGTGAACAAGTAACAACTCAGTCTCTGGCACTATTCTCAGTCACTCTGAGTCATGTCCATGGTCTCAGCTGTTAAGCGACCAGGGACTCTGGAGGTGGCTGTGGCTTGAGTGCTGGTCTGAGGTGCCATTGGGGTGCTTGGCCCCGAGAGTACAACAGGGGATGGTGTGTTCAGGAAGCTCTCAGAGAGCTGACTCAGTCCCGTGAAGTTGAGAGGCCCTTCATCAAGTACCTGAGATGTGAGGCCCAAGACTGATGACAGATGTTCTGGTGAAGGGCTTGGCTGTGGCGTGGAGGAAGGAGAAGTGTAGTGGGGCTGTCTGGTCTGCAGCTGGGCGAGGTGTGGCATCTGTGGCGTGCGATGAACCTGGGCATGGACTGGGAAGGTCTGTTTCTGTTGTGGGAAGTCCTGGTAGTCGTAGCCTTGGTAGGTGAGAGGCTGTTGAAAGCCGTGGAAGGGCTGTGACATCACCTGGGGTAGAGGAGCAGACCTGGACTGGGTAGGAGCAGCTTCAGCTGGGCCTTGAGGATTGTGCAGAAGTGCTGTTATCTTCTCCTTCATCAACTGGTACTGGGCCTCGGGCATATCCCTCAGGTTGTGGCTCATGTAGGTGATGAAAGTATGGCGGCTGTAGGATCCTCTGTCCAAGTGGACCAGCTGAGAGAGAAGTTCTGTTCTGGTCTTGATTGTGTCCCTGATCTCCAACAGGACAGTGTGGCTCTGGCCCTCCAGTCTGCCTCTCTGCCTGCATCCTCTGGAGCTGGGGGTGGGGGTGAGGGTGCGTTGGTCTCTGGTGGCTGCCACTTCTTTCTCCATTTGTGACAGGGGATCCTCCAAGTCTGGCGGCATGGGGAGTGCAGCTGTTGGGGGGGTCTCTGCCGTGGGGCCCTCTGAAGACACCTGCCTGGACAGTGTAGCTGTCTCCTGGCTGGAAGAGGAGTGGCTGTCTGTGGGCTGTCTGAGGGAGAGGGGTGTCAGAGGGGCTGCTCCTCAGTGGCGGACCTCACCCTCCAGGAAGCTGCACTTAGCCATGACGTACATCTCCCGGTCAGTGAGCTTGACAGCGGCCTGCCCAGATTTTTTGAGGTGTAGCTTGCCATACCAGGTGTGCATGTGCTTCCACCATCCCAGGAGTACATCTGCAGTGTAGCCCAGGCTCTCTGCCTTGTCTCTCCAAGCTGCCTGTTTCTTCTTGGTGTCGCGATAGAGTATGTGGCCCTTTCTCCAGAGGTACTCCTTCTCCCTCAGCCATTCCAGCACCTCCTCTGCATGCTCCTCGGAAACGGTGTACTGTTTCCTCTCTCCCTTCTCCTTCCCTTGCCTCTTCCTCCCTCTGGCAGGGGCTTCAGCAGGGCCTTCAGGGGCTTGAGCAGCAGGGCCTTCAGTAGCAGGGCTTTGAGGGCCTTGGGGCTGGTCCACCACAGCAGCAGTAGCAGCAGCAGCAGCAGTAGCAGTAGCAGCAGCACCAGCAGCACCAGCAGCACCAGCAGCACCAGCAGCACCAGCAGCACCAGCAGCACCAGCACCAGCAGCACCAGCAGCACCAGCAGCACCAGCACCAGCACCAGCAGCAACACCAGCAGCAGCAGCTTCAGAGTCAGTGCCAGGGGGTGTGATGCTGATTCTGTCCTTCTTGCTGGCAGGAGAAGGCACCGGCCTCCTCTTCTTCCCTGACTGACAAACCATGGTGTTTTTGAAGATGTATGTGGCAGCACGTCTTTCCTCTGAATGCTGACTGCGTGCAAGCTGCATCATTTTATATCTGTGGAGCTGACGCAATTCATACTCCCCGCATGCGCAGTGAACACTTTGCATCTGATAAACCTCCGCGCAGCATCCGTTTTGCTTCCTATAGGCATCCGTGATGCATCCGCATCATCCGCTATGCATCCGCCCCTTCTGCTATGCGGCTTCCGCTTTGCAAGCTTCACAATTCTCCCCCGGAACCCCTTTGGATGTGTCATTTGCTTCCATCTGCTGTCATCCGCTAGGCTTCCTATGAATATCCATTTAACATCCCCGCTACGTACTACCCCTGTCTGTTCTTTTCCATTGTTTTCTGTTCTGTTTATGCAAATTTTCGCCACTTTTTGGAGCGGATGACAACGGATGGAGCCACCCCTGAAATTTTGCTTGTCCGCTGTGTTCTTTATGCATCCATTTTGCATCTGTTGGCCAGTGGGACCTAGCCTTAATGTCCTTTTGAGTTGTGGTGCTCAGAACTGGACACAAAATTCCAAATGGGGAAGCTAGGGAGAAAGTTTTGAAAGAGAGGCATTTACAAGGACCCTTATTCACCTGGTAACTCCATTAGGAGAAAGAAGCCTATCTTCCACTCATCCAAATTCTTCTAAAATCCCATTTTCTTCTGGAAGAATTGAAAAGCAAAATCTCTTTCCTCCAACCCAATAAGAACTGGAAGGAAAAAAAATGCAGGAGAATTTTCCAACTTGGTACCAGTGTTAATTCAAAATGTAAGAATCATGCATAGATCTTGCCTTGGTAGCAATAGAAAGAAAATTGCAAAGCTGATGGGAAGCAGCATCCATCCGAACTAGAATATTATTTGTTTTTCATTGCAAAACATGGAACGTATTTGCAAGTCATAAAAAGAAGATTGCTTTCCTGGGGCTTTCCCTGAATACCAGCTTAATTTATTATGCCAGGAAATATTGGGGCAGGGAGGTAAGGACATTACATCAGAAGGTGTTCCTTCAGCTACTCAGTGATAACAACTAAGCTATTAAATACATCTGCCCCCAAATTATTGATTTCACCACTTATTTCAGTGACAAGCAGTAGGGTGCTCTCATGACCCAATTACCTTGAGTAGTTAAGCTTGTTAAGACATCTGGAAGGAAGGAAGAAGTGTGGGATCGTTGCCTAGAGACTCCATGGAGTGGGGAGGGAGAATGTAAATATGACTGATTGGGGGGGAGGTGGGAAGAGATAATGAGGTTGCATTAGCAGAGCAAAAGCTTTTTGCTTTGAAGCCAATGGGGGTGAATAACATTTGCTGCGAGGAGATAAATAATCTGCATAGGAGCAAGCATGATTCTGCGTGTTCTGGTTACATTGCCAAAGCAAAGAGGAAATTAAGTCAGGGTTATCCAAGTGGCAATCTGAAAAGACAAACCATGTCAAGGCTTAGTTATGGTTATTGATGGAACTACAATCCTACAGTCCATTAAAGTGTTGGAAGAAATATCCACCTGGGTTCAGTTCCAAGTGGGGAGAAAGAACTGGAAACCTGGTAGCTGATTGGAAAGATGGTTTCATGGTAGACAGGACCACATGGGTTTGAGGTCCTGGTGCAGCTGAACACATGGAGTGGACAGTGAGTGTTATTTATACCCTCTCTTTGGGCCTTGCCCTTGAGCTTCCTGTTCCTGTGACAAGGACATGTATTCTATTGGTTGCTGTCAGACTCTGCTGTCTGAATCAAGTTTGGTTGAACCTTGGTCTGAGGTAATGAAGGGGCTTTCTTGCGCAGTTTCTATTGTGGCTGAATGGCTTTGCTCTGAAGGATAATCTCATCATCCTGGAGCTGAAGGTAGGGATGGGATTCTACTGATTCGGACCGGTAGAAGCGAACCAGATATTAAAGTTACAGCTGGTTCGCTGAACCAGTATTTCAACTGACTGGCTGGCCCCGCCCCTCCCACCCTTCCCCTCCCAAGAGTCTCCATGTGGCCCATTTTCAGTGGAGGTAATTGCAAGGTCTACGCGGAGGCCCTGGGAGGGGGGGAAATGGGCCTTCTGGAAGTCTGGAAATGGCCATGTTTCCGGCTTCCAGAGAGCCTCCAGAGCCAGGGAGAGGCCATTTTTACCCTCCCCGAGGCCTGGGGAGGCCTCTGGACCCCTGGGGAGGCCTTGGGAGGACAAAAACAGCCTCTCTCAAGCTCTAGAGGCCCACCAGAAGCTGGAAACAGGAAGTTATGGTAGGCCATACCCACCCATGGCCACACCCACCCAGCAACTGGGCAGGGAATCGTTTGCTGGGATTTTTAAATCCCACCCCTGTCTGAAGGTTTTTTGTTTTGTAGATAAACTGGCACTAAAATATCTGATGGAGACAGAGAGCTGGGGCTGAGTTTCTGTGTCCCTTAAGATTTCTATTTCTCTTTTAGGGGAAATATTCTGCCTTTTTAATATTTGCTAAAATATTTCATTCTTCTAGGAAATGAGTGGGTGCTAAATTTATATAGGAGAGTGTCTCAAGAGTGTCCAGAATTTGAAGATCTACCTCTCAGAGTCCCAAAGGTGGTTTTTCCAAAAGGCAACTGGGTTTATTTATTTTTTTATGTCTATGGAGAATCTCAGTCATCCAGATCATGGTTGTCCCAAATATGCTTTTTGGAAAGACAATTGGACTTTGTTTTTCCTTGAAGATGTTTCATTTCTCATCCAAGAAGCTTCTTCAGTTTTGAACGGGAGTAGCTTTTTGACTGAGAAACTAAATGTTTTCAAAGGAAAAAAACCAAGAAAGTCCAGTTATCTTTTGGAAAAAGCACCTTTGCCACAACCATGACCTGGATGATTGAAAATTTCCATAGGCATCTCAGAATCTGATTCTTAGAAGGTTGGACTGAGGTCAAGAGCTGTCTTCAGAAGCTACTGCTCTTGTTGGTGCCCCAAAACAAGGAAAAGAAAATCCAAGAAAATGCAAGGGAGCGTATTTTGGGAGTGGCAGGGTTTTCAGCCTTCACTTTTTCCTTTGGAGAACTTAGAAAAAAGTGATGGAAACGAGTGAGTTAAAATATCTCCAAAGAAACATTGCCCACCTCCTAATCTTAACAACCAAACAAAATGTAGATTTCAAGTTTTAAATGAAGCTAATATGTAATTCTACAAAGCAGGAAATGAAATCTTACTTCTTTCTCTGGTAATCTGTAGAAAATTGTGCTTTTTAAAAAAGAGCTATATCATCATCCAGCAGGTGCAGTGTTTGTAAAATCAGATCTGTAAAATTTCTACTAATTTTGCTTTTGGAAAAGTATTGAATCTATTTCTGGGGGAAAACAAGCATCCAATTATATATATCAAACCCTGCTGGCAAATCTGATCAGTATGCAGATATACAGAGCATAAACAGAACATAACTATCATCTTATTCCCTTCCAGAGAAACAGCACTGTGCAAAGTGCATAAAATAAGTAAGAAATAGTAAGCATTTAAAATTAAGCACTTAGAAAATGAAAGGAATGAGATACAAAAGAAATATAAATATTCATGCCTAATGGAGGAAATAATACTCTAAAAACAATTTATTTGATACATATGCATACGTAGTACATATACACATACATATACACAGATAATCCTATAACTACATTTATATGGACTACCTATACATATACAAAGAGTTAGGAGGAGCCTATTCTGAGCCAAGTCCAGCAAGTCTGGGCTGCAACAATCTAGATGACTACAAAATGGCAGCAATAAGTTTAAGTTCTCGATATCCCAGCCTCCATCTAGTGGGCTTTCTGATATGTTACAGTTCAGATCTAATACAGATAGTCCTTGACTTGCAACAGTTCATTTAGTGAGTGTTCAAACTTACAACAGCACAGAAAAAAGTGACTTATGATTGTTTTTCAGACTTACGACCATTGCAGCATCCCCTCGGCATGGGATCAAAATTCAAATGCTTGGCAACTGGTTTGTATTTATGATGGTTGTGATGTCCCAGGGTCGAATGATCAACTTTTGCAACCTTCTGACAAGCAAAGGCAATGGGGAAGTCAGCTTCCTTTAACAACCCGGTTACTAACTTAACAACTGCAAGGATTCACTTAACAGCTGTGGCAAGAAAAGTCATGTAAAATGGGGCAAAACTCACTTAACAAATGTCTCACTTAGCAACATAAATTTTGGGCTCAGTTGTGGTGATAAGTCAAGGACTACCTGTAACACTAACCCAAAATCACGCCTTTTCCTGGATTGCCCAAAAATCAAATTTTGGTTTGATCTCTAGGAGCATGGTTTTCAATATCCTTGTTCAGCCAAGTCTCAAGATCTAGGGTGTCAAACTCAATTTCATTGAGGGCCACGTCAAGGTTGTGACTGACCTCGGGGGGAGCCATAGTGGGCATGGTCGGGGGAAGCATGGCCAGCTCAATGTCATTTGTGTTGGGGGCACCTATGATGGCCAAGTGCTAAGGCAGGACTTCCCTCAGATGTTCCCTCACTCTCGTTATTATCTCCTTCCTTCCTTCCTTTTCTTCTTTTTCCTTCCCTTTTCATTCTCCTTCCTTCTTCTTTCCCCTCTTTCCTTACTTTTTCTTCTTTACTCAGAAAGCTCAAACTGCCCAAGGTGCTGCTGATACAGTTCTACAGAGGAATTATTGAATCTATCATCTTGCACCTCTGTAATGTCTGGTTTGGTTCTGCAACCTAACAGGACAGACATAGACTCCAGAGTGTAATTAGGACTGCAGAAAAAATAATTGCTACCAATCTGTCTTCCATCAAGGATCTGCATACTGCATGAATCAAAAAGAGGACTGTGAAAATATTTACAGACCCCTCACATCCCGGACATAAACTGTTTCAACTCCTACCCTCAAAATGACACTATAGAGCACTGCATCACAGAACAACTAGACACAAGAATAGTTTTTCCCCGAAAGCCATCATTCTGCTAAACAAATAATTCCCTCAACACTGTCCAACTATTACAAAGTCTGCACTACTATCATTATTAATCTTCTCATCACTCCTTATTACCCATCCCCTCCTACTTATGACTGTAGTATGACTTTAACTTTGTTGCTTCTTTTCTTACGATTTATATTGACTGTTTCCTAGTATGATTTGATTGCTTATTATACCCTATGACTATCATTAAGTGTTGTACCTGATGATTCTTGACCCTTGACGAATGTATCTTTTCTTTTATGCACACTGAGAGCATTTGCACCAAGACAAATTCCTTGTAAGTCCAATTACACTTGGCCAATAAAGAATTCTATTATTCTATTATACATTACTCACTTCCCATCTTTCCTCTTTTTCTTTCTCCTTTCCTGTCTCTTCTTGCATAATCAAATGAAAAAGGAAAAGCATTTATCCTTTTGTTTTGTCCTTAGTTTGTTTTGCTTTCCCTCTGCAAGTGAAAATGGAGAATGGGGGGATGTGTGTGGCTCCCTCCCCCCAGACTCCATTTTCAGCCATGATGGCCCCTGCAGCATCTGCCAGTGAAAATGAAACTCACAGGGGCCAAGGGCTGGCCCTTTGCTGTTTCAAGGGTGGCCCTGCAGGCAGGTCTAAGCACCCCATGGGCAAGATGTGGCCTGCAGGCCTTTAGTTTGACATCCCTGCTCAAGATTAGCCATGAATCAAGTAAAGCTTCCTTTTTTGAAAGCGTTAACCAACCCGCAAAAGACCCCAATGGCTTGCTTTGTTCCCTTTATGTGCATGAAATATTCCTTTAACCATCAATTATCAGTTTCACTGATAATTCAAACACCAAAGAACATTTGGCCTTGTGTGTGTGTGTGTGTGTGTGTGTGTGTGTGTGTGTGTGTGTGCTGTTCAGCTTCCTTCGGGTATTATCCCACGTCATTGTAGTGCTTTTAAAGTTGTAGCAACTTTACAAACAACTCCCATTCCTAGATGTACTAATCTACAGAAGACCAGATGGCACACTAGGACACACCATATACCAGAAGAAAACACACACCAACCGCTACCTCAACACCCAATCCCACCACTACCCAGCACAAATAAACTCCGTGGCCAAAACACTCATCACCAGAACCAAACACCTGGCAGACAAGACACATATAAAGATTGAACTATGCACCCTAACTAAAGTACTGACAGCCAACGGCTTCCACAAAAACAAAATCACCAGCTTGATCCACAAAAACACACTAAGACAGAATAGAGACCTAGAAGATCAACAGATCTATGGAACAGCTGTCCTGCCCTACATAAGAGGTACCACAGACAAAATCAGTAAGATTCTACACAGGCATCACATCAAGACTGCCTTCAAAACAGACAAAAAAATAGCAGCCATCCTGAGGAACCCCAAAGACAAAATTGACCTGGAAAACCAAGGCATATACGAAATTCCCTGTACATCATGCCCGGCCACATACATTGGACAGACCAATAGAAGAATAAGTACCCGCCTAGATGAACACAAAAATGCAGTAAAAAAGCTGGAACACCCCTCCTCACTAGTCCAATACATGAAAACCACAGGTCACAACATCAACTTCAATGGCACTAAAACCCTAGCCACTATAGAAAACCCCAACCACAGAATCATCAGAGAAGCCATAGAGATTGAAAAAAGACCTGACAGCATGAATAGAAGAGATGATTCCACCAGACTGTCAATCATTTGGAAGCCTGCACTCTCAAATAGAAAGATCTCCATGCCACAAGCCAGGCAAACACCTGGGCAAAAACAGACTCCCTCTGATAGCTCCAACCCAAACACCCCCCCACCAGGCACCCAGGTGAAACCCAGCTTGCTAATGAATAGCAGCTTGCTAATGAAGAGCAGCCGTCCCTTCACACGGAGCCAAGCTGCACTGAAAGCCTCCAACACAAGAACAGAGTGTTGCCAGCCAATCAAAGCCACAAAACAGACAGAAGAAACCAGAAACACCAATCAATCAAACTCCAAGTCCAATGAACACAGATCCAGGCTCCCAGCCAATCAGAATGGACCAGCCTCAAAATTGAAACCAGGCAGATGAGATTCTGCTGAAACGTTGCTACAACTTTAACAGAACTACAATGACGTGGGATAATACCCGAAGGAAGCTAAACAGCACACATGTAAGTACCCGCGAAAGCCTAAGAAAACATATATATATATACATATATACATATATACATATATATATATATTGCAGTTTCAATTTACAAGAAACCCAAAGAGATAGAAGCATGAATGAGACGGTGAACTGACTATGTAAAAAGAAAAGAAAAAGAAAAAAAACCATGAAGGATCACTGAAACTTATTAATCTGTCGAATATTCGGTGAAGGAGGAAATGATAAGCCTACAAAGAAATGACAACAAAGACAGCAAAAGATTACGCAGTGCCTTTGTGACATGCAAGATGAGAGATGATTGAAATGGAGGGAAGGCCTTTTTTGAGCAAATGCATCATGAGGTAGAATATACAAAAATTATCTCTGCATTCTTGCGTTATGGAAAATATGTGAGTGCAGGGAAGGAGCTAGTGCAGAAAGAAGATCTCATTGTCAATTGCATTAGATACAGCATTGAAATAATGATGTGCAAGTTTCAGTACCAGCCCCAAAAGACTTTTCATTCAACATCCAGACAGCTTCTCAGTGATTCTGATACTTGGTAAGTACAATGCAATTCAACTTAATGGTTGCAGGATAAAGTAGAAGTGGCAAAATACAGAAGGGAACTGACTTGTGAATAAGATTAAACTTTTTTTTTAAATAAAATGCACTTTTTAAATTCTCTTTTTGCTTTGACCCACACCCACTTATTGGTTATTCAGAATAACAGAGTTGGAAGGGACTTTGAAGGTCTTGTCATCCAACTCTCAAGTAGGAAATCATATACTATTTTAGACAAATGGTTGTTTAATTTCATCTGAAAAACCTCTGGTGTTGAAGCATCCACAATTTCTGGAGGCAAGTTGTTCCAATGAGTAATTGTTGCCACTGCCAGGAAATTTCTCCTTAGTTCTTGGTTGATCCTCTCCTTGATGAATTTCTATACACGGCTTCTTGTTCTGTTTTTAGGAGTTTTGAATAATAGGTTGATTCCCTCTTCTTTGTGGCAGCCCCATAGATTCTGATCTCATGAGCCTCTTAACTCTGCTATGTAATTAATCCAACTCTCGAAACTCTCCCAGAAAATTAATGCATCCATGACTTAAGTAATATCGATAACAGGAAGGTGTTCTTTGCACACTAAATTACTGCTTAATAGAGATGTGCAAAATTCATCAGTCCAGGATAACAGATAATTACAGTTGGAAGGGACCTTGTAGGTCATCTAGTCCAACCCCCTGCCCAAGTGGGAGACCCTTCACCATTTCTGACAAATGGCAGTCCAATCTCTTCTTGAAAGCCTCCAGTGATGGTGCTCCCACAACTTCCGAGGGCAACTTCTGTTCCATTGGTTGATTGTTCTCACTGTCATAACGTTTCTTCTTATTTCCAGGTTAAATCTCTCCTTGTTCAGTTTCCATCCATTATTCCTTGTCTGGCCTATAGGAGGTTTAGAAAATAGCTTGACCCCTTCCTCTCTGTGGCAGCCCCTCAAATATTGGAAGACTGCTTGCTATCATTACTCCCTTGGTCCTTCTCTTTACTAGACTAGCCAAGCCCAGTTCCTGCAACCGTTCGAAAAGAACATTCTACTTATTGTCAGAGAAATCTGCTTGTCTCCAGACCATACCCTTCCAGGTCGAGGGGGTGGATGAGAAGGAGAGTTCAGATGTCAGTCATCTGAATTCAAGGTGATCTGATAGATGATCCAGCTCCCAACAGTCTCTTTCATCCAAATATCATATCTAAAACATCTCAAGCCCCTTCTGGTTTAGAGGATTTGCTTCTGGAAGCCACCAATTATCTCCAGAATAAAATGACTTGGAAGAGATTTGATAGTCTGGAGGGGAATAGAACATTCTCTTCCATGACTGACAAATTTTGCACACTTCTGTTGTCTAAAAGATAACCATCTACAGTAACAAAATAACAGAATAGAATTGGTGGCCTTCTAGTCCAACCCCTTACTCAGGCAGGAAACCCTACACCAGGGGTGTCAATCTCAAGGCCCACAGGCCAGAGCTGGCCTGTGGGCTGCTTATCTCTGGCCTGGAAATAGCAAAAGAGTGGTCCACAGTGCCTTTGGCAGCTAAAACAGGGCACGGGGGGAGGGGGGCTCCTGCAGCACTCTACCAGCCAAAAAATGGAGTACAGGAGGCCATGCACGCCCTCCCGCAGGCCCATTTTGGGTGCTGCAAGAGGTGTCTTTCCTTTCTCCTCCTCCCACCAGCCAGCCCGTGGAGAACTACAATGCTGATCCAGCCCTTGAAGAAATCCAGTTTGACACCCCTGCCCTACACCATTTCAGACAAATCGTTGACCAATCTCTTCTTAAAAACCTCCACTGTTGGAGCATTCACAGTCTTCAGGATTTTCCATCCATATTTGGAAAGTCAGGAAACTGAACCTGAGACCATCTTCACCCAAAATATTATTTTACCACAAATATTATTTTGCCACAAAAGCAGTTGCTCTTAAACTTAAAAGCAGTGTAGAACGGGGTCCCCAACCACTGGGCTCCGGACCGGTACCGGTCCATGGATCATTTTGTACCGGGCCGCAAAGAATGAATAATCGTAATTAAAATATATAATTTTATATTTGCTAAAGCTAAGAAGCCCTTTACTGTTGGGGAAGAATTGATTTTGCCGGTCCTTGAAAAAGTGTTTCTGCGTGAAACTGGTCCCTGGTACAAAAAAGGTTGGGGACCACTGGTGTAGAAAACAGTCTATTCACCCAGTTTTCTATATATTAGAAAAGGAAATGGGGGAAAATACTCTGCAATTTTTGATATGAGACTTGACAAAAATTGCTCTTTAATTGAAGCTGGGAAAGAAATTGTTATGAGTTCCAGGATTCCTGTTCCCACTTCCCCTGCCATTAAAATGCAATTAAGAGCACAGAATTCATGCATTATATGTAAAAATGAAAAGTATATAGCATTCCAACATTAGTATAACATAGTATATCATCCTACTGAGCGTACAAAGAAATAGTATCTCAGTTTCTCTTCCATGCCTTTAATTCAATAATTACTTAATTGCCTGGAAAAGACACAGTTGGGAAATGTAATAGTATTACTTTCAATCCTATCTAGGTAACTTGGAAGCTCTGTATAAAATAGATACATGAATAACAGAACAGAATAACAGAGTTGGAAGGGATCTTAGAGATTTTCTAGTCCAACCTCTTGCACTGCAGGATGCTCTCTAAAAGTATGCAAATGACTAGCTGTCTGCAAGGAATATAAATCATTCCATTCCACACTATCATGTCAGAGTTGAAGAAGCTTCTTGGATGAGAAGTGAAATGTCTTCAAAGAAAAAAAACAAGAAAGTCCAATTGCCTCCTGATAAAGCACTTTTGGGACTGGAGAAAACAGATACGTTGGGAAAAGTTAGCCATAAAAGGAAACCAGGCCATCAAAGAACACGGTGGCTGGACAGTATCAAAGCTGACACCTACCAGAACACAGAACAACTCAAAAAAAGTAGTGCAAGATTGGAAGATGTGGCGAGACCTGGCCCTTAGAATCGCCAAGGTTCAGACACAACTGAATGGATAACATCATCATCATCAAAAGAATGATTCTTTCCCCACTCTTAACTGATGAGTTGCTGTTCCCCATTTGCAAAAGGAAAGAGTGTATCATTAAAAAGCACAATTTTGAGAGGATTGGAGTTCATTAAATCTTGCTTCTTTATACTTTGCATTTAGCTCAAATATAATTGCAATGCTGCGTGAGCTGGTATGGATTGCTAATACGTTGGTAATTGAAAAGAAGCAGGAAAAGTAAATAAGAACGTGGTCACTATTAAATTCCTAGCCAAGCAAAACTTTTAATTCGGTGGAAACATTAACATATTTAATTGCATGCTGGTATCAAAGATAGGATACCATTTTTCCTATTTTACAGACCAGGGAACTGAACCTAAGAAACAATGATACACCACTAAGCCAAAATAATACAGCTATACCAAGAAAATAACATTATTTTGCAAACTTCCAATGCAAAGTCAAGGGATAGTGAAACTGTCATGCTTTGTAAGCCCCAAAACTCAAAAAGCAAGCCACTCTTATTCCCCATATACTTCAAAATCTTCAACCCCTTTTATACTTCCAACTTCATTAGGAAAAACATACTATCTCTCTTGCTGAAGATACCTCAGTGCTGTTTTAATGCAGTTCATTTTAGCACGAATGTCCAATGATGCAGAAAACATTTCCAAAATTAGCTGATATTGAAACTGAAAGCTTTAAGAAGTCATTAGGCAGTCAAGAGTCTGGGGCTGAAATAACTTTTTAATGCCTAAAATTAGCATCTTTAAAGACTCCAATGCCTGTAACATTTAACTTTCTGTTTAATGTGCTGTTCAAAAAGACGCAGGGACAGAGCAATGTTACTGCCCCTGGCTGTTAACAACAAAATGACCACTGTGGCAATGGTCATACTACATCCCAATATCTCAAATTCATTCTTGGCAATCAAGCAAGGAGCATCTCACATTTTGTGCTCCAAAGCAGAGAGGACAACAGTATCAACTCTGAAGCTCTTCACTGAAATTAAATAATGCTGAAGCAACATCTATCTTGGAGTATCCTGTGGTTCCTACTAATTTGGATGTTCTAAACTTTAAATCAATGGGCATTTATTAAAATATTTAATTGTCAATCGTTCTCACATTCTTGACCTCTGCCTAAAACTAGTTTTTCCAGTGCCATTTTAGAAAAGACCTACCTAGTAGTTACAAGAAAGGAAGATAAGTTGCAAGAATTCCAGTGACTGAAAATATTTCCCAACATACGGCTGATATATTCCCAACAGAAATTGGGGTGGAGTCTTTCTCCTTCCCTTTCCTTTTTTATGCTTCCTTACTATGAACTGGTTAACTTTATTTATTTACAACGTTTATATCACTGTCAGGTCCTTTGAATCACAATGATGGAGCTTGTAGGTGGAGATATGTATTACTGTCCGCAGATTCTTTAACAGTCAAGAAATTGAACACTACAGTCAAATGACTCTTTATCTATATGGTAAATTAAAAGTGATAACATGAATGCAAAGCTTAATTATCTCCTTTGTAGGGCAAATGATAAGAATATATCCCCAGTGGGGTGATCAATACACGATCAATTTGAAAAACGCATTCGAATTTGCAACCTTGATGCATTAAATGGATGTATTAAACAGTTGCCATATGAGATATTAACAAAAGTGAATTCCTTCATAGAATAGGAGGTTGGGCTAAACGGGTCTTCTAACTGTTATGATCTTATGAACTTTCATAATCCTATGTCAGGATTAAATTATATTCTTGATTTGGGTTGCTTGCTTGCTTGCTTTTTATGCCCAATTCTACACTCTCAGAGGAGAAAGCAAATACATTTGAACACAATAATGATTTTCTAATTACATTGGTATCTTTTGGTTAAAAAAAAAAACATACAAATACGCAAAATCCAAAACGTAAAAAGCAAATTCTAGCTTGCTTGCCAATTTAGACCAAAATAGCTCTCTGCTTTAGGTCATTAAGTAAGATCCATCAATTAGGATGCATTAAAATAAGATGCTGTTTAAGCTTTTAATCTTATAGTTTGATTTATTCACATGCTGTTTTTTTTCAGGGTTTTATATTCCAACCAATTTTGACTGGATTATATCAAACAATAAATACAGGTAGTCCTCAACTTACAACAATTCATTTAGTGACTGTTCTAAGTTACAATGGCACTGAAAAAGTCACTTATGACCATTATTAACACTTATGAACATTGTAGCATTCCCGTGTCACATGATTTACATGTGGTTGCTCGACAACTAACTCACATTTATGATAGTTGCAGTGTCCCAGGGTCATGTGATCCCCTTTTGAGCTCTTCTAATGAGCAAAGTCAATGGGGAAACCAGATTCCCTTAACAACCATGTTATTAATTTAAGAATTGCAATGATTCACTTAATAAATGTGATGAGATAAGTCATAAAATGAGGCAAAACTCACTTAACAAATTTCTCAGTTAATAACATAAATTGTAGTTGAAAGTTGAGGGCTACCTGTACACAGTCTTGAAAGATGATTTCCTACTCAGTGACTTGCAATAATCCAGCTGTGAGGTGACAGGGTAGGAATTAACTACTGTACACAAAGCTCTCTGATCCAGAAATGGGTGCAATTGGCATCCCACCTGTAATTTACAAGAATCAGAAATTGTGAGTCTAACAGGAACCCACAAATTGCAAGTTCGGGTAGCACAACTCCATCCAAAGCTGAAGATAATTATTCAGGGAGTTTAGTTGGCTTTTGAATCTACACAACTTTGCCAAGGCTCAGTCTGTTCCAATGTCCCATAGCCAATGTGATGACCCAGGGCATGCCACAAAGGCAATACAGTCAGTTAATCAATAAGAATCCCTTTATTAACTCCAACTTTGCCCCCAATGTCCTGGTTACCTTCTGACTGGAGAAAAACTCTCCAAGGAACAGCCTTTGACTGCAGAGAATCAAGTCGAAAATGTGGTCAACGATAACTATAACCATAAGTCCAATCAAGGCAAAATGAGATAATTAGTCTGACAGGGCAGGAGCAAGAATTCCAGACATGAAGGCACGACAATAACTCAACATGCCCACAACACAGATAAGCAAAGTCAACACAAGATAAACTCATGTTTGCCCCCAGCAGCTGCCGCACTCAGCATACATTTCTTTTAAACTCTCTTCCCAGCTATGTCTAATGAAGGGAATCAGGGCCCTTTCTTCCCCCATAAGCCACGCAACCCATGTTGCTCTCTTCTCCATTCCTCCCTGCGTGCCCTAGGATGAAGAGAGGGTGGGACAGGGTCTTTCTCTGAATTCCATCTCTCTTATTCTACCTCTCCCCTGCTCTGCTTTGCCCAGCCAGACTTTGCCCTTCCCCAGTTTCCTCCACAGCCACCAGAGCTAGACTCCCACTCCCTGTCAGCTGCTTGTCTTCCTACTCGGATTCAGACTCTGATGGGGGCATGACAGCCAGTGTTCCAATTTGGATTGTTTTGATTTAAAGTCAAAGTAAAACTTATTTCCATCTCAATTATGAGACATAGGCGTATGCACTGCATCTGCACAAATCACCTCAGATACGAAAAGATGAATAAACACGGGATTCTATTTAATACGTGACTGTGGCTCTCTTGTCTTCATTGCCATACGAAACTGCAAAATAACGATCACCCTGGAATGAATAAGATGGTGCAGTGGTTAGAATGCAGAATTGCAGGCTAACTCTGCCGTCTGCCAGGAGTTCAATCCTGACCAACTCAAGGTTGACTCAGCCTTCCAATCCTTTTGGGGTTGGTAAAATGAGGAGCCAGTTTGTTGGGGGCAATATGTAAACCGCTTAGAGAATGCTGCAAAGACAGTGGTATATAATTCTAAATGCTATCGCTATAAGAAAGTCTGTCATAATAAGGGAGACTTTGTAAATCCATTGAACACCCAGCCTTATAATGAAAAAACTAGACTTGTTGAGAAAAAAAGACCAATTACCAATTTTAAAAAGGAAAAGATGCTACTTCTTTAGAAAAAGACAACGAGGCAACAAGTAAAGCAACTGACAATATTGATGACAGATGCTTTTTATAGTGAATGGATGTGAAGGAATGAGACATAAAACTGGATATTCTATCAGTGACTGAACAATGATGTAAACTCATGGAAGAAAAGCAATTAGAATCACGTTAATGCAATTGTAAGAACTCACATTGTGACGGTAGAAAGGATCTACTTTTGTAGGGTATTTGTCAAACTGTAAAGGGATTGAAATACAAACTCATTACATTACATCTTGTCGGGAGAGGAGAAGATAACACACTTTTTTTTTCATTTTGTGAAGTTTTGATTTTTTTAAAGAATGTGCCTATTAGTTTTGATACATATTTTATAGATATTGATGAGGGTTAGAAGGATAATAAACTCAAGATGGTAGCCACAACCACAGTATCAAAGACCCACCTTTTAAAATGTGTATTTCATGAAGCACATAAAAAAAAAAAAAAGAACAAAGCTTCAAGTGCCAGTTATAGTCATTGTTGTGGTTTTTTTTTTTTATGCTTCACACACACACAAACCCAACTTAAGATGCCTCTCAATATAAACCACAGCAGAAACTTCAAAAGAACAAAAGCAAAACAAGTCCCTGGAAGTTAAGAAGGATCAGGAACTAGCAGTCATAAAGCAAAATAGATCAAGAAAAATACAGATAACAAATTTTCAGGTATGAAATAAACAAGCAAAGATTAGACATTCTGTTGCTCTGATGCCTTAACCTTTCATCCCTCACTCATCATTTTACAGCATCTTCACTTTTTGCTGGATTTGGTTTATGAAGACAGCAGGTAGGGTTTTTTAAAAATAATAATAATAAAAGTAGTGATAATACCAGTAGTATTACTGGTTGGTATTCCTCGACTTACAATAGTTCATTTAGTGACAATTCAAAGTTACAACAACCCTGAAAAAAGTGACTTATAATTATTTTCCACATTTACTGCAGCATCCCCATGGTCACATGATCAAAATTCAGATGCTTGATAACTGACTCAGATTTGTGACAGTTGCAGTGCGGTCCTAGGATCATGTATACCTCTTTTACAATCTTTTGACAAGCAAAATTAATGGGGAAGCCAGATTCACTGAACAGCCATGTTACTAGCTTACCAACTACAACGATCCACTTAACAACTATGGCACGAACAGTCATAAAATGAGGCAAAATTCACTTAACAAGTGTTACTTAATAATAAAAATTTTGGGTTCAATTTTGGTCATAAGTCGAGAACTACCTGTAGTAATAATGGTGAGATTCAAAATTCTACCCATCCTGCTAATATTTACCTCACATTTCTCAATCATCTCTGTGACAGTTCTAATTCTGTTAACACTTACCCAAATGGAATTTCTGATCAGAGTGACCAAGATTATTTATATTAATTTAAATTTAATAATCAATAATTTAAATTTAATAATTTATTAAACATGTTGCCCTCTCGACAATAAAATAATAGAGATAGACATAGAGATAGATTAGGCCTAAATATAGAAATACTACAATATCGTAATACTGTAAATAAAGTGAAGCGTAAGAAGGAAGACTGACAATTCACTGTATTCTTTCCCCCAGTGGTTCATTTTTATTTAAATCTTTATTTAAGGCAATAAAGATAAATAAATAAAATTTATTTATTAATTCCCTTTATTCAAAGACACTATATGACATCATTGCCAAATGGTCACATTCCCACATTTTCGGTATTTTTTTTACCAGGTCTGAATTGTGAGATTGCAATAAACATAACAGTGGCCTCAGAGTGGGATATGAAATTGGGACTTTTACACCTTTAATTAAAAGGTTCCATTACAATATGATAAATACCTCTATTTTGTTTTAAAAGAAAAACATTCATTAAAGTCTGCCTCTCACTTACAGCAAATAAAAACAAGGGAAATATTAAGCTGATGAATAAATAGCCAGAAATTTCATGTAGAAAACTTTCCATACACATCAAAAATGGTACTTATTCAGTGAGATTTTCCTCATGCTCATTATCAGAGATGCTAGAAATACATAGGGTATAATTTAGCTATGTGACCAATTGAAACTTCAGCCCTAGAACCAAATTACTGCCGTAAAATATCCAGGCAATTCTATGGGGCATTTGTTATAGTTTTGCCCTAATCATCCTTAGATGTGTACTTGTTTTAATGGTTGCACTACTTTTATGTTTGGTTTTCATTCTCTACTCATCACCCAGATCCAAAATTGTGAAGTGGGTGGGAATATTAATTATATAACTATTTTTCTTTGCACATAAGTGTGACTAATGTTTCTCATGATTGCAAAATCAAAAAGTTAAATTACCTATTAAATTACGAATACCAGATCTGGGCTGCCAAATCTATATACATGGGAGTCCCTTTACCCCAAGATCCTTCCCCACTGCAAAAGGGAACTGTCCAGAGGGTCCCAAATGCCTTTCAGTCTTTTCTCCCATGACTCCACAAATATCTTTGCTGTTGTGATTATTATTTGTAGCTGTCATGATATACTTTGCAACAAAAGAAGTCTGCGCGCTACTTATCCTCACATTTCTGCCTGGATTACGCACCATGGGAGGTGCTGGTGTTGGCATGATGGCTGTTGGAGGGATGGCGTGAGGAAAAGGCGTGAAGGTATGCTGGTGCGTATGTTGGTGTGTGTGCTGGTGTTGGTGCTGGTGTTGGTGGAACTCGGTCCTCAGGTAGGGTGGTGGGCCCAACGAGGCGCCACGATCGGCGCTCTGGGAAGCCAGAAACCGAGTGTTCAGCTCCTGGCGGAGAAGATCTTGCTCTGGAAAGGAAGACAACATCATGAAAGTCTCTCCTTTCCTCCTTTAAGACGTCTTATGCATCATTCCAATCATCGCCAACTCTGAACAATGTGCATGCCTAATTCTGTAAAGAAGGCTAAAAATAGACATCAGAATCTTTAAAATAACAGCAAAGGAGAAAGCAACTCACAATTGTACACAAAGGAATAGTATGAGAAACCCAAAGTTTATTCCCTACCCTCCAAAACTATTGAAAAGTCAGGTTTTGATGACCTTCATAAAACCTAGTAAGGTTGAGACCATATGGATCTCAGTAGGGATCAATGGTGCGATTGAACCGATGTAACAACCAGTTTGGTGATTGCGTGCTTTGCGCACAGGCACACCATTTTAAAAAGGCCATTTTCAGCTATAATACTTACCTTCTACTGCAGCCCCAATGAGTAAAACAGCTGAGGCACGGCAAAACTGTTCTGCCGTGTGAATCAGCTATGCTCCAAAACAAGGAAATAAAGCAGAGGAAAGAGCAAGGCCAGGTGGGCAGGGCCATATGGTCACCAGAACAACTGGTTCACCTGAACTAGTCTGAAACCGAATCAGAATCTCCCCCAGGTAGGGATGTTATTTCAAGGTCATCAAAAGACTCCATTTTCTCAAAATAAGGTTCAATCTTATCTTATTGGAAGGAGAAAAACAAGTAACACAGCCAAAACCTGGGCTATCTTCCTTCCATTGATTTCTCCTTATTGCACAGAGGATAATTTAGAGATGTGCAAAGTCAGGGACATCCATGGGAGGTTGATGACATCAGAATGTATGACCCAGGCAATCAAAACCCTGAGTCTTTTTACATGTGTGATATATAGGAAGGGAGGGAGGGAGGAAGGGAAGGAAGGAAGAAAGGTGGGAAGGAGGGCATAGAGCAAGGAAGGAAAGGGAAAACATGGAGAGTGGGAGGAAGGAAGGGAGGGGGGGAGGAAGAGTATAGAGCGAGGAAAGAAAGGAAAAACATGAAGGGTGGGACAACTCAAGGTGGCTTACAGGATATAAAACCTCATATAAAAACAATAAAATAAATAAAAGAACAGTCATATAATAAATTAATATAATAAAACCACCACCCACCCCAGCGATAGCACCTCACGCGAGCAATTTAATGGGCTCCATCCTGCTCTGGGTTCCCTAGGCCCGCTGGCAGAACCAGGTCTTTAGCGCCTTCCGGAAGAGTTTTAGAGAGAGGGGGCCAGAGAATACTCTGAGGGAATGATGTTCCAGAGAGAGGGAGCCACCACGGAGAATGCCTTTCTTCTGGGTCCCACCAGGTGTAATCTCCCTAGGGGATGGGACCCGCAACATTCCCTGCCTCCCCGCTCTAATGTGTCAGGTAGATGTGACTGGCAAGACACAGTCCCTCAGATAACCTGAGATACCAATACCTTGATTAAAACGAGCAAATAAATTAGGATTTGACCCAGCAAGTGATGCTTTCTTTCTTACCTGAGTAAGCAGTGCCAGCGGGATGAGCTGGAACTTGTAATGTCCCCGATGTCAGAGGAGGAGGAGGAGGCAATGCCGTGGGAGGGGCAAACATATTGGGGTGATGGGTGTGATTAGAAGGCTGGAGGACAGGTGTGAAGTTATGAAGGGGGCTGTTATTGGGTAAAGAGAGAGGGAAGGGGGATGCTGAGGGATGATGAGCTATGGGGGGATGAGGCGGAGGGGGAGGAGGGGGTTGACTTTTGGCTGGGGTGCTGCTTCTGCTGCTGCTGTTTGTGGGGAAAGATGCAGAAAGGAAGATGTTAGCAAATGCACAGAAAGGAATTATCCAGTAGGGAAGGGCAGATCCACAAGCCCTCCCATTGCCACACAAAGAGAACAAGTCTTCTTCCCAAAATACAGGTGGTCATCGAATTACAACAGTTTGTTTAGTGACTGTTCAAAGCTAGAACAGCATTGTGTGACTTATGTTTCAGGCTTACAACCACTGCAGAAAGGTCATGTGATCAAAATTCAGGCAATTGGCAACTGGCTCATATTTATGATGGCTGCAGTGTCTTGGGGTCACATAATCACCTTTTGCGACCTTCTGACAAGCAAAGTCAATGGGGAAGCCAGATTCACTGAACAACTGCATTACGAACTGAACAACTGCAGTGATTCACTGTGGCGAGAAAGGACGTAAAAAGGGGCAAAACTCAATTTGGGCTCAATTGTGATCATAAGTCAAGGAGTACACATATTCTCCACATCA
The DNA here is from genome assembly GCA_015471245.1 of Laticauda colubrina. Lineage (NCBI taxonomy): Eukaryota > Metazoa > Chordata > Lepidosauria > Squamata > Elapidae > Laticauda > Laticauda colubrina. Next base: position 19,693,184 of record BLBF01000036.1, on the reverse strand, counting down.
GATCAGAATCTCCTAATCCAGTGACGGAGAACCTATGACACGCATGTCAAAGATGACATGCCGCAACGTTTTGGGTGATGCACCAGCATTCACCAACACCTGGCAATAACTATTGTCAAAAGCACACCGGGTTCTCACACAATTTTCAGAGGCTGTGAAAGGCACATGAGAATGAGGTGTGCTCTCGCACGGTCTCCGAAAATTGGGCAAGAATGGGGCACGATTTTGCAGTTTTTGAAGGTTGCAGAGGCTGTGGAAGAACGTTCTCTGATTGTTTCAAAGGCAAATGCCTTGTGGGACCACAACACCCTTGAGTAGGCTACAAGGGCCTGTCAACAGAAGGAAAAGACTGAAATTAATCGCCCCACAGCAGATCCTGGGGAGCACTTGGGCTGTGAGGGCAAATTGTGCCATTATCCAAGGCTCACATGGCACAAAGCAGCCTTTTGTGTGTGGCAGTCATGGCACAAGTGTGGAAATAGAGATCTGGGCCTCCACTTCAGGCCCTGTCTTGCCACTGCCATTGAGTACCACTGCTCAGAGTGGGCTAGGGTGGGGGGAGAGGAGATTGAGAATTATTCCTCTTTTGTTTGGGAGGGGGTACGAGACACCAGCAGTGCCAAGTTCGGCATTTTCCAAATTTTTGACACACCAAATCCAAAGGTTCATCATCACTGGCCTAATCTGTTGTCCACGAAACGTAGCCTGAGGTTCCCTCATCCCACCAAGTGAGATTTAGAGATTATCATATTATTTTTATTTATTAAATTTGTTTGCCGCCCATCTCATCACAAGGTGACTCAGATTATGGCTAGGCTTCCCCTTTTTGCTAAAGTTATCGTTCTAGCCTGGTTGCCTAACAAACCAACATGTTCCTGCTTCCACAAAACCCCAAGCCATGCACCATGTATAAGCTATAATGGCTAGGTTCGGCTAACAAAGTAAGTTTAGGGACTGATAGACACTTGAGCAGTTTTGAGAGCATGCCATAGCTGTTCTCACAAAATGGCTGCCTTGATGGATAAGATCAGTCCCTAAACACTCATTTACTAGAATGCCAAATTCAGACCTTCCCCAGCAGGCATTTAATTTTCTCACCTTATCTGACTTCTTCTTAGGGAAAAGGGCCGTAACTTGTAAAGAAAGCACAAGCCATATCCACCTGCCTTTTGATTTCTGAACATCTCTTGGGTCTACATGAAACCCAGATATTTTATTGGAAATATATATGGATAAAGGTTGATACTTGTCTGAGCCACGAGTCAATTTCCTTTTTTTTTTTTTTTTTTTTTTTTTTTTTTAAATCTGAAATTGAGGAGCGCAAGAAATTGATAAGAGGCTATGGAAGATGTTGGTACACATCTCTGGGTTTCATTAGCAGAGGTGTGAGGGATACTGTCTAATTATTTAGTACTTGATTTTCTTGCCTGATTAATAGTCTCTCCCTAACACTTGACACAGCAAGAGCCTTGCTGTACTTTTAGTCCTTTAAACTGCAAACAACAGTACTGGAAACTGGTACCTCTTTCGCTTTTTGTCTAGTCTCGGTTTCCAGAGTTGGCCCAGAGTTTTTGGATTATGGAAGATAATGTTATTTATAATTTGTTGGCTGCCTTCCAATTGTCCCACAGCACTCACCCAAATAAGGAGCCTGGTCCCTTTTCAAGAAATGTCAATATCTCTACTTTTACAACACAGTGGATGAACTGTTGCTTGGAAAAAAGCCCAGCGTGATCCTCACCTCAAGCTGTTGAGGCTTAAACTGCTGCTGTTGTAAGTCGACAACTGTTGTGCAAGGCTATGGGAGGGAGGACGCAGCTGAGAAGGTGGAAGGTTTGGATGGGCCGGCTGCCCAGGAGAGGGAGGTCTCAGTGGATGTTGTATTTGGGAAGGAGGAACGGTGGGAAACTGGGCCTCTTCCAAAGCTGATTGTTTCTCTGGGGCTTCTGAATAGGAGGAGCGAGCAGGGCGGACAGCAGCAGGCTCTGGAGAACGTGCCTCCGTTGGTGGCTCCAAATGAGGTGGGACCAAAGGCTGAGAAACTTGAGGACAAAGATCCTGAGGCACAACAGGGTCAAGTGATGGCTCTTTTCCACCGTCCTGACTCTTCTCTTGGCTCCGTTCTAATCCTGATATTTTGGGGAGAGCCAAAGACCTGGTCTCTTGATCTTCATTTTCTGTTAGTGTAACAACTCCTAAGTCTGTATCTAGAAACAAAAACATCAAACACATTTTTAAAAAGATGGTTGGTACAATAAGGCAAACTACACATACTCTGAAGCTACACTTTAGCATGATAGGTGAACAAACTAGAGTGACTGTGTTGAATTTATATTTACTGACAAAGAAATAAAGGGAGACTGGTATAGATTTGTTGCAAAAGTGATTGCCTACAAAGGCTCCTGGATTGGGGCTGAAAGGCAAAAGTAGAAACAGTATGCTCTGTCCCATATTTGGGTAGACCAGGTTGCTCTGATATCTATCTATATCTATCTAAATCTATATATCTATATCTATCCATCCATCCACCGGTCTGTCTGTCTGTCTGTCTGTCTGTCTGTCTGTCTGTCTATCTATCTAAACCACTTAGAATCTGACTGATTTTCTATTAATGTTTTACATCCTGATAGAAAAACTAACTACAAAAAGCTAACCATTTGCAGCCTGACCTTTCTTTATGAGAGAAGATGAAGGATCAACACCAACCATCCCCGACATGTTTACCAGTGAGAATTAACAAAGCCAAAACGGTTTTTGAAAACAAGAGTACAAATATATTAAGCAATAAAATTAAACACTTCATGTGAAGAAGTCCAATGAAACTCTTTGTTTACCACCACAAGTGACTCAAAGATGAATGTCAATTGCGAGAGCTTCTCGGGTTCAGAGTATGGCATCAAAAGAATGAAGGCACTCTTCCTTATGATTATTTTTTAAGCCTCCTGAGATGACAAATTGAGATGACTCAATCCTTTCGGTGCCAATGGAGCTTCAAAAGCTTTCCTAGATTATCTCCAAATAAACAACACTCCTGCAACATATACCACTGAAATTAACAAGCTGTGTGTGACAGCCAAGGAAAGCTTTTGAAGTAGTTGAGCGGAACCTCTTGAAGGACACTTAAGATATGGGGAATTTTACTCATGCCAGGACATTTTATGGTGCTTGCCTATTTGTTTACTTATTTATTTATTTGCTCATTCACAAAATCATAGCTTTGGGTCAGCTTGCAAAATCAAAATGATACAAAACAAGAATTTAAAAAAAGAATCCTGAAGAACAATCCCAACAAAACAATCAAAATACCACCAAAGGGTGCATCATTCATGGTACCCCAAGACTGTGGGAACAACCAGCTCTTGAGAGCACATTTAAACAAGAGTTAAAGTGAGAGCCATGTGAATCTCAGGGTGAATGTTTCCTGAGGAGAGATATCATGACACAGAAGAACAGATTGTTGAGTCCCACCAGATAGTACTTTCTAACTGATGGAACCAGGAACACGCCAAGTGTGTCAGAATGTATGGCTTGGGCAAAAGTTACAAGGGATCCCTCAAAGGAGAATATTTGTAACTTGGGGTTCAAATGAGGGGTCCTTGGTGCTGGGGTGGATTCAAATTTTTAAACAACCGGTTCTGTGGGCGTGGCTTAGGTGGTGGGTGTGGCTTGGTGGTCATGTGAATGGATGGACATGGCTTGGTGGTCATGTTATTGGCTGGACGTGGCCAACTCAATATGACTTACATCGAGGCACACATCTCCTCGCCTGGCTTCTCATGAATGTGGGGATGCTGCAACAATTGTAAGTGTGAAAAAAGTTACTTTTTTCAGTGCCATTGTAACTATGAATGGTCACTCCATGCGAGCAAAGTACCAGCAAATGAAGGGGAAAAAAACTCCAGAGACGTTCCTGAGACAGGAAGTTTAGTCCTGCCAGGAATGTAATAAGGGTTAAAGGAGAGGCAGTTTCTGTAAGCAACTCCAGAATGTTTCCTTCCTGTCTTTCTTACAGGATTAGGCCAGTAATTTCTTCTAACAACCGGTTCTCCAAACTGCTTAGAATGTTAACAACCAGTTCTCGCGAATAGGTGCAAACTGGTAGAATCCCACCCCTGCTTGGTGTTCACTGAGTTCGCTTGCTTTCTTGCAGATGTATCATTATCCAAACTAGGTAACGTCATCTGTGCAAGTCACAGATCACTAGTATGGATGATGTCACTTAGTTTGAGTAATGAAAAGTCTGCAAGAAAACAGAGCACCAAGGACATCTCAGTCCCTCAAATAAACAGACTGATTTGTCATGAAGGGCTTTATCGACAATAACCAGCACACTGAACTGTACCTGCTAGTCTACTGATAACCAAAAAAAGCCTCCCACAGCAGCAAGATGTTACGTGGGCATACAATGGCACACTCGTATCTGCCATGTTACTGCATTTGGGACCAGTTATAGCTCCTGAGTAGTCTTCAAGGGTTGCCGCATCTAAAGCTCATTGCAATAGTCTAGACGTGAATTATCAAAGCACGTGTAACTGCCTTAAGGGCCTTCCCGTTGAGATATGAGCACCACTGTCATAATAGGTAACTTATGCAAAGGCTTTCTGGTCATAGCTGCCACCTACTTCTTCAATAAGCACTATTAAGTCCAAAAAGACCCTCAAATTGTGCACTAGCTCTGAAATAGGAAGTGGGACCCCATTTACAGCTAAATATGGAATCACTCGAGACTTAGGCAGTCCAAATATCCACAGCCACTCAACCTTATCTGTATTCAACTTAGGCCTTTTCCTCCCCATTCAAACCCACAGAGTCTCCAGACATTGGAACAAAGTGGAGCTATCGTCAATAGCTAATCACTAAGAGCACACTGTTTACTGAGTCAGCTTTCCCCATGAGACAGTCTTTTTATTTTATAATAGATCAAGTGAGGTACTAATATCACTCTATAAAGCCTTAGCAAGACCATTACTAGAGTACTGGATCCAGTTTTGGTCACCACATGATAAGAAAGATGTTGAGACTCTAGAAAAAGTGCAGAGAGAAGCAACCAGGATGATTAGGGGACCGGAGGCTAAAACATATGAAGAAAAGTTACAGTAACCGGGCAAGGCTAGTCTATTGAAGAGAAGGACCAGGGGAGACATGATAGCAGTCTTCCAATATTTGAAGGGCTGCCACAGAGATGAAGGAGTCAATCTATTTTCTAAAGCGCCTGTAGGCCAGTCAAGGAATAATGATGGAAACTGATCAAGGAGAGATTTAACCTGGAAATAAGGAGAAACTTTCTGACAGTGAGAACAATCAACCCATGGAACAGAAGTTTTCCTCGGAAGTTGGGGGAGTGTCATCACTGGAGGCTTTCAAGAAGAGATTGGACTGCCATCTGTCAGAAATGGTGTAGGGCCTCCCGCTTGGGTGGGTGGGATTGGACTAGATGACCTACAAGGTCCTTTCCAACTCTAATTATCTGTTATCTGGATTTTTTTTTAAAGAATCAAACTATTTTAAGATCTGTACCTTAGCTTACAACTATAATTGAGTTCAGTATTATGGTCATAAGATGTTTGTAGTTGTTAAGTCAGGGCATCCTATGACTAGAGCCAATTTTTTTCCAGCAGTCATTAAGGCAAATCCATTTTACCCAACGGGAGGTTTTTTTTGTTTTTTGTGTTGCCAGAAATGGAAGTAAATGCGAGAAACTAGCAAAGAAACCCACTGAAAATCAATGTCATGTGACCTCAGGATTCTTTGAACAGTTATAAAAGTGATCTGGTTGACAAAGGTCTAAAATGTGAACCCATGACTTTGTATGCATGTATGTGTGTGAGCACATGCAGTCATTGTAACATCAAAATTGGTAAATAACTTTCAGGGGAGGGGATGTTCTTTGTAATTCCAAAAGCTGCTAAGTGAGTACTCCTAAATCAAGGACTACCAATAACTAGATTTTTATTTTTACGACTATAATCCCTTTATTCGGGATAGAGTCTGGGTGACTAAATGAAGCTGAGCGTTTACTGGCCGGATGCCCTTCCTGACACCTATGTGAAGTTCGCAGCAGATATTTTCTCTTTGTGCCCCGAGAGAGAAACATCTGCTCCAATCTAGGATTAAACTCTCAACTTTCCTGGTGAGATATGAGTGTCTTTACCACCACACAACTCTATCTGTAACTAGTAATGACTAGACCCCCCCCCCAAAAAAAAAAAAAATCTTAAGCAATTTGATGCCCTAGTTTACTATTTTTGGTCTGTTGCTTGGACCATGCACAAGTGCATTATCTACAACTCCTCCAGATCAAAACTTGGAATATCCACTGCAGCTACCAAGAGATGAGAGAGAGAGAGAGAGGGAGAGGGAGGGAGGGAGAGAGAGAGAGAGAGAGAGGGAGGGAGGGAGGGAAGGAGACAGAGAGAGAGAAAATTACTTGTCTGGTGAAAAGACAAAAGTTCCTCCAAGATGAGATCCACCAGACCTCAATTCCTTCTTGCTAGATGCATTAAACCTTAACAGTCTACCAAGTCAGCTATTGTAAGCTGAAAAGTGATGGAGGCTGCCAAGGCTTAGAATTCTTCTCAGTTGCGGAAATCCACAAAGACAAATTGAGGGAAAGCTCTGGACTTGTTTTAGTCCCATTAGTTTTGTACACACAGAGGCGGAAAGTTGACAGGGCCTTGGCAGACCTCACAGAGCTTTTACTTTATGGCTGTCATTTTGGGTAAACATTCATTAACTCAGCCAGCACTTGTCTCTTTTTCCAGACCTCAGAGGATTTGGGAGCCTCGCAGCATGGAAAACCTTTGTAAAGAGCCGAGGGGAGCAGGCTTGGAAGCCCAAGTTATTGCTCCATGACAAATCTAGTTTTATTAAAAACATCTGCATTGGCTTATATCTTCAAGTTTAAGGAAAGTAATGCAAGGATTTAAAAGCAATAATAATAATTTTTAAAAAATGAAGCAACACCTTCCACAGATGAAGATGGCCATGAATTTGTCATTAAATGAAGTTTAGGTATGTACAGGTAGTCCTCAGCTTATGACCACAATGTAGCGCAAAATTTCTATTGCTAAGTGATATGGTGGTTAAATGAATTTTGCCCGATTTTACGACCTTTCTTACCAGGGTTGTTAAGTGAATCATTGAAGTTGTTAAGTCAGTAACATGGTTGTTAAGTGAATCTGGCTTTCCCATTGACTTTGCTTGTCAGAAGGTCACAAAAGGGGACCGCATGGCCCTGGAATACTGCACCCATCATAAATATGAGTCAGTCGCCAAGCATCTGACCACGGGGATGCTGCAAAGGTCATAAGTCACTTTTTAAAAATGCTGTTGTAAGTTCAACAGGACACCAAGTAAACTATTGTAAGTCAAAGACTATCTGTATTTTGGGTTACAAAGAACTCAAGAAGAGCCCTAGAGAAGAGCCCTACTTTCCTGTGTTGCACAATCATTCAAGGAACTCACAAGCCTGGATGTGAAGTTAAGTGTCCTCTTTTTTAAAAAAATTACTTCCTCTTAACTAATATTCAAGGCCTGCAGCCTGAAATTCCAGAGGAAGTAAACACACACACATTCTGTTTATTTATTTGCATGTTTTTTTACACTGCCAAGGTCCCAAGACTCCAAGCAATTTGCAAAAAAAAAAAAGGTTAAGTACATGATGTGCTTGTACATAACATCAACAAAGAATTTTTAAAAGGCATCCCAAAGCCGTAAAGTCCATTAACAAATTTTTAAAAAATCATTATCAAATGCCCATGCATCAAAATAATTTTCATGGCTCTGCGTGAAAATGAGGATGCTTGGCACGCCTCTGGAGTGCACACTCTATGGAGAATTGCTGTCTTTAGAGGTGTGTTCTTTTGAACTTTTGTGGGACATGACTCTAAATATCTCTTCCCTGCTTATACACATCTGCATAGATTCCACCTGGAAGAAACTATCCCCAAGGAATCTGGAACTAGGTTCTCTGTTGTCCTCAAAGGTACCCATGGAGAGTTGTATTACTATAAAAAGCAAGTGTTGATGGTTGAGTCACTTTCATCAGAACCTCACAGTCTTCAACTGTACCTGACATCCAACTTATGTACTACTACCTAATCAACTGACATCTAATTTATGTACCACCTAATCAAACAACTCATCCATACTTCAAGAGATATAGTACATACAAAGCAGGCCAGCCACCTCTTGAAGCATGGATCTGGGAAGATCTCCAATTGCAAATTTGTTTTTTCAGAGTGATGGGTCCCTAACCTGGAGGAATCACAAAGGACATCAAGAAGCCAAAATGTTTGTGAACAAACAGTAATTCCATCTTGCTGGAGTTTGTTTGAAGCCTAAGTTTGTTTTTGTGAATTTAGACTTTCATTGCCTGCTGACACATTTCCACAGCATCTTAAAGTATCTGATAAAGCAATATGTAGTCAAATAACATCAGTATACTGATTTAATTCTTCTTTTTAAACTAAAGGGTGATCTTCCATGAACTTGTCCAGACTCGTTTTGAAACCACTCCAATTGACTACAATCAATTTTTATTAACAAGGATGTCGGTAGCTTATTCCAGAATTTATCTTGTTTTCTATTAAGAATCATATTCTGTCCAGTTTGAATTTCAGCACAGGAGGCTCTTCAGTTATGGCGAAAAATTTATATATATATACACCTTTCTGTACATAATACCCAATTCTGTATAATACCCAATATCTTTGGGTATTATCCCACGTCATTGTAGTTCTGTTAAAGTTGTAGCAACGTTTCAGCAGAATCTCATCTGCCATCCTCAGGCTTCCGTATAGAGTTAGTTCCTGGTTTCAAATTTGAGGCTGGTCCATTCTGATTGGCTGGGAGCCTGGATCTGTGTTCATTGGACTTGGAGTTTGATTGAATGGTGTTTCTGGTTTCTTCTGTCTGTTTTGTGGCTTTGATTGGCTGGCAACACTCTGTTCTTGTGTTGGAGGCTTTCAGTGCAGCTTGGCTTCGTGTAAAAGGATGGATATCATCTATTAGGAAGCTAGGTTTCATCTGGGTGCCTGGTTGGGATGTGTTTGAGCTGGAGGTATCAGGGGGAGTCTGTTTGTGCTCAGGTGTTTGCCTGGCTTGTGGTGTGGAGATCTTTCTATTTGAGAGTGCAGGCTTCCAAATGATTGACAGTCTGGTGGAATCATCTCTTCTATTCATGCTTTCAGGTCTTTTTTCAATCTCTATGGCTTCTCTGATGATTCTGTGGTTGGGGTTTTCTATAGTGGCTAGGGTTTTGGTGCCATTAAAGTCGATGCTGTGACCTGTGGCTTTCATGTGTTGGACTAGTGAGGAGGTGTGTTCCAGCTTTTTTACTGAATTTTTGTGTTCATTCAGGTGGGTACTTATTCTTCTATTGTTCTGCCCAATGTATGTGGCCGGGCATGATGCACAGGGAACTTCATATATGCCTTGGTTTTCCAGGTAAATTTTATCTTTGGGGTTTCTAAGGTTGGCTGCTATTTTTTTGTCTTTTTTGAAGGCAGTCTTGATGTGATGCCTGTGTAGTATCTTATTGATTTTGTCTGTGGTACCTCTTATGTAGGGCAGGACAGCTGTTCCATAGGTCTGTTGATCTTCTAGGTCTCTATTATGTCTTAGTGTGTTTTTGTGGATCAAGCGGGTGATTTTGTTTTTGTGGAAGCTGTTGGTTGTCAGAACTTTAGTCAGGGTGCATAGTTCAGTCTTTATGTGTCTCTTGTCTGCCAGGCGTTTGGTTCTGGTGATTAGTGTTTTGGCCACGGAATTTATCTGTGCTGGGTGGTGGTGGGATTGGGCGTTGAGGTAGCGGTTGGTGTGTGTTTTCTTCTAGTATACGGTGTGTCCTAGTGTGCCATCTGTTCTTTTGTAGATTAGTACATCTAGAAATGGTAGTTGTTTGTTTATTTCTGTTTCCATGGTGAACTTGATTTTGGGGTGTGTGCTGTTTAGGTGTGTTAGGAAATCATTTCGGTTTTCTTTTCCATGTGGCCAAATCACAAATGTGTCATTGATGTATCTTAGCCATAGTTTGGGTTTGTGGGTGGCATTAGCCAGGGCTCTGGATTCGAATTCTTCCATGAACAGGTTTGTAATGACAGGTGACAGTGGTGATCCCATAGGGGCTCCTTCAATTTGCTTGTATCTTTGTCCTTTGTATATGAAATATGTGTTGGTTAAACAGTGTTGTGTTAGTTCCATGAGGTGTTTAGCTGGTTGGTATTTATTTTTGATGATTTCGAGAGTTTCTTTTATCGGGACTTCAGTGAATAGTGAAACCACGTCGAAACTTACAAGCAGATCTTCTTGTTCCATGTGTGGATCTTTGATCATTTCTAAGAAGTGGTATGAGTTTTGTACATATGAAGCTGCGGTTTCATTAGATTGGACAGACCAATAGAAGAATAAGTACCCGCCTGGATGAACATAAAAATGCAGTAAAAAAGCTGGAACACACCTCCTCACTCGTCCAACACATGAAAACTAAAGGTCACAACATCAATTTCAATGGCACCAAAACCCTAGCCACTATAGAAAACCCCAGCCACAGCATCATCAGAGAAGCCATAGAGATTGAAAAAAGACCTGAAAGCATGAATAGAAGAGATGATTCCACCAGACTGTCAATCATTTGGAAGCCTGCACTCTCAAATAGAAAGATCTCCACACCACAAGCCAGGCAAACACCTGGGCACAAACAGACTCCCCCTGATACCTCCAGCTCAAATACACCTCAACCAGGCACCCAGATGAAACCTGGCTTCCTAATAGATAGTAGCCGTCCTTTCACACGAAGCCAAGCTGCACTGAAAGCCTCCAATATAGGAACACAGTGTTGCCAGCCAATCAAAGCCACAAAACAGACAGAACAAACCAGAAACACCAATCAAACAAACTCCAAGTCCAATAAACACAGACCAAGACTTCCAACCAATCAGGATGTAGAAAAAAGCATCCTGGGACAGCAATAGGCTAGCCTCCAATTTAAAACCAACGGCTGTGAGAGCCTGACCCACATACAAACTCAGTACAGAAGCCTGATGATGGCAGATGAAATTCTGCTGAAACATTGCTACAACTTTAAAAGCACTACAATGACGTGGGATAATACCCGAAGGAAGCTGAACAGCGCACGCACGCACACACACACACACACACACACACACATATTCCTATGTCTTATATATAATCTCTCTCCCCTCCCTCCCTCCTTCACTCCAATTTTCTTTATATCTCCCGTTACTCTCCCCTTTCCAAACTAAAATTCCAGTTGCTCTTATCACTACACCAATAGCCACTACCTCCTTCTATTTTGCAGTGCAATGCCCCGTTTCACAGAACATGCTATGCCAAGAGCTCAAAAATGATCGATGAATGATTATGAATCACATGTTTCTCAAACTACATGCTAACCCATTCTAACCTGTTGTATACACCCACCCAATGTATCACTTAAGTCAAACTCTTCAGTGTTATTTTTGGCATGAGCAATTTTGCTATAGGTAAGTGGCAAAATGACTGCCATGTAGTAAAGAATGCCCAATAGGACCAGTTTTGGTGAAGAATGGCAGACTGTCCTTCCATCTGATGTACAACTTTGCTTTTGGTCAGTGTCCCACAACCATCTGTTGTCATTTTTAGTTCTGTTTTATTGCTGGCTCAAAGCTTTCAAGCCTCCACAATTAATTTAGCCTTATATATATTACTCCAACTGTCACTGGATCTCTGCAGCATGGGTAAGCAGCCTGCAGCTTTCTGAGTATCTGGAATTCAACTTTCACAATGGAAGTTCAAAACATCTGGAGGACATCATACCTAATGTCTTCCCCAGCCCTGCTAGTCGATATCTATGGGCGGAACGACCCTTTTGCGTGCAAAGCCTGGATTTTACTGCTGAGATACCGAGATGTCCTATTTTACATCCTCGGGGAACTGTAATTTTGAAAGAAAGATTGATGCCAAGATTGTAAGAAAGCACATCCAGTCAACACTCAAGAGCTTGGCTCCTCCAGAATGGGAGATGCAATTATAGATCAAAATCTGCCATACAAAAAAATAATAATAATAATAATCTATGTGCTTTGCTTGTTGACAAAGCCTCAGTTGCAATGGAAATATTAAACTCCCTCCCATCAATTATGGTAATAAAATAACATGTGGGTTTCTTTTTCATTCTTCAGCAAAGATCTGTTCCATGAAAAGCTGGTTCCCCCAGGGTGCAAAGCTTTCCAAGAACATAATACCCCATTTTGCTTCTGTTTTGAATTTGTTCAACAGTCATTTGAGACTGACAGTAAATGGATAGTTGGATTTAAGCTCCTAACTCTTTGCAACATTCCCCAGAGGAAAGGGACAGGGGAGATAAACCATCCTTGTTTTGGACAGATGCATATTTTAAACAGCTGGCTTCCTAACCACAGGAGGGCCGTTTCTTCATAGACATACAAACATATAAAGCTGACTTCTAGTTTGATATGGCAATGTTGTTAAATTACAGTTTCAGCTGACTCCTGAGTTAAGTAGCAATCTTCTAATCTTTTGATGGCTTTATTACTTGGTCGGTAATCAGAAAACATCTCCTGTCTAAATTACTGGCTAGCAATACAGTTCACGACTTACAACAGTTCATTTAGTGACTGTTCAAAGTCAAAACAGAATAGGAAAAAAAGTGAATTCTATTATTTATCTATTTATTTTATTTCGAATAGAATAGAATAGAATAGAATAGAATAGAATAGAATAGAATAGAAT
>BLBF01000036.1:19640143-19680421 GCA_015471245.1 Laticauda colubrina | reverse complement strand
ATAGAATAGAATAGAATAGAATAGAATAGAATAGAATAGAATAGAATTCTTTATTGGCCAAGTGTGGTTGGACACACGAGGAATTTGTCGGTACAAATACTCTCAGTATACATAAAAGAAAAGACACACTCGTTAAGAGTCGAGAATCATAAGGTATGACATTTAATGATAGTCATAGGGTACAATAAGCAATCAAATCATACTAGGAAACAATCAGTAGAGGATCATAAGGATACAAGTGACAAAGTTACAGTCATACAGTCACAAGTGGGAGGGATACATAAGAATACAATATGGTGCAGGCATTCTGGCATTACAATTGCTATTCATATATAAATGTTAGTTCGTCATTTACAATCCTCTTGTTTGATACATTGTTTACTAATTATTCTAATCATCATAACTACTTATGTTCCGATCTTGCCTTCTTCTATGCAACCGCTGATAGAATTTATTCCATATTTCATAACATTCAGATTCCCCCTTATTTTTTAATTCTAGGGTTAAACAGTCCGATTCTACACAGGCCATAATTTTCCTTATTATCTCTGTTTCTGGCAATATGCTTTCTTCCTTCCAGTATTGCACATATATTATTCTAGCCGCCATCAACACATGTAAAATTAAATAAATTAGATCCTTCCTATATCCTTCTGGTATTATTCCTAGAAGAAAAAATTCCGGCTTAAATGGAATATACTCTCCCACCATTTGTTCCACCCATGTCTGTGAAAAAAGTGACTTCTGACCATTTTTTCAGTTACGACCTTTGAAGCATTCCCATGATTATGTGATCAGAAATTCAGATGCTTGGCAACCGGTTCATATTTATGACCAGTTGCTGTGTCCCAAAGTCATATGAACCCCACTTGCAACCTTCTGGCAAGTGAAGTCAATGGGGAAGCCAGATTCACTTAACAACCAAGTTACTGCTAAACAAATAATTCCCTCAACACTGTCCAACTATCTACAAAGTCTGCACTACTATTACTTTTAATCTTCTCATCGTTCCTATCACCCATCTCCTCCCACTTGCGACTGTATGACTATAACCTTGTCACTTGTATCCTAACAATTTTTATTGACTGTTTCCTTGTATGGTTTGATTGCTTATTTATACCCTATGACTCATCATTAAGTATTGTACCTTATGATTCTTGATGAATGTATCTTTTTTTTATGTACACTGAGAGTATATGCAACAAGACAAATTTCTTGTGTGTCTTGGCCAATAAAGAATTTATTCATTCATTTATCTGAAAAGAAAGATTTCCTTATTTCTTGAGGTAGAACAGCCTATTGAGTTGGCGGCAGACTAGAAGTCCACTTTGGTTTAAGCTTTCATCCAGATCCAGAAGAAAAACAATCTTGCTTACCACTTAAAAATTTTCCCATGTTACACATATTGTTACCATGTCTGAATTTAGGCAGCTAAAAACCTTACTGACAACTGGAAACAGAAAACCAATGATTTGAATCAGAGATCTGATGGTTTTGATTTAGAAGTAGGAGGACTGAAACACTAAGGCAGTGAATCACATGAAACAAGAATAATATAGCTGGAAAACACTGGTAAACAATTTAAAGAAGATGCGGCAGATATTCTGAAAGTAAACATATCTCTTCAGTGTGACCCACCTGGAGGGGTCTTTATCACAGGAATGCTTACTTTGTTGAATAGGGTTTTTTTTTTGGGGGGGGGGGTGTATAAATGAGGTTTTATCATTGCACTTGCAGTATAAACTTGCAACTGCTCATCCAGTTCATTGGTTGTGAGATAACTGAGATCTATAGTACGGGATCATGCTCTGTTTTACAAACAATACCTAATGCAAAATAAGTAAAAATTAATTTTCCTCAGGTCAAACAGCTCTCAGACCTTCATGATCCCATCAACATTTCACGGCGGGTTCTTAGCAATAATATAAAAGTTATTTGTCACTGCTTCCTTCTGAGAATTTTTATATTTCCTAGCTCAGACTACAGCTCTGGGATTTTGTGATAAAAAACCCCTGTCCATGAATTTACCAGACCCAATCTTGTTCAGCTTTTCAAAGTTTTATTTATTTCAATTTGTTTGTTAATATAAAATCAGAAGCTTCCCAATCCCAAACAATTAAGGGGAGGGAGGAAGAGGAACATGTTTCAAAAGTAAGAAATACTTTAAGAAAGAGATCATTTGTAATAAAAGCAACCTACAAGGACTCAGCAGTCTCTTTTCTCCCAAAACCTGGAAGAACATCCAGAGATATTCAATGGCTTTTAAAATCCCATCAGGACAGGTGATCCAATAAATGCAACACAGGATAATGTAACATATATAATATCTGCCAGAATGGAGCCATGAGTGATGGTAGCCTTGTGGGGCAGCCCAGATAAAAAGCACAAGGAGAAGTACCACCTCTATATTTGATATAAGATTAGAGAATCTTGAAGGTCTGAAAATACATTTTTCTCACCCCTCACTTTTACAATCCAAGAAACTAGGGAGGGTTCCTTCTGAGATATTTGTCATACCCCAATTCCATGTGCAGGCTCAGCTGCAGCAATTGGGTATGTCCAATCTGGTGAAAAGAAGGATTGGGGGTGACATGATAGCAGTGTTCCAAAATTTAGGGGCTGCCATAAAGAAGAGGGGATCAACCTATTCTCCAAACCACCAGAAGGCAAGACAAGAACCAATGGATGTGAAAATAATCAAGGAGAGAAACAACCTAGAACTAAGGAGAAATTTCCTAACAGTGAGAGCAATTAACCAGTGGAATGACTTGCCTCCAAAACTTGTGGTTACTGCATCACTGGAGGCTTTTAAGAAGAGACTGGTTGGATTAGAAGACCTTCAAGGTCCCTTCCAGCTCTGTTATTCTGTTATAAAGGCTGGGAGGCAGACAAAGAAAGAGCTGGAGTCAGGACCAAAATTCAATCCGGTTTGTTTTCCTGATCACTTTCAGTGAATTAAATTCAATTAATTAACAGTTAATTAATTAACAATTAACAGCAAATAGGATTGCTTGTTTGTATATGAAGGTTTGTCCCTTTCACCAAAAAATCAGAATTGGGCAATGCTATTAAAGCAGTTTTGAAGTGCTGGATTATTCTAGTTATTGATAAAAATAGTAATTGTGGGGGAAGTAACTTATGAACATATGTCACATCCAGCTACTATCTGTCAAATATGTGGACTGTCTACTGTTCTTTCTAGAATGCAACCATTAGCCATTCTGAGATCCAGAGCAAAAACATCATCCCTAACTTTAAGCTGCTTATCGCTCTGGCCCTCTCTGTTCTCATATTTTTTGATAAAATGTTGCATACATTTTGATATAAAATCAATGCTAGCGTTGAGTCTGTTCTTATGGCCCCCATTACTGGAGCTCCTGCCCCTGCTTTCAGCCCTAGTTGAAGATGTTAGGAACTCAATCTTAGAACAGAGAATAATAGGTCCCTGGAAGGGACCTTGGAGGTCTTCTAGTCCAACCCACTGCTCCAGCAGGAAACCCAATGCAATTTCAGACAAATGGTTATCCAGTCTCTCTTTGAAAAGCCTCTAGTGGTAGAACACCCACCTTTTCTGAAGGCAAGCTATTCCATTGCTTGATTGCTCTCACTGTTTTGGAAATTTCACCTGAGTTCTAGGTTGCTTTTCTCTCCTTGGTTAGTGTCTATCCATTGTTTCTCACCTTTTGATGCTTTGGAGAAACCCCCTCTTTTTGTGAAAGACCTTCAAACACTGCTACCATATCACCCCCAGACCTTCTTTTTATTCTTTAAGGCCCTGTCACACTGCCCAACGGATGCAAAACGTTTGTAAAAAGGACACAGCGGACGAGAAAAATGTTCCATCCGTTGTTATCCGCTCTCAAAAGGGGCAAAAATTTGCATAAGCAGAATGGATAACACGGAAAGGAATGGATGGGGGGAGGACGCAGAGCGGATGGAAAGCGGATGCAGAGAGGATGCAGAGTGGATGCGTAGAGGATGCAGAGCGGATGCAGAGCTGATGCGTAGAGGATGCAGAGCGGATGCTTAGCGGATGATGCGGATGCGTAGCTGCATCCGCTTTCATCCTTTCTCCGTCCGTGCTACTAACGCTGCGCATCCGTTCTGCTTCCTCCCTGCGTCTGTTTACCACTGGAACGGATTTGAGTTGCGCGGATGCCCAGCGGATGCCTAGCGGATATAGCAGATGCGTAATGGATGCAGAACGGATGTCCCCCGTATGCCTAGAGGATGCAGAATGGATGCATTGGATACATTTTCCGCTCAAAAGTTTTGAGCAGCTCAAAACCTTCTGAGTGGATGAAATGTCAATAGATGGATGCTGGACGGAAAGAGGAAGCAAAACGGAGGCAGTGAATACAGAACAGAAGCATCGCGTTAACCAATGGATGGCAAGTGTTTTTCTCCGTTTTACATCCTCTTTCCATCCATTGGTGCAGTGTGACAGGGGCTTAAGCCTCCTGCAAACACAACAAGGACTCAACAATGGAACTTACGTAAGCAAACATTCCATAATAGAATGCTGATCCTTCCTTCCAGATCAACAATTGGGTGATTAACCTGGTGACTTTTTCCTAGATCTCACACTCTTCAAAAAATAAACCCTGCATTGTCGTGATCAATATAAGACTCTCATTGGACTTTGGATAAAAAGTAGTTAACTCTGGCAACCAAGTGTCACACAGAATTTGTTTCTTTTTATTGCACCTAAAGATAAATGTTTATTGGTCATTGGGAGGCTAAATCAGTGCATTTGATGTGTTGACAGCAAATCAAACAAAATAATCAATGCTTTCCAATTCATTCTATTGACTCTCTTCCCTTGCAGCCCAAGGCACAAAGCTTGACATGGTTGTTTAGATAGTATCAAATTGCTTAAGTTTTGAGAGTGTAGGCAATTTATTCAGGATTTTCTGATTAGCATTTTTTTAATGCTCTTGGGCTTTCAAAAAGTCAAGGGCAATGGAAGCAGACTGAAGCATGACTATGCTTTGTCTAGACCAAGAATGTTAGTTGATACAGTGAAACACTTCTGTTATTATAGTGCAAGAACTGGACATGCTAAAAGTCCTTGTTTTCAGGGCTTGGCCATTCTCAAATCTAGTACAAACTATTTAAGCCACCTATGCCTTTATCACATGCCCTTGTGCTGAGTAACGCAACTGAGTTTACATCTTCTGCTAAGCCATGGATATGGTAGGACTTAGTACAGCATCTAAGGCACAAAGGTTCAGCGTTAAAAATGCTGAGCTTGTCAGCTGGAGAGCTGACAATTCAGTTTGAGATCCAAGCTCCATGCAGCAGGGGAAGCTTCTATTTTTGCCACAGCTTTTGCCTACCCAACAGTTTGAAAGCATGCAAATGTGAGTAGATCAGTAGGTACCACTTTGGTGGGAAGGTAGGAGCTGCGGTGGCATAGTGGTTAGAATGCAATACTGCAGGTTACTTCTGCTGCCTGCCGGCTGCCTGCAATTTAGCAGTTCAAATCTCACCAGGCTCAAGGTTGACTGAGCCTTTCATCCTTCCAAGGTGGGTAAAATGAGGACCCAGATTGTCGGGGGAAATATGTAAACTGCTTAGAGAAGGCTGTAAAAGCACTATGAGCTTTACTGTAAAAGTGCTATTGCTATTCCATGTGCCTTTGGCATATATGCTGGCCACACGACCATGGAAATTATCTTTGCATTGTACATAAACTGGCTCCTTGGCCAAAAAACAGAGGTGAACACCATGCCCTAGAGTAGGGCCCAACTGACAGGGAAACCTTTATTTTTAAACCAGAATCTCTAGCTAGCCAGGTGGGCTGAATGATGCTATGGCATATTGTTTAAAACTCTACCTACTACTGCTACCCATTTTTTGTGAAGGAAATATGGTTCCCCATGTATTCTACAGAAAAATCTGTGTTTTCACACAGCAGCCACCTGCATGTTTATTGATCAGAGATCGCATCAGGTGGCTTGTGTCTTTTGAAAGAAAAATCCCATCTTTCTTTCTAAAAAGTTCTGGCTGTTAAGAAGACAAGGTCTCATCTTTTTTTGTACAAGACAAATGAGCAGGATCTAGAAGGCAGATGAAGCTATGGAACAATACATAGAAGGGATGGTAAAGGCCCTGTCACACTGCCCAATGGATGCAAAACGATGGACGAGCAAAATGTTCCATCCGTTGTTATCCGCTCTCAAAAGGGGCAAAAATTTGCATAACCGGAGTGGATAACACGGACAGGGGGAAGACGCAGGGTGGATGGAAAATGGATGCAGAGCGGAATCCTAGCGGATGGAAGTGGATGAGAGCGGATGGCACATCCGCTGGGCTTCCGGGGGGCCTCGGCAAAGCGGACGCGGAACGGAAAGAGCGGATGCAGAGCGGACGCCGAGCGGATGAAGCGGATGCACAGCAGATGCACAGCAGATGAAGCGGATGCAGAGCAGAAGCCTAGCAGATGCACAACGGAAGCCTAACGGATGTCGAGCATTAATTGCGCATGCAGGGGGGATGCATTGCGTAAGCCACGCAGATATAAAGGGAAGCAGCTCGCATGTGGCCAGCATTCGGAGGAAAGACCTGCTGCCGGATACATCGAGTCCTTGCCTGCCCTGCCTGCATGCCTGCCTGCAAGCCTTGCTGCCAGCCTGCATCCAAGCCTCCTGGCCAGCCTCCCTGCCAGCCTTGCTCTCTGCCTGCCTGCCAGCCTTGCTGCCAGCCTGCCTTCCAGCCTCCCTGCCAGCCAGTCTGCCTGCCAGCCTTGGTGACTGCCTGCCTGCCAGCCTTGGTGCCTGCATGCCTTCCTGCCAGGCTTCCTGCCAGCCTTGGTGCCTGCCAGCCTCCCTGCCAGCCAGCAACCCCACAACCATGGGGAAGAAGCGAAAGTCTCAGCAACCTGCCGCCATCCCTGGCAAGAGGGACAGGGCCACCCTCCCACCCACTGTCCCTGACTCTGCTTCTGCTGGGGCTTCTGCTGCTCGGACTCGCTCTTCTGGTGCTGGAGCTTCTGATGAAGCTGCTCCTGGCGGTGGTGCTTCTGCTGCTGCGTACTCTGCTGAAGCTGCTCCTGGTGGTGGTGCTTCTGCTGCTGCATACTCTGCTGAAGAAGCTCCTGGTCCTGCTGGTCCTGCTGGTCCTGCTCGTGCTCCTGGACTTGCTCATATTGCTCGTACTGCTCGTGCTCCTGGTCTTGCTCGTCCTGCTCATCCTGCTCGTGCTCCTGGTCCTGCTCGTGCTCCTGGTCCTGCTGGTGCTGCTGGTGCTGCTGCTGGTGGTGCTACTGGGGCTCCTGGTGCTTACTCTGCTGCTGCTGATCCTGGTCCTGCTGATCCTGCTGCTGCTGCTGCTGCTGCTGATGATGATGATGATCCTGCTGCTGCTGCCTCTGCTGCTGATGATGATGATGATTATGATCCTGCTGGTGATGATGATGATGATGATAATGATGATGATGATCCTGCTGGTGCTGCTGCTGCTGGTGGTGTGGAGGAGCAGCCCCTACCACCTGGGAGCCCCTCTGATGAGGGCCCATCTGGTCCTGCCAAAGGGAG
Organism: Laticauda colubrina; assembly: GCA_015471245.1. Lineage (NCBI taxonomy): Eukaryota > Metazoa > Chordata > Lepidosauria > Squamata > Elapidae > Laticauda > Laticauda colubrina. Next base: position 19,672,883 of record BLBF01000036.1, on the reverse strand, counting down.
GAAGAGGCGTATGCGGAGACGGGAGAGGAGGCAATACTTCATTGAGGAGGAACACGAGGATGAGGTGCTGGAGTGGCTGAGAGAGAATGACTATCTGTGGTGGAAGGGACACCGGCTGTACAGGGACACCAAAAGGAAGCAGGCTGCTTGGAGAGAGAGGGCGGAGAGTATGGGTTACACTTCGGAGGTGCTCCTCGGCTGGTGGAAGCACATGCACACCTGGTACGGGAAGCTGCACCTGAAGAAATCTGGCCAGGCCACAGTTAAGCTGACGGACAGAAAGACCTACGTCATGGCCAGGTGCAGCTTCCTGGAGGGTGAGATCCGCCACCGAGGAGCACCAGGAGCCCCTCTCACAACCCTCTCTCCGGCAGACTGCTGAGACCCAGTCCTCTTCCGGCCGAGAGTCAGTCCCTGTCTCCAGGCAGGTTTCTGTGGAGCGTGCCATGGCAGAGAACGGGTGGTGTTCTAACCGTGGTGGAGCGTGTGGAGGACTCCCTGGTGCGGTGGGAGAAAGGAGACATCGAGTCCACCACAGTCGTAGCCGCATCCACCCCCCCCAGCTCCGCCTCCACAGAAAGGCAAAGAGCCAGACAGCAGGAGGGGCAGAGCCACACTGTCCTGCTGGAGATCAGGGACACCATCCGAACCAGTATAGATCTCCTCTCTCAGCTGGTCAGCACCGACTCCTCATCCTCCAACCTCAAGCCCTTCCTCACCTATGTCAACCAGACCCTCAAGAACATGGAGGAACCCCAGTACCAGGTGGTGAAGGACCGGATCACCGAGCTGCTTCACAACCCTCCAGATCCAGAGGAACCTGCTCCCACCCAGTCCAGGTCTGCTCCTCCACCTCCACCACAGGTGATGTCCCTCCCATTCCAAGGCTTCCTACAGCCCTTCACCTACCAGGGCTACGGCTACCAGGAGGTCCAGCAGCACAGGCAGCAGCCCTTCCCAGTCCAGGCACAGAGTCATCGGATGACACCGCTGCCACTGGTTCCATTGATGCCACCGATGCCACCCACGCCAATGATGCCACCGACGACAGCGATGCCACCCACGCCAATGATGCCACCCACGCCAGTCCTCACCCAGCTGCAGACCAGACAGCCCCACTACACTACTCCTTCCTCCACCCCACAGTCAAGCCCAGCCTCAGTACATCTCTCATCAGTACTGGGGCTGACACCCCACGGCATGGAGGAAGGACCTCTCAGCATCACGGGTCTGAGCCAGCTGTCTGAGAGCTTCCTCAACACACCGTCCCCTGTTGTCCTCTTGGGGCCAGGCACCCCAATGACGAGACAGACCACCACTCCAGCACCACCCACCTCTACAGCACCTGGACCCTCCACCCCTGAGACTGGGCACACCTCCGAGTGACCAATAAGAGTGCCAGAGACTGGGTAGCTGGCTACCTGTGGACTTTATTTGGACACTTGACTTGGGTCATTTTTTTTTTACAGCTTGTTGTTCAATAAAGTTTATCTTTGATTCACACACTTGCTTCATTTCTTTTTTTGTAATAAAGTCTTGGTGGAAACTTTTAGAATTGGTTTAAGCCTTTGCATGCTTGTGGGATGGGTTAAGATAGCAGTGGGGTGGGCAGGGATACCTTTGGAATGGGTAATAGCTGTGGGATAGATAAACCTCCAGTGCAAGCATTGTGGGATTGTATGGTCCACCTTCCCAGGTGCCACACCTATGGCCCTTTATTATCAATAATAATGTTATAATCATCCACACATATCAACACAAACACAGCTCTTTATTAAACGCCCTGATCATTGTAGGCCCACCCAACATACATGGCCCAATCTCATCTGTGTGATGAGACAGGCTGAAGGAAGCACCCATTAATCATCTATCATCCTGTCTTGCCACTCCACTGCTCCAGCTGGGGAGTTGCACCAGTGTCTCAGGAGGTTGCGCTGCTTCTTCCCTTCACGTGAGGCTCTGTTGGGACCTTGCACATCCTGAGTGTCTATCAGGTTTTGCCCTTGCCTCCATTCACCAGGCTCCATGTCCCCATTGCCTTGCTGGAGGTCCACGAGCCTGTTCTGCAACACTGGGTAGCGGGTGCGCATGAAATTGTGCAGGATGCAGCAAGCTTCCATGATCCTCCTCACAGTCTCTGGGCGATGCTGCATGGTGGTGAGAAGTACCTGGAACCTGTTGGCCAGGATGCCAAAGGCTTTCTCCACCACCCGCATTGCCCTGGACAGCCTGTAGTTGAAGATCCTCTCTTCATGGGTGAGGAGTCTGGAAGTGTAGGGCTTCATGAGGTAGATTCTGAGGGAGAAGGCGTCACCCCCCACAATGAAGTAGGGCACATCTTGTGTGTCATTAGGCAGGGGGTCTGGATCTGGAAAGCCCATGATGAGGTTGCCTTGCAGCCCCTCCTTGAGGTCACTGGCGTTGTATACCTGGGCATCTGAACATGAGCCGCTGCCTGAAGCATCGATGTACATGAACTTGTAGTCAGCATCGACCATGGCAAAGAGGACGATGCTGAAGAAGCCCTTGTAGTTGAAATAAGTGGAGGCCGACTTGGGTGGTGTTTTGCAGGCCACGTGCTTGCCATCTATGGCTCCAATGGTGTGTGGGAAGTTCCACCTCTGATACCACTGCTCTGCAACTTTCTTCCAGCCTTCATCAGTGGAGGGGCACTGGAGGAGCTCCTGCAGGTATTCTTCGATGATGGCCTGCACCACTTCTCTGACCACAATGCTGATGGTGTTGTGTGGCACCCTCCAGCCGTACTGCATGCTCCTGTAGGTGGTCCCTGAGGCCAGGTGGTGCAGAGTGAGTGCCACCTTGAGCCCAGGTTCCAGGCTGGGTGGGAAGTTGGTGTTTGTCTTGCTCAACCTGGGTGTCAGGCGCTGCACAACTTCGTCAAACATGGCTGGAGGCATCCTCATGAAGTTCTGGAATGCACAAGTGTCTTCGTTCCTGAACTCCACCATCAGCTTGTTGTACAGTCCGTCCTCTGCTCTTCTCCCGATCCATCTTCGTACCCAGACGCTTCTTGGCCACCTCCTTTTCTTCCCGTAGTAGAGTTCACAGAGCCTGTAGATGGCTTTGCATTGTTGCAGAAGGATGGTGGCTGCCAAAAGGACTGTGTTACGATCCATGGTGGACATGACTGGATGCTGTGGAAGAGGAAGAATCAGATGAAGGCTGCAGAGGTCTGCACAGCTGGGCTGCTGGGCTGAAAGTGAGATGCAGACGAGTTGCTCCCCCTTTTTATAGGCAGTATAGGCGTCCCTTTGCATCCTCTAGGCATCCTCTAGGCATCCTCTAGACATCATTAATATCCGAGATAGGTCCCCTCTGCGAACGTTTTTCCCATTTTAAACGCTTTGTTTCCATGCTGCATCCGTTCTGTATCCGTTTTGCATCCGTTCCGCGTCCGTTCCGCTTCCTCCCTGCGTCCGAGCGGATGCGAGTTGCACGGATGCGCAGCGGATGCCTAGCAGATATAACGGATGTGTGATGGATGCAGAACGGATGCGTAGCGGATGCGTAGCGGATGCAGAACGGACGAATTGGATACATTTTCCACGCAAAAGTTTTGAGCAGCTCAAAACTTTCTGAGCAGATGAAATGTCCATAAATGGATGCTGGACAGATAGAGAGGAAGCAAAACAGAGGCAGTGAGTACATCGCGTTAACCAATGGATGGCAAGCTTTTTTGTCCGTTTTACATCCTCTTTGCATCCGTTGGTGCAGTGTGACAGGGGCTTAACTTGGTGACCTGCAGATTTTGGCCAACAATTCCGAGTCTGGCATCTAAAACTGTCATTCATAAATCTGCAATATTTTTCCGTCATTTTCCCAACTTTCTTCTTGCCACAAAACACGCTCCACCCCATTATGAGGGAAAAAGTTGGGGGAAATGTAAACTTCACAAAGAAGGAAAACAGCCATCATTCTTAAAGTAGAAGCAACAGCAGCAGCAGTTTAGGATTGTTAAACTCTTAAAGCTGCATTCATGACTTTGAAATTGTGGAGGATGATTTAAAAATGGAATCCTCCCTCCCCACTTGAAACTTTCCAGGTTAAGTTTGATTTTAGAAACCTCCTGAGGAATATATTCTGGGTACAAGTCCAAAGACAGAACAGGACTTTAGAACATCAGTCTTCCACCCAACCTGTCCTTTTCCAGAACTCTGAGCAGAGTAGGAGGGGACCTTGGAGATCTTCTAGTCCAACCCCCTGCTCAAGCAGGAAACCCTACACCATTTCAGACAAATGGTCATTCACTCTTTGAAAAATCTCCAGTGTTGTGGGAGCACCCACAACTTTTGGAGGCAAGTTGTTCTGGTGATTAATTGTTCTAACTGCCAGGAAATTTCTCCGTAATTCAAGGTTCGTTCTCTCTTTGGGATTGACTAGGGAGATTAGGGGATTAGGGAGATTAATCTAGTCATTGGTTGTACTATTTAGAGTTCATTAGAGATATATTCCTATATACCTACAATGTACAATCTTGTATTAGAAATATTCAAGAATTAAGGGACCAAGAAGGAAGTAAAAATGCCTTCCAAAATGCCCACGTTTTACAACAGAGGTCAGTAAAAAGGGCATTCATGGATCTAAGCAGTCCACTGTACCCTTCCATGTATCCATTCTATTAAATTATACACAATTACATTTAGAATAATATTTGGTAGTGCTTTGAGTTTGAATAATATGCTCTGTTGTGCAAGTTCAACTGTGGAGTGTGGTGCTTTCCAGTTTGGAAATGCAGGGGGGGGGTAGAAATCCATTGTTGTAGTAACTGTGGGGGTTAATAATTATTGTCTTTTAGTTGAAAATAAATGAAAATGGCTAAAATCTCATGAGATCACCAAATCATGCAAGATTTTGGTCTTCTTGCTGATCGGTTTTTCATTGGAAGGATTCCAAAACAGACATTTGCAGTTAAGCCCCTGTCACACTGCACCAACGGATGGAAAGAGGATGTAAAACAGAGAAAAACACTTCTCATCCGTTGATTAACGCGATGCATCCGTTCTGTACTCACTGCCTCCGTTTTTCATCCTCTCTATCCGTCCAGCATCCGTCTATTGACGTTTCATCCGCTCAGAAAGTTTTGAACAGCTCAAAACTTTAGAGTGGAAAATGTATCCAATGCATCCGTTCTGCATCCGCTAGGCATCCGCTAGGCATCCGTTCTGCATCCGTTACGCATCCGCTATATCTGCTAGGCATCCGCTGCGCATCCGCACAACTCCATCCGCTCCACCGGTAAACGGACGCAGGGAGAAAGCGGAAGGGATGCGGAACGGACGCGGAATGGATGTCTAGTGGATGCAGAATGGAAACAAAGCATTTAAAATGGGAAAAACGTTCGCAGAGGGGACCTATCTCGGATATTAAGGATGTCTAGAGGATGCCTAGAGGATGCAAAAGGACACCTAGGAGAAAACCTATACTGCCTATAAAAAGGGGGAGCAACTCACCTGCATCTCACTTTCAGACCAGCAGCCCTGCTGTGCAGACCTCTGCAGCCTTCATCTGACTCTTGCTCTTCCACAGCATCCAGTCATGTCCACCGTGGATCGTAACAAAGTCCTTTTGGCAGCCACCATCCTTCTGCAACAGTGCGAAGCCATCTATAGGCTCTGTGAACTCTACTACGGGAAGAAAAGGAGGGGGCCAAGAAGCGTCTGGGTCCGAAAATGGATCGGGAGAAGAGCAGAGTACGGACTGTACAACAAGCTGATGGTGGAGCTCAGGAACGAAGACACTCGTGCATTCCAGAACTTCATGAGGATGCCTCCAGCCATGTTTGACGAAGTTATGCAGCGGCTGACACCCAGGTTGATCAAGGCAAACACCAGCTTCCGGCCCAGCCTGGAACCTGGGCTCAAGGTGGCACTCACTCTGGCCTCAGGGCTCATCTACAGGAGTATGCAGTACGGCTGGAGGGTGCCACACAACACCATCAGCATTGTGGTCAGAGAAGTGGTGCAGGCCATCATCAAAGAATACATGGAGGAGCTCCTCCAGTGCCCCTCCACTGAAGAAGGATGGAAGAAAGTTGCAGAGCAGTGGTATCAGAGGTGGAACTTCCCCCACACCGTTGGAGCCATAGATGGCAAGCAAGTGGCCTGCAAAGCGCCAACCAAGTCGGGGTCCACTTATTTCAACTATAAGGGCTTCTTCAGCATCATCCTCTTCGCCATGGTCGATTGACTACAAGTTCATGTACATCGATGCTTCAGGCAACAGCTCATCTTCAGATGCCCAGGTATACAACGCCAGTGACCTCAAGGAGGGGCTGCAAGGCAACCTCATCGTGGGCTTCCCAGATCCAGAACCCCTGCCTAACGACACGCAAGATGTGCCCTACTTCATCGTGGGGGATGATGCCTTCTCCCTCAGAACCTACCTCATGAAGCCCTGCACCTCCAAATGCCTCACCCGTGAAGAGAGGATCTTCAACTACAGGCTGTCCAGGGTAAGGCGGGTGGTGGAGAACGCCTTTGGCATCCTGGCCAACAGGTTCCAGGTACTTCTCACCACCATGCAGCATCGCTCAGAAACCGTGAGGAGGATCATGGAAGCTTGCTGCATCCTGCACAACCTCATGCGCACCCGCTACCCAGTCTTGCAGAACAAGCTCGTGGACCTCCAACAAGGCAATGGGGACATGGAGCCTGGGGAATGGAGGCAAGGGCAAAACCTGATAGGTGCAAGGCCCCAACAGAGGATGTGAGGATGTGCAAGGCCCCAATAGAGCCTCACGTGAAGGGAAGAAGCAGCGCAACCTCCTGAGACACTGGTGCAACTCCCCAGCTGGAGCAGTGGAGTGACAAGACAGGATGATAGATGACTAATGGATGCTTCCTTGAGGCTGTCTCATCACGCTGATGAGATTGGGCCATGTATGTTGGGTGGGCCTACAATGAACAGGGCATTTAATAAAGAGTTGTGTTTATGTTGACATGCGTGGATGAATGATTACATTAGTATTGATAATAAAGGGCCATATGTGTGGCACCTGGGAGGGTGGACCATACAGTCCCACTGTGCTTGCACTGGAGGTTTATCTATCCCACAGCTGTCTTAACCCATCCCAAAGGTATCCCTGCCAATCCCACTGCTATCCTTACCCATCCCACAGCTATTAACCATCCCACAGGTATCCCTGCCCATCTCACTGCTATCTTAACCCAATCCTCAAGCATACAAAGGCTTAAACCATTTCTAAAAGTTTCCACCAAGACTTTATTAAAAAAAAGAAATGAAGCAAGTGTGTGAATCAAATATAGACTTTATTAACAAGAAGCTATAAAACAAAAATGAGTCTCTGGCACTCCTCTTGGTCGTTCAGTCTCAGGGATGAAGGATCTATGTGCTGTGGAAGTGCTGGAGTGCTTGTCTGATCCCCCGCATCATGAGCTCCTCCAGAAGCAGAAGCAGCAGAAGCTCCAGTCCCAGAAGAGCGAGCCCGTGCTACAGAAGCCCCAGCAGAAGCAGAGTGAGGGCCAGGGGGTGGGATGGTGGCCCTGTCCCTCTTGCAAGGGCTGGCAGCAGATGGCTGAGGCTTTCTGTTCTTCCCCATGGTTGTGGGGTTGCTGGCTGACAGGGAGGCTGGCAGGAACCAAGGCTGGCAGGAAGGCTGGCAGGCAGGCAGGTACCAAGACTTGCAGGAAGGCTGGCACCAAGGCTTGCAGGAAGGCTGGCACCAAGGCTGGCAGAAAGGCTGGCACCAAGGCTTGCAGGCAGGCAGGCACCAAGGCTGGCAGGCAGGCATGAACCAAGGCTGGCAGGAAGGCAGGAACCAAGGCTAGCAGGCAGGCAGGCACCAAGGCTGGCAGGCAGGCATGAACCAAGTCTGGCAGGAAGGCATGCACCAAGGCTGGCTGGCAGGCAGGCATGAACCAAGGCTGGCAGGCAGGCAAGCACCAAGGCTGGCAGGCAGACTGGCAGCAAGGCTGGCAGGCAGGCAGACAGCAAGGCTGGCAGGGAGGCTGGCAGCAAGGCTTGCAGCAAGGCATGCAAGGAGGCATGCAGGCAGGGCAGGCAAGGCTGTCAATCCGTCCAGCAGCAGGTCTTTCCTCTGAAAGGTGACCTGCTCCGATCTTCTTCCCTTATATCCACGGGGCTTACGCAATGCATCCTCCCCGCATGCGCAATTTACGCTCGGCATCCGTTAGGCTTCTGCTGTGCATCCGCTAGGCTTCCGCTCTGCATCCGCTTCATCCGCTGTGCATCCGCTCTTTCCATTCCGCGTCCGCTTTGCTGAGGTCCCCCGGAAGCCTAGCGGATGTGCCATCTGCTCCCATCCGCTTCCATCCGCTAGGCTTCCGTTCCGCATCCGCTTTCCATCCGCTCTGCGTCCTCCCCGCGTCCGTTCCTTTCTGTGTTATCTGCTCTGGTTATGCAAATTTTTGCCCCTTTTGAGAGCGGATAACAACGGATGGAACATTTTTCTCGTCCGCTGTGTCCTTTTTACAAACATTTTGCATCCGTTGGGCACTGTGACAGGGCCTTTAGTTCTCGACTTATGACCACAATTGAGCTCAAAATTTCTGTTGCTCAGCAAGATATTTCTTAAGTGAGTTTTGCTGCATTTTATGACCTTTCTCGCCACAGTTGTTAAGTGAAACCACTGCAATTGTTAAGTTAAGAGCATGCTTGTTAAACACATCTGGCTTCCTTATCGACTTTGCTTGTCAGAAGGTCGCAAAATAGGATCGCATGACTTTGGGACACTGCAACCGTCATAAATAGGAGTCAGTTGCCATTTTGGTCACATGACCATGGGGATGCTACAATGGTCATAAATATGAAAAACAGTCTTGTCATTTTTTTCAGTGTTATGATAACTTCAAACGATCACTAAATGAACTGTTGTAAGTTGAGGACTATCTGTATTCATTTCCACAGTACATTCATGGCATTAGTTATCTAGGTAGCCTAGCCACTTTCACGATAGACTGAAGGCATCTCTTGGTTTCCTTTTCCCATTACATGGTCCTAAGGGGAAGGAGACATTCCCCAAATCATATCTTAGCAGAGTTCACCTGAAGGATCTGGTATCTTCTGATCTCTCTCTCTCTCTCTCTCTCTCTCTCTCTCTCTCTCTCTCTCTCTTTCCCTCCCTCCCTCCCTCTCTCTCTCTCTCTTCCCACAAGCTTCACCAGCTTAATTCCTCTGGCTTTCATCTAGCCTGTAAAACAGGGGTGTCAAACTCAATTTCACTGAAGGCCACATCAAGGTTGTGTTTGACCTCGGGGATGGAGGAGGGTTGTGTGGCTAGTTCATCACTTATGTTGGGGGCACCTGTAGTGGCCTGAGTGCTCTGTCAGTGAAAACGGAGCTCGGGAGGGATGTGCGCTGGCAGAGGGCTGCAGGAGGCCATTGCAGCAGAAAACAGAACTTGGGGAGGGGGGGCATTTTTGATGGTAGAGATACCACAGGCTGCTGGGCCAGATCTAAGCACCCCACGGGCCTTGAGTTTGACACACCTGGTATAAAACATGTTTCTCAAGTTTATTAGTATAAAAGGTAAAGGTTCCCCACACACACACATGCTACTCATTTCCAGCTCTAGAGGGTGGTGCTCATCTCTGTTACAAAGCTGAAGAGCCAGCACTGTCTGAAGACATCTCCGTGGTCATGTGGCCGGCATGACTAAACACTGAAGGCGCACGGAGCACAGTTACCTTCCCACCAAAGTGGTCCCTATTTTTATACTTGCATTTTTACATGCTTTCAAACTGCTAATATAGCAGGCAGAAAACTCTTAGCCTTATAGGAAAGATGGAGGACGATAAGAGCAATGCATCTTTGAAAGGAATAATACAAGCGAGCTCTGTTGGATCAGCCCTCTGGCCTTTCTGTTCAGTAGCCTGTTCACAGTGGCCAACTAATTGCATAAGGAGACCCATCCTAGCAGGTGGCCTTTAGAGGCAGTCCCATTACCATTAAGACTAAGCATTATTGATACCCAAAACTTGGTCCAACCCCATTTTGAAACCTGCCAAGTTGGTAGCCAATGCCACACTAAATTCCAAAGTGTAATTACTCATTGCGTACAAGTTTAATTGAACATGGATGTAACTAGCCAGGGTTCATGATTTCCCCCACATCCAATTCCAAGACAAATGGGATTTGAAGAGGGAATGAAGGGTTCTATTGGAGAGACTTCCTTAGTCTTTTAAGTCTGGCAAATCTAGAAAGGAAGGAGGCTTTGTAATGAAGGAGAAAAATGCAACCAAAAACTGTGGCCTTCCATAATAATTTAATTGTACATCCCCCAAGTCATTCTGAGAGTGAGATGCACTACTGGAAAAGGAAGGAAGGAAGGAAGGAAGGAGAGAAAAAAGAAAGAAAGAAAGAAAGAAAGAAAGAAAGAAAGAAAGAAAGAAAGAGGCAGGGAGGGAGGGAGACATTTAGAGAAACTCCCAAGTATCTTAAGAATGAGGATGAAAAGAAGCTTCTTTACAGAGAGAAAAAAAGTTATTGTATTGTATTTCAAGGCAGATTATGGAACAAAATTAAACTCCCAATTCATTGTGAGAAGAGGAATTAATTTGTCCTCATTCACATATCTCAATTTAAAATATAGACACATGAGATAAGGGCCCAAATTAATTTGATAAATAAATAAAGTAATGGAAAGGAGGGACAGTTTGGAATTGCACATTGTACCAAACCATAGTTTGCTCAATCATACTAATTCAGGTATGGGCATTTTTTCCACATGATTACTATTTTTAACCTTTGTGAGTGGTGCAAATATATCCAATGATGCAGAGATATTACTGGGGGGGGGAAGGGGTAGATGGGTGCCGCAAAATTTATCTGACCATTTTTCTTTCTTTTCACCTTTGGAGACAGTTTACAGCCTCAAGATAGATGTGTTAAGTCTTGGGGATATATTAAGCCTTGCTTATCACAACTCTGTCCAAGCTTTAAATAACCCCAAGGAACTAAAAAAAAAAAAAAATCACACCGCCATAAAAATCAGCAAATCTTTGTCCAGTCAGTATAATCAACAGAGAGCTGTAACACGAGAACCAGACACTGCAGGTTATCCAGCTTGACATTAAGCCACAAATCATGATTTACAAATCGTGACAAATTCCTACTGAATGTTGGATGGTTCCTAACAATCAGAACAGTTTGGTGATGGTACCATTGACCAGAGAGTTGGTGAGGTTCCTTCAACAGATGTCTTCAAGGGGATAGCAATAAACATGTGCTTTGTTGTTCAGTCACTAAATCAGGCCTGACTCTTCACAACCCTATTGACTCCAGCAAGCCAGGCTCCCCTGTCTTCCATCCTCTCCCAGATTTGGCCCAAATTCATGTCCATTGTGTCGATGACACTATCCAACCATCTCATCCTCTCTCTGCCATTCTCTTCTCCTTTTGCCTTCCATCTTTCCAATCAGGGCCTGTTCAAATGTCCTCTTTTTTCATTTGCTGGCCAAAGTATTTGAAATTCAGCTTCAATCTCCATCCTTCCAAAGAGCAGATAGGGTCAATTTCCTGTAGGATTAACAATCCTGTGCTAACTAAGGGGACTTTAATTTAGTTCTCTGATTCAGACAAGGAATTGACCTCCCTCATGGTACCTTTGTTGGGACGCAGTGGCTCAATGGCTAAGACGCTGAACTTGTAGATCAGAAAGGTTGGCTGTATGGCGGTTCAAATCCCTAGCATCGCGTAATGGAGTGAGCTCCCATTACTTGTCCCAGCATCTGCCAACCCAGCAATTTTAAAGCATAAAAAAATGCAAGTAGAAAAATAGGGACCACTTTGGTGGGAAGGTAAGAGCATTCCATGCACATTTGGCATTTGGTCATGCTGGCCACATCACCATGGAGACATCTTCAGACAGCGCTGGGTCTTCAGCTTTGAAACAGAGATGAGCACCGCGTCCTAGAGTCAGAAATGACCAGCATGTATGTGCAATGGGAACCTTTACCTTTATTTTATGGTACCTTTCTAAAGATAGTCCCTGGATCAACAACATCCAATTTTAAGGACAGTCCCTAGATATGAATAGGCTATGATTAAAAATGGTGTATGGTATTCTCCAAACAGGGAATTACCTCAACACTGGTTATGGGCCTAGGCCATACCAGGCTCAAATAACTGAGAGTTAGTGTGAATGCACAGTACCATATACAGACAGCTGCTTACTGTTTAATTGTAGGTCACCATCCTGGAAAAGATGGCACAATACCCTTCAACAATCACTGATAACCCGGTTGGATGGAACAAACTATTTCTCCTGGTCTATGAAGTGCAATCTACTTCTGCGCAGAGAAGGGTTATAGAATACAGTTCAAGATCCACCGGAGGAAAATGCTTGGGATCCAGATGATGAAGACGATGCCAAGAAGTTAGCTGACTTTAAATGGAACAATGAATGAGCTCTTTGTATAACTGGACAAACACTGAGTGACCAGCAACTAGTCCATATTCATGGAGAAGAGTCTGCTGCTAAGTGTTGGGAGAATTTGAAGAGGATTTATGTTCGTGACAGTGTAGGTGCACACATACATCTTACACGTAAACTGTTTACAGCACGTCTTCTGAAAGGTGGAGATATGTTAGCTCATTTGAACTTCATGAAAAGAACTTTTCAAGAGATCCATGAAAAGGAACTGATATTTTCAGAGCTACATCAAGTTTACATCATTCTTTCCTCTTTGGATGAAAGTTATGATGATTACGTATCTTCACTGGAAGTCCTGATCAGAGATAAACTGACATTGACTGACACAACTGGAAGATTGTTAGAAGAGGCAAGAAGACAGCTGGATAGGGACCAACTGAGAAAGAAACAACCACAAGAAGATGATTTGTGTTCAACTGACTAAACTGTTAGGAAATGTTTTTCTTGTGGGGCTAGAGGACATATAGTTAGATTTTGTAAGAAGGGAAAATGACAGAATACTGGAAATCACCAGAAGGCTAAGAAGAATGTTAGTTTAGCTATGTCTAGCAATTCAACTGTAAACCATGATTTGTGGGTAGTTGATAATGGAGCATCAAAGTGCGTTACTAAAAATAGAGAGAGGTTTGTAATAATGTCCATGAGTAAACAACATGTATCATTGGCAAATGGATGGAAGATGAAAGCATTTGGTGAAGGTACTGCATATTGTTCATGTGTAAATGAGCATTTAACTATGTTATATGTACCTAAACTGAAATTAAATTTGTTATCAGTAAGGGCTTTAGTTAATATTGTTTATGTAGTAACCTTTAGGGGAGATAACTGTATAACAGAGAAAGAGGGTAAAAGTGTTACTGCAACTTTGGAGAATGATTTATATGTGATACATGATGACCCATTGAAGATGGCTAACTCAGTTTATAACAATGTTAAGCCACATGATGAATGTATACATTTACTGCATAGATGTCTTGGGCACATTAATTTCAAAATGCTCAAACAAACTGTTAAATTGTCAGAGGGACTAAAATTAAAACCCTGTAGCAAGTATTTAAACTGTAATGCTTGTAGTCAAGAGAAAAGCAAGGTTACTCCAGCAAACAGACTAAATAGGTTTTAGACCAAAGAACCTTTAGAGGTTGTGTTTGCTGACATAATTGGTCCTAAGAAACCAAGTTTGGGAGCTGCCTGCTATATTTTGAGTATTATGGACCATTACTCATGACACGGTTTCTACTATCTCATTAAAAACAAAACAGAAACATTCCAACATTTCTTTAATTGGCTAAGGTTTGCAGAGAAAAAAATGAAACATAGAGTAATTACTTTAATTACTAATAACAGGACTGAGTTTATTAACAATAGTTTCCAAACTATGTTAAAATTGGCTGGTGTCAAGTATAAACGATCTGCACCTTACAGACCACAACATAACTCGTTTGTAGAATGAAGAGGGCAAACGTTACAAGCCATGGCTTGCACTATGTTATCCGATTCAGGTTTGCCTGAAGCACTCTGGGGTGAGGCCATAATGTGTAGCAACTATGTGTTAAACAATGTGGTTAACACAACAACTGTTGAATTGCCATTCACTCGTTGGCATGGCAGAAAACCAAATTTAAGTTACCTACACAAATTTGGAGCTCCAGCATGGGTGCCTATTCCCTCACAAGTAAGACTGAAAGGGCAACACAGAGTTAGGAAATTATTTTTCATAGGTTATGAGGCCAACCATAGATCATTTAGATTTTGGGATCCAGGCACAGCTCATGTTTACAGTAGCACTAGTGCGAAATTTCTTGAGCAAGTTGGGTGGCATAGACTGAAACAGGAATCTAGCAATGATGTTGTAATTGACACCCAAATAATCCTTAAAGATGAAATAGCCATCAATAGCCATTAAAGAGGAAGAACAGGCACAGGAGGAGGAGAAAGAACAAGAATAGGAGAAGACAGGAGAACAGGAGAGTCCACCAGTAAGCCCTGTATTACCGAGACATTCAACCCAAGTAACACAACCATCTAATAGATTTCAGGCTAGTATTGTATGCCAAGTGAATACAGTTCCAAATAACTATAATGAACTGAAACTGTATCCTGCTAAAGATCAGGCTGCTTGGCAGGAAGCAATGAAATCCTTACAAAGGTTGGAGGTATACAAAAATGTTAAGTTACCATCTGGTAAACATGCCATAGGATGTAAATGGATTTATAAGCTGAAGACAGGTATAGATGGGACTGTTACCCATAAAACCAAGTTAGTAGCACAAGGGTTCAATCAGACAGCAAACGACTATGACGAGGTGTTTGCACCTAGTCTGAAAGCTACTACATTACAAGCAGCTTTAGTGTGTGTAGTTAAGGAGAAATACATTGTAAATCATTTAGATGTAGAGATGGCATATCTGCATGCAGTGTTGCAACACACTATATATTTAAAGAAACCTTTAGGTTTCAAAAATGATAATATAACTGATTGCTGGAGATTGAAAAACAGTCATTATGACTTGAAGCAATCAGGATATGAGTGGAACCAGTGTAAAGTTAAGGAATTAACTAAGATAGGTTTTGTAGCTGGCATGGCTGATCCAGGTTTATTTAAAAAAGAAAGTGATGGTGTAGTTTCCTTGTTACTATTGTTTACTGATGACATAGCATTAATCACCAAAACTGAACAAGAAGCTGCTGAGATAATTTCACTATTAGAAAAGAAATTTAAGATAAAACAGTTAGGTGAAATTAAACATTATCTTGATTTAAAGATAGATAAAACTAGAGGAGGATACAATATCTCACAGGCAGATAAAATTAACCAATTGCTAAAGAATTTTAAAATGGAACTTTGTAATCTGGCTAAGACACCAATGAGCCAGGAGTTTAGCCACAGTGATATACAAAGTCCTGTTTTTGATAAGAACATTTATCAGTCTTTGATTGGTAGCTTATCTTAACTCAATAATTGGTCAAGGCCAGATATAGCATACAGTGTTAACCAATTAGCCAGGTTTAATGCTGAGCCAACTGAAAGGCACTGGCAAGCTGCTAAGCGTGTGTTAAGATATCTGAAACTAATTATGCATGATATTTGGAGCCTAAGTATGAACTAATTTTAACTGCATATGCTGATGCAAGTTTTGCTATGGATGTAAATACACATAAATCTACGTCAGGTACTGTCGTATTATTAGGAAAGGTGTTGATTGGATGGAGGTCTATTAGACAGAAACATCTAAGTTTATCAACAATGGAGGCTGAATTTTCATGTTTTTCTTTATTATGTACAGATTTAGTTTGTTATAAGCAATTATTGATTGATATAGGAATTGATGTAACAGATTATATTGTTGTTTATGAAGACAACCAATCAGCAATACAGATGGCTTCCAATCTTGCTGTAAAGACAAGATCAAAACACAGATTTAAGATATTTAAATGTGTGACAATGTGTACAAAGTAAAATGATTAAACTAGAGTCCTGCATGTCAGAGATTAACATTGCAGATAATTTTACAAAAGCCCAAGGCTCTGTAAAGCATAAGGCTTGCTGTGAGGATTATGGACTTAAACTGTAAGGTGTTATATATTGTCCTACCCAAAGGGGAGAATGTTAGGAATGATAGTCACTTAACAGTTGGGTTGGAAATATATAAAACAGGATAGATATTTAATACTGTCTCTTTAAGGGAATGCTAAAATTGTAAATGTGTGTGGCTCCTTAAACAGCCATAAGATGGAACTAGAAACCTGGGTTGTTTCATTTTGTTGTTATTAGTTGCTAGTTGCCAGATGTTCTGGTGGTCGATGTTCTTGGTTCCTGTATTTTTCCAATTGACTTTTGCTGATTGTCATTATTCTTAGATTGCTGTAAGTCTGTTACTGAACTGTGTATGATACTGGACTCTGTTATTTGGCTTATCCCTGGACTGAAAACTGACTGCTTTAACCGTGTATGACTTGGACTGCTTGTTGGACTTTGCTTAACTGTTTACTGGAAGTAAAATCTACATTTTACTATGCAGTGTTAACTGTGTGCTGGTCATGTGTTATTCAACATCACTCTCACTATGTCTCCCTGTGTGCACTCATTCTCCTAATGGGGAATTACCTCAACAGATGGCATCTTCTTCCTCGAGCTGATGTATCACTGAAGCTGCACTTTCAGAAAGTTCTGAAGCCAGGCATTTGTGATATACAGCCTGTTTTCACTGCCTTCTCAAAGCCCTGCATGACTTCACTGTTTCATCAGCTCAAGGAAGGAAAATACCACCTGCCATTTTCAGTAACAGGTGGCCAGATTGTAAATATGAGTTTTGACTTAGATACAAATTCAAGTTAGAGTTAGGGAATGGCATTCTTTTTTAATTTATTTGATCATGTTTAATTTCCAAATGATAACAATGGTCACACCACATGCCAGTAGTTAAACGAACTCCCATCTGAAGCATGAATCCAGACCCTTGAGCCAGTCCCTCTCTCTCGGCCATAGGAAGGAGGAAATGGCAAACCACTTTTGAAATGTTGCCAAGAAAAACTGCAGGGACTTGTCCAGGCAGTCACCAAAGAGTCAGTGATGACTCAAGGGCACTATGTATGTTGGTATGTACATGTATGTATAAATGCATGTACTTGTTGCCTTCAAGTCAGTCTTGACTCTTGATCACTGCCTATACAAGTCCCTGTAGTTTTTCTGACGAGATACATGATCATTCTTGGAGTTCCATGATAACATGAACTATATTTTTGGAGAGGTGCATGTGGAAAGCACATAGACTGAATGAAAATAGGAAATATTAAATAAATAAGTGTATGTGACATAATTGAAGGAACTAAGTGAATGGAGTAGCCCAAATATTCAGTCTTGATTCATGGTGATTGGCAGGACAACCCCCTGCTGTTTTTTATCAGAAAAATTCTCTTGTATGAGAAGGAGAAAGAGAGAAGAGAAAGAGAAGAGAAAAGGGAGAGAAAAAAGAGAAAGGGGAGGTCAAGGGAAGAGGAAGTGGAGAGGAGAAGGAGAAAAAGGAGGAGAAGAGAAAGAGAAGAAAAAGAAGAGGAAGAGAAGAGGAAGGGGAAGGGAGAAGAGAAGAGAGGAGAGGAGAGGAGAAGGGAAAAAGGAGAAGGAGAGAAGAAAAAGAGAAGAGAAAGAAAAGGAAGGGGAGGGGAAGGGAGAAGTTTTTTCACACCAGCCACTTAATCTGGTCACTGAATAAATCTATTCTCTAAGAAAGGGCATTATAAACTAATTTAAATTGTCTGGACTATAGAAAATCAAAACAAACTTGAGACAATCAAGCATATGACATTGACCAAAAGCAGCATCTAGGTTTGCAAACAGAGAGAAGGAGAGAGAGAGAGAGAGAGAGAGAGAGAGAGAGAGAGAGAGAGAGAGACTGAAGGATCAAGGAGCAGAGAAGTCTCTGGCTGAGAACATGACAGTTGGGAAACCCTATCTCCCTGTCACCCTCTTTGCAGCTTGGACTTGTCAGCCATCTAATCTTGTTTTCTTAGCCAGTCAAGCCATGACCGTTTCTCTTCCAAGGTTCTTTGTTTGGGTAGGATTTGGATTCATCAAGCTGTCACTCTTGCGCTAAGGCAGGGAGGGGGGAGGGGGAACGCCTCCAAAGCATACATAAGATTAGACAGGATTTGCTGTCAAACCAAATAACAATCTGACATTAAAAGCTCCACATGGAATTTCACAGACAGTTCCACCTTATGTTGTCGGAGAAACATAAAAAGCAGATTTCTGAAGGGAGGGGAAAGAGAAACAAACAACTGTTTTACATGTTCATCTCAGGTTCTCTCATCTGGGCTCCTCTGAGAACCTGCCTGAAGCAACATGGTGGACCTTTAAGAGACAAATAACTTGCGTGGGATTTACAGTATTCAAAGCCTGCCCATTTTCCATAGGAATCGAGGCGTAATATTAAATATTCACCAAAAATATTTCCTCTGGCATAGGGGCCAATTCTAAACTGCTCTTTGGAAATGCAGCCCAGGTTTCATTTTGTTCATTAAATGCATCCAATAGAAGAAAAAGAATCACATTCAGTATTTTAAAGAGTGCCTTAAATGTTTGAAAGTATTAAGATATCCATTTCATCCCTCAAAGTGAAATGCAGCCCAGGTTTCATTTTGTTCATTAAATGCATCCAATAGAAGAAAAAGAATCACATTCAGTATTTTAAAGACTGCCTTAAATGTTTGAAAGTATTAAGATATCCATTTCATCCCTCAACACCCTTAAAGTTTCAAACTTTCCCCCAAAATTAGCTGGGTTTTTGTTTTTTTTCAGACCGCCTTCAGAGTCATTATAGGGTACCTACAAGCCCATAGCAAGCTAGCTGTCCAACCCAGCTCAGAGATGGAAAAAAACATCATCAGCTACATCCACAAAGGTGTCTCCAGAGGAAAAGCTGGAAAATGAATCCAAAAAGGGAAGAAACAGGAGAGTATGCAGTCCCACAAGGCTAAGGACATGTAAAAAATAGCATGTGCAGGGAATCTGTAAAGGCAGAAGAACAAAAAAATTGTTCTACTTCCCTTAGATTGGTCCTTAACAAGAGCTAGAACCTCAAAAGACAGCCCCTCCTTTATGTTTACCAGAGGTCTACATCATATGTGTGATGACCTGGGGTGTGGCACAAAGGCAACCCAGCCAGATAATAAGTAGAGGTCTCTTTATTAGCTCCAACTTTGCCCCCAGTGTCCCAGTTACCTTCCAGTCTGGAGAAAAATTATCCCAGGAACCTGCAACAGCCTTTGGCTGCAGATATTCCAATCCAAAGTGGCAGGACAAGATAAGGAGTTGCAGAAATGAAGTAACACGGCTGTAAATCAAACCAGTTGGGAGGATGCCAGGATCTAAAATAACAGCAGCCAACATTAGATTCAATGCTGGTTCCTGACATATGCCCCCACCCCCAACTGTTTCTCCTTTAAACTCCCTCTCAAGGTATGTCTTGTGAAGGGAATCAGGGCCCTTTCCTCCCTTGTAAGTCACGAAACCCATATTGCTCTTTTCTCTGTTCTTCCCTGCATACCATAGGATGAAGAGGGGGTGGGTCTTGGTTTTCCTTTGAACAACCTCTCCCTTGTTCTACCTCTTCCCTGCTCTGTCCAGTCTGACTTTCCCCTTCCCCAATTTCCTCCACAGGCAACAGAGCCACTTTCCCACTCCCTGATGGCTGTTCGTCTTCCTCCTCGGATTCAGACTCCAACGGGGGCATGACAATATGTGACCCATACAACATATAGATCCAGAGTGACCCACTGTCTCTACTGAAGTACACGCAATCAAAATAAATAGTAATAACTTACAGTATTGTTTCTCCACCTTGGCCACTTTAAGATGGATGGATTTCAACTCCTAGAATTCTAGGAGTTGAAGTTTACCCATCTTAAAGTAGCGAAGGTTGAGAAACATTGACCAACACCAAGGGTGTTAAACTCAGAGCCCATGGGCAGGATGCGTCATCGTGCTGATCACACCCATCCCTGGTTTAGCAAAGGGGGGGAAAGTCACAATATATTACATGACAACAATGTGACACTGCAAGTTTGATTCCCCTGACTTATACCATTATACTGCAGGACAGATCTAGTTCTTCCATGGAAGCCAAAAGTATTTCTGGGAGAAGATTTGAGGGAGGGGTGGCTCTCTGTTTAAATGGGGCAGAGTACCCTCCCCTGGATGTGACTTGTGATCTTCCCCAGCAGATACTGGATCATATAGTGACTAGCTATCATCTGAGACCTTGCAGGAGGAAAAACACACTTTCTCTAATAAACAAATATTGTGCTTAATTGGATAAATGGCCTAGCTATCAATATATGGAATACTTATTTTTAGACACTAGAGAGTCTACAGGCTTCTGGAGAAAAAGTCCCACAGTAAAATACACAATGTTCAGATATTCCTCTTGGCCCTTTTCTCACTTATGACAGGCAAAAATGTCACACTCCATTAGCTGAAAAGACTTCCTTTATTTGAGAAGGCTGCTGCCTTTTGCCAATTTCAACCTTGGTGTCAAATGTGTCTTGCTAATTTCAACCTTGGGGTTAAATCTATTTCAATGCAATCTCTAATCTTCAGATGGAATTTGGCTGAAATATGCATAAATGCAATCTCTAATCTTTCACAGGAATTTGGCTGAAAGGTCAGAGAAAGAGGGATGGGGAAAAGGCTGATTGGTGGGAGGTTGGATTTCCACCCTATATTCCAAAACCATCTTCCAACCTTTGAAAAAAAAAATACGGAGGGCAAATCCTTCCTACATTAAACCAAAGGAGACATGTAACAAACGTGTTACATGTTACATGTTACATTGGGTGATCCTAGTCACCCAATGTTAGGATACTTGAAATACTGTATCCAGTTTTTATCACCATGATGTAAAAAAGTTGATGAGACTCTATCTAGAAAGAGTGCAGAGAAGAGTAACAAAGATGATTAGGGGACTGGAGGCTAAAATATATAAAGAACGGTTTCAGGAATTAGGTTTGTCTAGTTTAATGAAGAAAAGAGCTAGAGGTGACATGATAGCAGTGTTCCAATATCTCAGGGACTGCCCCAAAGAAGAGGGAGTCAAGCTATTCTCCAAAGCACCCGAGGGCAGGACAAGAAACAAGGGGTGGAAACTAATCAAGGAGAGAAGCAACCTGGAATTAAGGAAAAACTTCCTAACAATGAGAACAATTAACCAGTGGAACAACTTGCTTCCAGAAGTTGTGAATTCTCCAACACTGGAAGTTTTAAAGAAGAGATTGGACAACCACTTGTTATTCTATTCCATTTGAAATATTCACAGCTGTGGAAAGATGAATAAATCTGTGTATTGGGTATGCTTTTGTTGTAAATAAGAGATGAAAAAAAAAAAAAGTGAGGGTTCAGTATCATTTTAATTTCTTACTTTCCAGAAGAACCTAGACAGACATTTTAATCCTTGCAAGAAGGTCAGATATATTGGTTATTTTTTTTTTCTTGAGAGGGGGAAAATGTTTTGTTTCTGTGAAGTAGAGAGGAATATTTATTTAATTAGGTTGGTGGTTGTTGGGGTGGGGGTGAGGGGCTGTATGTTTGTTTCCCTTCAATCTGGATTCCATTCAGTCAGTTACCACTCCAATTAACTAACAATTATTTAACATTAACAGTAATTACAGATGCCAGTTAAGCGCCTACAGATGTCAACTGTTAGCTTTTGTACCTAATCACTCAATGAAATGGAGAAAGTTCAACAAACATCAATTAGCCAAGCAATTAGTTGGAGTTAGAAAAGTGCATGTTATCATGTGTGAGCTGATTCGATTTATTTTATTTTGGCAGTAAAAGGCACATTGGCTGACAAGCCGCCCTACATGAGTGCGATAAGATAAAACTCTTGGCTGTTAGGGTTGTTTGCACAAGGGCAGGCTTCTTTTTTTGCTGTGAGGTAGGAATGGCATGACCTGCGGAAGGCATTTGGGGTGCAGGGTGGGGACAGGAATTCTTGCCTTGCAACGTTGCTCATTGCTCGGGTTAACATTGTGCAAGAAATTTAGTGTGTAGGTATGTACATATATGCATGCATTTATATACATATCCTTCTATATCCTATTCCACACTTTAATTCATTTTTTTTAAAAAATCAAGATTATTGAGTTGCAAACAACCTTCTCCTGAACATCTGGGAGTGTTGGTGATTTCAATCTATGTTACTATGAAAAATGTGCCCTGTTGTAAGATAAATGCTACTTCAAAAGTGACCCATCTTTTCAAAATGCCACTCAAAAGTAACAGAATAACAAAGTTGAAAGGGATTTTGGAGGTCTTCTACCAGTAGTTCAACCCCTTTGCTCAAGCCAGAAACCCTATACCATTTCAGACAAATGATTGTCCAATCTCTTCTTAAAAGCCTCCGGTGTTGGAGCACCCACAAGTTCTGGAGGTGCATCCTTCTAACTTATAAGAAATTTCTCCTTTGTTCTAGGTTGGTTGTTGCCTTGATTAATTTCCATCTGTTGCTTCTTGTCTTGATTTCAGGTGCTTTGGAGAATAGGTTGACCCCCACTCTTCTTTGTGGCAGCCCCTTAAATACTGGAATACTGCTATCATGTCACTAATTCTTCTTTTCATTAAAGTCTTTTGCTTCACAGTTAGAATCCTCTCCAGAACATCCAGTGACCAAAAGAGGATTCTGTGAATTTACAGAAGACTTTTCCAACACTTCCAGAGAGCTACTGATTCAAATTTGTATCAGTACAAATGTAGTGCAGGGGTGTCAAGCTCCCAGCCCGCAGGCCGGATGTGTCACGCAATGGCCACACCCATGGCCAGTTTCGTGAAGGGGGGAAAAGTCACAACACATCAGGTGACCACACTGTGATGACATGAGATTGACATCCTTGATAGTGGTTAAGGCATCAGGCTAGAAACTAGGATGAATTCTAGTCCTGCCTTAGGCGTGAAAGCTGGCTGGGTGATTTTGGGCCAGTCACACTCTTTCAGCCCAATTCACCTGACAGGAAACTAGGAGGAGGAAGGATTAATTGTTTGCTTCCTTGAGTTACAACTAAAGCAATGAAAGCAGGATTAAAAATCTAAATAAATAAATGAATTAGGCACAGTATTTCAGTGACTGTTTGTGTTCCTTCCAGAGCACAAAGTGATTTGTTAAGGCAAGTTACTACTACCTGTGTTTAGTGTTGCACGGTGCTGCATTGGGGGACCAGACAACATGAGTAGGGTGCTTTCGCCAATCCAAGTCTTCTATGCAGAGAAATGGTTCTCTTCTGAGAATTAGGATCTTGGTGTTTTTATTTGCTTTTATTCTTCAGGGGTTAAGCGTTACATTTCAGAGTTTTCCTGCATCTTATGTTGGGAACTACAACTCACTGAATTCCATTGTCAACGCTGGCAGGAAATTTTGGGAGTTATCACGTCAGAGAGACCTCAGAGTAGGGATGGTGGATAGGACCTACAAGACTTTTGGATGTGGGCATAGCAAATGTGCTCACCTACCCATGCTCAGATGAATAATCCAACTGGTCCTTGGTTTTCCTCCATTTACACACAGAAAGAACATTGGTTCTCCATAGAAACTGAAAAGCACCCAAAATGACAAGAGAGCCTTAAACAACTCTTACTAAATGGAACATTTAAAAAATAGTGCCTTATACTCCAATTTATCATTAAGATTCTAAATGTGAATGGTTGTTGTTGGGAGGTAAGGGAGAAATATAAGGAATTAGGAAATACTGAATTATTATAGTCTAAAACTTCGCAAGATGTACATTTACTGCTATCAAAAGGGGGAAAACAGAATATCAACAAACAACAACCAAAAGGTCATTGCAGCAAACCATTTCGGTGTCCGCTGCTTTTCAGAGCTACTGGTTCTATAGAACCGGGCTGAACCAATAACATCCCACCCTGGACTTCCTCTAATGATTGTTGCTACTGAAGCGGACCCAAAGAAAAAATATCTTCATCATCTCTTTGTCAGAAATTAGGGGGCAAGTGTGGGAAACCAGAGACAATGGAATGATAGAATGAGGAAGGTACAATGGAAGACATCCAAAACTGCCCTTTGCCAGTTTCTAATTCAATAAGCACAAGAACATCACAAGCAAAAAAGAGGGAAACAAATTCAAAAAGCAAAGTTGCACCAATATGAAGCAAGCATCATGTCTTTTGTATTTGGGCTATGAGGTTGCACACGTTAATGAAATTGGTTGAGCTTGTGTCCATGGCACAACATTGATTTTGTCTTTGGGATCTTCTGTGGGACCAGAATGGGACAACTCACCACAGCCAACTCATTATTGGCCAACTCGCCATGGCCAACTTGGCACAGCCAACTTGTTGCAGCCAACTCACCGCAGGACAATTGAACAATTCAATTTAATATTTTAAATAAATAAAAAATATTTTAATTTTTGTCATTCATATTTTATTTTATTTTGTCCCTTCTCTTGGATCCTTTCTTTAATTTTTTTTATTCTATCACCACTCTTGGCCTGCAGCAAGTTGTCTCACAGCGAGTTGGCTGGGGATAGTTGTCCCAAGGAGAGTTGACCATGGCAAATTGGCCATGTCATAGACCCCTTGTGGAGGCATCTCACATTTATTCTTCTTCTAGAAAAGAAATTTCAAAGCATTCTCTTCCAAACCGAACAAGCATTTTTTTAATTAAAAAAAAATGCTGAAGAATTTCTCTCATTGTTTATTTTAGGTTATATACGTTGACTAATGCAAAAAGAAGCAAAGATGACTGGGAAAACCTTCACATGAGCTTTTTGAATGTGGAGTTGAGTCTTTTTCTTTTGAAGAATTCCCATGCTCCCAGTTGCATGCTAGAACTCTAAATGAAGCGCATGAGAAATTGCCATCTGGATGCACCCTGATTATTATTATTTTTTCTAAATAAAATAAATATATAAATGAACTGGGCTTTCAGAGTGTTTATACATTGTGCAGACAAGGAGACAATCTGGTGCTGATAAGCCTTTTCTGAGAAACTCAAATAAAGCTTAATCTCTTAAACAAACACAGCAGTCAGAACAGATAAAAATTATGCATTAGTAAATATTACCATTTTGCTAGCTGGCAGTAGATTAATCTGACTTGGCTAAAAACAACAGGCTCAAGTACTTAAGGAACCAGTATAGAAATGCCATCATCATCTTCTCACAAAACATTCATTATTTCATTTAGCTCAATCAATAGCTTGGCACTGTTGTACAATTGCAGCTTAAATGAAAACTCTGCAGGAAGAAAAATATCAAGATATCTGAGAACTGAATTTCTCGGCAACGTAATTTTTTTCATGGGTACATCCACATAGCTTGTCTATCAAAGCTGCAACCCTATATACATTTGAATTAAGTCAATAAGGATTAGTAGGCTAGATTGGAGCTGGTTCACAACCAAAAAAAAATCCAGAGCCCTGACCAATAACTTCAAAAAACTTCATAGAAATATAAAATCAGTAATTTTATCAGAACAATCTCTAGAATCCTGTTTCTAAGGGCTGATTTGGGTGCTAATTTATATAACAGGTATTGTCAGACCATTTATAAATGCTTTTTGCTAGTTTCATAATTAAGATATCTTTTAACCAGGGGTGGGATCCGACCGGTTCGGTGATTTACGATTTGTGCTCGCATGCGTGCTTCGCGTGCGCCTGATGCGCAATGCGCACGCATGTGAATCGTCATCAGATTGCTGCCTGGACAGCTGAGTAGTGCTGCGTGCAGGGAAGCAGTATTTGAAAAAGCACTTTTTTCCTGCTTTTTCAACCACAGCTGTGCCACGCAAAACAGCTGAGGTTGAAAAAACAGGAAATAAAGGTCAGGCAGGTGGGTGGGCCAAAACAGCAGCAGACATAGAACCGGTTCTATGTCTGCTGCTCTTCAGAGCTACCAGTTCTACAGAGCCAGACAGAACTGGTAGAATCCCACCCCTGCTTTTAACCAATCTTTAAAAAAGTATTTCTTCTCTGTCCTTGTCTTGCTTTGCATGAAAGTGAGAGGTCTTCAGCATAAATTCAACCAAAAGTGGGAAATCTATAACAATCCAGATCTAATTTGAAGTTCCTGCCTCCCTCACTGATGGTTAACCTAACTGCAGCTTCTAGGAATAGTAATTCAGCAACCTGTATGCAGGGGTGCGATTCTACCGATTCGCACCTATTCGCTAGAACCGGTTGTGAACTTTCTAAGCAGTTCTGAGAACAAGTTGTTAGAAGAAATTACTGGCCTAATCCTGTAAGGAAGGCAGGAAGGAAACATTCTGGTGTTGCTTATAGAAACTGCCTCTCCGTTAACTCTTATTACATTCTTGGCAGGACTAGACTTCCTGTCTCTGGCACTTCTCTGCAGTTTTTTTCCCCTCCTTTGCTGGTACTTTGCTTGTGTGGAGTGACCATTCATAGTTACAATGGCACTGAAAAAAGTGACTTATGATCATTTTTCACACTTATGACTGTTGCAGCATCCCCACAGTCATGAGAGGCCAAGCAAGGAGATGTGTGCCTCGATGTGAGTGATATTGAGTTGGCCATACCCAGCCAATAACAGTATAACTGCATTTTAAAACCACCAAGCCATGTCCACCACCTAAGCCATGCCCACAGAACCGGTTGTTAAAATTTTTGAATCCCACACCTCCCTGTATGTGTATGTTGTGGGTGTGGGTGTGGGTGTGTTACCTATCCTAGAATAAAATGCATAAGAAATCAAAATCCTTTTTTCCCCCAGGATGAATTTCGGAGGCAAAAGCTTCAGGTAAATAAAGTATGGCCTATTTCCATACAGCAGTGGTGAAGTAGCTGTTTGAACCTTCTTGTCTTTCCCTGGAAAAATTCATCAATTTAAAGGACTATATTCAAAAGGAAGGAAATGACAAAAGGAAAGTAGATTAGCGAGCCAATCCATTAAATTAGAATATGACTCTGGATCTATCAAATTAAAACACAGAATATAGGCCAGGAAGATACCTTGGAGTCCTCTGCTACTTCTCCTCCAATCCCTGCTCAAGACAGAAGACATTACACCATCCTGATCAAATGGATGTCCAATCTATTTCTGAAAACCTCCAGTGATGGATTATCCCCAATCCCAGGAGGCAAGTGATTCCATTATTGCTCTGTCAAAAAATTTATCCTTGCTTCTAGGTTGTATCTCTCTTTAACAAACTTCCACCTACTGCTTCTTGTCCTGCCCTCTGGTGCTTTGAAGAACAAGTCAATCTCTTCTTCTCTCCGACAAGTACTGGAAGACAGCTATCATGTCCTCCCCTTAATCCTACCTTTTGATTGTTTTAGGCAATATCAAAACTTGGATCTTAAAACAAGGTCCTAGTCAGACAAGTGGACTTTTGAGCACAGAACTGTCTGTGTTGATTAGCTTTGTGGTAGCTCTCCGTGATGTTCCATAACTTACCTGGAGGTGCCTTGATTTCAACTTTGGGGTCTTCAGTATTCAAAGCAGGTTCTCTGCTACTCAGCTCAAGTCCTCCAGGTGGACTTTTTGACAGCTTCACCGACAGCAGACTTCTCCCCCTCCCCTTGTTCACTGTTTAGTAGCTCAACATCTGACTGCACTTTTCAATTCCAAAGCAGTCTGAGATGTGGCATGGAGTTGGGAGTGAGAAAATTGCTACTTAGGAAATAGAAGTCCAAAGTCCTTCTTGCCTGGGCAGTATTTGGATCCTGACCAACAGTATAACTGCATTTTAGAATGATAAAGGTGAAATTTTAGGAAGGAGTGGGCTAACCTATACACACCTTCAAATTATGAGAGCAAGGTGTTAAGGATTAATGCAAATAGGGTCTTCCTAATTAAAATATCCAAGTTAGTTGCTGTCCTTTGTATTGAGGTCATTTTAACACAAAAAAGGATATTTTTCTGTACTAAAAGTAATAAGAAGAAGGGAATTCAGGATTATTGTCAAGGGATAGGAGGGCTAAGGGAACTAGATCTCTTTTGTAAATGTGAAAATACCTACAGACCCTTCACATCCTGGACATAAATTGTTTTAATTTCTACCCTCAAAAAAATGCTATAGGGCACTGCACGCCACAACACTGTCAAACTACATAGTAAAACTGTATTTTACTATTTACTGTACTATTCTTCTTCTCATCCTTCCTATTACCTATCTCTTTCCACTTATTACTATAACCATGTTGCTTGTGTCTTTACAATTTATATTGTTTTGTTTCCTAGTATGATTTGATTACTAATTAGTAACCTATGACTATCACTAAGTGTTATATCTTATGATTCTTGATGAATGTATTTTTTTTCCTTTACGTACACCAGGGGTTCCCAAACTTGGCAACTTTAAGACTTGTGGACTTCAACCAGCAGAATTCTCCAGCCAGCAAAAAATTGGCAACTGACTCATAGTTATTATGATGGTTGCATGTCCTGGGTAACATTGATCACCTTTTGAGACCTTCTGGCAAGCAAAGTCAATGGGGAAGCCAGATTCACTTAACAACTAGGTTACTAGCAGTAGCACCATTTTAGACTTATATACCACTTCACAGTGCTTTACAGCCCTCTCTAAGTGGTTTACAGAATCATCCTATTGCTTCCCAACAATCTGGATCCTCATTTTGTTGACCTCGGAAGGATGGAAGGTTGAGTCAACCTTAAGCCAGTCTGGATCAAATCCCTGACAGTGGGCAGAGTTAGCCTGCAATATTGCATTCTAGCCACTGAACACCACTGCAGCTCTTAATTAACATAACAATTGCAACGATTCAATCATTGCAAGGAAGGTCATAAAACAGGGCAATGCACCCCCTTTGCTATCTCCAAAGTGATCCTGTGGGCCAGATCTAAGCACCCCGTGGGCTGGATCTGGCCTTCAGTTTGACACCCCTGCCCAGAGGTGGTATTCAGCAGATTCTAACCAGTTCTAGAGAATCAGTAGCAGAAAGTTTGAGTAGTTCGGAGAACCAGCAAATACCACCTCTGACTGGCCTCACCCCCATCTATTCTCTGCCTCCCCAGTCTCAGCTGATCAGCTGGGTCTTCTTTTATTGCCCTGCACAGGAGAAGGGAGGTGGAAAGCAGGTTAGTGGGGTGGGGAGGGAATGGGAATTTCACAGTAACCTTCCCCTGCCATGTCCATCAAGCCACATCATACTCACCAAGCCACACCCTCAGAACCGGTAGCAAAAATTTTTTGAATCCCACCGCTGTGTCTTTCCCTAGAATCAGAGATGGAGCTAGGCTATTTTGTATACCAACCACCTGTCTAAGCCTGAGTGTAGAAGGCCTTAGTATGTGACCTTCATGATAATTAAGGTTTCTTTGGCCTTCACAAAGCCTCAGCTTCCCACCACCGCCTTAAGGCAGTACATCTCGAGTTACATACAAAAGAAAACAGCTCCCTGTCTCATACCACCTGAACATTTGCAACCAGCAGTAATTCTTACAAGTTCCGACTGGTAGTATATTTGGCTAAGGATTCCAGGTTTTCCATTGACCTTTTTTTTTTTACAACAGTGCCCATTGCTAGTGTCCAGGCTCAGCTGCAGCTCCGAGGGTATTTTGGCGTCGTAAAAGCTCTACCTCAGAGCTCTCAAGTTTCTCCCGTCCCAGCAGCCTTCACGGTTCTCAAAAGGCCAACAAATCTAGGTCTCTCTCTCTCTCTCTCTCTCTCTCCCTCTCTCTTTTTGATGGTACAAAGACCGTTGCCAACGAAACTCTTGTTGTGAGTCCATCTGGCAATTCCCAAGGGATTTTGAGGGAAGGAGGGTTGGGTATGTAGAGGGGGTTGAACTGGCCCTTTTCCAAAAACAATGGAAAGGAGATGGTCGGTTGAAGCAAAGAAGAGAGGAAAGTCATAATGAATGGATGCCTGGCTGTGAAACTCTGGCTGAAAGAAAGCTTTTGTAAGACAGATGGAGGCATCCGCCATTTGCTGCGTTGCGAGGTCCATCTGACGCGTTTGTGAACATGCTTCATACTGAGTCAAATCAATGGGCCGTTTTTAACACCACTTTGCCAATGCTGACTCAAGTCAAGCCCGATCTGGAGACAGAAGGAGGACTTCTGCAAGCAACCCAGGTGCTCTGCCACTCAGCCATGATATTCTCCTTGAGGCTTTCAGTCGATCATACATCAAACCTGGCCCTACATTCCTTCCCACGCTTTGGAAAAGAAAACATCAGATGCTAGTCTCCCATTCCAGCCACCTACCAAGGCTAGATTGGCATGAAGTTCAGCCATAGGCCTGCGATCACTTTTCCAATATGACCTTCACTGGAATACTGATAAGAAAGGGCTGTGATTTGATCACAAAAAAGATTAGAAGGAACCAATCACTCTATTCCTTAAATGTCAGCATCTGTAGGATAACACAGGTGGTCCTCGACTTATGACAGCAATTGAACCTGGCAATTATATTATTTATTTGTTGAATTAATTAATTTATATTGCTGCCTATTCGCCCGTGGCAACTCGAGGCGGCTTACACAATGTAAAACCACCAGCAGATCATACTACCCATTGGATGGGCTCCATCCCGCCCTGGGTTCCCCAGGCCCACTGGCAGAACCAGGTCTTCAGTGCCTTCCAGATGAGTATTAGAGAGGGGGCCATTCTAATCTTGGTGGGGGGATGATGTCCCAGAGAGAGGGAGCCACCATGGAGAAGGCCCTTCTTCTGGGTCCCACCAGGTGTATCTCCCTAGGGGATGGGATCCGCAACATTCCCTGCCTCCCCACTCTGGAGGGTCAGGTTGATGCGACTGGCAAGAGACGGTCCCTCAGATAACCTGGTCCCAAGCCATGAAGGGCTTTAAAGGTGACAACTAGCACCTTGAATTGCACCCAGAAGCAAATCAGCAATCAATGAAGCTCCTGCAGGAGGGGTGACACACGTGCACTCCGGGGTCTGCACAAAACCATGCAGGACACTGCATTTTGCAACAACTGGAGCTTCTGGATGCTCTTCAAGGACAGCCCTATGTAGAGAGTGTTACAATAGTCAAGACAGGAAGTGACTAGGGCATGAGTGACTGTGAGTAGGGACCGTTGGTCCAGGAAAGGGCGTAATTACAGTCGTAAGTCGTAAGGGTTGTAAAACAGGTCATCCTGTGACTGAGCCAATTTTATAATCTTTTTTTTTGCAGGGTCGTAAAGCGTGCACCAGAGTTGTCGAGCAGACTCCATGGTCATTAAGTGAATCCATTGCTTGCTCTGGGCCAGTTTTTGCCAGAAACTGGAAGCAAGTGCCAATTCCCAGTAACAATGTCAAAAATGGAGGACATGTGACCACAGGATGCAGCAAACAGTCATAAATGCAGGTCAGTTGCCAAGCACACAAAAAAACAGGTAGTCCTCAACTTATAACACTTCACTTAGTGTCCATTTGAAGTTGCAGTGACGCTGAAAAAAGTGACTTATGGTTGTTTTTCCCACTTATGACCATTGCAGCATCCCCAGGGGAAACTGTCTCATATTTATGATGGTTGCAGTGTCCCAAGGTCATGTCATCCCCTTTTGCAACCTTCTGACAAAGCAAAGTCAATGCGGAAACCAGATTCGCTTAACAACCATGTTACTAACTTAACAACTGCAAAGATTCACTGAACAACAATGGCAAGAAAAGTCATAAAATGGAGCTAAATTCACTTCATAAATAAATAGCAACAGATGTTTGGGGCTTAATTGTGGTCATAAGCCAAGGATCACCTGTACTAGGTAGCTACATAAAATCCCTGTTAATTCTAACAGTAAAATAGTCAATATTAAAGCTAATTTCATCTCTACGTAAAATCGCAGTGCATATTATTCTTTGTAGCCCATGCCACAATTATGGTATACATAGCCTTTTAGTACACATAGCCTTAGTACAGTTGGGTCACAAACCTATCTTCTAGTTAGCCCTTAGTCAAGATAAGCCAAGAAGTCTTACATGTACATGTAACTGTGACTGCCATTTTCTTCTTTTCTCAAAGCAATTTCTATTTCAGTGGAAAAAAATGTACCAAGAAGAAAAGCAGTAGTTCAAATCACTAGCATTTTCTCCTCATGGGAACCATCTTTGCCTAAACATAGGACTAACTTAGCAAGCCTACAAGAGCAAAACCATTATTTCTGTACAATGCAAAATTCCCTAGTTTGCAAAACGATTAGGTATCTCACCAATAGCAGAGTCTTGTACAGCGGCAAATGGATTCATAAAGTTTAGATGAACTTTCTGTAAATACATCTAAAAAGCCCCAACAGAAATCCCTTTAACCAAGAAGAAATTTCAGCATTATCACAACATATTGGACTTT
Source organism: Laticauda colubrina (assembly GCA_015471245.1). Taxonomy (NCBI): domain Eukaryota; kingdom Metazoa; phylum Chordata; class Lepidosauria; order Squamata; family Elapidae; genus Laticauda; species Laticauda colubrina. The sequence continues at coordinate 19,640,664 of BLBF01000036.1, read as the reverse complement.
TCAGCCAACAGAGAATGGAGCTGTCAGTTGAAGAGCCTACTATCCAATTACTCATTTAAAATGCAGGAGCTTTTCTTGCACTTAACTGTCGGCAAAGTTGAAAAGTGTTTATTTCAGTTAGGCTCAATACACTACACTTGAACTCAATTATACTCCAGGGAGGAGGGAAGGATGTCATGAATTTGACAAGTACCAGCTTTCCATAGGAAAATGTGGATTCCTGAAAACCTGCATAGTAATTGTGGAATTTGTGACTAGAGTTCAGGCAATAGACATAACTGGATTAAAACTAATAGTTGATTTGACACTGGTATCTCAGAAATTGCAAATTACTTTGGCTAAATTTGATACAGGCTTAATACTGGAATCATCATCATGGTTGCCACAATATAAAAAAGATGTTGAGATTCTAGAAAGAGTGCAGAGAAAAGCAACAAAGGTGCTTAGAAGAGATTAGGATAAAAAGCAGGAGGGGGAGGGGGGAGGGGGAGGGGGGGGAGGAGGAGGAGGAGGAGGAGGAG
>BLBF01000036.1:19626457-19640043 GCA_015471245.1 Laticauda colubrina | reverse complement strand
AGGAGGAGAAGAAGAAGAAGAAGAGGAGGAGGAGGAGGAGGAGGAGGAGGAGGAGGAGGAGGAGGAGGAGGAGGAGGAGGAGGAGGAGGAGGAACTGTTCAATCTCCAAAGATGCCACTGAAGATGAAAACAACAATTCAAGGCACCATTGCAAAAACCAGCTACAAGCACTGAATTGGCCACTTTTGGAATCAGATGCTCAAACAGGGAGGATCTGATTCTGTACAAATACTTTTTATTTTTGAAACAGGTTTTTTTGTTTAACTATAACTTTATTACATTCAAGCAGGGCTTCTTTGGGAATATCCGTCACAAGCAGCCAAATGTGACCAAACAGCCAAAGCAAGCATAAATAGGAATGAAGAGATCGTCAAACACAGGGCTAAATCCTTACTCTGAGCCCCTCTTCAAGTTAGCTATTCAAAAAGACAAGGGCCCTCGGAGACAGTTTTCTTCTACTCATCTCAGCTGGACAGAAGAGAAACCCTTCTAAAATTAGGCAGAATCCTCCACTCATTTCTTCTAAGAGTTTTAAGACTGCTTACTCTCATCCACTGGCATAGTCAGTCACTAGAGAGGAATACCACCGTGGGCTCCTGGTTGGAGACTACTGACTGTAGGCAATACAAATTAAACCAGAGCAAAGCACAGTCTTACACTGCTAGGTTTTCACTGGAGGTGGGAAACCAATGACCTTCCAACTGTTGCTGAACAGCAAATTCCCAGTCTCCCTCTGCTACTCACGCTGTTTAGAGCTGCCATACGGTGGAGGGCTTTAGCAACACCTGGAGGGACATAGCTTTCATCCTCCAAAGCAGACATCTGTTTAAGTGATCAGGCAGAGACCAAAAGAGAGGAAGAGCTTGGAGTGTAGTCTCTCTGAATACTGAAGTTGAACTGACTTGCTTTAAACAAAGAGAAGTCCAGAAAGCACAACAAATGGCAAATGTGCGGTGCAAATGGAAGGATGGTATGGCAGAAAAGAAAAGAAAACCCAAGAAGTGTTCTCACCTGAGTTGCCCTAGGTATATTTTGAGATGGTTTATTTGCTTGCAGACATATTATTACCTGACTAGATAGCATCATCAGTGCTAATGGGAACAAACCCCTCACATCCTGGACATAAACTGGTTCAACTCCTTCCCTCAAAACGACACTATAGACCACTGCACACCAGAACAACTAGACACGAGGACAGTTTTTTCCCTGAACGCCATCACCCTGCTAAACGAATAATTCCCTCAACACTGTCCAACTGTTTACAAAGTCTGCACTACTATTGCTATTAATCTCATCACTTCTTATCACCTATCCCTTCCATTTGTGACTATATGACTGTAACTTTGTCGCTTGTATCCTTACGATCTATATTGACTGTTTCCTAGTATGATTTGATTGCTTATTGTACCCTATGACTATCATTAAGTGTTGAACCTGATGATTCTTGACTCTTGATGAACCTATCTTTTCTTTTATGCATACTAAGAGCATTTGCACCAAAGACAAATGCCTTGTGTGTCCAATCACACTTGGCCAATAAAGAATTCTATTCTGTTCTACTCTACTCTATTTATTAGCACTGATGAGGTTACCCAGTCTGGTAATGAAACATGTGCAAAGAAACAAGGCACTCAGAAAGCAAGAACTCCCCAGTTCAACCCTGCACTGAAGATTTAGTCTGGAAGCTAAATCATATGATGAACAGTTGAAGGATTTCGGTATGTCTAGCCAAATGAAGAGAAGGATTTGTGGGGGTGACTGGGTTGATAGCTGTCTTCCAGTATTTGAGGAGCTGTCACAAAGAAGAGGAGAATGACTTATTCTCTAGGGCACCTGAAGGTAGGACAAGAAATGGGTGGAAGCTTGTCAAAGAGAGATACAACCTAGAAGTAAGGATAAATTTTTTGACAGCGAGATCAATCAATCAATGGAAAAAACTTGCCTCCTGAGGTTGAAGCTGCTCCATCATTGGAGGTCTTCAAAAATAGACCAGACAACCATTTGACTGGCATGGCATAAGACCCCTGCATCGTGAGTAGGGGGTTGGACTAGAACACCTCCAAGGTCCCTTCAATCTCTATACATTTATTGCACAGACTCATTGAATCTTCTATTGTTCTGGACTTCCTGGGGGCAACTGCCAATATCCACATAGATTTGTTTTCTGATATTAAGCAGCAGGTATTTCAATCCTTTCCAGCAGCCCTCTTTCCCTTCTAAGTTATTTTATTCTAGTCTAGTCCTTTTTTTTTTCCCACTAGAAAACAGCAGTCTTCTAACAACAGTCTACTTAGCTTTTAAAGCACCTGAATTCCACGCTGATCCTTAGCTAGCTATTCATAGTCATCTCTGAAATTACCATATGGCCCCAAGATTCTCAGGAGGGCAGGGGAAAAACCCTCAGCCCATTGGGATGGAAATTAGGGGGCAGAAGGAGGCAGATCCGCCATGGACTTCAACAACAAAACAAAACAACCACTTATGTGCCCGACAGCTTCTCAAGCTAAGGGAAAGAAAACCCTCTGTTGACTTTTGGCAACACAAAATAGGCCCTTAAGCTTTTCATGGGAATGAAACCCTGTAGCCAAAGAGAAGAAAGAGGTCCCTGTCAGGGGAAGGCTATTCACAACCAAATGGATGCCACCAATCAAACCAAGTAAGTAAACAAACGAAGAAGGTTGGAAGCCGTGTTTTGGTAAAGAAAAGAAAAAAAAAAAAAAAGGAAGAGGGGCCAGAAAAGCAGAGATGTCTACTTTCAATTCATCAGCATCTATCCATCAGCTATATCTAAAGACCTTCTTCTCTTTTGTCCACAAACCCCTGTCAGAAATCTTGGATCTCCAGATTGGCTCCCATGTCAATTTGATCTCCTTGAAAAGATGAAAGGCTTGTCAACTTGGCTTCCCAAAGAAACATTTGCCCCCATAGATAGGGGGTGGCTATGTGACTTCACCCCATGTAGCTGTTCCCCCCACCCCCACTATGCCTAACCCGATTTTGACCTCAACATAAGGAGAAATGTATTAGTGTCCATCAAGAGAAGAATGCCACTTTAGCATTTCTGTTTCCACACCCACTTTAAAAAAAAAAAAGAATAAATTAATTTTTAAAAAAACCAGCAATGAAGCAGGGAGAGGGAAATCCCACAGTTGAGAACTTCAAAGAGATGCTAATGCGTAAAGCAGGGTTTGTGGTCTACTATCACAATTAAAAATAGATATAATCCAATATACATCAAAGGCTTCTGGGAAGAAGCTGTGTAATTTCCAAGGGCTTACAGGACTAATGAACAGGCTTCACATGGATCTTGAATCTATTTTAGAAATGAGGGAGAGAGGAAAAAAAATGGTAAAAAAGAAATGGGAAGATGGTCTATCCAAAAGCAGCGTCTTAACCAATGGATTTGGGGCTGAGAAAGAGGAACTGATCCAGAATTAGAACACAGAACATAGAGTAACAGAGTTGGAAAGGATCCTGGAGGTCATCTAATCCAAACACCTGTTTGAGTAGGAGTCTCTATTCTATTCTAGACCAATGACTGTCCAGTCTCATTTTAAAAGGCTCCAGTTGATAGAGCACCCAAAACTTCTTAAAGCAAGATTTCCACTGGTTAATTGTTCTCATTGTCAGGAAAGTTCTTAGTTCAATGTTGCTTCTCTCCTAGACTGAATCAATCAATCCTTGATTTCCCCCTGGAAATTTTACAGCAGGTTCATGATCTTTATTTAACTGATTAACAGAGTTAGAGGGGACCTTGTAGGTCATCTAGTCCAACCCCCCAACCCAAGCAGGAGACCCTACACCATTTGTGACAGATGGCAGTCCAGTCTCTTCTTGAAAGTTTCCAGTGATGAAGCTTCCACAACTTCTGAAGGCAACTTCTGTTCCCTTGGTTGATTGTTCTGTCAGAATTTTTTCCCTTTATTTCCAGGTTGAATCTCTCTTTGTTCATTTTCCATCCATTATTCCATGTCTGGCCTTCAGGTGCCTTGGAGAATAGCTTGACCCTTTCCTCTCTGTGACATCCCCTCAAATATTGGAACTCTGCTATCATGTCTCCCCTGCTCTTTCTCTAAACCACTACAAACATTTTCACCACCTTCTGCATTTTTATCCACCTGGGGTGAACTGTATTTCCAAAGACAAATGATTTTATAAATTCAGAAAGCCCATGTTAAGGATCCAGGCCAATCCCTAAGGAATACTTGAGCCCAAAATTTCTGTTGTAAAGTGAGGCATTTGTAAAGTGGGTTTTGCCCCCACTTTACAACATTTCTTGCCACTTTTGTTAAATGAATCACTGCAGTTGATAAGTTAGCAACTTGGTTGTTAAAAGTGAATCTGGCTTCCCCATTTTGCTTTTTGGAAAGTCACAAAAAAGGATTACATGCACCCCTTGGGACACTGGAACTGTTATAAACATGAACCAAATGCCATGCATCTGAATTTTTGATTGCATGAGCATGGGGATGCTGCAAAGGTCATAACTGTGAAAAATGGTCCTAAGTCACTTTTTTCAGTGCTGCTGTAACACCAAACAGTTACTAAATGAACTGTTTGTAAGTTGAGAATTACCAGTAATGTGACTGTGTGGCTGCTCCTAATGAAACAATAATGCCCGTACAGTTTTCATGCTTGTAACAATTTCCTCCTTGTACACACATAACCTCCTCCGTGCACACACATGGTTTTAAGGGCCATAGAGACGTAGAGGAATTACTTTATTTAAAACATTTATAGAGCTGCCCAACTTATTACTAACTCTGGGCCACTCCCAACTGAAGCAACATAAGGTAAAGGTGCTCCTCACACATACGTGCTGGTCATTTCTGGCTCTTGGGGGCAGTGCTCATCTCTGTTACAAACCCGAAGAGCCAGCGCTGTCCGAAGATGGTCTCTGTGGTCATGTGGCCAGCATGACTAAACACCGAAGGCAAATGAAATGCTGTTCCCTTCCCACCAAAATGATCCCTATTTTTCTACTTGCATTTTTACATGCTTTCGAACTGCTAGGTTGGAAAAAGCTGGGAGAAGTAACAGGCGCTCACTCCATTAAACAATGCTAGGGATTCGAACCGTCAAACTGCTGACCTTTCAGATCGAGAAGCTCAGTGTCTTAGCCACTGACCCACCACATCCCTCAAAGTAACTTAAAAATCACAATAAAACTGTAAAACTAAATCAGGGGTGGGATTCTACCCCTTCTGTTCATCTCTGTCGAACCAGTAGTTCTGAAAAGCAGCAGACAGAGAACATATATAGAACCAGTTCTATATTTGCTGCTGTTTTGGCCCACCTGCCCGCCCGGGCTCTTACCTGACCTTTATTTCCTGCTTTTTCAACTGCTGCCCAGGCAGCTCAGCAGGTCGTAAATTGCATGCGCGCATGACAAAGAGCAATAGAACCGGTAGTTATACCGGTTGGATCCCATCCCTGAACTAAACCCATTAAAAACAACAAAAACCTGGCACCGAATCATAGACTCTCTTATCCCAGAGCTTGGGAGGAGGTCTTCAAAGCTTAACAGGCTGAAAAGATGGCAAATTTCAAGGAGCAAGATGTTCCATAGGACAGGGACTATCATGGAAAAGGCATACTTCCTAGCTTCCATCAGATGGAAATATTTAAGGGAAGGGGCTAGAATGCAACCCTTACACACACACATACACACACACACACACACACACACACTTATCTGATCTGGTAGGATGGGTAGATGGTCCCACAAATAGAATCATAAACTCACAAGGTTGGAAAGAACCATGGCGGTCTTATAATCCGGTCTTATAATCGCTTGCCCATGGCAGGAAACCTTATATCATCCCAGGCCAAATCTTTTCTTGAATAGCCTGGCCTTGTGCCATTTAGAGTTTTAAAGGGGAAGATAACATATTGAGTTCCATCTGTAAAGAAACTGGAAGGCAGTGCCATTTGCCCAGCAAAAGGTTAAAACTAAGTGCCCCCACTACTATGTATGCTATTGTATTCTGTACCAGGTGAAGTTTCTGGACAGTCTTCAAGGGCAACCTCATGTACAGCACACTGCAGTAACCCAAACAGGACATGACCAAGGCATGAGTAACTGTGAGGCAATAAAAACAATTGTACATTTGATGGGATTGCATTTACCTCGTACTGAAAAAGACTCTTGGCAATTTACAGTTCGACCAATAAAGCAGTAAACTGTTTGTTTTGCATAGCCTCTGCATTATTTTTTCAATTGTTTCATGCGGTATGCCATCCAGAGTTGGGCAGCTTATATATAAATTAAACAAACACAGACATAAAAATGAATAAATCAATGTGCTTTTAGCCACAGGAACAGCTGGCTCACAAAGCGGGAAATATTTTTTTCCCTGGAAGCTTCAAACAGAGATTGGATGATTATCTGTGAGACTGGATTCTGCACTAAAGGTGGTATTGGATTGGATGACCTACAACTCAATGGTCTTGAACAGAAAAAGCATGCTCTCCTGTTGGTTTGAATTATGGTTCAAATTTAATTTATTAAAAGAGATCCTATCAGACTCCTTGTCTTTCTAACATTTCTCCCCTTCCTTTCCCATCACTTCACAATTACAATTTGCCTGACAACTTTGGTGTAGCTTACAACTTCAGAAAAATGTTTCCCTACTGGACAAGTTCAGATGTGTAGACTTCAACTCCCAGAATTCTTAGGAATGGCCATTGATAAGAATACTGTGAACTGAAATCCATACATCCAGAGGGTCCCTAAGTTGGGAAACACAGCATTTTTAAAAACTTTTTTGTCATAAAGACTTACTAGCTCGATACCTCTGATTCGCTACAAAACTATGTGGTCAGGCTTAGTTTTTGGGAAGGAAAATAAAGGGGGGGGGATCTACCTCTGCCTACCAGCATTCTTTGGTATTCATCTGGCTAACATCCTGTCAGTGTGTGAGAGAATTGAGGGTTGTTTGGAAACTGAAACAGTATTTGTTGTGTGAGGAAGAAGGAGACAGCAAGGAACCTGGGCATGGCTTACCTCAATTGTTCTGTACTAAAGCTGTTTGCTGCCGTGAAACTAAAACTGAAACTCCTCTCCTCTGCTTGTGTTTTGCATTTGGAACAGATTTCTTTTCAGGTGGGGAAGGGGAGTAGAACTCCTTAATATCAGAACGTGTTCATAATAATATAGGAAATACTAAAGCTCTGATGGTAATTTCAAAAAATCCTTTCTTAATGAGCACATAGAAGCCAAGAGGAACATACGTGCCAAATTTCAACTTTGTAGGTTTATTTTACTTTACATACATATACATATACCCGTGAAAACTTAAGAATATATACATACATACATACATACATACATACATACATACATATATATATATATGTTTTTTTAAGCTTTCGCAGGTACTTACATGTATGGTATTCAGCTTTGTTTGGGTATTTTCCCACGTCATTATAGTTGTGCTTTTAAAGTTGTAAGAACGTTTCAGCAGAATCTCATCTGCCATCATCAGGCTTGTGTATTGTGTTCTGTATTGTGTTCGTCTCACAGACAAACATAATACAGAAGCCTGATGATGGCAGAGGAGATTCTGCCGAAACATTGCTACAACTTTAACAGCACAACTATAATGACGTGGGAAAATACCCGAACAAAGCTGTCCTCTAATCTTTGCCGTATTCAGACATATTTTTTTTTTCTAAATCAGCTCTTCTTCGTCTCTTCTTGAAGGTCTCAACTGATGGCGCTCCCACAACTTCCGAGGGCAAGCTGTTCCATTGGTTAATTGTTCTCACTGTCAGAAAGGTTCTCCTTAGTTCCAGATTCCATCCATCATTCCTTGTCTGGCCTACAGATGCTTTAGAGAATAGCTTGACCCCTTTGTCACTGTGGCAGCCCCTCAAATATTGGAACACTGCTATCATGTCTCCCCTGGTCTTTCTCTTTACTAGACTAGTAAAGACTAGTTAAGTCCAGTTCCTTAACTGTTCTTCATATGCCTCAGTCTTCAGTCCCCTAATCATCCTGGTTGCTCTTCTCTGTACTTTTTCTAGAGTCTCAACATCTTTTTTATAATTTGGTTACCAAAACTGGATGCAGTATTCTAGGTGTGGTATTACTAAGGCTTTATAGATTGATATTAGTATCTCACTTGATCTCGATTGTATCCCTATGTAAACGCTAGGTCCCACTGGCCAACGGACACAAAACGTATGCATAAAGGACACAGCGGACGAGCAAAATTTCGGGGGTGTCTCCATCCGTTGTCATCCGCTTCAAAAACTGGCAAAAATTTGCATAAACAGAATGGGAAAGAATGGGAAAGAACAGACATGGGTAGTATGTAGTGGGGATGTTAAATGGATGTTCATATGAAGCCTAGCGGATGAAAGCGGATGGAAGCAGATGACACCTCCGAAGGGGTTCCGGGGGAGAATTTCGAAGTGGACGCTAGCAGATGAAGCAGATGCATCATGAACACCTAAAAGAAAGAAAGGGGATGCCGCGTGGATGTATATCGGATGCAAACGCATCCTTTTTATTTCCGTGCTACTAACGATGTATAGACATTCCATGTACCCTTTCTTTCCTCCCTCTTTCCGTTTTCAGCTGCAGCGGATGTGAGTTGCGAGGATGCCCAGAGGATGCAGAGAGAATACAGTGAATGTTTAACGGATGATAAATGGACTTAGAACGTTTGTCGCTCGTATGTCGCGGATTTACATCGTACACAGGGGAAAGTTCACCCGTTCACAAAGTTTTGTGCAGCTCAAAACTTTTTGCACGGATGAAATCGCAGTGGACGGATACTCGACGGATAGAGCATATGAAACACGTATGCAATGAGTATGCAACGGATGCATAGCATTTTCCAACGGATGACAAGCTTTTTTTAACGTTTTACATCCTCTTTGCCTCCATAAGTGCAGTGGGACCGGGCCTTTAATGCAATCAGCTCATCAGCTGTCTTTGGTCCCATGAAGATCTTGATGATTCGCAATCCTGTTGGCTTTTCACAAAGCTCTGAAGACCTGTCTGTTTCTTCTGCTGTGGTTTCTAGGTTTTGTATGACTTGTTTATCTTGTACATCATGACTCATTGTTTATAGTTACTGTTTTCATCCTTGTATACTGTCCCGAATCACAGTTGTGAGGTAGATGGCCATATTATCCAAAACAAATAAATATACTCTAGGACAGGGGTCCCCAATCCCCAGTTGTCATGGCCCGCCAGCAGCCAGTGGAGCTGGCACTAGACTTGGACAGTGAGGAGGTTGTGGAGGAACATGGTCCAGTCCTGGAGTCTGGAGAAGGTTCTGACGAGTATTCTGCTCAGAGGCAGAGATGAGGCCAGGGCCATCTGACAGTTGTCAGCTGCCTTTGGAGTCGGAGATCAGTGGGGAAGAAGAACAGCTGGAGCCTGTTCCCAGTGTGCGCGTGCGCAGAGCTGCCAGGAGAAGGGAACAGTTAAGGAACAAGGGTTGACTCAGGAGTAAAGGCTCAGGTGGACAGTGAATGGTCCCTCCCATAGGAAATAAAGAGGAGCAAAAGGGGGGCAGTGCTTGCAGGAGACAATTGGTTCAATTCATTCAAGTGAAGATCTGTTCCTGACTGCTTGCCAAGGAATTTCTGCTACAGCATGGCATTTGGAAGACATCAGCCTGGCAACTCTCCAAGTCTGATAAAGGTCTACAGTTGTGAAATCTAATGAAAGATCGTTTGCTGGGACTTTGCTGGAAAGTAATTCCCTTTAACCTAAATAAAAGAGGTTTTATTGGGACAAGGAATCTGCTTCATGATCTTGGGAAGCCGAGGTCAGAACCCCGGTCTGTGGACCAGTACCTGGCCACAGCATGCCAGAAACTGGGTTGCGCAAACAAGCAATGTTCCATCCCCGAGATGCAGTCAGCATGCAAAACCATGTCCTCACTGGTCCATGGAAAAACCTCTCTCCATGGAATTGATCCCTGCTGTCTTAAGGACACTACTTTCCAAACTGAGATAAATTATCCAAAATTGGGTAAAAGTACCCACCACAACAGAGACCTTCAAATTGACTTAAAGGATTGCCAGGTATACTAAAAATATCCTCAAAAATCTTCCCAAGTATTTCCATTACAACAAAAATCCATCGGTAGTTTGCTGAAGTGTCATAAAATTCAATCAGTGAACCAGTTTTTATAACAGAGATGGTCCTCAGGTTAAGGCTATTTGTTTGGTGTCCATTCAGAGTTATGACTCTGCTGAAGGAAGGGGGTTATGGACAGTCCTCAAAGTTTGAGAAGACTTTTTGGGAAGCAATTTTGGGTAATGAAGGGAAAAGTTTTGGAAGCATTGATATAGGTAAGTCCAAAATGTGCAATTGTTTGTCCTTGTTCAGGCACTCACTTAGCATGCACATAATATATGCTATAACATACCATAGTTTATGTGCTTGAGCACTGCATGTGAAGACAATTACAATACATACAGTCCTCAACGTATGCACACAACTGGGACCAGAATTTCCGTTGTTAAACAAGGTGGTGATTTTTTTGCCTTGATTGTTAAGTGAATCACTGCAGTTGCAAATCACATTGTCATTAAGCAAATCTGGCTTCCCTCATGGACTTTGCTTGTCAGAAGCTGGCTGGGAAGGTCGCCAATAATGGTTTCATGACCCTGGTACATTGCAACCTTTATAAAAACATAGCCAAGCACTCAAATTTGGACTGGATGATTGTGGGGATGCTGAGACAGTCATAAGGGTAAGGCCTGCTGTGAGTCATTTTTTTCAATGTTGTCATAACTTCGAACAGTCATTAAATGAAGAACTACCTCTACGTCAGGGGTGTCAACTCAAGGCCCGTGGGCCAGATGCAGCCTGTGATGTGGTTGGATCCAGCCCACAGGGCGGTCCTGGAAAATATAAGGGGCCAGCCCACATCGCTTCGGCCCAGTCTACCCAATGTGAATAGGAAATATTGGGCCAGTGTGGCTTTGGCCCGGCCTACTCAATGGAAAGAGGAAATATGCCGGCAGTTTGAGGAGTGGCATCAAGCTGTCCATGCCCACCCAGTTGGCTCTACCCCCTGTCCCCCCACCATCAACCACAGCCCTGATGCGACCCTCAATGAAATTGAGTTTGACCGCCCCTGCTCTACATGAACTTCAGACCTGCAAGCTTATTCAGTTCTCAGATAGCCACATATAATTGCTAATGACCAAAGAGAAGCTCTGTTTTTCAAATCTTAGCTCTTATGGCAGATGAGTGCCAATATGGCACTCATATTGCAGTGGCACTCAGATGAGTGCCAATATCTTCCATATTCCATAATTTGGACAATAAGAGGCAAGAAACCGAAGCAGATATCCCCACTGCTAAACCACAGATACAATCTCATGTTCTGAAGACTGAGAATATAACAGCCAGTTCACAAATCCTCATATTCAGAAACTCCTACAATAATTATGTCACTGATATTATGAAGAAATCACTAGCCATCTACAGAAGTCTCTTTTGTCAAGTTCTAAAAACTTTTGAGAAACTGGGAAGCAGATTCCAGCACATGTTAATGGAAAATATCCAAGTAACTAATGAATCTTTGAAAGAAAGACAATTAAGAATCATAACAACCACGAATTCATTTAACCCAGTTGTCAAAGGTAAGTATATAAAGAGGTATGTACTTCTTTAAAGACTTACATACTTAGCGTAAGATTTATATACTTCAAAGCAGTAGAGGGACTTCCGGTTTCAGCTTCTTCGGCGACAGACTGAAACCTCATCTCTGCGAGGCTTTGATCTGTGCTCACCGCTGGAGCGCCCCGAGCCAGCGGGTTTCAGAGCTAAGCCACCCCGTAGAGGTGGTGAAGAAGGGGGAGACTGCCTGCAGGGTTGAGGAGAGCCGCATCTCTCCTCCCCAGCTGGCCATTACTCCCTTTCCTGAAGGTAGTTGTAGCGATGGTCAGAAACGGCCACCACAAAGAACTTGACTGGAAAAGAATGTGCAGGAGGAAGATAAGAAGAGAAAGTTTTGGTTGACCGGGTCAAACAGCAAAAGCAACAAATAAGGTAATTTAAATTTAATAACATTGTTCCCAAAGAAGATTTTGAAGCAGCGAAGGAGAGAGAGAAGGGAAAGGATTAGGTTTTTTTTTTCTTTCCTTCCTTATACTGACAGCTAAGAGACTGAAGCAAGAAATTGAAAAAAATCCATTTTGACATTAATAGGCATCTAAGCTGAAAATAAAAGTCAAAGGGATAATAAAGATTTCTGGATATTTAAAAGTTTTTAAAAGCAGGAAAGGAGAAAAAAAAAGAATAAAAGGGCAGGATCTGGAAAAATGGAGGATCCTGTCTGGAACTAAGGAATGGAATTGTAACTAAAAGAAACTTACAGTGAACTTTTAAAAAGATTCCTCAAAGATACATCTTAATTGAAACTTGGTAACAAAATAATAGAACCCCAGGAAGAGAAAGTGGAAAAAAGAAGCAAAAAGATACAGCCTTGGATTATTTGGATTACTTGGTGATTTTTGGTTTTTGCATCTTGATGACTAAAATTAACCGGTGCTTGTTTAAAAGTCTTTAAAATGGTATCACTCTTAGAAGAACTGAAAATGGAACTTAAAAAATGGAAAGATGCACAAGAAGGGAGAGGTTCTTTTGCCTTTGTATTTCAGTTCTTAGAAATGGAGATCTGGAACTATGCGAAACAACAAGAAATACTTGCAGAACAAGAACATTGGGACAAAGAAGAAGCCATCTTTAATGATCAAATAATTTTAAGTGGAGAGAAAAAAGAAAAGGAGGGAAAGAGAGTGAAAGGTTTAAGACTAGAAAAAACAACCAAAAAGAAAAATAATTTGAAATATAAATATAATATTAGAAAGCAACAGAAGAAGGGATTACAGATGAGAGAGTTAGAAGTAGAGAGACGAGGGGGTAAAAAGAGGAGGGAGAAGAAGAGACGGAAGAAGGCAAGAAAAAGAAGTTGTAAAAGACAGAAACAAGAAATGGAGAAACAGGGAAAAGATATAAGGATTGTAACCATAAGCCTGTTTAGAGATAATGGGTGAAAAATTAATTTTAAAAGGGATTCTGCAAGAATGAACCAAGCAGAATTCGATTGGAATTTATGCATTATATTGAATGCTATAATCTTAAAGGTATACATTGAAGCTTAAGTAAGAGTTTGAATGGATAAAATTAAAAGATATAAAGGTGTCATACTCCAATTGGTAACTACAGGGAAAAATTTGTTTAATAAGGTAATATGAAATTGAAACAGGACAGACAAAAGTATAAATATAATGATTTGAACTGAGATGAGATAATTAAAATAAAGTTGAGAAAATTAAAAGAGGGGAAAAGCTATGTAGAAAATATAAAACTGTAATAAGATATGGAATAGAATATAAACATGAGCATGAAATTGAGTTTGGTGTCTGAATGAAGAAGTGATAACCTGGGACCATGCTATTTTCAAAAAATATGTTTTATTTGTATTTTGTTTTTGTGAAAACCCAAATAAAATTTTCAAAAAAAAAAAAAGCAGTATGTAAGATGCTCTGTTTCCTATAAAATGTTGAACTGGCATCAGGGATGAAATGTTGAACTGGCATCAGGG
>BLBF01000036.1:19613869-19626447 GCA_015471245.1 Laticauda colubrina | reverse complement strand
AAATGTTGAACTGGCATCAGGGATGAAATGTTGAACTGGCATCAGGGAGATTTGAGTTCAAATCACAAAAGTTCTCTGGGTGACTTAAGGTCAGTTAGTCTTAAGAAAGTTTGGTATAATGGCTGAAGGCACCAAGAGACTAATCTAATCTAATCCTGCCCTGGACACTGAAACCAGCTAGGCGACTTTGAGTCAATCCCTCTCTCTCAGTCTTAGGAAAATCTTGCCAAGACTTGTCTATATAGTTGCTAGAGGTCAAGAATGATTCATACAAACTAAGGAAAAACATGACTTTCTTTCAGGAACATTTAGGGTACTAGTTGTTAGGGAAAGCAAAAGAATGTTCTGTATATTGTCATACATACTGGAAAGAAAAGTGGGATATAAATCTAATAAAAAAGTAAGAGATACTTGTGCCCAAAGTTCATTATTTGTGGCCACAAAGTGGTCCAAAATTTTTCAAATAGTTGTTCCCCAAATAGTTAAGAAGACAGAAGAGGGAAATTGTCAAATATTGGAGGACTAATTAAAGCAACTGTATTGAATTAAACCTTAATTAAATTCAACTGGAATTCAAATTGTATGTTATTCCCAAATTACCTGGACAACACACCTTCTCCAGTTACTGGATTAATTCATGTTCTTGGTTTGCACAATACGCAAATCACACATTAGCCTCAGAATGCTTCTTGGATAATTCCTGAAATTTGGATTTGAACACTCAGAATTCTCCGATTAGGACCATTGGTGAGAATTCTGGAAACTGAAGTCCATACTGGAAGTTGTCCAGGTTGCAAAACATGAACAGCTAGACAGGTTGGGTTCATGCAACAGAACAAAAAGCACACCCACATACAAAACATCAAACCAACCTCAATGCTAATGAAGCTTAGCATTTGCTAGATCTTAATCTGGTCTTGTTCACCTTGTTATTTGAACACAGAAACTTAAATTTAAAAAGGGCCAATTAAGCTAGGGAGTTTAACTTCCTTTAACTTCTTAAATTTAAAAAGGGCCAATTAAGCTAGGGAGTTTAACTTCCTTTAACTTCTTCAAGGTAGAACAGAGTCATCTGCAAAATGAAGTTTTAAAAAAAGTAAAGATGGCATCCACAACTTTATAACTGAAACCCTGCCTCTTTTCTATATGAATCACATGACCCATGTAAAAAAAAGTATGTCCATCATGACTAGGGATGCCATAATAGCGGTCTTCCAATATTTGAGTGCTTGTCACAAAAAGGAGACGAATAACCTATTCTCCAAAGCAAGGGTCTCCAACCTCAGCAACTTTAAGACTTGTGGACTTCAACTCCCAGAATTCCTCAGCCACAGCTGAGGAACTCTGGGAGTTGAAGTCCACAAGTCTGAAAGTTGCCAAGGTTGGAGACCCCTGCTCCAAAGTATCTGAGGTAGGACAAGGGGTCAAAGATGGAAACCTGTCAAAGAGACATGCAACTTATAACTAAGAAGAAATATCCCGACAGTTAGTACAATTAATCAGTGGAACAGCTTGTCTCCAGAAGTTGTGGGTGCTCCAACACTGAAGGTTTTTAAGAAGAGACTGAACAGCCATATGTCTGGAATTGTGTAGGGCCTCCTATTTGAACAGGAGGATTGGTTAGAAAACTTTGAAGGTTCCTTCCAACTCTGTTATTCTATTGTTATTCTGTTACTCTGTTATATTGGGTATTTTGAGGTCCGGGAATCTGATCAATGCAAAATAGAATAAAACAGGTCCTAATTATAAGTCCTTAATTATCTACATTTTACCAAAAAGCCAAGCTGAATCTCACCCAGAAGACTTGCTTATTCCTCATAATTCTTCCTAAGAGATGCCCAGATGAAGAAAAACAGTGCAAGAACCTGTTATTCTTGGTCTTCAGGAGGTCTTGTTTATTTTTGAATGCCAATAACTATTGACATTATCAAACAGATTATTGCCAACTTCTAGCAGCTGCATTTGACATTATTCTGGGCTTCAATCCCCCAGGTTTTTCCTTATCTTTTCAGGTTTTTAGGAAGGAGAGAATTAAGAATTATTAGTTCTTGACAGGGAGTTAACCAAAAAAATTCCAGAATTGTAGGCTGGACCAAGAACTTGAAAACTCATCCCCCCAAAAAAGACAGTGACCAATCACTTCTGCTAGATCTTTGCAAATTTCATGGATATTGAGCTCCAACTAGACGTTCACTTTAATTCAAAAGTATCTGGACCTTTTTTAAACACTGTAAATCAGAATGGCATTTTTGTTTATTCAGTTGATTCATTTTTGGTGAAATTCTGCCAAGAACTTAAAGTCCCATTTAGACTTTAAAGACAGTGCCAGAGACGGCCTTCAAAGTAAGTTCATGGCTCACCCTTTTTTTTCAATTACAGAGTCTAAACACTAAGTCTGAATTCTTCTCAGGCTTTCAGTCACTAATCAATCCCACCTAGAAACTGTCTTTAGACCTCATAAGATGCCAAGTTTTTACCCTGGTTAAAACAGCAACTTAATACCAGAAGCTCAGTGAAACAGAAAAGATAGAAAAGGAAGATTAAATAAAGATACAGTAACCCGATTCTAAATCTTTAAAATTCCCCATCTTCGACAAAGATATTCTCCACTTTCCATCTCAAATACAGGTAGTCCTCAAGTTATGACCACAATTGAGACCAGAATTTCAGTTGCTAAGCAAAGCAGCTGTACAGTGAATCATGCCCAATTTTTCAATCTTTTTTTTTTGGGGGGGGGGCATAATTATTAAGCAAATTACTGCAGTTACATGAATCATGGTAAAATGGGTTTGGCTTCCTTCCCATTGGCTTTGCTGGTCAGAAGCTGGTAGGGAAGATCAGAAATGACAAACACGTGACTTCAGGATGCTGCAACCCTCTTAAATACAAGCTGGTTACCAATTGCCCAAATTTTAATCGCTTGATTGTGGAGTTGCTGTGATGGTCATCAGGTTTTTTGAGTTGTAACTTCAAACGACCACTAAATGAATGGTTCTAAGTCAAGGACTATCTGTACTTGCTGAATACATCCAGACACACATGCAGAAAATCCCATTATACAGCAGTACACTCAAAATAACTTCTATTAATTCATTGCTGCAAACCCAGCTACACCCTCTTGTTATGGCCATTAACCACACACCCACATTTATGGCAGACTGAGAGGAATTAATGAAACTAATCGTATGTTGCAGGAAATTGTCGCATACAGTTTTTTTTTTAATTGACTTTTTAAAAGCAGCTCCCATAGACAGGATTCCATACATAATTCTCATGACATGAACCCTAAATGGCATTTAACAATAACTGCCTAACATACAAATTAGTTCTGCTTAAATCTATACCCATCGGGCAACCAGATGGAAAATAGTCACAGTTAAACATTTCCAAAAATGGCTACTTTGATTAATTTCCACCTATCAAATCAGATATCACTGAATAATATTTAATGATTTTTTTTATCCTTTTTAACCAGGGTTTTTCTTCCCTGAGTTTCAAAATACAAACAGTAGCCTTAAAAAAATGAAGCAACTGTCTAATGACAAAGACAGGATTTATGAAAATTGTAAGATGTGACAGAGGTAGCACAATAAACAGAACTGAAGAAGGAAGTGTAAACTTACCTTTGTTTGTGACTGTATTGAACAACTTTTCTGAGCTGGCATCCGAGGCCTAAAATAATAAAAATAAATAAAAATATGTTAAACTCTGAAGCCAATTATGGAGCAGAACAAATAACAAGTGTTGACTGCTTCAGGGAATATACAGACCAGAAAATATTGTGGGTTTTTTTAAAGTCATAGTCAGAAAAATATCTGGGAAGGACTGAAAGCAGAGATGTGTGATAGGAAACAAAAGATGAACATCTATGATGGTTAAATTTTTGTTGCCCAGAAGATGGTGCTATTTAGCTGTGCAGGAATATCCTGTTATCTGTACATAAAGCAATGTTGTGTTTTTCACTTCTCACTCAAAGAGGGGAAGAAATTGTGTAGAAATGCTTTTGTGTGGTTTTCCTTATCATTCTTTCATATTTAAATGATTAGCACGTTATAGATGTTGGTCATTGATCATGCATCAAACTCCAAAAGAGCTTCAGGACATAAATAGTAGTTTGTATTCCAATCAGACCTCATGTAAGCATATATATTGAATTATCTGGGTGCACAATGATCTCGCTTAATAAACTGCAGGAAATTTCTTCACAGCTCAGATTCAACTCAACCATTTTTGACTTGATGGTATCCCTATTTTACAAGCATCCAAATCCGCAGGCTTCTTTCAAGCCACTTTCTTCTTCTGTCTCTTCTTAAAACATTACAATAAAAATAATAGACTTTTTTCACAGCCTCCATGAGTGTGAACATTTTTTTCACTATTTCAGGTTGGACCATACCAAAAGTTATAGATCACAGCCACTATTTCAATTTCACACCTATCTCAGCAAAATACCAGTGCTTTCCCTTCAATTTGGTTGTTGTTGTTCAGTTGCGAAGTTGTGGACGACTCTTCTTTGCAACCCCATGAACCATAGCACACCTGAACCCACCCACCCCCCCCCGGCCACTTGCCTGCTGTCTCAAATTTTATTATTATTTACATTTATTTCAGAGAACCCTACCTAAGATAACCTCTTTCTTCCTTGGGTCAAATTGAAAATAAAACAGATGAGACAGGACTTCTACAGCTATTACAAGATGTTCCTTAATTAGCTTAATTATGAACCTTCTCCTATCTTCACAAATCTGACTCCAATCTTTTCTCCTAAAACTCTTGGGGCAATATTTCAAACCCACAACCTAATCCAAGAAGCCAATGTAACACACCAGATTTTTAAAAGGGTAAACCCTATCAGTTAAAATGCAGAGAAGCTGAATAGATACCAACGTTCAGCCTGTATCACATCTTGCACTTTGCTATGAAAAGAAGAAGCAGACTATATCTGAAGAGATGCAAATGTCAGAGGTTTGAGTTTGCTTCAGAGGCACAAAACCAACATGATCACAATAAACATTTGGCCATCAAGTTCCCAAATGTCTTCCAATTAATCAGTTGTATTTCTTCCTTTCTCTTTTCTTTAAGTGTGTTTCCTTCACTCCAAGTCCCACTGCAAGCCATTAAGTAAAAGCGTAGAGAATTGCATTCCATGGCTTCCTACAAAATGGATTCAGTAGGTAGGTTGTGGTTCTATGTGATGAACCATTCTAGTAATTTCAATCAAACATTCCTTACCTCACCCATGAGACTTATGTACTAATACAAACAATGAAATATACCAGATAGCACACTGTGCGGATATAGCTTTGAGAAGTTCAACTGTCACCGCTGTATTTTCTTGTGGAATTTCAAAAATCCTAACAAGAGCTGCGCTGAGATTTGTCACTCACCTACATTCATGAAGGGGGGGGGGGGAATGTCCAGCTTGGCCTAGCATCCAGGCTCGTTGTTAAGGAAATATATGTCTAATTTTTTAAAAAATCTATGCATAGAAAACCAACCAGAACTTTAGAGAAGCAAGTAAGCTATATCCAAACCTATCTTCAAACAACTGAATTAAAAATAGATTAACACACCGCATGGAAGCCCACAGAACACACGCCTGGGTGCATGCAAACACACTCGCAAACATAAAGCAACTTTGTGCCTGATCCATTGTATCTTTGCTCAAAACTAAATTCCAGTGGATTCAAAGAGAAGTATTTCCAGCATGATTACTTCAGAAGCCAAATGAAAAGTATGACGGTTTTATTTATTAGACGTTGAAGAGGTATCATTCTGAAGGAAGCAAGACAGAAATTCAGATTTATTCTTGGCATTTAGGAATCATCCGTTTGGAATCCTGATTACCAACTGTGTAAATACTGTTAGCATTATCTGCCAACAGATTCATCATGGTAGTCAAACAGCCAAGCAATGCAGGATATAAACTAAACTGGGAAGATTGAAGACATGGGTGTCTCAGATAATTGGGCGAGTCATCTTCTTTCTTTGGCTTCAACAGATTCCTCCTGGCTTTTGCAACCTCAAATACAAGCCAAAATGTAACACAAAATAATAGCTTTGAAAATAGAGTTGAAACATTCCCCTCCTCTCTCTGTCTGTCTCTCTGTCACTCTCTCTCCAAATATGTTCATTCTCTCACAACATAATTTTACACATGCCATGGAAGTGTACACATAATCCTACTGTTTGTAAAAGAAAGACGGAATTAATTTCATTTTGAGATGCTGTACACCAAACACATGCAGCTCAAACCTCCTTCAACTATCATATATGAAACAAAGAGAAAAGCCAGGTTTCCTCAGTTTGATACGAATATTTAAAAAGAGAAGAAGTTGCCAAAATTGAAAGAATCTGATTATTGCTCTTGGAAAATATGCCGTATAAAAATTGTTGGGGATGTTGGCTAAGTAAAAACTGAGGTGTATTAAGTCCAGGATTAAATGCAGGACCATAGCATCTGCTGGCTATCAAGGAAGACATTCCGTGTAGGACGCAGAAAAAGGATAAGAAACCACCTGAGGCAAATGAGAAATTAAATCTGACCTAACTGTCCATCAAAACCAAAGAGGAGGGTCTCTGACCATCCCCTTTACAAATAAACTTTCTGATGTCAGTCAAACAAGAGATGTGAAGATCACTCTTTTTTTCTGGATTGAATTTGGTTGACTTCCATCCAGGATTTGAAGTGAAGAATTACTCAGGGATGTTTTCCACTATTTAAACAAAAAAAAATTGCCGCATGAGAAATGTGACTGAACTGTAGAACAAAACATAGCCAGAAATGGGATTTTTTTTTTAGCAGGAATGAATAAACTTTTATCATCTTGTGGATGAAGAGAGAGACAGAAGTCCAGGTACTGTCCCATTTTGAAGGAATGGGGTAATTTCTATCAGGATTTAGGACTAATCCCAGCATGGCTAAAAGGGGTGTGTGTCATTTTTCTGAAAGGGGGGAAGTGATGGGTGCATCCATTTTGTGAATCTCCTCTTGACCTCTTGCCACGTTTCACATTGAAGGGTGGGTGGGGAGGGCAGGAGGTTCCCACGTGCAAATCTGCACACGCAAACCTGGATGCTAGAATCTGACGAGTAAAATGCGTATGATTACATAGGTAAAATATGCATGAGAATTAAAATCCAACGAGCAAGATTTCTGAGACAGGAAAAGGAAGGCAGGAAGGAAGTGGGGGAAATGGAGACAGTGTCCCCCATTGAGAATCAATCATTTTCGACCAAAGCTAAATTCTCATGACTTCCAGGGAGAAAAACGGTGCAAATAAGCAAAGGGAGGGGAGAAGGAAGTACTGTATCTATCACACACACATACACACAAACACCACACTACTCTTTCCCTGCCTCCCTTTCAGCCTTCCAGGCTATGGACTGCTTTGGCTTCAAATGTTAAATGTCAGCAAACCTCTCTGGCCGAGTCACATCAGTGATTTTTTTTCCCCCTTCCCCCCCTTCTTCTCTTCCATCAAGGAACATACTGCTGTAAAGGCAAAATGTCTGTTTGTGGGATTGGAAGTGGGGGGGGGGTAGTGTTTGTTAGTAGAGTATATCTATTTCCTGTCCAGACAGAAAAGGTTGGCGCTTTTGTTTTCTTGGCATATGCTGAGGCCAAGCACTTGCAAAAACATCAACTCTGCCATGACATGAAAGGGTTTTGGTTTTTGGTTTTTTTTTTTAAAGCAAGTGGGATCCAACCCACTAAACTGCCTAAATGAAGGTGTAGGAGGAAGAGGGGGAGAGAAAGATCACCCAAGCCGTAATTATGAGCTGGGAGATGGATTTCCATCAAGGCCTTACTTGTAAAAGCTCTCTGTGGCTTTTTAGCCTGGCTCTCGCCCCATCAAGACAGAACTGGGGAAGACAGAGGTGGAAAAACAGCCCAGCTGCTTTTTCCATTCATCTGCAGTCTAGAGAAACCTGGGAGGATTTATTTCACAGAGGGGGAGCAAAGAGGCAGTGACCCTCCCTCCCCTTCTTCATAGATACCAATGGATTAGGCTGCCTGCTGGTGCTACTACTCCACCTGCCTGAGGTCATCGGACTTGGGAACACAACAGAGCTGGTAACAAAAATGACCCACATGCATATATAGGCGTGAAAAATCAGACAAGGGATTGCCAGCCAAGGAGAAAGTCAGGGAATGCAGCTATTGCATCAAGATCTGGGGTTCGAGTCCTACCTTCAGCCCTGGCAACTCAAAGGATTTGGGCCAGTTAGGTCTCTCAGCCCAATCGACCTCAGAGTTGCTGTTGAGAGGGGAATGAAAGGGTATATATGCTGCTTTGAAGTTTTTTTAAAAAAAGTTGGGACTTAAATCTAAGAAATAAACACAGAGGCTGCCAGTGGAATATAACTCTGGACTGAAAACTAGCTGTGAATTGTCACTCGACCTCAATGGATGCATTTAGGGCAGTTCCTATTCCTAGAAGGATCAACCTCACAGGTTTGTTGAAAGACAGAGCATTTTTAAAAAAAGTTATTAATTTAAACGAAAAGGCAAAATATAAAGAAACAGAAAAACAGGAGTGAGAAAAAGAAAAGTTCAGAAAAAGAACAAAATTAGGAGTGCAGAAAAGAAAAAAAGGAGGAGATAGAAAAAAAATACACCCTTCCAACTTTCTTTGGTATAAAATATAAAATGCATTAACCTCTTAATCTAAAACCAACAGTACACAGTATTTCCATTGCCAGAAACAGTTCTAACAGTCAAATGCAAAAATTACAGTTTCATGTCTTTCATTTTCAAGCAAAGATAAAGATAAAATCAGATAAATACTTCTGAAGCATTAACTGCAGTACGGTTTGTCTATCTTAAATAAAATGTAGGGCACAAAAGAACTATCTGAGCTTAATCTAAGCATACACGATGAAGCAACTTTGCAGGAACTAAAATAATTCTTGAATATGGAGACTGCCCAAGGATTCTCGGGAAACCATTCAAAGTTCCATTTCAAGGTTTTAAAATGAAATATTTTTAAAAAACCTAAAAACGAATCTCAAAGCTTCTCTGCCATTAAAGGTTCTCAAATGAAATAAAATGTACAATTTTCACAAATGAAAACTTGTCTCAGAGCTTCCCTCCACAATGAAACCCTGCTGCCGAGGAAAAGCCATATGATCATTGGCAGCAAACAAAAACGAAAATGTTTTAAGAAGAAAAATGCAAGAATGGGCTCTTTCCCTTTAATTAT
Organism: Laticauda colubrina; assembly: GCA_015471245.1. NCBI lineage: Eukaryota > Metazoa > Chordata > Lepidosauria > Squamata > Elapidae > Laticauda > Laticauda colubrina. Next base: position 19,617,241 of record BLBF01000036.1, on the reverse strand, counting down.
CCTGCCCTTTAGTAAATTTTGGCAAAAGAAAATGGGTTTACCTCTATCCAGCACTCAACTCTGATGCACACTTTGGGCATCCAGAGATCGGCTGGATAACAACATTGGACAATACAAGAACATAGTGTTTTACCACTCTGGTAAAACCAGCTAACTTGAAGCAAAAATGGTAATTCCAGATTTTTACCAACCTCGTTTTCATATCCAGCAAAGCCAAAGACCTCAATAACAATGTCCAATGTCTCTTAATTACTGGTGAACATAAATCAAAGACCTTCTCCATTAATCTGTTCACCCGAACCCTTCTGGAACCTAGAATGACGACTGTAAACCCAAATATACTTCCCTATTTTCCCAGGATATATTCAGAATGTGGTTTGCTTGCTTGCTTTGACTAAAAAGGACCAGGATCAATCTTAATGGAAAGGCTTCAGTCCTGGGAAGGGAGGATAAACTCCTAGGACTATTGAAGAAATTCTCCATCCCGATTCTTCCAACTCCTGTCTTTCTGAAGCTCTCAGAGCCATCCGCAAAGACAAACCCAGGAGGCAAGAAAGGAAAGCAATACAATAGTTTGGGATATTCCGCCCCGCAACACCGCCACTCCACCCTGGAACTGTATAAAACAGACGGCCGATCCTTCAATATTGCCATGATCAGACGGAGAGCGGAAGAAATCTCAGCCGAGAAACCCGCAGACACAAAGATAGCCCACGCACAAAGCCAAGTTATTGAGAGTCACTCCATTTTGCCCCGGGCAAGAACGCAAAAAAGCGAATTTTACCTGATCGTCCAGCGGGTTAAACAACCCAAGTGACAGCCGGCAAGTTCATGTCTGGGAAAGGAGGCCGAAAAAGAGTCAGGGAATCTTTGTCCAACTCCGGTCCGTTCAGTAAGAAGCACTTATTCCCAAACGCAAAACCAAACTATTCCGTCCAAAGGCGAGTCCTTCCCAGGTGGGATCTCAGCGCGCTCGGCCATTCCGGGAAGAAACGGCGGCGGGAGAGAAGAGACTTTAATCGCGGGTCCTGCGACGGTTGGGGAAGGAGAGCGCAAGAGAGAGACGGCTAGCAAAGGGGAGGGGCGAGGATCGAAATCAGGGACCGCGCCGGGAGATCCCAGCCGGTAGGACAAAGGGAACCATGTGCGCCCAGGGCGCAAAAGAATCGTTTGGCACCGTGCGCTCTGGAGAGGCTCCCGGCGCCCAAGAAGGTGATGTTCCCGGGAGGTTGCCTCGCCGTCGCCCCCGGAGGGAGGCCAGGCGTTGAAAGAGGGGACGAAGAAAGAGGAGGGAGAGGATCAGCCCTTCCACCTCCGCAGGTTCTCACACAAAGCCGTCGGCCGGCCGGCCGGCCGTCTTGCCGCGTCCTTCCACCGGCCGCGATTCAAGTGAATTCCATTGGCACCGAAGCGCGCCGGCGACCAGGCGATCCCATAATCCGGGGCCAGTCTCGACCGTGGCCCAGACCCAAAGCGCTCCGGCGGCAACCCGAAGCCCCCGTCTCGTCCCGCGCCACCAGCGCCAGGTCCCTTCAGCCCGAGCCCTCCGACAGCTCCGCGGTCTCCCTCGGCAGCCTTCCCACCGTGTGAGCCAGTGGCGTTTCCTCCCCTGCCCCTGCCCCTGCCCTGCCCCGCCTCTCGCCCCGCCCCCGTCGCCGCTTGGCTCCACCGCCCGGTACCTCCCCCGTTCATCTTCAGAGCTGGTGGCGGGGGGAGGGGGGAGGAGGGGGGGGGGGGAGAAGAGATCCGAAGTGCTTTTCATTGTTAATTTTTGAGGCGGGCGGGGAAAGAGGGAGAAACGGATCACAAGAGAGGAGACCCTCTCTGGAGAAGCTCCCGCCGGCGGATCGTTAAAAAATAAATAATAGACCCGTTCCAACTCCTTGTACTCCCATCATTATAGATTTCTTAAGCCAGACGCTAGGCGGTCTTGCCCCAGGTAGACTTCCTCAGAACATGGAAGCTCCATCCATACCTAGCTTAGGCACTTTGGAACCTCAAAGCTTCCCGATTCCCACCTGGTCTGCCAGGTTAGGATTAATTGGGTCAGGTGTGCCGCTGCAAAAATGCAAACCATCGTTAGGTGGCAGAAGGCAGACAGGGTTTTTTGTTTGTTTGTTTGTTTGTTTTTGGATTCTCTGTAGATCACCTAGCGATCGCCCGGATGTTTGCAACCCAAAGCTGATGCTTCCTCCTTGGATTGACTTGCAAGGAAGGAATCGTTGCGCTGCCCTAAATTGTAAAGGCTGGGAACAGAACCATAAGTTGACAGAGTCGGAAGGAGTTAGTTACTCAAGTTCAAGCAACTTCAAGAGGCGTGGACTTCAACTCCCAGAATTCCCCAGCCAAAAAGCCTTTAAACTGACTAATAAGGTAAGGTATGTTTTTGACAAACATTAACTTCTATTAATTACTGCATTTTGGAAGCATGTGGGCTAAGATTAACCAAGCAAGAGATTGCATAATCCTTGACCTTCTGTTACGAGCATCTTCTTTATTTTTAATCTTAAAATTAAACTTTTAAAACTATAAAAATACAAGGCTCAAAAGAGCAGAAACATTGGGCTAAGAGTCGATGTTAATGACAATGGAGGCACTTCAGAATTTCACCAATCCTTTGCCAGGTTATGCCAGGCCAGATGGCATAATCAGGTTTTTAGGCACTTCTTTCAAGTCAGTAAAGATGCCAGGGGAGAAGGATACTCCATAATGGGTACCATGGCAGAAAAGGGCATCTAATCTAGGACCCACCAAATGTAACTCCCTAGTTGACCGGATCTATAACATGCCGTTTCTCTTGGATCTGATTGGACAGGCATATCCCATATATTTTCCAATTGTGCATAGTCCTTGATTTACAACAGTTTCATTCAGTGACTGTTCAAAGTTACAATAGCACAGAAAAAGTGAGTTGTGGACGTTTTTCACACTTACAACTGTGGCAAGAAAGGTCGTAACAGAGGAAAAATTCACTTAGCAAATGTCTCATGTAGCAACATAACATTTTGGGCTCAATTGTGGTCATAAGTTGAGGGCTACCTGTAGTTTTCTCCTTTGCACGCTATACACTCCAGAATAACAGAGTTGGAAGGGACCTCAGAGGTTTTCTAGCCCAACCCCTGCCCCCATACCATTTCAGACTAGTGGTAGGGATTGGCTGGCAAGACTGCTTACCATCTCAATAACTTTCTTCTCACTCTGTTTCACATTCTCCCTCTTGCTTCTAAAATATAATGTCCAGTATCACATACAATATTCCAAGAGAAGGGGTAATCAGGGCAGAACACAATGGAACTATCTATAGCTGCATCAGTATCTGTATCTATATATCTATATCTATATCTATATCTATATCTATATCTATATCTATAT
>BLBF01000036.1:19581547-19613399 GCA_015471245.1 Laticauda colubrina | reverse complement strand
ATCTATCTATCTATCTATCTATCTATCTATCTATCTATCTATCTATCTGGTATTCAGCTTTGTTCCGGGATTTTCCCATGTCATTATAGTTGTGCTTTTAAAGTTGTAACAATGTTTCAGCATCTGCCATCATCAGGCTTGAATATTGTCTGTCTATCTATCGATCTATAGATCTATCAATCTATCGATCTACCTACTGCATAGTGTACAGATAGATCTTGACTTATGACCACAATTGCGATCTGAATTTCCACTGCTAAGCAAGCCAGTGGCTAAGTGACTCACACCTGATTTTACAATCTATTTTAGTACCCTCGTTAAAAGGAATCACTGTAGCTCTTAAGTGACTCCTACGGTCAGTCGTTAAGCAAATCTGGCTTTCCTTATGGATTTTACTTGTCAGAAACCAGCTGGGAAGATCCCTAAATGTTGACCAAGTGACTAAATACATGCTGGTTGTGCCAAGCACACAAATTTTGATGACACGGTAAAGGGGTTGTTATGACAATCATATGTACAAGGGACCAGTTGTCAGTCACTTTTTTCAGTGCATTGAAATATCAAAGGGCCACTAAAGAAATGGTTGTAAGCTGAGAACTGCCTGTAGATGGATCCACAGAGTTCAGTTTTCATTAAGGATTTGGTTTAATAATATATTCCACACCTTCTGATTTATGCGGTTAAAAGATCCCAATTCAAACATACTGGATATCTCCCCCCTATTTTAAAAAAAAATAGAATAAATATCCCAAGTCTAACATACTTTATTCCATCCTTCCCCACTCAAAAACAAAAATAAAACCTTGCTCCATTTAGTAAATATCCCACCCCCCACCTATCCCCCCCCCCAGCTTAATATCATTAAACATACACAATCCTAACTAAAAGCAAAATTAACATAATGTAAATCTATTTCTGGAGAGAGGAAGAATAATGGATTGCTGGACAAAAATCCTTGAAATAAACAGCCTTAATGACAAAGAGTATTTGTAGAAAATCCTGAAAGATCGACTTTTGTTTTCATCTCATTGGGGGAAAAGGGGGGGGGGAGGGAGAGAGAGAGAGAGAGAAAGAAAGAGAGAGAGAGAAATTTCAGTGCAGCTGTCAGCTCTAATGGAAATGGAGCCTGTAGCCTAATAACTCCCTTGTGATTATCTCTAGAATAAGACTCATTTTTACTCCAGGATTTGATATTTAGCGTCTTTGGGGTGGAATACCACACCAATCTATATCCACCAGCCAGCTTTCTTTCGTCCTTTCCTCATTCTTTCCACTTTGACAAAACATTCAGCTCCTTTCTTTCCATAGCCAGCACACACTCCCCCCTTACCTATGTTCCACCCCTCCCACACGCCCCCTCCCCAGCCATCCTTTCTTGGGCCAAATGACTGACAGATTAATATACATCTACTCCATGTCTTTGGAATCAAAAGGAAGGTGCTGTCAGAATTGCTTGTCAGGAAATGAGATTAGGTGCACTTATCATTTCAGAGATAAGGTTGCATTTAATGAACGCAAAAAGGCTTCTTCTGAAGGGGGGGGAATAAAAGAAAAAAGGTGGGGTAGAGGGGAGGGAGAAAAGGAGGGGAAAGAGGAGAGAGTTGAGGAGAAGAAAGAGAAGAAGGAAAAGGCAGATTATGAAGCGTTGCTGCTTCTGCTAATGATGGTGGTAGCTTTATCAGGCACAACTTAATTGAATGGCATCTTGTCAGAGCCACTTTATAGTCTTCTTAATTTGTTACTTTTTATTTATTTCCCACTTTTTATTATTTTTACAATGACTCAAGGCAGAGAACATATCCTCCCTCCTCCTGTTTTCCCCACAGCAATAATCCTGTGAGGTGACTGGAGCTGAGAGAGAATGACTGACCCAGGTAGCTTTCATGACTAAAGTAGGAACTAGAACTCACAGTCTTCCATTTTCTAGCCTGGTGCTTTAACCGCTAGACCGAACTGGCTCTCAATACTTTCCTTCAATAACAAATTGGCTTGTTATCCACTCTGAAACTTTTCTGAAGCAGCTCTAAAAAGAAAGGGAAAGTGAGGCATGAGAGGTTGTGATGTTGCAAGAATGTGCCCATGCATATAAGGAAGCACAATTCAATGGATAGTTTGGACTCATCAAGAAATTCAAGTCTTTGTCTTTCTCTCTCTTTTTTTTTTCTCTGTCTCTCTGTGTCTTTCTCTCTCTCTCTCTCTCTTTCTCCCTCTCTTTCTTTCTCTCTCTGTCTCTCTGTGTGTCTCTCTGTCTCTCTCTCTGTGTGTGTGTCTCTCTCTGTGTCTCTTTCTCTCTCTCACTCTCTCACCATCTCTTTCTCTCTCTCTCACTCTCACTCTTTCTGTGTGTGTGTGTGTCTCTCACTTTCTCTCAAAAATAAATCCACAGTAGGGTTTCTGTGAAATTCACAACTTGTCTAACAAGTGAAGGATAACTAATGAGAAACACAATGATATCCCATTGAAACCAATTGTGTTTTGTTGTGGAAAGTATTTATCAAATCCTCATATGCCTTTGCCTTTAAGCCTTCTCTGGCAGTTTGCTGGTTATCTAACAGCTGTAATAGAAATTCACTTTGGGACATTACATTCCTCCTTGTAAGTTAGTTATTATATAGCTTTATTTTTATCTTTTAGGTGAGGAGGATGAGGATGAAGATAAATGAACAAATCTCCCCAGTTTTGCTTCCTGTTATTATTCTGGAGCTTTGCAGTTTCTTAATTCTTAGGGAATTTTTTTTTAAAAAAACATTTAGGATTGTGTCATGTGTCTTTAGCTTTGGTGGGCAATTTGCTCATCAAATGAATGATGCTGGCTCATGTTTGGTTTAGTAGAGTACTTGATTGATGTGTAGGTGTATTTCTGAACATGGGGAAAAAAAAACCTACGAAAAATCATCCCTCATGGGATTGTACATAGGTCAAGTAGTCGCCAACTTACAACAGTTCATTTAGTGACCGTTCAAACTTACAAGTGAAAAAAATATGATGTTTGACCATTGTTCACATTTATGACCATTGCGGCATCTCCATGGGCCCATGATCAAAATTCAGACACTGGGCAAACTGGCTCATATACTTACGACGTGCATAAGTCGTATGACAGGTCACGTGATCACCTTTGGCAACCTATTCAGTGTGTTTCGCCCCATTTTAGGACTTTACTTACCACATCTGTTAAGGGAATCACTGCAGTGGTTAAATTTGAAACAGAGTTGTTAAGTGAACTGGACTCCCCCTGTGACTTTGCTGGTCAGAGGGTCACAGAAAAAGGGGATTTCACAATCCTGGGATACAGCAACCGTCATAAATATGAACCAGTGGCCAAGCATCCAAATTTTGATCATGTGACCATGGGAGATGCTGCAATCAGCCTCAGTGTGAAAAATGGTCATAATTCTTTTTTTTCAGGGCCATTGTAACTTCAAACGGTCACTAAATGAACTATTATAAGTTGAGGACTATCTGTATACTTCTGAAAGCTCAAACAAAGAACAAACAAAAGACAAAGGCCCTGAGCCATCCTAACCAGCTCCCTGATATCTATTTCAGAATGTGGTGAAGACCTCATTTTACACCTACCTTGAAGTGATTGTTGTGGAAATGTCAACAGCCATAAACGCAAATGTCATTTGTTCATTCATTCATTCGTTCATTCATTCATGAGCCTTGATGGTGCAGTGGTTAGAATGCAGGCTACTTCTGCTGACTGCCGATTACCAGCAGTTTGACAGATCGAATCTCACCAGACTCAAAGGTGACTCAGCCTTCCATCCTTCTGAGGTCAGTAAAATGAGGACCCAGATTGTTGGGGGCAATAGGCTGACTCTGTAAACCACTCAGAGAGGGCTGTAAAGCACCATGAAGTGGTACAATATATAAGTCTAAGTGCTATTGCTATTCATCCATCCATCCATCCATCCATCCATTCATGAGTGGTGGTGGTGAAGTAGTTAGAGTGCAGTCTTGCAGGCTACGTCTGTTAATTGCCGATTACCAGCAATTTGGCAGTTCAAATCTCACCAGGCTCAAGGTTGACTCAGCTCTCCATCCTTCCGAGGTGGATAAAATGAGGACCCAGATTGCTGGGGGCAATATGCTGTAAACTGCTTTGAGAGGGCTGTAAAGCACCTATTGCAATTAATTAATTAATTAATTAATTAATTAATTCATTCATTCTATGTTTATTCAGTAAGGGGTCTTAGTTCAAGAGGGCTGATTCCTGCCCACTGCATGGTTTTGGTGGGGAATAGGGTTGTAATGTTCTCAAGATCAGCCTTCCAGATGTGTGAACCTCAACTTTCAGAATCCTTAATCTTGGCCATACTGGTTGAGAATAGAGGTAGTCCTCAACTTACAACAGTTCACAATGACCGATCAAAGTTACAACGCCACTGAAAAAAGGGACTTATGACCACTTTTCACACTTAATGACCATTGCAGCATCCCCGTGGTCACGTGATATACATTTGGAGGCTTGACACCTGACTTGCCTTTAAGACGATTGTAGTATCCTGGGGTCATGTGTTTCCCTTTTGTGACAGGCGAGGTCAATGGAGAAGCCAGTTTCACTTAACAACTGTGTTACTTATTTAATAACTGAAACTATTCACTTAACAACAGTGACAAGAAAAGTCATTTTAAAAAAAAGTTATGTTCCAACCAGTCAGAACTGAAGAAGCTTCTTGGCTGAGAAGCGAAACGTCTTCAAGGGAAAACAAAGTCCAGTTGCCTTTTGAAAAAACCAGCTTTGGGACATTCAGCTGTTGCCCATGGGAAGAAAGACACTAAACCCAATGGGTGTTTGAATATACTTCATGCATCATGCAAAATAATGATGTGGTTAACAATGTAAAAATGCATATGTAAAAATGATGAAGTCATGGCATCTATGCAGATTTAAGAACTGGTTCTCAAACTGATAATAGGAACCCCTATATAGGATGCCAACTGAAAACTTCCCCATTATCACTCAATAGATCCATCTCTGAACCATGAGATGGATCTCTTGCAGGAGACTCTTAGAAAGAAAATCAGAAAGTCCTTGGCCTGGTAGGAATATATGGTCCTAAACAGGAAGTCATTCCAGTAGAACAGAATATCTATAACTCAGGGTTGGACTTAGGAGTACTTGGTGCTTTTTGTTGTTTGCTTACACTGATGATGTTACTTAGTTGGGTCATGAAATGACTGCAACTAACCAACGAAGCTCAGAGAACACCAAGAATTCCACAATTCAACTCTGAGTTACAGATATTCTACTGGAAGAGGAAAGATTTCACTGGATGGCATGGAATTCATTGGCTTTTCCCCCATCCACCTCTATGAAGGTAACACTTGAGAGCTCGCTTGGAAAAGAATCATTTCCTAATTAGGGCAACTGTTAAAGAGCTTCACAATAAATTTAGCCAGGATTCCCTGATTTGTGGCCTTCAGCCTTTTATAGATACATTTTTTTTAATATGATTCCCATTTACAAATACCAGGAAACTGGAATTCAGCAATGTAGTTCCTATTGTATCTAGATTTTGAAAAAAATAATCTTTGTAATATTGTAGGCTGCAGTCCATCCTGCACGAGTTACCTTGTGATAAGATGGGAAGTCAGTACATTTAATGATAAATAGAAGATGATGGATGGATGGATGGATGGATGGATGGATGGATGGATGGATAGATAGATAGATAGATAGATAGATAGATAGATAGATGGATGGATGGATGGATGGATGGATGGATGGATGGATGGATGGATGGACGGACGGACGGACGGACGGACAGACAGACAGACAGACAGACAGACAGACAGACAGACAGATATGAGAAGAAGATTCAAGAGCTTGTAGAGCTACCCATAGTTATGATCTATGGTTGACAAGCCACTATGGCAAAGATCCGCCATATCAAACAACTACCAAGCAATTTCAATCTTATTAAAATCTGTGAAAACCAGTCACAGGCCTGATGCACTGAGGCTGTTTCTTAGATTATCAGTAATAATTTTTTGGTCCAGGCTAGGAATTAGGCTGCAGTCCATCCTGGCTAACCATCGCAAACCTGGATTCACTCATCAGCACCACCATGATTGTTTTCCTGGGAGGCTAAAAAAATGGGATAAGTGCCAGCAACTCTGAGTTGTGTACAAGATCCCTAACTGGGAATGGAGAAACCACAATTGCTCATGTCTTTTAATCTCTGTTTCTATTCCTCACCATCTTACGCCCCCATATACAAAAACTCCCTTAAAACTGCTTGTGTAATAACTGCTTCACCATTTGCCTAAATGAGAATGCCAGTGTTTTATGCTAATTCACGTTAGTTCCTTTGAACCTGCCGTTTATAGGGCTGAGCTTAAAATCTGTTGCAATCTGTTCTGGATAAAAGAGAAGGATTACAAAAGGTTTCATGGTTGGTTTTTGCTTTTGTTTTTGCTTTGTTTTTGTTCTATGGTTTTTGCAAAGGCTGCACAAAAAGAAAATAGTCAAAGAAACGAGAAAGAGAGAGAGAGAACATGAGCAAACTGGATTGGCATGAATATTGTGGAACTGGAGATTTCCTGTTTCACCAAGCTGGAAAGAAAAAGGGAGATTTTTGCAGCACTTCACATAAAATATATCGTAGCCCCTTTCTCTAATATTAGGGGCCAGATTGGGAGGGATTCAATGGATGAAGTGAGCGTTGGTGACTTTGTAATGACAAGCATTCATTTGTTTGTTTCTTATTTGATCATTTTTTTCCCTAAACCCCAAAAACTTTAACCTTAGACTGTCTACTATTGACCTCACCCCTTTCCTAAGAGGTCTGTAGGGGGTGTGCACAAGTGCACCAACGTGCCTACCATCCCTGTCCTGTTGTTTCTTTTATATTTTTCTGATGTGTATCCATGTATTCATAACTATTTGTCAGCAATTGACAAATAAAAATAAATGAAATTAATAAATAAATAACATTTATTTATTTATATCCCACCTTTTTTATTTTTACAAATAACTCAGGTCAGCAAACATACCCCATAGACCTACCTCCTCCTATTTTCCCCACAATGACCCTGTGGTTGGGCTAGGAGACACTGGCTGGCTTTCCTGGCTAAGATGGGACTTGAACTTACCGTCTCCTGCTTTCTAACCTAGTGCCTTAATCATTAGATCAATCACTTGTTCAAGGAGCCTTGATCAAGGAGCCTAGTATTTTGTAGACAAAGCACATTTAACTCACAGACAATTTTTCTTCAGTCACTTTCGCTCAACAAGCACAAAATAGGTCAAACACAGCAAAGTATTTCTGAGACGGAAAAGGATCAAGTTATTTCTTCTTTATTCATGTCAGAAGCACCTTCAAATTATAGACACAGAATGTTCAACACCAAGCAGGTAAAATAAGTATAAAATAGATCAAAAGAGACCGGGACCAGGATTTTTGTGGTTAAGCAAAGCGTTTTTTCAGTGAGTCCAGTGGTGGGATTCTACTGGTTCTGTGGGCATGGCTTGGTGGGTGTGGCAGGGGAAGGTTACTGATAAATCCCCATTCCCTCCCCACTCCACTAACCTGCTTTCCAGCTCCGTTCTCCTGTGCAGGGCAACCACAGAAGACCCAGCCAATCAGCTGGGACTCGGGAGGCAGAGAATAGATGGCGGCAGGGCCAGTCAGAGGTGGTATTTGCTGGTTCTCCAAACTACTCAAAATTTCCGCTACTGGTTCTCCAGAACTGGTCAGAACCTGCTGAATACCACCTCTGGTTGGATTAGATGACCTACAAGGTCCCTTGCAACTCTTCAGTGTTAATCTGTATCAGTATATTGACTGTGTGTGTGTGTGTGTGTGTGTGGCTCTGGGCTTCATTATTGGGTCCCAATTTATATTTGCCCCTGGAGGACAGCCTGGATGATTTGGAAAACTTTTGAACCAAAAACATGTCTGCTCCAAATTCTGGGAAAGCACTGCAACATTCTGCTGCAGCTTTCATTTTCCCCATCTCCTTTTGACACTAAACAATCCCTTTCCAGGTAGTCCTCAACTTACAACTTTGTTTAGTGACTGTTCAAAGTTAGAACAGCACTGGAAAAAAAAAAAGTGACTTATGAGGGATCCTTGGTGTTCTCTGAGTGTGCTTGTTGTCTTGCAGACATTTCATTAACCCTAATTAGATAAAAGTCTCCAGAGATTCTCAGTCATCCAGGTTATGGTTGTCCCAAAGGTGCTTTTTCAGGAGGCAACTAGACTTTCTTACTTTTTTTTTTTTTTAAGATGTTTCATTTCTCATTCAAGAAGCTTCCTTAGCCCTGACTGGATAGTGGGGAATGGAAGCTTTTATATTCCTTGCAGACAGCTGGCCATTTGCAACCTTTTAAAGGGTTGTTGAGGACACCTGGAGATTTATCTGCATCCTCAGAGTCACCTGTTCCTGTAGTTTCCAATTTTTCCACTGGAAATCCATTCGTATTCCCACACCATTCCAAGGGTGTTCATCCCAAAATGTATACCTAAAAGTCTAGCTAAAAATTGCAAACTACAGTAATGAGTGCTGATTGCTGTCAGTTTATATTCTGGTAATTTGTTTGTCTGTGTGGGTTGGAGGGTGGTCTTATAAGTGACTGATGATCATTTTTTACTCTTACAACCATTGCGGCATCCCCGTGGTCACGTGATCAAAATTCAGATGCTTGGCAATTGACTCATTACATTTGCAGTGTCCTGGGTTCACATGATCCCCTTTTATGACCTTTGGATAAACAAAGTCAATGGGGAAGCCAGATTTACTGACCAACCGTATTACTGATTTAACAACTGCAGCGATTCACTCCATGACGGCATCAGGAAAGGTTGTAAAATGGGATAAGACTCACTTAACAAATGTCTCACTCATTAACAGGAATGCTGGGCTCAATTGGGGTTGTAAGTTGAGTACTACCATTAGGAGAGTAAGTTACTCTCCTAAAGCCACGGTGGCGCAGTGGTTAGCGTTCAGGACTGCAGGCAACTTCAGCTGCCTGCCGGCTGCCTGCAATTTGGCAGTTGAAATCCCACCAGGCTCAAGATTGACTCAGCCTTTCATCCTTCCAAGGTGGATAAAACAAGGACCCAAATTGTTGGGGTCAATAGGATGATTCTGTAAACTGCTTAGAGAGGGCTGTAAAGCACTGTGAAGCAGTATATAAGTCTAAGTGCTATTGCTAAAGAAGACGGTTCTCCTGCATTCTTAAAACCAAAATTTAGCATTGCCTTTACGGCATTATTTTTAAAAAAACTTGTACCAATTAGTCCTTGGTGGGTGCTGATTCATTCTGTGATTTCTTTCTTTGTGAATGTTCCTTTTTAAGAGCTTCATCTCCATTTCTTTGTGTAGCACACAAAGCTTGACTCCCCAACACAAGTCTCCCACCCCACTTACCAAATGCCTCCTCTCTGCATTCACATTTTAATAAATGCATTATAAATGAGCAAGTAGGAAACAGTAAGGAAATGATGTTTTACTTTTAAATGCTAATTACGAAGCACAGCGCAGTTAATGTGCAGGGTGTTCTGTCAATTTTTAATGTTTATGCCAAGTGCAGTCTTCAATTTAACATGAGCTTTTAATCCTTTGAGCACTAAATTGCCTTTTAATGCTTCCAGCACAACATTGTGTTTGCACAAAGTCAGCCTTGAAAAATGTATTTAGCGCAAAGTCAGCCTGCATGTGTATATTAGGGATGGGTGGGACGGGCTGCGTGGGTGTGTATAAGGAAGCACAAAAACGGGACTTTGGAGCTTCTGTTGAAGATGGGGATTGACTCAGCTTTCATTAGCTGAAGTGTCTTAAGGGCATGTTCTGAACATCATGACATCAGCTGGAAGCATCTACAGATATGCTTGCAACCCAAAACCTTAGCTATCTTCTATAACTTTTCCTTAGGCCTTTTCCTTCAGGATAATGCCAGGAAATGACAGATATATTTTCTTTAAAGAGACACATATGAATATGCTGACTGATTGGAATGAACACCTAAAGACAGGACAGAGTTTACACCTATGGTAACGGTCTGGTTTGGTTCTACAACCCAATAAGACAGACACAGACTTCAGAGGATAATTAGGACTGCAGAAAAAACAATTGCTACCAACCTGCCTTCCATTGAGGACCTGTATACTGCACAAGTCAAAAAGTGGGCTGTGAAAACATTGACAGACCCCTCACATCTCAGACATGAACTGTTTCAACTCCTACCCTCAAAATGACACTATAAAGCACCACAGTTTTTCCCCGAACGCCATCACTCTGCTAAACAAATAATTCCCTCAACACTGTCCAACTTTTTACAAAATACCTTATGATTCTGGACTCTTGACGAATGTATCTTTTTTTTTATTCACACTGAGAGCATTTGCACCAAGACAAATTCCTTGTGTGTCCAATCACACTTGGCCAATAAAGAATTCTATTCTATTCTATTCTATTCTATTCTATTCTATTCTATTCTATTCTTCTTTGTAGCAGCCCTTCAAATACTGGGCTACTGCTATCATGTCACCCCTAGCCCTTTTTTTCCTCTAGACTAGCTAAACCCAAATCCTGCAACTGTTCTTCCTTCACTTAAGTCTCCAGACCTTTAATCATCCTAGTTGCTCTTCTCTGCACTTTTTCCAAAGTCTCAAGATCTTTTTTTGTAATGTAACCAAAACTAGATGTAATATTCCAGATGTAGTCTTACTAAGGTTTTAGACTGAATGGATAACATCATCATTAAATCTGCAAGTGATGATGATGATGTTGTCATTATTTGAGGATTTCTATCAGTAGTGGGATTCAAATAATTTAACAACTGGTTCTCTGCCCTAATGATTTCTTCCAACAACCAGTTCACCAAACTGCTCAGAAAGTTAACAACCGGTTCTCCTGAAGCAGCACGAACTGGCTGAATCCTACCACTGATTTCAATGTCCAAGCATGTTCACGTTTTCCCTCCAAAGTACTGAAAGCAGCATTTCAAGGTTCTGTATCTGGTTCTCTCTGTTGCTTAATTCCAAGATATTTTAGAGGTGTTCAAGAGAACTTTGCTTTTTGTTGTATTATAAAGCCTACCAATTAACTGCAACGTATCTGGCTTTCCATAAATGAATATGCAAGAGATTTTTGGATCACTGAAAACCATTTCTGCAATTCCCCCAAGACTACTTCGCGTTGTGTCCTCAAAATACATCACAGGGTGTCATCTGTTTCCTGTTAGAAAACTCAAGAAATAAAACACACTATATTTTTAGGGATCTTAGCACATCTAAAACCATAACTTCAGGTCAGTTTTTTGTTTTTGTTTTTTTTGGAGGAAAGAGGAGGGAGCCACCATGTGGCATCCACAAAGGGAGGAAGAGGGGCAGATGTCAAAACACATGTCACATCAGTACTGTGACTTGCGTAAATGTCTATGGAGATTCTCAGTCATCCAGGTCATGGTTGTTCCAAAGGTGCTTTTTTTCAAAAGATAACTGGACTTTGAAAGTCTAGTTGCCTTTTTGAAAAAGCATCTTTGTGACTTTGCATACATGACAATAAAGGTCTTAAGGACGTCTGATGCTGTTTGTGTAATTACAGGCAGACCTCAACTTATGACCACAATAGAGACCAAAATTTATGTTGCTAAGTGAGAAACGTTGTCAACTCATAAAATATTTTGTATACACATTTTATAGTTGTCAACAGAAAGAAGGGGGAAGTTTCAAAGAGCAGGCAACAGTGTGGAATTGAAAGTACATTCCATTCATATTTTCTTCAGAGGCTGATGAGATGACTGAAGCGTCTGTCACGAAAAAATCTAATTGGAGAGCATGATTGATGACTCTTGGCTATGGATGTGTTTCATTGGATTATACACCCAGACGGGTGGGGGGGAAAGCAGGATCAAAGGTCATAGTGAATTACATATCTCAGAATTGGCTATGCCCATGCTAAAGCTGGCATGTTAACTTCTAATAAATCCTTTGGAGTTTTGGGAGTATGGCTTGAGGGTCATGATTTAATTGGAGTAACTGCTGACAAATGTGTTAAGTGAGTTGTGCCCTATTTTATGACTTTTCTTGTCCAATTTGTTAAGTGAATCACTGCAGTTGTTAAGTGAATCTGACTTCCCCATTGACTTTCCTTGTCAGAAAGTCGCAAAAGGTGATCCTATGACCCTGGGACACTGCAACTGTCATAAATCAGTTGTCAAGCATCCAAATTTAAATCATGTGTCTACGGGGATGCTGCCATGGTCATAAGTGTGAAAAATAGTCATAACGCTGTTGTAACTTTGAATAGTCACTCAATAAATGGTTGTAAGTCAAGCACTATCTGTACAGCATGGTCCTTTTGTTGTCATTATTCTGGATGACTCTGGGGCCCAAAGTAGTCTTATCATATGATGTCAATTTTATTTTTATTTATTAGATTTTTAAAATTCATTTATTATTCTAATGTTATTATTTTATACCCCAAAGAAAATCAAACTCTGACTGTTCTTTGGAAGGACAGATAATGAAGCTGAAGCTCAAATACTTTGGCCATCAAGTGAAAAGAGAGGATTCATTGGCAAAGGCCCTGATGTTGACTGAAGGCAAAAAGAGAACGGATGGCAGAGGATGAGATGATTAGATAGATTGATGCAGTAGGCACTGGGTTTGGCCAAATTCCTCCAAAAGTGGAGACAGAAGGGCCTGGTATGCTATAGTCCATGGGATTGCAAGGGGTCAGGCACGACTTAGTGATTGAATAAACCAAATTATAAGTAATTTAAGGTGATGGACATACAAATAGTTCTTCCTCCTCTTATTTTCCCCACAACAAGAACCCTGTGAGGTGGGTTGGGCTGAAGAAGAGTGGCTCAAAGTCATCCTATTGGCTTGCATGGCAAAGGTAAACCTAGAACTCACAGTCTCCTGGTGATTGATCCAAAGTCACCCATCTTTTTATGCCTAAAGCGGTATTAGAACTCACAGTCTCCTATTGATTGGCCCAAACTGGCTTTCATGCCAAAGGCAAAACTAGAACGCACAAGTTCTGCTTTCTAATCATTACAGGAAACTTGCTCAACACTGCCAATCTTATGCAGCATTTGGACAGGGGGGAAAAAGGACCAATGGATCATTGAACAAATCAGAGTTCTCACTGAAGACACAATTGACCAGGTGATCAAATTATCCTATTTTGAACACATTATGGCAAGCTCTCTGGAGAATGCTACAGTGGTGAAAAAGGTCAAAGGAAAGATAAGATAGAGAAGATAACTTTATTGTCATTTGTTTTTACTGTGAGCACACTGGCCCACATTAAAAATGAAATTCTATTGCCTGCTCTCAAAAGAAAGCATATATCTATCCATACGCATACATAACACACATGTACACATGAAAACAATGTCTGAATCTAGAAATTGCCACAAAGAAGAAGGAGTCAAGCTATTCTCCAAAGCACCTGAGGTCAGGACAAGAAGCAATGGGTGGAAACTAATCAAAGAGAGGAGCAACTTAGAACTAAGGAGAAATTTACTGACAGATCAATTAACCAGTAGAACAACTTACCTCCAGAAGTTGTGAATTCTCCAGCACTGGAAGTTTTACAGAAGAGATTGGACAACCATTTGTCTGAAATGTATATTTTCCTGCCTGAGCAGGGGGTTGGACTAGAAGACCTCCAAGGTGCCTTCCAACCCTTTTATTCTAAATTCTGAATTTTCTGACCTAGATACCACGAAGCCTCCTTCTAGAAGGTAACAAGGCAAACAGGTCATGAAGAGGCTGTGTAGCATTCCAGACAGTCCTGTGGCATCGCTTATATGCCAAGTCCTGGATCGGTGGGAATGAACTACCAATAATCTTTTCTATCATCCTCACCACTCTCTGCAGCACCTTCCTGTCTGAAGCAGGAATGCTTCCAAATCAGACAATATTGCAATATGACAGGATGCTCCCGATTGTCCCTCGATAGAAAGTGGTAAGGACAGAAGAAGGAAGATACACTTTTCTCCTGCGACACAGAAAATGCAGGCACTATTGTGCCCATTTCACCAGCGTCTCGCTGTTGAGATACCAAGCTAACCTACTCATTTGCTGCACAACCAGAAACTTGATGCTGCTAACCAGCTTCACAGGTAAATCCTTAATATAGAGAGGTGTATGGTGGTGCCTGTCTTTTCTGAATTTCTGAAGAGAATGACCAGCAGTGAGAAAGACAGACTCAATAACAGTGATGATGGATACACCACTGGAAAACATAAAAGACAAGTTAGGGACAGATTGCCACAGTTCAAAAACTATGCGGTTGTTAGGAGCCGAAAATGACTTGACGGCATATAATCAATCAATCAATCAGGCATGTCTGTCTATAGTTCTGGACAGTGGTAACTATATAGATCTAATCAATCGAACAAGCTCTTGGAAATCAGGGGATTGGACTAGATGACCACCAAGGTTCCTTTCAATTCTGTTATTCTGTGAAATCAAGCCAGATCAAGCCTACCCTAACTTTCTTTATAGTTGCCAAGCTTTACCTATTTTACCTATTGAGAAAATGATCAACATACTTAATAGTTTTAGGGTGAAACCATCAGTTTTCATCAAAGCTATCAGAGAAAGTTTCATGGTACAAAGATGGGTGTGGAAGGAAGAGAACCAGTTGATGCTAATTTTGTTGGAGTCTCGGTGGTGCAGCGGTTAGACTGTTACACTGCAAGCTACTTATGCTGCCAGCTGCCTGCAATTTGGCAGTTCAAATATCACCAGGTTCAACAGCAAGAGCACTTAGACTCATCAACTACTTTACAGTGCTTTACAGCCCTGTCTAAGTGGTTGAAAGAGTCAGCATATTGCCCCCCAACAATCTGGGTCCACATTTTACTGACCTCAGAAGGATGGAAGGCTGAGTCAGCCTTGAGCCTGGTGGGATTTGAACTGCCAAATTGCAGGCAGCGGCAGTCAGCAGAAGTAGCCTGGAGTACTGCACTCTAACCACTGCACCACCAAGGCTCAAGGTTCACTCAGCCTTCCATCCTTCTGAGGTTGGTAAACTGAGGACCCAGATTGTTGGGGGAAATATGCTGACTCTGTAAACCACTTAGAGAGGGCTGCCAAGCACTGTCGAATGGTATATAACCCTACGTGCTATTGCTATTACTATTGTTAAACTGAAACTCAAAAAGCTGACAGCTATTGCCAATCACAGGATAGATATTTTGATCTTTATTTTTCCTCTTAAGAAACCTGGAGTTATTACTATTTCTCATGTTAAGAAGGAAAAGGGAGAACAAGAGAGTGAAATTATAGGCCTGCAAAGTGCTCCCAGGGAAGGGATGAAACAGAAACCTCACATTCAAAAGTCACACAGATAGAGGTTTTGCAAAATTTGATCTGATTTTCTTGTGGTGACAAAACAGTACAGCAGCAAGCAGGATCTGACTGGCTTTGTGGTTTGGGGAGGTTACAAAAATGACATCAGCACATTTTAGGAAAGCAAGATCAGATCTTATCAAGCTTCAATAATTCTATGCTGCAGCAGAGAATTCGATGGAGTCTTTTGCCACCCAAGGGTAGGTCCACCAATTGCAGGGTTTTGTTTTTATAAGTTGCTAACATCAGGTCACTGAAATGGAATCTTTCTCAGATGAAATGATAAGGTTGGACAAATTAATGGTATGGGGAAGAATCAGAGATGGTATTCAGCTGGTTCTGACCAGCTCTGGAGAACCGGTAGCGGAGATTTTGAGTAGTTTGGAGAACCGGCAAAAATCACCTCTGACTGACCCCGCCCCCATCTCCTGCAAAACCCACTTCCCTTTCACACCTCTTTTATTTCCTACGGGAGAGGACATTCACCATATACCTGTGCGTTTACTCCCAAGTTGACCCTTGGACAAGAAGGAGAGTGAAAGCTTGTCAGATACAACCTAGAAGGAGAAATTTTCTGACAGTAAGAACAGTTAATTAATGAAATAGCTTGCCTCTTGGAGTTGTGGGTAATCCATCACTGGAGATTTTCAAAAATAGACTGGAATGGTATAAGACTCTTGCCTCAAGGAAACTAGAAGCCTTTTAAGTCCCTTCCAGCCCTATGATTCTCTGAACAAATTATATTTGACTCAGGTCCCACCATTTCTTTGCTCCACCCCATTTTTTGGTCTTGTTCCTGATCTATACGATGCTGTTATTATTAATACGTGACTAGGGGATTAACCAAATTGATGGAATGATAGGGATCATCCAACATCGGTAGATGGTTGTGGACAATGAATGCTCCATGCCTTTCAGCAAATAGGTTATTTCAGCATACTAAGTTTTAAGGGTACAAAACACACAACAGAGGTAAAGAGAGAGACTATTCATTTCCTGCTAGTGGGCTTCCAGAAGGCATCTGATTGGTCACCATTGGAGCGGACTGCAGAATCGATGCGCATTTGATATGAGCCAGGAAAGACCTTGTTATGATAACACAAGAGGGCTGTCAAAGAGATAGGCAACATTATGTTTCTTTTCTCCCCTCCTCTCCCCCTGTCAAAAGACAGTGATGAAAACTGACTTCCCATTCTCCTAACCAGGATCTAGGGATAGCTTTTTAATCTCGCAAGACTAATTAGACCAAATCATACTTCAGTGCTTTCTGTTAGCTTTCTATATCTCCACATGTATTCCCACCATTGGTGTCTTTATGTCAGAACAGTGAAATAGATTACTTTCTTTTGTTGCTATTACAGAAGACCGGTTCCGTAAATGATGAGACCCTTCCCAACCCCCAATATCCCATCAAAGATAAAGTGAGATGTTCAAGTTGAACTCAACTCTTGATGACCTCAAGGATACGTCCAGGGAATTTTCTTCCCAAGAGAAGAGGTTTTGTCATTGCCTTTTTCTCAATATCTCCCCTCTCTCCCCTCCACCCCCAAGTTTCTGTCTTTTCCTTGCCTCTGGGATTTCCCGATAGTCAAAATAGTACTTAATTAAATATTAATGTGCAATAGACCAACTCTTTGACCGCGATGCTTCCTATCATAGCTAGCAAGGGAATTTAATTGGTTCTACGTCAGTTGATCCTCATAGCTATATAGCTTGGTCTTATCTTTAGTAGATAGAGGCATACAGATCCCTTCGGGAGGTTTTACTCTTTCACCCCTCCCAACCAAGGGAGCAGAGAAGTTGTAGAGACAACTCTTATTTCTGTCTTAATTGTATTCCATGTTTTCAACGTCTAATGGGAATCGGTGAACCTACCTCCTCTGAATGGCCCAATAAAACTTGGAATGGAAGGTTTCTTCTGAGTTCTGATCCCTCGTTATTATTACCACCAGGCCTTCCTGATTGCTGTTCCCCTTCTCTGGAACAACACACCCATGGAGATCAGAGCAGATCCAAGATTGCTAGGATTCCAGAAAGCCATGAAGAACTAGATTCCTCAGCAGAGGAATTGGCTACCAAACTATGTTGGGGTTACAGTTCTTTCCACCCAAAAGTAAATGCCTGATTTCCAGGGCTGCAACCATCCTTTTTTTTGGGGGGTGGGGGGGATTACTGCATGTTGAAAAAGATGAGATGTTCTCTCTGGATAATTCAGAGAGCCAAAAATACTGATGCACCATTGATTCAGATTGCAAATCTATGTTCTATCTATGCCCGCAGTGAACTATCCTCTCAAAAGCTGACTGTGGCTTTGGATTGGCCAGTTAACATATGGGCTCCCTAGCCCATTGGTGCTTTAACCTCTCTGCAGAATTAGGCTTCTGAGGTCTCGGGTGTCCTCAGCCTCCAATCTTCCCTGGGAGGTAATTAGTTTCCATTTAGAGGGATGATAAATTGACGGGCAGGGTTCTTGCTCAGCTTAGGAGGGAAGCTAAACAGAGCTGGCAGTGGGCCCCTGGCAAGCCAGATTTGTAAGCCTGTCAATGCATTTTGTAGTTTCTGAATCTAATCACTCATCAGCAGGAGTGGCATGACACTGCTGGTGTGTGTGTGGGGGAGAAAAAAGCGGGGTGGGTGGGGGATCTGAAAGAAGAAATGAGAAGACCACTCCTACTTGATGCCCAGGTCTCTTCTTCCTCTTTCAACTTCATTATCGCCTCTCGAAAGCACGACGAGGTGTGAAATGGGTGAGCTGCACCGATGCCTCGGTTAACGGCCAGAAGAGGAGGAGGGAGAAAAGTCGCACATCATTAGGAATGGAATAAACGATACTGAGGCACAGAGCAGAAATGATTTGATTAGCAATTTCCAGTTTTGAAAAGACCTGGATGCGAACCAAATGACTAGGCAGAAGGTGCGATGGAGTTTTTAATTGCTGTAGCTGCATAGGGAGACGCAATGATTTGTGACACATAATACAGCACACGACGCCGACGCTAATAACTGTTAATTAACTGTGGCAGTCATATACTCTCAAAATGCACATATGAGTTACCATAATTTCTCGATTAAAAGCTGAACTGCGAGTAGCCAAAAAAAGAAGAGCGCTTGATGGGATGGAGGAAGGGCGAAGGGGGTGTGAGAGAATAATTATCCTCTCTCTCTCTCTTTTTTTTTTTTTTAATGTAACCTTTCTTTGGAGTGTATTTGCAATCCACATTACAGAGCTGAGCAACTAGAACACACCAGGCAACCAAACAGTCTTCTGCCAAAAATTGCGAAGCGGTTCCTGAATGAACCTTTTCCTCTAGAGGAGCAGTTATTAATTCTGAAAGACCATTCCTGCACCACGCCATCTGGCAGGCTGCTAAGAATCCAGGAGAAAGCGCTCTAAAAGCTTCATCCTCGATCCCGCTTGCCCCTCAACACCATCATTCATGGGCAAACATTCTCTTTTCTGATAATTTTTGTCTTTGGGGAGGGAAAAATATTTTGAGTCACTGCCGGGAGATAAATACATCGAAATGGGAAAGTAGAGGGCTCTGTAATGAAGGAAAGGAGCAACAGTTGCAGAGAAGCATGGAGATCGCATCTTAAGAGCAACAAAGGAAGGAGATGACTTGCATTAAGATGGCGCATGTCAGA
This sequence comes from Laticauda colubrina, assembly GCA_015471245.1. NCBI lineage: Eukaryota > Metazoa > Chordata > Lepidosauria > Squamata > Elapidae > Laticauda > Laticauda colubrina. The sequence goes on along the minus strand of BLBF01000036.1, from coordinate 19,594,425 downwards.
GAGAAAGTGGCCGAGCCAGGGAGGAAGAGTCAAGTGGGGAATTAGTCTGGAATTGCTACATAGGCACAAAAAGGCAAGATCCATCCCTCTCCCTGAATGCTGTTGAATCTGATCTAGTCTGGCCCAGGTGCAAATTGCCAATCTGGGAAGATTGCTGCAAAATAGGCATTGAGACATGGTAGCCAGTGGTTAGAGTGCAGGCTACTTCTGCTGACTGCCGGCTGCCTGTAATTTGGCAGTTCAAATCTCACCAGGCTCAAGGTTGACTCAGCCTTCTGAGGTGGGTAAAATGTGATCCCAAATTGTTGGGTGCAATAAGCTGGCTCTGTAAACTGCTTAGAGAGGGCTGTAAAGCAGTATATAGTCTAAGTGCTATTGCTATTGAGCAATAAAGTAGCTAATTTGAACACTTCAAGGGTGGGTCTGGTTGTTTGCCCCTGACAGTGAAAGACAGTCTGATATCCTCCAGATGACCAGGATACTTAATTTTGAATTTCACTCAATTTCTGGTGACTTACATGGATGCAACCATGCATGCATGAAATTTTTGTGGCATGATGTAAGAAGTTCACCCCTGCTTTCTTCCATGATGGTTTCCCCCTCTTCCCAGGTAGTCAGCCATCTAAGTCCTAAATAAGAGTCTTGTGACAGGTTTTGTGATAGGGAAGTTACATCAGGTCAGGATCGTTGGAAGGTGAATTGCTGGTGGTGAGGAGTTGCATGGGTTGACTGACAGTTGGTGCTATCTCTGCTTGGTTGTGTGGTTGATTTAAATTATGAGGGGCTCATAGGCTGTGTGTAAGTTGGTGTGTCTGTTGATGGAATTGCTTGTGGAGTGCCTCCCAATGATCCTGACCTGATGTAGCCTCCCAAGATCCATCACAAGTTTCTCACTGGTGACTCACAACTGACCCATCATAAGATCCTCACTTGATATACACATACCTGAAGCTCTTATAAACAGAGGAACCCTGACATATCCTAAAGTCTGCTGAAGAAGTTACCAAGCCTGGGAATCAAATGTTTGGAAACCTACCCACAAGCTCGGAAAATGAACCTTCACTTCTATGTCTATCAATATGAGATGATCAATAGCAGAATTGATAAAGTAAATTTGTTCTCCATTCTTCAAGAGGCTGGATGGAAGTAGGACAGGGGTGGGATTCTACCAGTTCGCACCTATTCGCTAGAACCGGTTGTTAACATTCTAAGCAGTTCAGAGAACTGGTTGTCAGAAGAAATTACGGCCTAATCCTGTAAGGAAGGCAGGAAGGAAACATTCTGGTGTTGCTTAGAGAAACTGCCTCTCCGTTAACCCTTATTACATTCTTGGCAGGACTAGACTTCCTGTCTAAGGAACTTCTCTGGAGTTTTTTCCCCTCCTTTGCTGGTACTTTGCTTGTGTGTTGTGACTATTCAAAGTTACAATGGCACTGATAAAAGTGACTTATGACCATTTTTCATACTTAAGCCATGTCACACTGAACCAACGGATGCAAAGAGGATGTAAAACGGACAAAAAAGCTTGCCATCCATTGGAAAGCGCGATGTACTCACTGCCTCCGTTTTGCTTCCTCTCTATTTGTCCAGCATCCGTCTGTTGACGTTTCATCCGCTCAGAAAGTTTTGGGCTGCCCAAAACTTTTGCGCAGAAAATGTATCCAGTTCGTCCGTTCTGCATCCGCTATGCATCCGCTATGCATCCGCTACGCATCCGTTACGCATCCGCTATATCCGCTAGGCATCCGCTGCGCATCCGCGCAACTCGCATCCACTCGGACGCAGGGAGGAAGCGGAACGGATGCAGAACGGATGCAGAACGGATGCAGAACCGATGCAGCACGGAAACAAAGCGTTTAAAACTGAAAAAACGTTCGCAGAGGGGACCTATCTCGGATATTAAGGATGCCTAGAGGATGCCTACCGGAAAACCTATATTTCCTATAAAAAGGGGGAGCAACTCATCTGCATCTCACTTTCAGAACAGCAGCCCAGCAGTGCAGACCTCTGCAGCCTTCATCTGACTCTTCCTCTTCCACAGCATCCAGTCATGTCCACCGTGGATTGCAACACAGTCCTTTCAGCAGCCACCATCATTCTGCAACAGTGCGAAGCCATCTGCAGGCTCTGTGAACTCTACTGCGAGAAGAAAAAGAGGCAGTCAAAAAGAGTCTGGGTCCGAAGATGGTTCGCCAGAAGAGCAGAGGACGGACTGTACAACAAGCTGATGGTGGAGTTCAGGAACGAAGACATTCGTGCATTCCAGAACTTCATGAGGATGCCTCCAGCCATGTTTGACAAAGCTGTGCAGCGGCTGACACCCAGGTTGACCAAGCAGAGCACCAGCTTCTGCCCAAGCCTGAAACCTGGGCTCAAGGTGGCACTCACTCTGCGCCACCTGGCCTCCGGGACCACCTACAGGAGCATGCAGTACGGCTGGAGGGTGCCATCCAACACCATCAGCATTGTGGTCAGAGAAGTGGTGCAGGCCATCATTGAAGAATACAAGGAGGAGCTCCTCCAGTACCCCTCCACTGAAGAAGGATGGAAGAAAGTTGCAGAGCAGTGGTATCAGAAGTGGAACTTCCCCCACACCGTTGGAGCCATAAATGGCAAGCACGTGGCCTGCAAATCTCCACCCAACTCAGAGTCCACTTATTTCAACTACAAGGGCTTCTTCAGCATCATCCTCTTCGCCATGGTCGATGCTGACTACAAGTTCATGTACATCGATGCTTCAGGCAATGGCTCATCTTCAGATGCCCAGGTATACAACGCCAGTGACCTCAAGGAGGGGCTGGAACGCAACCTCATTGTGGGCTTCCCAGATCCAGACCCGCTGCCCAATGACACACAAGATGTGCCCTACTTCATCGTGGGGGATGACAGCTTCTCCCTCAGAACCTACCTCATGAAGCCCTACACTTCCAGACTCCTCACCCGTGAAGAGAGGATCTTCAACTACAGGCTGTCCAGGGCAAGGCGGGTGGTGGACAACGCCTTTGGCATCCTGGCCAACAGGTTCCAGGTACTTCTCACCACCATGCAGCATAGCCCAGAGACTGTGAGGAGGATCATGGAAGCTTGCTGCATCCTGCACAATCTCATGTGCACCCGCTACCCAGTGTTGCAGGACAGGCTTGTGGACCGTCAGCAAGGCAATGGGGACATGGAGGCTGGGGAATGGAGGCAAGGGCGAAACCTGATAGACACTGTGGATGTGCAAGGCCCCAACAGAGCCTCATGTGAAGGGAAGAAGCAGCGCAACCTCCTGAGACACTGGTGCAACTCCCCAGCTGGAGCAGTGGAGTGGCAAGACAGGATGGTAGATGCTTAATGGATGCTTCCTTCAGCCTGTCTCATCACATGGATGAGATTGGGCCATGTATGTTGGGTGGGCCTACAATGAACAGGGCGTTTAATAAAGAGTTGTGTTTATGTTGACATGTGTGGATGATTGATTATATTGTTATTGATAATAAAGGGCCATAGATGTTGCAACTGGGAGGGTGGACCATACAGTCCCACTATTCTTGCGCTGGAGGTTTATCTATCCCACAGCTATTACCCATCCCAAAGGTATCCCTGCTCATTCCTCAGGTATCCCTGCCCACCCCACTGCTATCTTAACCCATCCCACAAGTATGCAAAGGCTTAAACCATTTCTAAAAGTTTCCACCAAGACTTTATTAAAAAAAAGAAATGAAGCAAGTGTGTGAATCATAAATAGACTTTATTAACAAGAAGCTATAAAACAAAAATGAGTCTCTGGCACTCCTCTTGGTCGCTCAGTCTCAGGGGTGAAGGGTCCAGGTGCTGTAGAGATGGCCTATGCTGGAGTGCTTGTCATCAGCTCCTCCAGAAGCAGAAGCAGCAGAAGCCCCAGCCCCAGAAGAGTGAGCCCGTGCTGCAGAAGCCCCAGGAGAACCAGAGTGAGGGCCAGGGGGCGGGATGGTAGCCCTGTCCCTCTTGCCAGGGCTGGCAGCGGATGGCTGAGGCTTGCTGTGCTTCTGCATGGTTGTGAGGTTGCTGGCTGGCAGGGAGGCTGGCAGGAACCAAGGCTGGCAGGAAGGTTGGCAGGCAGGCAGGCACAAAGGCTGGCAGGCAGGCAGATAGCAAGGCTGGCAGGAAGGCTGGCAGGAAGGCTGGCAGGCAGGCAGGCACCAAGGCTTGCAGGAAGGCTGGCACCAAGGCAGGCACCAAGGCTGGCAGGGAGGCAGGCACCAAGGCTGGCAGGGAGGCAGGCACCAAGGCTGGCAGGAAGGCTGGCAGGCAGGCAGGCACCAAGGCTGGCAGGCAGACATGAGCCAAGGCTGGCAGGAAGGCAGGAAGCAAGGCTGGCAGGCAGACTGGCTGGCAGCAAGGCTTGCAGGCAGGCTTGCAGGCAGGCTGGCAGCAAGGCTGGCACCAAGGCTGGCAGGGAGGCTGGCAGCAAGGCTGGCAGGGAGGCTGGCAGGGAGGCTGGTAGTAAGGCTGGCAGCAAGGCTTGCAGGCAGACATGCAGGCAGGGCAGGCAAGGCAGCCAATCCATCCAGCAGCAGGTCTTTCTTCTGCTTCCGAGCTGCTTCCATTATATCCGCGGGGCTGACGCAATGCATCCCCCCCGCATGCGCAATTAATGCCAGGCATCCATTAGGCTTCCGCTGTGCATCCGCTTTGCATCCGCTGTGCATCCGCTTCATCCGCTGTGCATACGCTCTGCATCCGCTCTTTCCATTCCGCGTCCGCTTTGCTGTGGCCCCCCAGAAGCCTAGCGGACGGGCCATCCGCTCCCATCCGCTCCCATCCGCTTCCATCCGCTGGGCTTCCGTTCCACATCCGGTTTGCATCCGCCCCCCGTCCGTTCCTGTCCGTGTTATCCGCTCCGGTTATGCAAATTTTTGCCCCTTTTGAGAGCGGATAACAATGGATGGAACATTTTGCTCGTCCGCTGTGTCCTTTTTGCATCCGTTGGGCAGTGTGACATGGGCTTTAGGACTGTTGCAGCATCCCCACAGTCATGAGAGGCCAGGCGAGGAGATGCATGCCTTGATGTAAGTGATATTGAGTTGGCCACGCCCAGCCAATAACATGACCACCAAGCCATGTCCACCCAATCACATTACCACCAAGCCATGTCCACCACCTAAGCCACACCCACAGAACCGGTTGTTAAAAATTTGAATCCCACCCCTGAAGCAGGAGATCTTGAATAGCCAGATATATTCAACAAGGAAGTATTAGGTAAAATATACAAGTCTTTGCTCAAATGAACACACTTTGGGTCAGAGTGCCTATAGGGGATCAGCTTGCCCGGGATGGGAAATGGGCAGATGATTGTGAAAATATGTCAGTATAGATCAAGGGCCTTCAAACTTGGCAAGTTTAAGACTTGTGGACTTCAATTCCCAGAACTCCTGAGCTAACATGACTGGAGAAGGAATTCTGGGAGTTGAAGTCTACAAGTCTTAAAGCTGTCAAGTTTGAAGGCCCCTGGTATAGATGAAGTTTACCTACCCAAATACTGTCAGAAGTATGGCACTGATATTCTTCTTCAATTATTGATAAATTTGAAGGTTTATTAGGCAAAGTGACATAGTTGTAGCAGAGATAGAAGCTACTATAAAGTGTCAGAGGTCATGTAGTTCTTTAATATGTTGAATTTAGGTACAAGGGAGGCTTGTTTCTTGTGGCTGGTGTTGTAGAGAGATGGAGGATGCATGGATGGATAGATAAGAAATGTTCTTCCATTTACCTTTTACACATTGAATGGAATGTGCATTGCATTCTTTGCTTCAGGCAGCAGAATATTTTGGCTCAATCCAGCTTTAGTTATTCATTTCCTCAAAATATATTATCAAGTTTTTCAATACACTTGAGATGGGAATCAGAAGTTAATATCAGCAATGTCAATAATGATATTTGCTTCTATGGCTAAACAGTGTCCAAAAGATAGTGTGGAAGAAATGGCAAGAGAAGAACTAGTTTTATCTGATAAGAGTTGACACTGACACTGGCTACAAGAACTACTTAGAAAAAGATGTCTTATTGGACATACAAAAGAAATTGTTTGATACTTTAAGGGAATTATAAATAATAAAGCAAGAGAATGACCTGGATAATTCTTTTATATTGGATTTACAAAAGAGGTTTATCAAAGCTTGGATGAATCTTGTGAGAAGTAGCAAAAAGAATGAAATGAAATCAAGTTCTACAACATTACTTAATGGACTCAAGATTAAGACTGTTAGAAGAAAAAGGAAGAAATAAAAAGTTGGTTTATTTGATCCAGGTTGAAGCAAATAGGTTATTTCTTGCAACCCCTAATGGACTTTTGCTGACATTGGGACTGAAATGACAATGTTTTATGGATTTATTTATACTGTCATGGGGTCTTTTACATGTACTCAAGTCAGTGGGCTCCAAAACCCAAGAGAGCTAACATTGTCACACAGGTCCTGACTCTCTCTCTCACTCTCTCTCCTTCCCTCCCCCCCCCCTCTCTCTCACTCTCTCAAAGGCTGGTACTCATTACTCCACTCTTTCCTACCTCTACTATGTCTGCTACTCCAATTCCTACTTCTTATGAGTCCTACTCAGTGGTGGGATTCAAAAATTTTTTACTACTAGTTTTGTGGGCGTGGCTTGGTGGGCGTGGCAGGGGAAGGATACTGTAAAATCTCCAGTCAGAGGTGGGATTTGCCGGTTCTCCGAACTACTCAAAATTTCTGTGACCGGTTCTCCAGAACTGGTCAGAACCTGCTGAATACCACCTCTGGTCCTACTGCTATATGATGCTTCAGGAACACACATATACATACACCAACACAACAACTAGCTGCCTCTCTGCTAAGCTTTTATAGTCAGCAGTTGTTATCCTGGCTAGGGAGAGACCTGAAGGGGACTGGGCAACAAGCAGCGCAGGTGCTGGCTGTTTTGTAAGCAGTCTGTCCTCTCACACATACACTGGGTAGCACACATAAACAAAACAACAGAGTTGTAAAGGACCTTGGTCATCTGCTAGTCCAGACATGTTGAACCCACACAGCCCATGATAGGCCCAGCACTGTCCCATGGGGCTGTCCCAGAAACAGCAAGGAACTGGCCCCTGCCACTCCAGCCCTGGTCCCACCTCAGCCTTGGCCACCCAATCAGCCGTGATGACCAGTCCATGGCCTCCCGGCCCTCCAAGGGCAAATAGAGAATAGAGAATACCTTTATTGTCATTGCATTCCACGAAGACAATGAAATTTGAAAGCTACTCTAACACAGTGCCCCAAACCCCACATCACAATTACACTACAGAGTATATAACAACAACAATAATAAAAAACAACAACAACAATAACAACAACGATAATGATAATGATAATGATAGTAATAATAATAATGATGATGATGATGATGATGATGATGATGATGATGATGATATCCTGATATGGCCAAACAATGGGATTGACTTTGATAACCCTGTGCTAGTCCAATCCCATGTTCAGGCAGGAAGTCCTATATCACTTCCAATCTCTTCTTTAAAAATTTCCACTGTTGGAGCATCCACACCTTCTGAAGGCAAGCCATTCCACTGGTTTATTGTTCTCACTGTCAGGAAATTTCTTCTTCCTTCCAGGTTGCTTCTCTTCTTGATTAATTCCCCCCCCCCCCCCATTGTTTCTTGTCCTGCCCTCAGATGCCTTGGAGAATAGCTTGACTTCCTCTTTTTTGTGGCAGCCCCTGAGATATTGGAACACTATTATCATGCCTCCTCTAGTCCTTCTTTTCATTAAACTAGACATACCCAATTCCAGCAACCGTTCTTTATATATTTTAGCCTTCAGTCCCCTAACCATCTGTGTTGCTCTTCTCTGCGCTCTTTCTCGTGTCTCAACATCTTTTTTACATTGCGGTGACCAAAACTGGATGCAGTATTCCAAGTGTGACCTTACCAAGGCATTATAAAGTGGTATTAACTTGTGCAGTCACAATTGTTGTCTTGACTTCTGTTATGGACCCTCCTGCCAATAATCCAATCCCAAAGGCCACCTCAACTCCTAGGCCTTATTTTAAGGATAAAGTCAATGATAGCAAATGGGATAATGGGACAATGCTGGGGTTATTGTGGGCTGCGTGTGTACAACATGTCTGGACTAGCAGATTTAGTTTTAGGAGATGTGGGTCTACCTTAGTTACCAGAGGTGGCAACTTTTCTATTACCTTTTGTAAGAATTATTGGATTTTTTAAAACAAAAACCTCTTTGCTTGCCTAATGATGGTTGGCTATGGAGCTGAGGAACCCACGGCTGGTATGAGTTCATCAGCTGCAGTGCTTTATCGCCTCTCCTCCGTAGTAAAAGTGACAAGTTGAACACATTATAAAGAGCTCAGATGTGCTATGTAGATGAAGCTTGAAGCAATATCTGCTTTCTCTCCATTATTTATGATGTCTGTATGATACAATGGACTGAGATTTAAACCATTGCGGTGCCGTTTGTTTTCCAGGCTTCCAACAGTACAGCGATGGTTCTCTCTCTTTGCAGAGAATTGCATCTCTGTTACATATTAATCAAAAACACACACACACACGCACAACCTGTTCTGCGGCTGCAAAGTAAAAGAAGGGAAAGATTAAAATGCTCGGCTTTTTCCTCAGCTGTCAAGGACAGGCTATAAAATCATAATAAAGGCTTCTAAATAACATGCATCTGACAGGACTGGAATCAGCTACACAGTCCTTTATGGGGGTTAACTACAAAATAACTCCCAATGAGTGATGGGGAACAGGCACGCGTATAATATTCTAATGCCAGTGGCTACATAACTCTTTCCAAAGTTCATCTGATTCTGTTACTAGCAGTCTGGTGGCAGGAAAAGCCTTCAGCATATCCAACGTATGCAAGACGAGCTCCTTTTAAGCGACAGCAACAGAGGGAAGGTCTTTTCACTGAAGAAAAAGGGAGCTGGGTTGTTTGTCTGAAATTGTACAGGATGCCTGCCCGAGCAGAGGGTTGGACTAGAAGACCTCCAAGGTCCTTTCCTACTCTGTATTCCAGTGGTGGCTAACCTTTTTTGGGTCCTGTGCCAATAATTGCACGTGTGCTCACTTGCGTGCGCTCGCATGCCATCACCCAGAAGGCAATGCGTGCTGGGCCTCCCCATGCCCCCTACGTATGTGCATATGATTCCCCCTCGTGCACTGCACGTTTTTGCACATGTGTGTGCAATTCCCCCTTGCATGCTGCATGTCTTTGTGCATTCGTGTGCAATTCCCCCTGGTGCGCATCACATCTGCACATGCGTGCATGATCACCTCACGTGCAGCGCATCCCTGTGCATGGGTGCACATCTCCCGTGCACCCCCCCTCCCCCTGTGCACACGTGTTAGATACCCAACAATCAGCTGTCAGGCAGCGTGCGCATGTGCAGTGGGGCTTTTCTGGGCGACCTCTCATGTGCCGGGGGAAATGGTTCTGTGTGCCACTTCTGGCACGCATGGCATAGGTTTGCCAAAAACAGCTTTATTCTGTTGTATTTTGTTAGTAAACCCTCCAACCCCCAAAAAGAGAGATTTGCAGTACAGGTAGTCCTCAAAGTACAACTGAGCCCAATATTAATGTTGTTCAGTGACACATGTGTTAAAGGAATTTTGCCCCATTTTACAACCTTTCTTGCCACAGTTGTTAAGGGGATCACTGCAGTTATTAAGTTAGTAACACGGGCTGTTCAGTGAATGTGGCTTCTCCATTTACTTTGCTTGTCAGAAGGTCACAAAAATTGATCACATGACCCCGGGACACTGCAGCCATCATAAATATGAATGAATTGCCAAGCTTCTGTATTTTGATCATGTCAACTGAGAGATGCTGCAATAGTTTTAAGTGTGAAAATCAGTCATAAGTTGCTTTTTCCAGAGCCATTGTAACTTAGAACAGTCACTAAGCAAAATGCTGTAAGTCAAGGACTACCTGTAGAACCAAGTTCAAACATTATGTCAACTTATAAAACATTTTGTTTACATGTTTTATAGTTGCCAACAGAAAGAAGGGGGCGAGTTTCAAAGAGCAGGCAGCAGTGTGGAATCAAAAGTACATTCCATTCATATTTTCTTCAGAGATTGATTAGATGACTGAAGCTTGTGCCACGCAAAAATCTAATTGGAGAGCATGATTGATGACTCTTGGCTATGGATGTGTTTCATTGGATGATACACCCAGATGGGTGGGGGGAAAAGCAGGATCAAGGGTAACAGTGAATTATGTATCTCAGAGTCAGCTACGCCCAGGCAAATGCTGGCACGTTGACTTCTAATAAATCCTCTGAATTTTTGGGAGTGTGGCTCAAGGCTCTTGATTTAATTGGAGTAACTGCTGGAATGCTGACACATTACACAACTGAATTATGATCCAATCAATATTGGAGTTACATTTAATTATAGACACAGAAATGTTGGGTGTATTCATGGTTGATTCAGTCTCCTAGCATACAGGTAGTCCTTGACTTATGATCATAACTGAGCCCAAAATATATGTTGCTAAGCGAGGCCATTGTTAAGTGAGTTTTGCCCCATTTTGCAACCTTTCTTGCCTCAGTTAAGAGAATTTCTGCAATTGTTATGCTGGCAACACGGTTGTAAAGTGAATCTGGCTTGCTCGTTGACTTTGCTTTCCAGAAAGTTGCTTAAAGGTTGTCCCAGGGACAACCATCCTAAGTATGAGCCAGGTACCACATGTCCAAATTTTGGTCATGTGACTATGGGGACTGCAGCAACAGCCATTAAGCATGGAAACAGTCATAAGTGACTTTTTTTAGTGCCCTTGTAACTTCAAACATCACCAAATGAATGATTGTAAATCAAGGGCTATCCGTACACAATATTCACACCAGATGAAACGGCAGAGACAATTAAAACAAAAAAATGTTGCCCCACTTATATTGAAGACAGCTAACCTTTGATAATAGCCTAATATCTGGTGCCAATATCTGATATCACAGGTAACAGTCATCTGATTCCAAAATAAGAGAGTATTTGTACTTCAGGGTTGAATAGTGAGGTCCTTTGGTGTCCTCTGAGCTTGGATGTTTGTTAGCTGATGTTTCATTAACTCCTCTTGACTGACAAAAGCCCATTTCCCAGGCTTCAGTCAGTTCCCCTAGAGTCGTAGTGGTGCAGTAGTTAGAATGCAGTATTGCAAGCTAACTCTGCCCACAGCCAGCAGCTCGATCCTGACTGGCTCAGTGTTGACTCAGCTTTCCATCCTTCTGAGATTGGTAAAATGAAGAACCAGATTGTTGGGGGCAATATGCTGACTCTGTAAACCGATTAGAGAGACCCGTAAAGCACTATGAAGCAGTATATACAGTAAGTCTAAGTATTATTGCTTTTGCTATCTTTGTACCTGCTCAGCCAACAATCTTGGTAGCTGCAAAATTGAATATATGTCCTTGTTCATTGCAATGTAAAGCTACCAATGAGTTTAGGTCTCTTTTTCTGACTGCTTGCTTGTGTTCTTCCAATCTGATATACTGTATTTTATTTCATTCTGTTCAGAGGTGGTATTCAGCAGGTTCTGGAGAACCGGTAGTGGAAATTCTGAGTAATTCAGAGAACCGGCAAATACCACCTCAGACTGGAGATTTTACAATATCCTTCCCCTGCCACACCCACCAAGACATGCCCACAGGACAGGTAGTAAAAAATTTGAATCCTACCACTGATTCTGTTATTCCTTTTCATCAACAGAAGCTATGGAACTATTGTATCATCTTATCCATCTTCTGTTCCAAATTTGGGCAAGCAAGGATCTCTAGCAAGTCCATAAGGAGGAAATGAACGAGTTCAACAGCTCCCTTTCCCTACCTCCATCTTGTTTCCCTAGCAACTGGCATTAAGAAACACACAGATTCTGAAGACATATGTTCCATTTAGCACATATTGCTAAAATCACTGACAGACCTATAGCTGTCCATGAATTTGTCCAATGTGTTGTAACAGCAATGTATAGGTGTAATTACTAGGAAGATGTTCAAGGTAAGAATGGGTTCTGCTAATAGTTACACAGTGTTAATGAGAGAATGTTTATTTTGAGAAACTTTCTTTTTCTGATCTTAGGGTAGCTGCTTTGATGTTACCAGAAGGGGATGATAACATCAACAAAGTTCAGATGTATATAAAACAGACCTAATTTTGATACATAAGTGCAAATTTTGAAATCTGTTATTGCATTAACAGAAGTAGAAGGCATTTCACCCAAATGGAAAAGCTGCAGTTAGGTGAGTTAAGGTAGGAACAACCCAGAAAACTCCCACCAACACTGAGAAGGCAAGCCATTTGAAAATCTGAAAGGTCCTTTTTCAAGAGGCAACTGTACTTTCTGAAGAAACTGAAGAAGCTTCTTAGATGAGAAGCGAAACATCTTCAAAGAAAAAAAACAGAAAGTCCAGTTGCCTCTTGAAAAAGCACCTTAGGGACAACCATGACCTGGATGAATGAGAATCTCTACAGACATTTACTATATGAAAAGAGAGCAAACCCAACTCCTGTCTAACACTGACAATGATACCCAGTTGGATAATGAAACATATGCAAGAAAGCTACCAAGCTCAGAGAACACCAAGGACCCCACAGTTCAACCCTGAGCTATAAATATTCTCTTCTGTTGGTAGGTGTCTTATAAATCTGCATATTCTAGATCAGGGGTGTCAAACTCAATTTCATTGAGGGCCGTGTCAGGATGGTGTTTGACCTTGAAGGGCCAGGGTGGGCATAGTCAGCTCGACGTCAGTCATGTTGGGGGCACCTGCGGTGGCCAAGTGCTAAAGCAGGACTTCCCTCAGACCCTCCCTAACTCTCATTATAATCTTCCTTCCTTCCTTCCTTCCTTCCTTCCTTCCTTCCTTCCTTCCTT
>BLBF01000036.1:19544228-19581537 GCA_015471245.1 Laticauda colubrina | reverse complement strand
CTTCCTTCCTTCCTTCCTTCCTTCCTTCCTTCCTTCCTTCCTTCCTTCCTTCCTTCCTTCCTTCCTTCCTTCCTTCCCTTATTTTTTCTTCCTTGCTCTCTTCCCATCTTCCCTTCCGTTTTTTTTTTCTTTCCTCTTTCCCGTTCTCCTTTCCTGTCCCTTCTTGCATACTCAAGTGGAAAAGGGGGAACAATGCTCCTCTCGTTTTGTTTTTAGTTTGTTTTGCTTGCCCTCTGCCAGTGAAAACAGAGCCTGGGAGGACTGCGTGCCCCCCTCTGAGCCCTGTTTTCAGCTGCGATAGACTCCTGCAGCCCTCTGCAAGTGAAAATGGAGCCCAGGGTGTGTGTGTGTGTGTGTGCACGGCCCTCCTGAACTCAGTTTTCGCTGGCAGAGGCACCATGGGCCAGTCTTTTGCTGTTTCCAGGGTGGCCCTGCAGGCCATATCTAAGCACTCCATTTGCCAGGTCTAGCACTGGCCTTGAGGTCGACACCCCTATTCTAGATGGGAAAGGAGTTGAAATGGACTACGTCTGATGATGTTTTTTGTCTTGAAAAGGTACCTCAAACAAAGGACTGCTCTTCGTAAAATAGGATACATGCCTTTCTTTCTACTGACCTAGAATCCTTATGCAATGCAAGCATTGTAGCTATTTCACAGTGGTTAGAATGCAGTACTGCAGGCTAACTCACTGCTCACTCCAGGAGTTCGATTCTGAGTGTCTCAGGATTGACTCAGCCATCCATCCTTCCGAGGTCAATAAAATGAGGACCCAGATAGTTGGGGGCAATAGGCTGACTCTGTAAAAATGCTTAGAGAGGGCTATAAAGCACGATGAAATTGTATATAAGCAGGGGTGGGGTTAAAAAATTCCAGCAACTGGTTCACTGCCTGATTGGGCGTGTCCTACTGGAACTTCTGGGAGGGCCGGAAGTTTTTCACCTTCCCCAGAGTCCGAAGGTTTCCCTCGGGCCTCTGGGAGGGCAAGAATGGCCTCCCCTGGGCTCCGGAGGTCCTCCAGAACTTTTGGTTTGGCCCGTTTTACACCTTCCCAGAGACTCCCTGCAGACCCTACATCCAAACGGGCCATGTGGAGACTCCTGGGAGGGGAAGGGCATGGTGGGTGGGGCCAGCCGGTCAGTTCAACTCCCAGTTTGGCAAACCAGATGTAAATTTCACTTCCAGTTCTCCCGAACCGGTCCAAACTGGTAGAATCCCACCCCTGTATATAAGTCTAAGTGTTATTGCTATTTCATCTAATTCTAATGAGAGTTCTGATGAAGCCTCCATGAAACAAATCCTCCATAGCCCAGTGAGCTGAAGTTAGCTGAATTTGTATCCCTTTCCCTTCTATGTAACAATGACTTACAGACAGTTCTGGCTTCATCATAACTTCCCTTGTTGAGTATCAGTGCTTGGTATCATCTTTGTACTGCATCTTCTAATATACCAACAGCACAATAGCGCTGATGAAGGCAATTTCAAGTGTTAGAACAATCCCTACCACCAGAGCACTATGAAGCAGTATGTACAGTAAGTCTAAGTATTATTGCTATTGCTATCTTTGTACCTGCTCAGCCAATAATCTTGGTAGCTGCAAAATTGAACATATGTCCTTGTTCATTGCAATGTGAAGCTACCAATGAGTTTAGGTCTCTTTTTCTGACTGCTTGCTTGTGTTCTTCCAATCTGATATACTGTATTTTACTTCATTCTGTTCAGAGGTGGTATTCAGCAGGTTCTGGCCAGTTCTGGAGAATCAGTAGCGGAAAACTGGCAAATACCACCTCTGACTGGAGATTTTACAGTATCTTTCCCCCACCACACACACAGAACCAGTGGTAAAAAAATTTGAATCCCACCACTGCCTACCACCCATGTAGCCATATTTTTTAAGTCATTTCCAAAGGCCTGTTAGGTAATGGAAATTACTAATAGATAATGTCATGTTTTGAAATAAAGCTGTAGGCCAACATTTAATGCATCTCCTCTCTGAGTGGTCCTAAAATTCAATCTTGACTCTAAGGACTCTCATCTCTCTTCAGCAAAGAGTTGAAACAAGTCCTCTCTTTCACAGAAGACCTCATATTTTCTCTGGTAATGGAAGTGGGAGGAATTCATCCCTTCCCTCAAGGCCTTATACATCTCCCAGTAAAAAGAATGGAACAAATTCACATCTTGGTTCATGCCAAGGGATTAGAACTGTTTCTAAGCATTGATGCTGTCAATCCTGATGAAACAAAACATAATTAAATATAATTCCAACACTGATTGGATAATAATTCAGTTGTGTAATGTTTGAGGTTGGTTGTACTGTAAATCCCTTTTGTTTGATTTGTTTTTTGGTTAGTGTCATAAGAGCCAATGTACAAAGCATGAAAGTTTCTTCTTCACTAAAAGGGTTGGGTTTTAGAAGTTAACGACGATTAAATGGCACAGAGAGCTGCATAGAAATCTAACTATTTGTTGCCATCTAGTGATTGTCCATATTTTACTTTTTTTTGTTTGCAGCCCAGATTTAAATTATTTCCCCCAAACTCGGAATGAAATTACAATTTTGTCAAGGTTTATTTATTTGTCTAGTGCATGTAGGTTTGTGAATATTTTAATGTAGCTCATTGCTCTGCAGATGAAAGAGCAAAGAACAGAGAGGAAAAAATAATCTGAACAAATTATGCACTCTTAATTCTGGAATAAATTTGAAAAATGTTCTTATCTGAACTGGAATTCAGAAGACGAGGGCTGGAGAGCAGAGCAAGCCTATCACACAGGAAATTCACCCATTCTTAGTTAGAACATGATGTACCAGCTTTCTCCAATCCAATGGTGGTGAGTCTAAAAAAATGTCAGGCTGGCTGTAGATTTTGGGACTTGTAGACAAACTCATCCAGAGGGATAGAATCAAGATCATGTGAAGCGTTCATACTACTTTATAATTGGTAAGACCACGCTTGGAATACAGCATCCAGTTCTGTTAATCACAATATGAAAAAGATGCTGAGACTCTAGAAAGAGTGGAGAGAAGAGCAATAAAGATGATTGGGGGACTGGAGGCCAAAACATATAGTTGTTGGAATGGGGCATGTCCACGGGTGGGATTCAAATTTTTTAACAACTGGTTCTGTGGGCGTGGCTTAGTTGGTGGGCATGGCTTGGTGGTCATGTGACTGGGTGGACATGGTTTGGTGGTCATGTTATTGGCTGGGCATGGCCAATTCAATATCACTCACATCGAGGCACACATCTCCTTGCCTAGCCTGTGAGGACTGTGGGGATGCTGCAACAGTCATAAGTGTGAAAAATGGTCATAAGTCACTTTTTTCAGTGCCATTGTAACTTTGAATGGTCACTCCACACAAGCAAAGTACCAGCAAAGGAGGGGAAAAAAACTCCAGAGAAGTTCCTGAGACAGGAAGTCTAGTCCTGCCAAGAATGTAATAAGGGTTAACAGAGAGGCAGTTTCTATAAGCAACACCAGAATGTTTCCTTCCTGCCTTCCTTACAGGATTAGGCCAGTAATTTCTTCTAACAACCAGTTCTCCGAACTGCTCAGAATGTTAACAACCGGTTCTAGCGAATAGGTGCAAACTGGTAGAATCCCACCACTGGGCATGTCTAGTTTATTGAAAAGAATGACTGGTGGGTGACATGATAGCAGTGTTTTAATATCTCAGGGGCTGCCACAAAGAAGAAGGGGTCAAGCTATTCTCCAAAGCATCTGAAGGCAGGACAAGAAGCAATGGATGTAAACTAATCAAGGAGAGAAGCAACCTAGAACTAACAAGAAATTTCCTGACAGTTAGAACAATTCATCAATGGGACAACTTGCCTTCAGAAATTGAGGGTGCTCCAACACTGGAAGTTTTTATTATGAGATTGGACAATTATTTGTCTGAAATGGTATAGGGTTTCCTGCCTGAGCAGGGGGTTGGACTGGAAGACCTCCAAGGTCCTCCTAACTCTGTTATTCTATTCTAATTTGGAGGCACCAGTTGGAAAATGCCAAGCCATGTAATCAATGCATCCTTCTCCCTGGTGTTGACTTACTGCAAGTGTCAGCCTCCCACTTCCCAACCCCTGTCAGACTTGTGTTGATTATTCAGATAATCACGGAAGGACTCTGATTGCCTTTCAGTTCAAGGAGATAATACATACCATTGAAATTCAGATAAGCCTCTTCTCCTCCCTTATCCCATCCTTTCTTAGCCATCACAAAGTCTTGAAAGAACGGAAAAGAACAGGTTACACGAAGTGCAGGCGCTAACCATCCAACTTCCTGCTCTCTGAGGAGCTTTCAATCCTACACCTGCTGACCTACCAGCAGGAAATGGTCTCATTATCTTCCTTATCATTAGACACCTGCACAAGGTTTCACACCTGCTGCCCTATAGCAGCACAGTTACAGCTCAGGGGGGAAATTCAAAGTAGAACTGTTGCCTTTGCTCTAGGAAGCCTGCTCCCCTCTCTTTCTCTCTCTCTCTTATGCCCCCCCCACCCCAATGCCATTACATTTAATAAGAGCCTTTGGTCAAGATCCAGTTGCTCTCGTGTGGTGCTCAAGAGAGTTTCTCTTTGATCCTTTCTCCTCAGTAAGGCTATAACATAATCAATGGTGGAGCTCAAAGGTCTCTCTGTGGCTCATCATATCACTTCATAACAGTGAACAGATGCTCCCAGGAAGCTTATAAGTAGCAGGAGAAGACACTGGCCAAGCCTTAGCATTTGTCCTTTGGGGTCTGGTAATTGGAGATGCATGGACTCCAACTTGGACATTCCATTCTCAGCTGTCATTGCTAATAGCAGGAAGTTATCCGTCTTGAATCCATCTGATTCTTTTTTCAAAGCCAGCTAACCTTAGACTCATGAAGACCTTTGTGGCAATTGATTCCATGTTTCCTGACTCTGAGGCAGGAATGTCCAACCTTGGCATCTTTAAGACTTGTGGACTTCGACTCCCAGAATTCACATAATTTTCACATAAAAGAGCAAAACTTCCCCCTCCCCCCATCAAGATGTCATCAGTCACATTGTCCAAATAAATGTAGCTAGCAGGCTGTTAGGTCACTTCTCTCCACCTTCAACCACCACCTGTTATGATGACCTTGATTCCCACAGGAAAACTTTTTGTTTTGACCATTAGCCAGGCTAACTCGTCAAAACTTCCCTCCTCCCTTTCCCTTCTCAGGCTCTGTGGCAACTATGAAGCGGCACAAGATGGCTTCAGCCAGGTTCATGTCAGTGTTGACAACAATATCTAAGGGGTTGCCACAAAGAATATGCAGTCAACCTATTCTCAAAAGAATCTGAAGGACAAGAAGCAATAGATGGAAACTATGGTAATCAAGGAGAGAACCAACCTAGAATTAAGAATAAACTTCCTGACAGTTAGAACAATTCATCAGTGAAACAGCTTGCCTCCAGAAGTTGTGGATGCTCCAACACAGGAAGTTTTTAAGAAGAGTTTGGACAACCGTTTGTCTGAAATAGGCTTCCTCTTTCAGGGGAAGCAGGGGTTGGATTAGAGGAACTCCAAGGTTCCTTCTCTTATTCTATTTTATCTGTAGGTATTTTATAAAAAATATTAGCAAGTACAATTTTTGAAATATAGAAATATGGCTGGATGCATTTTTACATAGCTGAGCAGGTAGTGTCATATAAGAAGCAACAGTCCTTCAGACATTCAAGCAATTAACCCATGAAATCTATTCTCAGAGATATATCCATTCCGCATTGTCATCACATGTGGTGACACCATCTGAATTCTCATCTCTGAACTCGTATGCTAAGTAAGATAAGAAATGGCTAATATTTGTATGAGAGACCATATGTAGGCTATACTGGGAAATTAATAGCAATAGCACTTGTACTTATATACTACTTTATAGTGCTTTAAGGCCCTCTCTAAGTGGTTTACAGAGTCAGGATATTGTCCCCAACAATCTGGGTCTTCATTTTACCAACCTCAGAAGGATGGAAGGCTGAGTCAACCTTGAGCCTGGTGAGAATCTAACTGCTAAACTATGGGCAGTTGGCAATCAGCAGAATTATCCTGCAATACTGCATTCCGACCACCGTGCCACCATGGCTCTTATAAAATAAAGCATCATTCCTGAAGAAAACCACAACAAACATTTTAGAAGGGAATATTTGTAGCTCAGGGTTGGACTGTGGGGTCTTTGATGCTCTCTGAGCTTGGTTATTTTCTTCCAGTTTTCTTCTTCATTTTTGTCTAGTACTGATAATGTTACCTAGCTGGGTAATGAAACATCTAATAACTAATAACCCACAGCAAACTTTCTTTTCATTGTTATTAGTGATACATTATTGTTTGTGTAGTCACCTCACCTTCAGTACATCTTTACCTCTTTGAAGAATAGAGCTTGCTCTTTAATGGCACCTCAAGATGGTTTTGTGGTAACTTCCCTGGAGATCCACCACATGGTCTTTTTCTGTGCTGATTTTCATGGCCAGTGACAGTTTATTTTTATTATTATTCATTTCCTGTGCTGATTTTCATGGGCAATGACAATTATTATTGTATTATTTCTGCAGGCATTCAGTATCTGACGATTGCTTCTCTATCTAGAATTTGCCAGTTATTTTCAGAACATAGTATTTCTGCAACTTCACTCCTTTCCTAATAGGTCTGTAGGGGGCTTGCATAAGCACACCAACATTCCTACCGTCTCTGTCCTATTGTTTCTTTTATATTTGTTTTTAATTTTTCTTACATGTATCCATGTAGTCAAAACTATGTTTTTACTTATACCTATTATCTTGTAAGCAATTGACAAATAAAACATAAATAAATACAAATAAACCTATCCTCTCTCTCTCTCTCTAACAAATTTGGCTGAGCTTCTCAGCCAAACCTTTGCCAAGAAGTGCCATCTTGATAATGCCAGAGACTCTGTACCGGAGGTTCAGGATGATACACAACATGTGCTAGACAACATTACCTTTAGGGCCAAAGACGTCAAAAGAAACCTTCAGAAACTTAAATCAGACAAAGCAACTGGTCCTGATGAAGTCCCAACACTAATTCTCAAAGAGTGTAGTGCAGAACTAGCAAAACCACTTAGCCGCCTCTTCCAGCTATGTTTCTCAAATGGAATGTTTCCCCACCAATGGAAGATGGCGCATGTCATCTCGATCCACAAAAGGGACTCAAAGTCTGACCCTGCAATGTACCGCCCAATCTCTCTTCTGAGAGGTTATGGAGTTGATTGTTCAATCCCAACTTCAAACCTACTTATTCAAGCATCATCTTATCTCAGACAGACAATTTGGCTTTAGACCTCACCACAGTACTGCAGATCTGCTAACCGTCCTCTCTCAACAATGGTCTAACACACTAGACAGAGGGAATGAAGTTCGACTCATTGCGCTGGACATTAAGGGAGCTTTTGACAAGGTCTGGCACAACGGCCTCTGTTCCAAGCTGGAAGGGAAGGGTATCAGAGGAAAACTGCTCAGCTGGATTGAAAGCTACCTGTCAGATAGATCAATAAAGGTTGTCTTGTCAGGTCAGTCATCTACAACTACATCCATCAATGCTTCAGGACCACAGGGATCAGTTCTAGGTCCCCTGCTGTTCTCAGTCTTCATTGATGATCTGGGTGATCTCTGTGAGAATGCCCTATATCTATATGCTGATGACTCCACCCAGTTCTGTGAAATTAGATCATCAGGAGAAGCGGAAACAGTTAATGCAAGCCTAAACAGAGACCTGGAAAACATGAAGCAATGGGCTGATAAATGGAGGGTGTCTTTTGAGCCAGCCAAGTGCAAGGCTCTAATAATATCAAGAAAGAGAAAACCATCGAGGGTAGACTTGCACTTTGGAAACACAAAAATCATCGAGGTAGACGAACTGGAGATACTGGGCATCACGGTTGACAAGAAGCTCACCTAGAATAAGTACATCAGGAACATTTCATCCAGAACTGGACAGAGACTTGGTGCTCTTAGGAGGGTAGCATCAAAACTGGATGCCCCTGGGAGAGCCACAGTGTACAAGGCCCAGATAAGAAGTATCATGGAATACGCCTCTCTGTGCTGGCTGAATGCATCTCCTACAGTACTTCAATTACTTGATTGTATACAGAAGAAGGCCCTATGCATAATTGGAATAAATGAGGATGAGGCACGCTCCAACTTCAATATTCCTTCGCTTAACCATAGACCTCAAGTTGCAGCTGCAGTTGCTCTGTACAAAATGCAGACGGGCCTCTGCCCTCAAGAATTGAAAAAGCTGGTTCCCCCATTTTATACAATGAGAAGAACAACTCGCTCTCGTGTGTCAACTCCGAGACATGCTCTTGTGGAACCCAAGTCCAGAACACACTCAACTGGCAGGAGTTTTGTACACACTGCAGTCAGAGTCTGGAACAGCTTACCAGAAGACATTGTAGGCATGATTAGTCAGAGGGTCTCAGTCATTCAAGAGTCGTGTCCACAACCACCTTCTGCAGATTGTATAGTATATTATTTATTAGGACCCACTTTTTTCTTTTTGTCATTATTCTTCTCTTAAGCTGCTGTGAACCCTTGATTAGGCCATGAGGTTGTCATGTATAGTGCACAGCACTGTATGCATGATCTTGATACTTAGTGTCACGCCTTGTGGACTATTGTTCACAATAGCATGTAAATATATATATATATATATTTATATATATATAAATTTGAAACCAGGAACTAACTCTATACAGAAGCCTGAGGATGGCAGATGAGATTCTGCTGAAACGTTGCTACAACTTTAACAGAACTACAATGACGTGGGATAATACCCGAAGGAAGCTAAACAGCACACATGTAAGTACCCGCGAAAGCGTAAGAAAATATATATGTGAGTAACCTGGTGTACATCTTATGCACAACAAAACCACCAAAAAATAATTTGCAAAAATATGAAT
Organism: Laticauda colubrina; assembly: GCA_015471245.1. Taxonomy (NCBI): domain Eukaryota; kingdom Metazoa; phylum Chordata; class Lepidosauria; order Squamata; family Elapidae; genus Laticauda; species Laticauda colubrina. The sequence goes on along the minus strand of BLBF01000036.1, from coordinate 19,572,621 downwards.
TCATAGCACTATAAACCCTGAAAAATGATAACAGCATAATAATACTCCCAGCAGACAAAGGAAATGCCACAGTAGTAATGGACAGAAAAGACTATGAAACAAAATTGACAAACCTCCTCCAAGACTCCACATACAAACCTATAAACACAGACCCAACCACATATCTAGAAAAATTAACCAAGAAGAAAATTATAACCAGCCACATAAGCAAAGAAATCCAACAGACGATCATCCCAAGAGAAAAATCTTCTAGATGCCCCAAATTATACGGCCTCCCAAAAATACACAAAGAAGGCATACCTCTCAGACCCATAGTCAACTCCATAGGAGCACCATTACAAAACCTAGCTAAATACTTAGCAAAACAACTACAGCCCCATGCTGAAACCACAGCTTCATATGTACAAAACTAATACCACTTCTTAGAAATGATCAAAGATCTACACGTAGAACAAGAAGATCTGCTTGTAAGTTTCGACGTGGTTTCACTATTCACTCAAGTCCCAATAAAAGAAACTCTTGAAATCATCAAAAATAAATACCAACCAGCTAAAGACCTCATGGAACTAACAGAACACTGCCTAACCAACACTTATTTCATATACAAAGGACAAAGATACAAGCAAATTGAAGGAGCCCCTATGGGATCACCACTGTCACCCGTCATTGCAAACCTGTTCATGGAAGAATTCGAATCCAGAGCCCTGGCTAATGCCACCCACAAACCCAAACTATGGCTAAGATACATCGATGACACATTTGTGATTTGGCCCCATGGAAAAGAAAACCTAAACAATTTCCTAACACACCTAAACAACACACACCCCAAAATCAAGTTCACCATGGAAACGGAAATAAACAAACAACTACCATTCCTAGATGTACTAATCTACAAAAGAACAGATGGCACACTGGGACACACCATATACCAAAAGAAAACACACACCAACCGCTACCTCAACGCCCAATCCCACCACCACCCAGCACAGATAAATTCCGTTGCGAAAACACTAATTACCAGAACCAAACGCCTGGCAGACAAGACACATATAAAGACTGAACTATGCACTCTGACTGAAGTATTGACAGCCAATGGCTTCCACAAAAACAAAATCACCAACTTGATCCACAAAAACACACCAAGACATAACAGAGACCTAGAAGATCAACAGATCTATGGAACAGCTGTCCTGCCCTACATCAGAGGTACCACAGATAAAATTAGTAAGATACTACACAGGCATCACATCAAGACTGCCTTCAAAACAGACAAAAAAATAGCAGCCATCCTGAGGAACCCCAAAGACAAAATTGACCTGGAAAACCAAGGCATATACGAAATTCCCTGTACATCATGCCCGGCCACATACATTGGACAGACCAATAGAAGAATAAGTACCCGCCTAGATGAACACAAAAATGCAGTAAAAAAGCTGGAACACCCCTCCTCACTAGTCCAATACATGAAAACCACAGGTCACAACATCAACTTCAATGGCACTAAAACCCTATCCACTATAGAAAACCCCAACCACAGAATCATCAGAGAAGCCATAGAGATTGAAAAAAGACCTGACAGCATGAATAGAAGAGATGATTCCAGCAGACTGTCAATCATTTGGAAGCCTGCACTCTCAAATAGAAAGATCTCCCTGCCACAAGCCAGGCAAACTCCTGGGCAAAAACAGACTCCCTCTGATAGCTCCAACCCAAACACCCCCCCACCAGGCACCCAGATGAAACCCAGCTTCCTAATGAATAGCAGCTTGCTAATGAAGAGCAGCCGTCCCTTCACACGGAGCCAAGCTGCACTGAAAGCCTCCAACACAGGAACAGAGTGTTGCCAGCCAATCAAAGCCACAAAACAGACAGAAGAAACCAGAAACACCAATCAATCAAACTCCAAGTCCAATGAACACACATCCAGGCTCCCAGCCAATCAGAATGGACCAGCCTCAAATTTGAAACCAGGAACTAACTCTATACAGAAGCCTGAGGATGGCAGATGAGATTCTGCTGAAACGTTGCTACAACTTTAACAGAACTACAATGACGTGGGATAATACCCGAAGGAAGCTAAACAGCACATATATATATATACAGAAGCCTGAGGATGGCAGATGAGATTCTGCTGAAACGTTGCTACAACTTTAACAGAACTACAATGACTTGGGATAATACCTGAAGGAAGCTAAACAGCACACACACACACATATATATATGTGCTGTTTAGCTTCCTAAACAGCCTGAGGATGGCAGATGAGATTCTGCTGAAACGTTGCTACAACTTTAATAGAACTACAATGACGTGGGATAATACCCGAAGGAAGCTAAACAGCATATATATATATATATAAGCCTTTCTTATTATCCAATTATTATCCAATTAAGGCTCCCAAGATCTCAAATGACAGAATGGGGTTTATTATCCAAGATAAAAATTTGAGCGATTGGAGGATACAACCTGAACTGAGCTGAGGATCAAGTTAATGTCTGCAGAAATGTCATTTGTGTTAAGAGTTTTGGAATCAAGTTTTAGTATGAAGAGGTTTTAAATATATATACAATAATGGGCGTTGGAGTAACATCCAGTGCAGAGATACTCAAAGAGTGGGCCAGCATATCAACATTTCCTTAAGTTCTGGTGGCAAATCAATCTCCCTTTTTCCATACTGATGTAAGTTGAGATAATTTCAAACGTGGTTCCACCAATTCCTTTTACTTCTGCCTTTGCTCTTTGCAATTTGTTGCAAGAAAGACTATTTTTATTGTGTGGGAAAACTCCCATTCTTTAATAAAACAAGATAGTCTGAGGAAAAAAAGACTTTTTTAGATTATAATTTTAAAAAGTGTGTGTGTGTGTGTGTGTGTATGAGTGTGCATATATGTGTGCATGTGTAAATAAATTCAGTAACAGCTATATGAAGCCCATGTCACACTGGCCAACGGATGCAAAAAGGACACAGCGGACGAGCAAAATGTTCTATCCATTGTTATCCGCTCTCAAAAGGAGCAAAAATTTGAATAACCGGAGCGGATAACACGGACGCGGGGAGGACGCAGGTCAGATGCAAAGCGGATGCGGAACGGAAGCCCAGCGGATGGAAGTGGATGAGAGCGGATGAGAGCGGATGGGAGTGGGTGGCACATCCGCAGGGCTTCCGGGGGGCCTCAGCGAAGTGGATGCGGAATGGAAAGAGCGGATGCAGAGCGGACGCCGAACGGATGAAGCGGATGCACAGCGGAAGCCTAGCGGATGCCTAGCATTCACTGCGCATATGGGGAGGATGCATTGCGTCAGCCCCACGGATATAACGGAAGCAGCTCGGAAGCAGGTTGCCATTCAGAGGAAAGACCTGCTGCCGGACACATCTACTGCCTTGCCTGTCCTGCCTGCATGTCTGCCTGCCAGCCTTGCTGCCAGCCTTGCTACCAGCCTTGCTGCCAGCCTTGCTGCCAGCCTTCCTCCAGCCTCCCTGCCAGCCTTGCTGCCAGCCGGTCTGCCAGCCGGTCTGCCTGCCAGCCTTGCTGCCTGCCTTCCTGCCAGCCTTGGTTCATGTCTGCCTGCCAGCCTTCCTGCCAGCCTTGGTGCCTGCCTCCCTGCCAGCCTTCCTGCATGCCTGTCTGCCAGCCTGCCTGCCAGCCTTTGTACCAGCCTTCCTGCCAGCCTCCCTGCCAGCCTTCCTGCCAGCCTTGGTTCCTGCCAGCCTCCCTGCCAGCCAGCAACCCCACAACCATGCGGAAGCACAGCAAGCCTCAGCCATCTGCTGCCAGCCCTGGCAAGAGGGACAGGGCTACCATCCCACCCCCTGGCCCTCACTCTGGTTCTGCTGGGGCTTCTGCAGCACGGGCTCGCTCTTCTGGGGCTGGCGCTTCTGCTGCTTCTGCTTCTGGAGGAGCTGATGACAAGCACTCCAGCACCAGCCACCTTCACAGCACCTGGACCCTTCACCCATGAGACTGAGCGACCCAGAGGAGTGCCAGAGACTCATTTTTGTTTTATAGCTTCTTGTTAATAAAGTATATTTTTGATTCATACACTTGCTTCGTTTCTTTTTTTTAATAAAGTCTTGCTGGAAACTGTTAGAAATGGTTTAAGCCTTTGCATACCTGTGGGATGGGTAATAGCTGTGGGATGGGTTAGAATAGCAGTGGGATAGATAAACCTCCAGTGCAAGCATAGTGGGACTGTATGGTCCACCCTCCCAGGTGCCACACCTACGGCCCTTTATTATCAATAATAATGTAATAATTATCCACACATGTCAACATAAACACAACTCTTTATTAAATGCCCTGTTCATTGTAGGCCAACCAAACATACATGGCCCAATCTCATCCGTGTGATGAGACAGGCTGAAGGAAGCATCCATTAAGCATCTACCATCCTGTCTTGCCACTCCACTGCTCCAGCTGGGGAGTTGCACCATTGTCTCAGGAGGTTGCGCTGCTTCTTCGCTTCATTTGAGGCTCTGTTGGGGCCTTGCACATCCTCAGTGTCGATCAGGTTTTGCCCTTGCCTCCATTCCCCAGGCTCCATGACCCCATTGGCTTGTTGGAGGTCCACGAGCCTGTTTTACAAAACTGGGTAGCGGGTGCACATGAGATTGTGCAGGATGCAGCAAGCTTCCATGATCCTCCTCACGGTCTCTGGGCAATGCTGCATGGTGGTGAGAAGTACCTGGAACCTGTTGGCCAGGATGCCAAAGGCGTTCTCCACCACCCGCCTTGCCCTGGACAGCATGTAGTTGAAGATCCTCTCTTCACGGGTGAGGAGTCTGGAGGTGTAGGGCTTCATGAGGTAGGTTGTGAGTGAGAAGGTGTCATCCCCCACGATGAAGTAGGGCACATCTTGTGTGTCATTGGGCAGGGGTTCTGGATCTGGGAAGCCCACGATCAGGTTGCGTTCCAGCCCCTCCTTGAGGTGACTGGCGTTGTATACCTGGGCATCTGAAGATGAGCCATTGCCTGAAGCATCGATGTACATGAACTTGTAGTCAGCATCGACCATGGCAAAGAGGATGATGCTGAAGAAGCCCTTGGAGTTGAAATAAGTGGACCCTGACTTGGCTGGAGATTTGCAGGCCACATGCTTGCCATCTATGGCTCCAACGGTGTGTGGTAAGTTCCACTTCTGATACCACTGCTCTGCAACTTTCTTCCATCCTTCTTCAGTGGAAGGGTACTGGAGGAGCTCCTCCTTGTATTCTTCGATGATGGCCTGCACCACTTCTCTGACCACAATTCTGATGGTGTTGGATGGCACCCTCCAGCCGTACTGCATGCTCCTGTAGGAGGTCCCTGAGGCCAGGTGGCGCAGAGTGAGTGCCACCTTGAGCCCAGGTTCTAGGCTGGGCCGGAAGCTGGTGTTTGCCTTGGTCAACCTGGGTGTCAGGCGCTGCACAACTTCGTCAAACATGGCTGGCGGCATCCTCATGAAGTTCTGGAATGCCCGAATGTCTTTGCTCCTGAGCTCCACCATCAGCTTGTTGTACAGTCCGTCCTCCGCTCTACTGGCGAACCATCTTCGGACCCAGACTCTTTTTGGGTGGCTCCTTTTCTTCTCGCAGTAGTGTTCACAGAGCCTGCAGATGGCTTCGCACTGTTGCAGAATGATGGTGGCTGCCGAAAGGACTTTGTTACAATCCACGGTGGACATGACTGGATGCTGTGGAAGAGGAAGAGGCAGATGAAGGTTGCAGAGGTCTGCACCGCTGGGCTGCTGTTCTGAAAGTGAGATTCAGGCGAGTTGCTCCCCCTTTTTATAGGCAGTATAGGTTTTCCGCTAGGCATCCTCCAGGCATCCTCTAGGCATCCTCTAGGCATCCTGTAGACATCCTTAATATCCGAGATAGGTCCCGTCTGCGAACGTTTTTTCTGTTTTAAACGCTTTGTTTCCGTGCTGCATCCGTTCTGCATCCGTTCTGCATCCGTTCCACTTCCTCCCTGCGTCCGGGTGGATGCGAGTTGCGCGGATGCGCAGCGGATGCCTAGCGGATATAGCGGATGCGTAACGGATGCGTAACAGATGCGTAACGGATGCATAGCGGATGCGTAGCAGATGCAGAACGGACGAACTGTATACATTTTCCATGCAAAAGTTTTAGGCAGCCCAAAACTTTTAGAGCGGATGAAATGTCCATAAACGGATGCTGGACGGATAGAGAGGATGAAAAACAGAGGCAGTGAGTACAGTACGGATACATCACGTTAACCAACGGATGGCAAGCTTTTTTGTCCGTTTTACATCCTCGTTGCATCCGTTGGTTCAGTGTGACATGGGCTTAAATGTCCAATGTCATAATTTAACTGAGGCCTTTTCCAGTTATAAATTAACATTAGTTTTTGAAAATTAATTTTGTTTATCTCAAGGGAGTTTTCCTTCTTTCTTTCTTTCTTTCTTTCTTTCTTTCTTTCTTTCTTTCTTTCTTCTTTCTTTCTTTCTTTCTCTCTTCCCCTCCTCTCCCTTCTTCCCATTCTCCTCTCATAATATAGTAGCCTGGCTTTGTATTCCTAATCACTTGGTACTCATTACATCCCCTCCCCCCTTTTTAATCCTTTTATTGCCACTCAACAATGTTATCTGTAATTGTCCAAATTGTGGCTGGAGACTCGTATTTAAGCGAGTGGGGACAGACAAGAAAGGAGCTTTTGTTTTATTTAATTTTTAGATTTGCCTTTTATTTTCCTTCTCATTACCCAAAAATATCCACCTTGGATTATGGGTTTTATTCAGTCCATGAGTGGGCAATCAGGCCCCTGGGGGGTGGCATATGGCTCAGCCTTCATTTTGCAACTGCTGCCAAAATCCATGAATAAAACTTCTGATGTGGTATGCTGTGATATGCATTGCTATTTCTCCCCCCCCCCACCCCAGGCAATGTTTTCATGGCTGGAAAAAAGTTTGATGAGTGTCAGTGTTTATAGCTGGCCCTCAACCAGCAGTGGGCTGCTAGGGGTTAGGGGTTCGCTGGGGTTTGGGAGATCCTCTAGCCAAGATTCTGCAGTTTGGAGAATCCCCAAATCCCACTCCTGGCTGGCTCTGCCCACCCTGCTCACCCCTCCCAGGAGTCCGCATGTGGCCCGTTTTTTGGATGCAGGTAAGTGCAAGGCGCACATGGAGGCTTGGGGAGGATGAAAAATGGGCCTCCTGGAAGTTTGAGAAGGCCAGAAATGGCCCTGTTTCTGGCTTCCAGAGAGCCTCTGGAGCCTTGGGAGGCTGTTTGTGCCCTCCCAGAAGCTCAAGGAAAGCCTCCAGAGCCCAGGGAGGGCAAAAACGCCCCCCCCCCCCTTGGTGCAGGAGACCGGCTAGGGCATGCCCACCCAGCAACTGGGCAGAAAACCTATTGCTAAATTTTTTGAAACCCACCCCTGCCCTCGACCTATGGTCATAAATGAACCCAACATTTCCTTTGCTAAGTGAGACAGTTGCTAAGTGAGTTTTGTCCCATTTTAAAACCTTTCTTGCCAGAATTGTTAAGTGAATCCCTGCAGTTGTTAAGCTAGTAACGCAGTTGTTAAGTGAATCCAGCTTCCCCATTGACTTTGCTTGTCAGAAGGTCGCAAAAGGGAATCATAGGACCCCGAGACAATGCAACAGTCATAAATAGGAACCGGCTGCCAAGCATTTGAATTGTGTTTATGTGACATTGGGGATGCTGCAATGGTTTGTTGGGAGAAATATCCATCTGTTTCAGTTCCAAGCTGGGAGAAAGACACTGGAAACATGGAGGCTGATTGGAAAGAGGGTTTAATGATAAAGCAAAACCACATGGGTTCTGGGCAGCTGGCCACATGGAGTTGAGAGTGGGGGATTTTTATACTTTCTCTTGGGCTTCCTGTTCCTGTGCAAGAATATGTATTCCAGAGGTGATATTCAACAGGTTCTGACCAGTTCTGGAAAACTGGTAGTGGAAATTTTGAATAGTTCGGAGATCCCACCCCTGACTAGAGATTTTACAGGATCCTTCCCCTGCCATGCCCACCAAGCCACACCCACAGAACTGGTAGTAAAAAAAATTTGAATCCCACCACTGATATATTCTATTGGCTGTTGTAGGGGGTCATAAATGGCTCTGTAGATTGTGTGAGCTCCCAGGTTTGGTTGAAGTTTGGACTCCAATGCAATGTCCTTAGGAGATTGTGCGAATATTTCTTTAAATACATCTTTAGGTGAATAGGGTAGTTCCAGGCTTTTAACATTTTAAATCAAACATGACCATAATCAGAGATACAGCTTTCTTGTCTAATTTCACTAATTAAACTAATTTTAAAGTTTTAAAAAAGAGATTGGGCTACCATTTGCCTGAAATGACATGGGGTCTCCTCCCTGAGCAGGGGATTGGACCAGAACATCTCCAAGGTCCCTTCCAACTCTGTTATTCTATTTTTTTTCCAATAACTTTTATTCTTTAAAAACCATAAATGCAAAACTCTCATTTCCATTAATAGTGTTTGTGTCATTGTATATACATGTTTCTCATTTTGTAACTAAACATCAATTTCTATCTTTATTATTCACCCATTCATACCACTATCCCATATTGCATAATATTATCAATCATTCTTGCCTTTTAATTCCATAGTGAATTTGTCTAGCTCTACACAGTCCATTATTTTTTGAATTAAAGCTTCTTCTGGTGGTATTTTGTCGCTCTTCCAGCTTTGTGTAAAGGGTGATTCTTGCTGCTGTCAAGATGTGTACAATAAAGTGTCTTTGATCTTTGCTCAAATTACCTTTAATCATGTCTAATAGACATGTTTCTGGTTCCAATTTCAATCTATAATTTGTAATTTCAAAGAACCATCTCTGTACCTTTTTCCAATATTTTTTAACCTCTATACATTGCCACCACATATGGAAAAATGTTCCTTTTTTTGTTTGCACTTCCAGCATTCCGGTTTCATATTTGGGTACATTTTCACCAATCTTGCTGACTCTGTTATTCTATTTCTATCTATTACATTTTATGATGCCTTACCCTAGTGATGTAGACATTTTTTAATTTTTATTTATTTGATTTGGTTTATCAATCGCTTACAAGTTAATAGGTATAAGTAAGAATACAGGAAATAGGTACAAATAAATGGGGACAATAAGTCAGGGGCAGTAGGCAGGATGGTGCACTTATTCATACCCCTTACAGACCTCTTAGGAATGGGGTGAGGTCAATAGTGGATAGTTTGAGGTTAAAAGAGTGGGATTAGAGGATGTAACAACAGAATCAGGTAATGCATTCCAGGCATTGATCACTCTGTGGCTGAAGTTGTACTTCCTGCAATAAAGTTTGGAGCAGTTTACAATGAGTTTATATCTGCTGTGTGATCTTGTATTGTCTTGTATTGTTTTCACAACTCTTGAAATATGAAAACAATGCTTGATGTCCTTGTGATAAATCCTGATCTACTCACAAAGAGAAATGCATCAGATACCAGGTTGCAGGGGATTATTAACAGAGCCATCACCTTCTTGTCCTTAAAATATTTCTGGTGATACCTCTGCAAAGAGGAGAGAGGAGCTTCCAGAAGGAAAGGCATTCTTCCCTCCCTCTTCAGTTTTGCTTCTGTCCCTTAGCAGTTTTGAAGAGGCATAAGTAGGAAAGAACTCTTTATAGAAAAGTTTAGTGTATGTGTGTATCTGTCCTAATGCAACCTACACAGGGCAATATGCAAACATCATTGTTGCTATTTATACAGGAATATGAACAACAACAATTATTATTGTTGTTGTTGTTGTTGTTGTTGTCGTCGTCATCGTCCCTGGGAAAGAAGAAAAGGAAGAGTTGAGTCAAGAGCAACAGCACTTGATATTTGTTAGCACAATCTTGCTTAGCACCGAGCAATTATGGAGCCGGATAACTTCCTAGCAATTAAGAGTTCAGTAATAGAGTGAAGTCTATTGTCCTAATTGAGTGGAATTAGTGGTGGCACTAGAAACATTGGAAATGCATTAAGTTCTTCACTTTTAATTAAGAGCGCGATGTTTGTTGCAGGGGGGTTTAGAGTGAAAGAAGGAGAACTGTTACAATAAGTTTGTTTTCTGCATAAAGATGCCTGCCTTTGGAAAGGAACTGCAATATAGGGCAGAGACGGGAATAGGCTACAGCTCTGTTCAAATAATAACATCAGCACAAATCAAATTAAGGACTCGGGAAGCCGGGTCTTCATCATTGACTGGAGGGTTGTCAACTCCTTTTTTAAAGCAAGGATTGTGCTTTGCTTGTTTATTTATTCAGGGTTTGGGTGGGGGGGCACAGCAGGATCTCTGTGTGTGATCAAACACTGATGCTTCCATTGGGGTAGAGACTAAATATTTTGATCTTTGGGGGCCCTGTGGGAGAACCTGGTTTCTCATTCACAATAGCTGTGTGTTTTACTACCACCAGTGATACTGTTCTGACCAAGGCTTCCTGAGACAGTAACAATCACATGCTTAGTCCCCAAAACCCTCTTTTTATTTCAACGGCTGTGAATTATATGCATTCACAGCTTGTAATGAGTCCCAAACAGTTTATGAATAGCCCAATAGAAGTCTGCCACAGTCTTTTGGGATAAGGCTAATAAGCACCCATCTTTATCTCCCTTGAAATGTTGCCAACAACTAAATTGCCCATTAGCTGTACAAGACCAAGTGGAGCACAAAGTGAACACGGAGTTTCAGAGTTTAAACCAACCAGAAGGAACAAAGTTGCTTCCTGCAAAGGCTCATGTCTCTTTGCTCCTCCTTTAGGTCTTATGGGAGGAGCCAATCATCTCTAAGCCTTACTCCCGAGTCGCCCCTTTTGTCCTAACTGTTCTTACCTTCTGGCAGCTCTGCACAAGCGTGCACTGGCAACAGGCTCCCCCTGTTCCTCTGCCTCACTGATGTCAGATGCTGGAGGCTCCGGAGTCAGCACATAACTCTCAGATAGCCCTGGCCCCATCTCTGTGTCGGATGCAGAGTCCTCATGCAAGCCCTAGCCCATGTTCCTCCCCACTGTCTGACTCTGCTGCCAGCTCCGCAGGCCACCAGCGGACCACAACAGATACAGGTAGTCCTTGACATACAACTGCAATGGAGACCCACATTTCTGTTGCTAGAGGAGACATTGCTTGAGTGAATTTTGCTCCATTTTATGACCTTTCTTGCCACAGTTGTTAAGTGAGTCATTACAGTTGTTAAGTTAGTGACATGGTTGTGAAGGGAACCTGTTTTCCTCATTGACTTTGCTTGTCAGAAGGTTGCAAAAGGGGATCACATGACCGCGGGACACTGCAACCGTCATAAATGTGAGTCAGTTACCAAATGTCTGAATTTTGATCATGTGACCATAGGGATGCTGCAATGATTGTAGGTGTGAATATGTTCCTAGGTTATCCAAATGTAAGTCACATGGGGATGTTGTGATGGTCATAAGTGTAAAATATGTCCATAACTGTGAAATATGTTCATGAGGTTAATTTATTCTTCCATCCTTCCAAGGTTGGTAAAATGAAGACCCAGATTGTTGGGGGCAATGGGCTGATTCTGGAAACTGCTTAGAGAGGGCTGTCATATACTGTGAAGCGGTATATATATCCATTTGCTATTGCTAAGTCACTTTTTTCAGGTTTGTTGTCACTTCAAATGGTCACTAAATGAATGGTTGTAAGTATAATGTTGCAAAGTTGCCTTCTTGAAAAGAAAGGATACCACTCAGTGGTGGGTTTCACATTTTTTACTACCGGTTCTGTGGGCATGGCTTGGTGAGTGTGGTATGGCATTGTAATCATGGCCTGGTGGGCATGGCAGGGGAAAAATACTGTAAAATCTCCATTCCTTCCCCACTCCTGGGGGAAGATTACTGCAAAATCCCATTCCTGCCCCACCCCACTAACCTGCTTTCTCCTATGCAGGGCAACCAGAGAAAACCCAGCTGATCAGCTGGGACTCAGGAGGCAGAGAATAGATGGGGCAGGTCCAGTCAGAGGTGGTATTTGCTGGTTCTCTGGACTACTCAGCATTTCTGCTACCAGTTCTCCAGAACTGGTCAGAACCTACTGAATACCACCTGTCATGCCCCTGGTGGAGACTGACTCTGCAGGAGAGGAGGAACAGCCGACAGGGAGTGGAGGTATGGCTCCGGAGGTTGTGGAGGAGGCTGGGGAAAGGCAAAGGCTGGCTGGGCAGTCAGAGGAGGACTTAGGCCCATCCCCTTCTCCATCCTATGGCATGCAGGGAGGAGAGGATTTGGGAGAGATGTGGTCTATGGGGGAGGAGAGGGCCTTGACCCTCTTCATGGGCTGCAGCTGTGACAACTAGATAAGAAGATGGACATGCGTACAGGCCAGTGCTGGAAATAAAGCGTGGAAATATCTCTAGTTTATTGTTCTTCTCTAAGTTTGCCATCCTTCCAAGTGTGCGTTGTGATATCTGTGGACATCTTCAAGCCCTTATCTTGCCTGGTTTGTGTTGTTTTTTATTCTTTATAATTTAAACGGCATTTCCTCCTTTTTGTAACTGCTTGTGTGGGAGTTTTTTTGTCTCCAGTCAAGGATATTTGGAGCTTGGAAGCAAAGTGAAGGAATAAAAGGGGCTTCACCTGTTTTTTGTGACTGTGTTTATTTTGTATCCCACCCTGGGTCATCACTCCACCTCTGATACCATTGCTCTTCAAATATTAACACTCCCTGCTTCTCCCACTCCCCCTGCCCCATGCTTAAACTGCGTGATTTTCAAATTCACCTCCTCGAGGGGAAGTTGGATTTGGGGTTCCCATTATCGGTCAACATGAGGTGACATTCCTGTGGGCCCTGATCAAGCTCTTAGCAAGAGATTGGCACAGTGCAAAAAGCTATTCCCCTCTGCATTGGCAGCAATTTTGAGCTGGAATCACGTTCTGTGACACACAGCTCTCCAGAGCTGGCTGGCTGCCAAGTCAGATGAACCCAAGGGGTTAATCGTCCCATAATGGGGGGTATGTGGAATCAGCCGTGGAGCGAAGCAACACTCCTGTGCCTCAATTTAGACTCTGTTGCCCCAGAGAAATCCCCTGTCGCTTATTCTTTCTCTTCCTCAGGGGGATGTCAGGGAGGAAATGTTGATGCTAACTGTTTTGTTAGGGATCAAACATGAAATGTTTTGGTGAGGAGTCTAAAATTGCTTTCCACTCCCCTGTGGTGCCAAAAATCTCCAGACACTTAAGATACAGCATGTGTTTTGTTGCTGAGCTGTGGGCGTCCCATTGCGACTACATGTTCCATGGCCGTCACCTGTGGTTGCATCCATCTGGTAGGAAGTGATTTAGCAACAGGTAATAAATACATGGGCTGAGCCAGTCGGGTGATGTTTCCCTTGAAGGTGCTTTTAATTGGCTTAAAGAAGATGATCTGCTTTTTGAGGGGTTTCCTTACAATTTCTGGAAATTGCTTCCGAGGGGGAAGCTGCAGGTGACTTCTTATATTTTTTTTTGGGGGGGGGGAATAAAAGAGTGGGACAAAAATCAAAGGGAGAGAAGAGAAGAAATGGGGGAAAAAAAAGAACCCAGCCAAAGACATATTTTTATCAACAAGCACAGATAGGGCTTTTGCAAGAAATAGATTTAATTTTACCTGCCTGTTCCTGGAGGAAACTGAGATAAAACTAAAACATACCTATTGGTTATGGTGACTAGGTTTTTCGTTTCCTTGTTTGTTGATGGGATGTTTAAAATCCATTTAGGCTCCAGGCAATTTATGTATAATATAAATACTCTCATAATACTGCAATAAATAGAACAGACAAATAGACTGCTACTTGGATAAACGCAAGCCACCAATCCAGCCAAACACAGGGGGTTTGGAGTGAAGTACAGCACAATAAAGCTATCAGATTGCCACACCAACCCTATATTGTTTTATTGTAAACACTGAAGTTGAATTGTAACTGTGTTGCATTATACAGGTAGTCCTCCACTTATTACTGCACCGTTCAATTATCAACCAATTGAAGTTACAATGGCACTGAAAAAAGTGACTTGTGACTTTTTACACCTGAATGTTTGGCTGGGGATATAGGCAAAGCCAATTATTCCAGGACTGAAACATTTCCACAATAATTCCCTGTATTAGTGTAGCCCAAAGAAGATATGGAATTTCTAGTATGTGTGATTGGCTTACAATATTATTGTTTCTAGTATGTGTGATTAGCTTACAATATTATTGTTGTTGGCCTTTATTCTTACTTATAGAGGGGAAGAAAGAGGCAGGAAGGACTTCTCTTTCTCTTGGCTTTTTTTCTCTCTTGGCTTTCTCACAGTTTTTTTGAAGAAATTAAAAGATCTATGTATCACTATTCTTTTGTCTTTTCCTTTCCTTTTCTAACATTCTGAAGGGAAGGATTCCTGGTACCAGTGGTCAAAACATTCCCAGACAAATGGATATATCTATGATTTGTCTATCAGTGATCCATTATTTAATCTATAGAGTTCAATGGAATACCAGAATAGAATCCCTACTCCAGCTTCCTACTCAGTATAGAGGAGACTCTATACTTTCTCAAGCAAATAGCTGTCCAATCTTTTCCTAAAAGCTTCCATCTATGGCTTTTTATCCTACCTTTGGGTGCTTTGGTAAATAGCTTGTCCCCCTCTTTTGTATGGTAGCCTTTCAAATATTGGAACACTACTATCATGTTACCTATGGTGTCCTTCTTTTCTTGACATTTGCAGAGAAGGGACCCCCAAGAGCAATGTACTGACCCTAACCCTTATATGGTTGGCAACCCTCCATGGGCTGCCTATAATGCAACCCATAATAAATGAGTGTATTATTCTGATATTAGAATTAAATTTGGTTGATTTAAATGCCAAGCATGTGCCATAGAAACTATTTCATGTTGATTTACTCCAGTGTTTTCTCCTGTCCTTGGTACCCCAAAGACCTTCCATTTCACCTTCTTTCTGGGAATAATTTGTGTAGAGTTGCATCTAATTGAACTCTGGGCTGTTTTACATGCAAAACAAAGGACTCAATCGTGAAACTGCTGGCCCATCCCTGCTATCTATTTCTGAAGTAAACTCAGAATATAAGATGTCATGGAGTGGTTGGAATTTACTCATCATGCTAAGAAGTACTTTTTCATAGGAACCCCTTTGGGTGCATTTTGTCATGGGTAATATTTTCTCAGTCTTCTGGATTTTCTGTACAATTAGCTTCACCATAGGTGACTGGTGCTAAATTAAATGGATGACTGAAAAGCATTCAAGTGTATTTTGATCTTTTCTATTCATCAGGAGCCTAGCTATATTATGATCAAAGCAATCTACAGGGTGTCAAGGGGTAAGTTGCAGTGAAAGAAAGCATTTTCGAAATGGGAAACAATATGCAGGGTGGCATACAATTTCATTTAAAGGGTTTCTTACTTCCAACACTTATAATATTGCAACTATATTGAATTGAATTGAATTTTTTATTGTCATTGTACGTATATACACAGTATATATACAACAAAATTCACATAACACCCAGAGACCAGACTCAACATACACACACACATGACAATCCCCCAAAACCTCCCCACCCACCAAAATTCCCCGCCTCCTAAAAACACACAAGCATCCATACAACAGACCAAGTAATACTGTCCAACAGCTCACTGATAGTTGTCCTTAAGTTCATTGTTAAGTGCAGTTATGGCTCTGGGATAAAAACTATTCAGAAAACGTGTGATCCAAGTTTTAATTGTTCTGTATCTTCTGCCAGAAGGCAACACTTCACAAAGATTGTAAGCAGGATGGGAAGAGTCTCTGAGAATGTTGTGCAACTTCCTTAAACAGCGAGATGTGAAGATGTCATCCAGGGCTGGTAGCTGGAGCCCGATGATATATTGCAGGAGAATAGATTTGGAACACAAAATCATAGGGCTGGAAGATACTTTGGAGGCCTTCTGGTCAAACCCCCTGCCCAAAACAGAAGACCATATGCCATTCCGGTCAAATGATTGTCCAGTCTCTTTTTGAAAACCTGTGATGGGGCACCCACAACTTCTGGAGGCAAGTTGTTCCACTGGTTAATTGTTCTCACCGTCAGGAAATTTCTCCTTTCTTCTAGCTTGGTTCTCTCTTTTACAAGCTTCCACACATGACTTCTTGTCCTGCCCTCTTGTGCTTTGGAGAATAAGTCAATCCCCTCTTCCATGTGGTAGTTCCTCAAGTACTGGAAGGCAGTTACATATCCCCATCAATCTTCTCTTCGATAGGCTAGACATACGTAGATCCTCCACTGTTCATCATACAAATTTAGCCTCCAGACCCGTTGTGATCTTTGTGGCTCTTCACTGCACACTTTCCAGGATCTCAACATCTTTTTTGTATCACGGTGACCAGAACTGGATGCAGTATTCCAAGTATGGCTTCACTAATACAGTATAAAGCAGTATTATTATTTCTCATGGTCTTCATGTTATCCCGCTGACGATGCAGCCGAGGATTGCACTGGTTTTTTGGCAGCTGCAGCACATCGCTATTTCATTCTTGAATGATGGTCCATTGGGACATCAAGATATCTCAGTCTCATAGATGATGTTGCATCTACTCGAATCTACAACACAGTATTTTCAATAGTTCCAAGAAGGCTCCACACTCATTTGCACGACTCAGGTGACTCTGAGGACACAGACAAATCTCCAGGTGGCCTCAACTACTTTCTAACAGAACACAAATGACCAGCTGGAATTTGCAAGGAATATAAATCCTTCCATTCTCCACCATCCAGCCAGAGCTGAAGAAGCTTCTTGGATGAGAAGTGAACCGTCTTCAAAGAAAAAACAGAAACTCCAGTTGTCCCTTGAAAAAGCACCATTGGTACATAAACAGGAAATTACATATTTTTCAGTTCAGCATCATGCTGCAAGGATTTCTTATTGCTGGAGTTATCCCCATATTAACCTCACAAAGGTGAATTTAGAGGGTAACCAGTAAAAAGTGGCCACATCATCAGTTGCATTCATTAACACTGAATTTAACAAAGGAAGCACACTGATTTTATTCTTCTCACTTCCTCTGGTCTATTTTTCCTTGGGCACTTTTGATCCTAGTTCTGCCCACTCCGTAGAACAAAACCACTGATGTGGAGGTTGAACATAGCTTTCAGATTTTTTTAAAAGTGCACTGCAGCCTTACTAGAAGATGTTAAGAGCTTCTCAGGACAGAGATGTTGGTTCTACCAAAGATCAACAGTCAGAATCACAGAGTTGGAAGGGACCTTGGTGGTCTTCAAGCCCAACCCCCCTGCTGAAGCAGGAGATCCTATATTATTCCAGACAAGTGGCTGTCCAGTGTCTTCTTAAAAGCCTCTGGTGATGCAGCACTCACAACTTCTGAAGAGAAGTCATTCCACTGGTTAATTGTTCTTACTGTTAGGAAATTCCTCCCTAGTTCTAGGTTGCATCTATGCTTGATTAGTTTCCATCCATTGTTTCTTGTCTTGCTTTCTGGTGCTTTGGAAAATAGGTTGCTCTCCTCTTTTTTGTAGTCGCTCCTCAATTATTGGACCATCGTGATCATGTCACCCCTAGTCCTTCTTTTCACTAGACTAGGTAAGTGCTCATCTCCGTTACAAAGCCAAAGAACCAGAGCTGTCTGAAGACATCTCTGTGGCCATGTGGCCAGCATGACTAAACACTAAAGGCGCACGGAATGCTGTTACTTACCCACCAAAGTGGTCCCTATTTTTCTACTTGCATTTTTATATGCTTTCGAACTGCTAGGTTGGCAGAAGCTGGGACAAGTAACGGGAGCTCACTCTGTTACACAGTGCCAGGGATTCGAACTGCCGAACTGCCAACCTTTTTGATTGGCAAGCTCAGCATCTTAGCCACTCAGCCACTGCATCCCTAAACCAGACAAACTAGATGAGACAAACCCAATTTCTGCAATCGTTCTTCATATGTTTTAGCCTCCAGGCCCCTAATCATCTTTGTTGCTCTTTTCTACTCACTTTCCAAAGTCTCTACATCTTTTTAATAATATGGTGATCAAAACTAGATGCCGTATTCTAAGTGTGGTCTTACTGAGGCTTTATAAAATGATACTAATACTTCATGTGATCTGGATTCTCTCCTTCTGTTAGCAGTTCCCCAACTTAAAGGCTAAAAGGGTTTCTTAAACCATGAATGGGTGGGAGAAAGAAGCAGCAGAATTAAATTAAGTGGATAAAAGAAAGGATTGCAACTTCTCATTGATAGACAGCACTTAACTGTTCTAAGTGGCTATATTGTAATAGGCAATAAAGATTCTTATCTAGTCAGGATGAATCAAACATGTGGAAATTACTTCTGAGTTCTTGTTGGTCAGTCTGCCAATAATTGCTCCAAAGAAGGAAAAGTAGAAGTATCATGCCTTTCTATTTAAGAAATCATTCAACTGTATCACAGTGCAGTAAAACATCAGAAGATATATTTTCCCCTTTCTAAAAATGGGAATATCTTTTGTTTGATGTTGCATTTCTTTTAAAAAATATTTTTACTGAACATTTTTCAACAGTTTAAAACATATATACGCTCTTTACAATGCTACAGCATCAGAGATATCATATATACATAATAATTACATCACTAATCTTTACTTTTATTATCTAACCAATTGTATCAAGTGTTTTGTTCGGAAAACACACGAGGTAGACCGGGTTCCAACAACAAATACTTTATTCTTCAACTAGTCAGTAAATAGGAACACTTGGCTGAAGCCAAGGCCAGCCTTTTATACAGGCTGGCTTGCCTGCTTGTAGCCAATGGCAGTTCCTTAAATTTGCCGCCTTTTAGCAGCTCTTTGGATTGGTTCCTAGTGAACCAATCCAATGCTTATTTTATTTGACCAATCAGGTTTGCAGATTTGGAGTCACCCACTTTACATATAGAACACCCCTCCCCCCTTAGTTCAGTCCTACGGGGTGACGTAGTCTCGCAGGTAGGCGGGGCTTTTCCGGACTCGACTTGACTTGCGCGGTTCATTCTTAGTGAAGACTTCAACCGGTTCGGATGGGGCTGCTGTGACATCCGTTCTTCTCCCTGGAACCGTCTGGAAGGGTGAGTCAGCCATTTTACCGCCGCCTGAGTTTCTTAGGCTGACGGTTTTGCCGCTCCCTCCCGTTTCCTCCAGGCAGGTCGAGCTGGCTTGGCTGGCCCCTTCCGATGGGCTCTTCACGCAAGTCTCTCCAAACAGTGAGTCTTTTATTTGCTCTTTTTGTTCATATGTTTCATTGGGTTTGGTTTTAAACAGTTCTTTATTTATTTCTCGCCTTTCCCCCCCCACCTTGGTTTGCAATTCACCGTTTTTTTCGGTGAAGGTTTGTAAGTCTGTGGTTCTCTCTATAATTCGAGATCGAAGCTGGTCTATGTGCCGCTTCCATTCCCTGCCATCCTCTATTTTTAATCGGTAGGATTTGGGGCCTGTGATTTGGGTAATCTGTCCTGGTAGCCATACCGGGTCCCCGGTGAAGTTTTTAGTGTATACCAAATCGCCTATTTCGAATTGTCTAAACCGTGTAGAGGAGTCAGGGGGGTTTTCTGGGGTAAAATTTGGGTGTAACCTATCAAGGTGAGATCTTAACTTTCGCCCCATAAGTAGTTCTGCTGGGGACTTGTTGGTTATGGTACTGGGCGTTATGTGCTGGAGTGTGAGCAAACGGTTTACTTTCTGTTGGACATCTCCAGCGTCCATTCTTTCTAAACCTTCTTTAGTAAACCGGACCATTCTCTCAGCCCTGCTGTTCGCAGCCAGGTGAGCCGGCGCAGTTAGGGCATGTCTTATACCTAGGGAGGCTAGGTATTGCTCAAATTGTATGCTTCTTAGCTGTGGCCCATTGTCTGAGACAAGAACGTCCGGTATGCCATGGGTGGCAAAAAGGTTGTCCAGCTTTTTAATTACAGTTTCTGTTGTCGTTGATGGCATAACTTTTACTTCAAGCCAATTCGAATAGGCATCAACGACAATCAGAAAGGTATGCCCCTTGGTAGGACCCGCGAAATCAATGTGCATTCTTGACCAAGGTCCCCGAGGGGTTTCCCAGTCCTTAACGGGTGCTTTTGGTGGGGACGGTCTAATTGCCTGGCATTTGTGGCATGAGCTTACCCAATACTCTATGTCCTTATCAATACCCGGCCACCAAACATAACTTCTAGCAAGGGTTTTCATCTTAACCATTCCCGGGTGCCCTTCATGTAACAACCTAAGTACCCTGGGTTGTAATTTGGCAGGGATTACCACCCGATCGCCCCACAACAAACACCCCTTTTGGATTGAAAGTTCAGTCTGTCTGGACTGGAAAGGTTTAAAGTTTTCAGTTTTTTGATTCTCCGGCCAGCCTTTACCTACCCAGCTAAGAACGCGGGCAGTCAATGAGTCTTTCGCGGCGGCTCTGGTGACATCATAAGCTGATATGGGTAGATCGGGGCAAGTCTCGATTTGTAGCGTTGTCATCGCTGGTGCCGGGTCTTCGTCGGTTGCTGGTAAGGGTGCTCTGCTCAGAGCGTCCGCATGGGAAATTTGTTTCCCTGGCCGATGTGTCAGAGTGTAGGAATAAGCTGCTAGGAACTCTGACCATCTAGTCATTCTTGGGGACAGTATATTAGGTGTTGGCTTGTTTCCCGCCAAAATCCCCATTAGCAGTTTGTGGTCTGTTATGATTTGAAAAGTCCGCCCTTATAAGTATTCGTGGAAGCGTTTTACTCCAGCAACAATTGCTAGAGCTTCCCTGTCCAATTGGCTGTAATTCCGCTCGGTTTTTGATAGAGTCCTAGAGTAATATGCGATGGGTGCTTCTCTGCCATCAGGTAGTTGGTGGCTCAGGATGGCACCTACTCCGTATGGTGAGGCGTCGCAGGTCACTCTTAATGGCAGTCTGTTGCTAAATTGGATGAGAACGTTTGTTGATGTTAGCAAGCTTTTAAGATTTTGGAATGCTTTTTTTTCTTTGTAACCCCAAGTCCAAGTTGCCTTCTTGTCTAGCAGATGGTGTAATGGTTCTGCTATAGTGGCCTTGTTTGGCAGGAACACATTATAAAAATTAGTCCTAAAAATGCTTGTAGTTCGGTTTTATTTCTTGGTTCAGGAGCGTCTTTGATTGCTTTAACTTTTTTGTCTGTAGGGTGGATACCCTCTCCGTCTATTGAGTAGCCCAGGAATTCGACGCTATTCTTAATTAAACAGCACTTTTCTCTTTTTACCTTGAGGCCAGATTCCCTAAACTTAGATAATACTTCTTTGAGTCTTTTCCTTAATTGAGTTTCATCTCTAGCCGAGATTAGGACGTCGTCAAAATAGGGAACGACTCCTTGTATGCCATTTAGAAGGTGTTCCATCAGACTCTGGAAAACGCCAGGGGCCACGCTTACTCCAAATTGGAGCCGGTGACATTTGAATGCGCCCTTATGGGTGACTATAGTCTGTGCTTCTGCTGTTTCTGGGTCCACTGGGAGTTGTTGATAGGCTTGTGCCAAGTCGAGTTTGGCGAAAACTTTGCCTTTTCCCAGGGAATGAAGCAAATGCTGGACTACTGGCACCGGGTATGCGCTTGGTTGTAATGCGTGGTTCAGGGTAGCCTTATAGTCACCACAGATTCTAATGGACCCATCAGGTTTTATTGGTGTGACAATAGGCGTTTCCCACTTGGCATGGTCCACAGGTTCTAACACCCCTTGGGCTATTAATTTGTCCAGCTGTTCCTCTATTTTTGCCTTTAGTGCAAAAGGAACTCGCCTGGCTTTTATTCTTCGTGGGGCTATTTGGGGATTTAGATTGAAAGAAATGGGATTTCCCCGATACTTGCCAAGTGAGCCGTCAAAAACGTCCTGGAATTCTCGGATGAGGTCGTCTTCCCAGCCGGTTGTAGTCACTCGATCGACCCCGGTCATCCCAATGCCCAATGGCGCGAGCCATTTGATGCCCAGGAGGCTTGGTCTGTCTTGGTCGACTATGGTCAGCGGAAGCACCTTGACGTGATGTTTGTAGGCGACTCGGAATTGTCCCATGCCTACCACAGGGATTTGGTTTCCCTGATAGTCCTTGAGGGTTAGGTGCTGCTTCTTCAATTCTTTGGGTTTGATACCTGGGACTAGCTGTTTTATTGTGTCCCATGATACCATGGAGAGGAAGGACCCCGAGTCCATTTCCATCTTGCAGTGTTTTCCTTCGATTTTCATGATGACTTTAATTTTTTTTCCACTTTCCGTCTGAGCGCTCTGTATAATGACAGTTTGGTGTGTATTGGCTCGCTTCTCTTGTTGCCACTTTCTCTCGGCTCGTTTAGGCTCAGCTCGTGTTGGGGAATTTCTGTGTCTCGTCGGGCTGTAGTATTTTTTGTTCCTGCAGACCTTCTCGATGTGCCCTCGTTTCTTGCAATGCCGGCAGATGGCATCGAGAAATGTGCATTCGGCTCGGGGATGGTTTCCTCTGCAGCCAGCGCATTCCCGCCAATTTCTTCTTTCGCGCTCTTTTCTGTTCGTGAGCAAACGGTGGACCTCGTCGTCTTCTTCGCTCGATTCAACTGTTTCGCCCGACTCTTCGTAGTGGGTTGTGGTGGCAGGCTGCTTTCTGTCTTTGGTTGGTGTTTCTTCACTGTGTGTGTTCATCTTTTTCATGGCTACGGCAGATTTTTTCGCGGCTTCAGCGGCTGTGGCTTCCGCGATGGCTTCGGTAACGGTGATGTTGGGCTTGTTGAGTAATTTACTCTGTCAGGTCGAGTCTCTCAGGCCCAACACCACACGATCCCTCATTGCTTCGTCAATGTTCAAAAATTCACACTCACCCCCTAATTGTCTAAGGGCAGCGATGAAATCGGCGACGGTCTCTCCCTCTCTCTGGTCTCTGCAGTAAAATTCGTGTCGCTTTATTAAGTTGGACACCATCGGAGCGTAGTGTGCTTTGAGGAGTCTTTGCAATTCTGTCCACATTAGTTGTTTAACGTCCCGGGGCTTCGCAAGGGCCTTTGCCATCTTGAAAACTGTTGGCCCGCAGTGCGTCAGGAATACAGCTCTCTTGCGTTGCTCTGAAATGTTTTCCATTTCATTGCTCTCCAAATACATTTGGAAGCGATCAGCATAGGAATCCCAATCCTCTTCGTTGGGATTGAAGGGTGCGGGCAGTGCGTTGTTTCCAGACATCTTGGTTGTCATCTGGACTTCTTATCACCGCGTGCAGGTTTTTCCGTTCAGGATGATCCCACCCTCGTCGCCAGTGTTTTGTTCGGAAAACACACAAGGTAGACCGGGTTCCAACAACAAATACTTTATTCTTCAACTAGTTAGTAAATAGGAACACTTGGCTGAAGCCGAGGCCAGCCTTTTATACAGGCTGGCTTGCCTGCTTGCAGCCAATGGCAGTTGTTTAAATTTGCCGCCTTTTAGCAGCTCTTTGGATTGGTTCCTAGTGAACCAATCCAATGCTTATTTTATTTGACCAATCAGGTTTGCAGATTTGGAGTCACCCACTTTACATATAGAACATCAAGAGTCCCAGACCAGATAGTATTCCGATTCACCTCTATCTTTTAATTTCAGTGTAAGCCTTTCCATCTCTGCTCAGTCTAAGATCTTTTTTATCACTATCCCTTCGGAGGGTGTACTGTCTTGTTTCCAGCAAAGATGATATTCAGCAGGTTCTGACCAGTTCTGGAGAACCGGTAGCGGAAATTTTGGGTAGTTCAGAGAACCAGCAAATACCACTTCTGACTGGAGATTTTACAGTATCTTTCCCTTGCCACACCCACCAAGCCATGCCCACAGAACTGGTAGTAAAAAAAATTGAATCCCACCACTGATTTCCAGGTTTGTGCATATATGATTCTGGCAGTGTTCTGACCCAAATCTTATTCCAAGGAAATAAATACCAAACAGAGGTAAAAGCAAAACCTTTTAATCCTTCTGAACGAATTCCATTCATTCACGGTTAAAAGGCTATTAAAACTAATTGTCTCTGGTAAGAACGAACCTTGCCAAGGTTGTGCAAGGCTGCCAAGAACACTAAATTAAGTTGCCCAGAAATATTCAAAACAAACAGTCTCTAAACACAAACCAGGATAGTCCAAACATCCACAAGGCTTGAAGTGTAAGAACTTCTTTGCTTCCTGCAAAGAATCCCGGTTTCTCAGCTGGCTTTTATCTCTTAAGGGAGGGGCCATTACCTTGCAGCTTTACTCCTGAGTTGCCTGTGCTGCTGCATCTGCTCTTTCCTTTGAGCAGCCCTGTGTGCACACACACTGGGCACAGGCTCCTCAGGGACCTCTTCATCACTGCTGCCAGCCTCCACAATCTCCGAATCTCCCTGATGGTCCTGGCCCCATCCCTGCATCACACGTAGGCCCCTCATCTGATTCCCCACTCTCTGAGACCTCAGCCATCTGCACCTGCTGCCGGTGAACCACAACAGGCAGCAGTAGTTATGTACAAAATAATATATTTATCTTTTTTGCTGTAATCTCCTCTTATTATCCCTAGCAAGAAATGTTCAGGTCTAAACACAATTTGTTGGCTTGTTATTTCCTATAGCCATTTTTAAAAATTCTAATCAATACCACCACATGTGAAAAAAGGTACCTTGATTGTTTTCACATTTCCAACATTTCAGGCTTCTGGTTGGGAACATCTTTGCCAGTCTAGCAGGGGGTAAATGCCAATGGTAAAACATGTTTTATATATATTGTCTGATCAAAATTCAGATGTTTGGCAACTTACTCATATTTATGACAGTTGCACTATCGCTGGGGTCCTCTGATCACTTTTTGTGACCTTCTTAGAAGCTAAATCAATGGGGAAGCCAGATTCACTTCATAACCATGTCACTAACTTAACAACTGCAGTGATTCACTTCACAACAGTGGCACAAAAGGTCATAAAATGAGGCAAAATTCACTTAATGTTTCACTTAGCAACAAAAATTTTGGGCTCAAATGTGGTCTTACGTTGCCGACAACAGTAATTTAAGCTTTAAAATATTATTTAACCAAGAATTCTTCCACTAATGGACAGCCGTTTTACTTACTTAGAAGTGGTGTTTGATGAGAAAAGTAGAAGGTAAAATTTCATTGACAAATGAAATTTCCCTTACTTTAGTGAATTGAAACCAAATACTTCTTTTTCTAAATTAATTATATAGGGAGTGGCTCTTTTTTTCTTGTTGGCCAATGTTGGCTTGGATTGATCTTAATGTTCATTTCAGTATAATAAACCTGAAAATACCCATTTCATCTGGTTTTCACTCGCTTATCAGGGCATTGCTGGAGCCCAGCTGCCAATATGAAAAGCCGCTTTGTTTTTGGTGGTTAAAATAGGATTTCTCCCATGAGTTCAGGCCACCAGGGATCAACCCTTCCTGCTTATTAGTTTTGGCTTAACACAGGCACAAGGGGAGGAGAATTCAATGTGATGTAAGATTTTTTAAAAAGGGTCTTTAAAAAATATATTTTTTAAAAAAGAAATCAACCCGCGCATACATGAGCATGCTTTCAAAGATATTTCTTTGTCACACACTTCAAAAGATCCATTTCATCCGCTTGTATATTTTTTCCACTTTCTGCACCAAGCGCTCGCCAGAGAAAAGCGAGGCCACGTGTAGTCGTTGTAGGTGGCTAAGAAAGAAAATGGGCTTCACGGACAATATTGTCTTTGAGGCAACGCTTAGATGGACACCTGTGGACACTGAACATCATGCAGATGGATCAAATGGGCCTTTTGAAGCTTCCCCCCGTAATGAAAAGCAATGCAGTGAAAGGGGTTGCTATTAAAGAGGAAGATCCTAAAAAGAAAACTTACCAGGTTGGTCTGCATCAGAGAAATCCGTCTCCTTCTGCTTTCCACTGGCTGTTCTCTCCTACAATGAGGGCATTCACAGACTTCTAGAATTACAGATAGTCCTTGGATTATAACCACAATTGAGCCTAAAATATATATTGCTAATCGACACTTTCGTTAAGTGAGTTTTGCAATCCCAAAGATGCTCTTTCCGAGAGTCAACTGGTTTTTTCTTTGAAGACGTTTTGCTTCTCATCCAAGAAGCTTCTTCAGCTCTGGATGGTGGGGATTGGAAGGATTTATATTCTTTGCAGACAGCTGGTCATTTGCATCTTTTTAAAGAGTTGTAAAAGCCACTTGGAGGTTCATCTGTGTCTTCAGGGTCACCCGAGTAGTGCAAATGGATGTGGAACCTTTGAGAAACTGATTAAAGGACTGTGTTGTAGACTGGACAATGTAGGTGGCCAAGTGGCCTCAATAACTCTCTAAAAGGATGCAAATGACCAGCTGTCTGCAAGGAGTATAAATCTTTCCAATCCCCACCATCCAGTCAAAGCTGAAGAAGACAAAGAAAGTCCAGTTGCCTCTTGAAAATGCACCTTTGGGACAACCATGACCTGGATGACTGAGAGTCTCCATAGACATTGAGTTTTGCAATCTTTCTTGTGAAGTGAATCACTGTTCAAGTAGCCCTCGATTTACAACAGTTCGTTTACTGACCGTTCAAAGTTACAATGGCACTGAAAAAAGGGACGTATGATCATTTTTCACACTTACGACCATTGCAGCATCCCCATGGTCACATGATTTATAGTCGAATGCTTGACAACTGCTTCCTATTAATGATAGTTGCAGCATCCCAGGCTCATGGCATCCCTTTTTGTGAGCTTCTGACAAGCAAAGTCAATGGGGAAGCCAGATTCACTTAACAAATGTGGCAAGAATTGTCATAAAATGGGGGCAAAATTCACTTAACAAATGTCTCACTTCGCAATATAAATTCTGGGCTTGATTGTGGTCATAAGCTGAGGACTACCTGGAGTTGTTAAGTTAGTAACATGGTTGTGAAAGGAATCTGGCTTCCCCATTGACTTTGCTTGTCATAAGTTTGCCAAAGGTACAACGCATGACTCTGGGGACATGGCAACCATCATAAGTATGAATCAGTTGCCAAGCATCCAAAATTTGATCATGTGATCATGGGGATGCTGCAGTGGTCATAACTGTGAAAAACTGATCATAAATTACTTTTTTCAGTTCTGTTGTAATTTTGCATGGTCACTAAATGAAGTATTGTAAGTGAAGTTCTACTGTATATACACGGAAAGGATTGCAAAAATGCTCTAGTCAGGCCCTCTACAATGTCCAGGAAGACCAGTGAAAGCATCCATGAGATTGTCTTCCAACCAGTGGTGGGATTCATTTTTTTTTACTACCAGTTATGTGGGTATGGCTTGGTGGGTGTGGCAGAGGAAGGATACTGCAAAATCCCCATTCCCTCCCTACCCCACTAACCTGCTTTCCAGCTCTGTTCTCTTGTGCAGGGCAACCAAAGAAGACCCAGACAATCAGCTGGGACTCAGGAGGCAGAGATAGTGGTGGGGCCAGTCAGAGGTGGCGTTTGCCAGTTCTCCGAACTACTCAAAATTTCCGCTACCGGTTCTCCAGAACTGGTCAGAACCTGCTGAACAACACCTCTGATTCCAACTATTTCTTAAACTCTCTAGAGATGAGAGCCCACAACCTCTGTAGATTCCACTGTGATTTAGATTTTATGGTCAAGAGGTTCTTCGTCATTTAAACCAAATTTCCAGCTGGTTATTTTAATTTATCATTTTCTGCTGCCAAGATGTGCTTAGTGAGGCCCAGAGGCAATGTGCCTTGGAAAGCAATTATTAAAAAACAATATTTCTAGTTTTCTTATCTCCTTGTCATGGGGGTTGGTCAATGGGTCAAAAGAAGACACTGTGTTAGGTCGGCTTTTGACTGGACCAACAGAATTTTTCCATGACTTTTGTTTAAAAAGAAACAATTTTAATTAAGGATTTTGGTGATTATGGTGGTGGTGATAACATAATAAGAGCATTGGGAGGGATGTTGGAGGTCTTCTAGTCTAACCCCCTGCTCAGGCAGGAAACTCTACATCATTTCAGACAAATGGTTGTCCAATTTCTTCTGAAAAACTTCCAGTGTTGGAGCATCCACAACTTCTGGAGGCAAGTTGTTCCACTGTCTGGAAATTTCTTCTTAGTTCCAGGTTGCTTCTCTCTTTGGTTAGTTTCCATCCATTGCTTCTTGTCCTGCCTTCTGCTGCTTTGGAGAATAGCTTGACTACCTCTTCTTTGTGACAGCCCCTGAGACATTGGAACAGGGTTGGAACATGATGATGATGATGATGATGATGATGATGATGACATCAATGTGGGCCTTCAATATGTCTTCTCTTGTGGCAGTAAAGTCCCAAAGCTTCCTGCGATCTGTGTTTCTTCCTTGAACCTGTTGCCCACAAAGGGGTCCAGAAAACTCTGGCACCCCATTTCAGCTGTGCATGAGTGAAATATGTCATAGCCATGAGATTGGGCTTTCTTTGTCAATCTGTTTCAGAGCTCTTTCTCTCTCTCTCCCTCTTCCTTCCTTCCTTCCTTCCTTCCTTCCTTCCTTCCTTCCTTCCTT
>BLBF01000036.1:19529371-19543425 GCA_015471245.1 Laticauda colubrina | reverse complement strand
GGAAGCAGGAAGGAAAAAGGGAGGAAGGAAAGGAAGCAGGAAGGAAAAAAGGGAAGGAGGGAGGAAGAAAGGAAGGGATGGAGGGAAGAAGGATGAAAGGAAGCAGGAAGGAAAGAAGGGGGAAAGGAAGGGAAGCAGGAAGGAAAGGAGGGAGGGAGGGAGAAAGAAAGGGAGGGTAGAAAAGAAGCAGGAAGGAAAGAAGGGAGGGTAAGAGAGGAAGAGGGGGAAGAAGGAAAGGAATGGAACAGGAAGGAAAGAAGAGAGGGAGGAAGGGAGGCAGGCAGGCAGGAAAGGAGAGAGGGAGGAAATGAAACAGGAAGGAAAAAGGGAGGGAGGAAGAGTGGGAGAGAGGAAGTCAGAAAGAAAGGAAAGAATGGAGGGAGAGATGGAAGATGGGGAAAAGAAGGGAAGGTGGGAGGGTGGGAGGCAGGAAAGGAGATTGGTTGCATAATTAATTAATTAAGTAAGTAAGTAAGTAAGTAAATAAGTAAGTAAGTAAGTAAGTAAGTAGGGATAGTCCTTGATTCACAACAATTCATTTAGTGACTGTTCAAATTTACAACAGCCCTGAAAAAAATGACTTATGGGCATTTTACACGCTTACAACGGTTGCAGCATCCTCACAGTCAGGTGATCAAAATTCGGACACTTGGCAACTGACTCACATTTATGACGGTTGCCCTGTGTCCCTGGGGTCAGGTGATCCCCTTTTGTGACCTCCTCACAAGCAAAGTCATAGGGGAAGTCAGATTCACTTAAGAACCATGTTGCTCACTCAACGACCTCAAGGATTCACGGTGACAAGAAAAGTGTTGAAATGGGGCCAAACTCACTTAACGAAGGTCTTGCCTCGCAACATCAATTTTGAGATCCATTGTGATCCCAAGTCAAAGGACTATCTTGAGTCAAGTCAGTCTGCAACTTGAGCAATGAAAGTTTCCTGGATTGAAGGCGAATAGGATTTAACTCAGGGCTCATCCTTGGAATCTGTTCCCTGGCTATGTCCACTGGATTGCAATTTACGTGGCAGTGAGCCTGAAATATTTCGTAAGGCGGGGTTGCCCTTCAAGTATGTGGGCCGCTTATATAAGAGGCCATACACAACAAAGGCCATATTGATGGCATCAAGCCCTCAGGTTGTTGGAGGAGGATGACCAAGTCACCAGATCATCCTCCTGATAGGGAGTGATGATGTGTGTGGTGGGGAGGAAGTGATTAGCAAGCCCCTGATGTGGAAGAAGCCAAGTGGGATGGCAGGGAGGGGTTACAAAGGCTAAATGATCCCTAAATGATCTCCTATCATTTCTTGGTTGCATTGGAGTGTGAGCTGAGGTTTCTTCAGCAGGATTCCTCTAATTTGGTGGGGCAGGAGACTAATTTATGGTATGGTGGGGTCAAAGCAATGGAGAAGGTGAATTGTTGAAGTACTTAGGCCCTGGACTCTTCAATATCTTCGTCAGTGCTTTAGATGAGGAGATAGCAAGAGCATTAGGAATAGGACTTAGACCAGGGGTATCAAATTCGATTTCATTGAGGGCTGCATCAGGGTTGCGTTTGTAAGTGGCATATTGATAGGTTTAGTTTGCAGCACTTATGGATCTGGTTACATGGAAGGAGATTATCCCTGCCAACAAGTGAGCAACAGTCAGGGAGGAATGGAACTTTGGATCGGAGATGATTACTTTCCACAGTGCAGAACAGTTGGGTTGATTTGATTTAAGCTGGGTCTTTTGATCTAAAATTACCTAAACCCCACCCACCCACAAACAATCACTTTACCGCTTTGGGTATTTCCAGCATCCTCCCATTCAATGGGTCCAGTTAAATTTCAAATAGGGCTATCCTGATAGGTCAGGGGTGTCAAACTCGATTTCATTGAGGGCAGCATCAGGGTTGTGTTTGACTTTGGGGGACTGAGGTGGCCAGGATAGGTGTGGCCAGCTTGATGTCACTTGTGTCGGGAGGCGCCTCTGGTGGCTGAGAGCTCTGACAGCGAAAACGGGCTCCCAAGCTCCGTTTTCAGCTGCAACAGCCTCCTGCTACTCTCTACCAACAAAAACAGAGCTCATTTTCGTTGGCAGAGGCTCCGTTTTTTCTGGGATAGGCACCATGGGCCATTCCTTCACTATTTTCAGGGTGGCCCGCAGGCCAGATCAAAGCACTCTTGGGCTGAATCTGGCCTTGAATTTGACACTCCTGATTTAGACGTATATACTGCTTTACAGTGCTTTACAGCCCTCTCTCAATGGTTTACAGAGTCAGCTCTATTGCCCCTAACAATCTAGGTCCTCATTTTACCGACCTTAGAAGGACGGAAGGCTGAGTCAACTTTGAATCGGTTAGGATTGAACTCCTGGCAGTGGAAATGCAGAGTTAGCCTGCAACACTGCATTGTCACCACTGCATCTCCACGGCTCTATTAAAATACCATATAAAAATCAAAACAATAAATAAAAAACACTGTGATGACCTGGGACGTGGCACAAAAGCAACAAAGTCACAAAAGTAGGTAAATCCCTTTAATTCCTCCAACTTGGCTTCCAATGTCCAGTTATCATCAATTGGAGAAAAAACTCTCCCAAGAACAGTTTTTAAAGGGAAGAAATTTAGTCTGAACCCAAAGTACATATAAATTATAAATAAAAATCAACACAAACCATGCTGCAGCAATTAATGAGACAGAGCAGGATAAGAAATTGCAGAACTCAAAAGATAATGAAACACATACAGTTGGGAGGATGCCAGAACCCAGATAGGAACTTGACAAACAAAGATAATGGATGCTTTGCTTCCAACAAGGTTCTATGCGCAAACACCCTCTTTATTCTGTTTTCCCAGCTGCAGCTAATGAAGGGAATCAGGACCCTTTTCTCCCCCATAACGCATGTTGCTCCCTTATCCATTCCTCCCTGCGTGCCATCCCTGCGTGTTCTAGGATAAAGAGGGGGTGGCCCTGGGTCTTCCTCTGAATGCCCTTCCCCTGTTTCCTCCACAGCCACCACAGCCACTCTCCCACTTCCTGTCAGCTGTTCGACCTCCCCGTCAGAATCAGATTCCAACAGGGGTATGACACACACACTCCTGAATGGAAGAGAGCAAAGTGTGGAGGAGATGACTAATCCATTAACTACCCCCAAGAATCTATTTCCTCATTGGAGCCCCAAGCCAGCTGGCAGATCCAGATGTTCAAGTCAGAAAGAGGGGAGCAGAGCTCACCTGGGGGGGATAATGTTTTAGAGTGCAGGCACCATGGCAGAAAAGGCTTTTCTCTTGCACCCTGTCCACTGAAATTCCTTGAGTAGTTTCTTGGGATCTGCAACATGCCCTTTCTGCCAAGACAGGTGGGTCCTTCTGATAACCTGGACCCCTGCCATTAAAACTGACAACCAACACCTTGAATTGGACCCGGAAGCAAACTGACAAATGCAACTAAGCCAGAGTAAACTGACTTTTATCTAATACAAGCTCAATACCTGTGTTTCGTTATGAAACTATGTGGTTGAGCTTAGTTTTGGGGGAGGAATATAAGGGGGAAAATTATCTGCCTCTGCCTACCAGCATCCATTGGTATTCATCTGGCTAGCGTCCTGTCAGTGTGTGAGAGAGTTGAGGGCTGTTTGGAATCTGAAACAGTATTTGCTACGTGAGGAAGAAGGAAACAGCAAGGAGCCTGGGTGTAGCTTAACTCAACTGTTCTGTACTGCTTGGTGCTCTGAAACTGAAATTCCTCCCCTCTGCTTGTGTTTTGCATTTGGAACAGATTTCGTTTCAGGTGGGGAGAGGGAATAGAACTTCTTAGCATCAGAGCATGTTAATAATAATATACGAAATACTAATGCTCTGATGGTCATTTCAAAAAATCCTTTCTTAGTGAGCACATAGATAGAAGCCAAGAGGAGCATATGTGCCAGATTTCAAGTCTGTAGGTTTTATGGTTCTGGAGATTTTGTGATGGTGCGTGAGTGGTATTTTGCTTTTTATATAGAGAGATATGTAATTCCCAGTAACTAGCATTTTGAAGCTGTTGAACATACTCGTTAAAAATTTACTTTTTTAGATTTTTAAAATATTTTTTGTAACCCGCCTTTATTACGTTTATAAATAACTCGAGAGGGCGAACATACCTAATATTCTTTCCTCCTCTTATTTTCTCCACAACAACCTGGTGAGTTGAGTTGGGGTGAGAGAGAGAGTGAATGGCCCACAATCTATGGATGAAGAATACAGATAGTTCCTCAAGTTACGACCATAACTGAGCCCAAAATTTATGTTACTTATGCTGTGAAACGTGTTAAGTGAGTTTGCCCCATTTTACAACTTGTCATGCCACAGTTGTTAAACGAATCTTTGCATTTGTCAAGTTAGCAACACAGTTGTGAAGTGAAGCTGGATTTCCCATTGATTTTCTGATTTTGTCAGAAGATCACAAAAGCTGATCACATGACTCCTGGAAATTGAAGTCGTCATAAATATGAAACTAGTTGACAAGCACCTGAATTTTGATCATGGGACCATGGAGATGCTGCAAAGCCTCAATTTTTTTTCAGTGCTGTTGTAACTTTAAATAGTCTGTCAGGATTCTGGCAGTTACTCCAATTAAATCATGAGCCTCCAGCTACACTCCCAAAACTAAAGAGGATTTATTTGAAGGTAACATTCTATGTCTGGCACAAACCTGGGTATAGCCAACTCTTAGATACGTAATTCACTGTCACCCTTGATCCTGTTTTCCCCCCCACCCCTCTGGATGTATCATCCAACGAAAAATGTCCATAGCCAAGAGTCATCAATCATACTCTCCAATTAGATTTTTTCCCGGGCAGAAGCTTCAGCCATCTAATCAGTCTTTGAAGAAAATATGAATGGAATGTACTTTCAATTCCACACTGCTGCCTGATCCTTGAAACTCCCACCCCCCACTTTTTTCTGTTGTCAACTATAAAACGTGTATACAAAATGTTTTATGAGTTGACACAGTCACTAAATGAACTGTTGTAAGTCAAGGACAACCAGTAAAATCAGGTGCATATTGGACACTGTCAAGAACATTTGCATGATGCTAACCAAGAACTGTGGGCTACATAACATCTTAAATTTTTTGACTCTGCTAAATCTCCCCTTAAAGGCTTGTGCTGCACTTCAACCTCTATTAATCTGTTTTGGGGTTTTTTGTTTTTTTTTTCAGATAATGTTCTTTCCTTTTCATTTGGTCTTCCAAAAAGGAAGGGGTAAGTGGGTGGGGAGAACCTTTCCCCTCCCACAGTGGCCCATTGATTATTTCTTCCTCTGCATTGACAGTTAACATTTGCAAATACCTCCATTTAAAAGGTTTGACTTTCCACGGGGGACCTGCAGTAAATCTATCTCCTGCAACCATTGACGCAGAGGCCACTTTGAAAAGAATTAAAATGTTCGGATAAAGGGGAAAAGACTGTTCCCTTAAGTGCAGCATGGTTCTTCCTGAAACGGAATAAAATTTGTAAGTGGCATATTGATAGGTTTAGCTAGCAGCACTTATGGGTCTGGTTACATGGAAGGAGATTATCCCTGCCAACAAGCGAGTAGCAATCAGGGAGGAGTAGAACTCTGGATCAGAGATGATTACTTTCCACAGTGCAGAAAGGTTGAATTGATTTGATTTATCCTCTGCAAAACTGGGTCTTTTGATCTAAAATTACCTCCCCCCCTCACACAATCAGTTTACCCCTTTGGGTATTTCCAGCATCCTCCCACTCAATGGGTCCAGTTCAATTTCAAATAGGGCTATCCTGATACGACAGGGGTGTCAAACTCGATTTCATTGAGGGCCGCATCAGGTTGTGTTTGACTTTGGGGACC
This sequence comes from Laticauda colubrina, assembly GCA_015471245.1. Taxonomy (NCBI): domain Eukaryota; kingdom Metazoa; phylum Chordata; class Lepidosauria; order Squamata; family Elapidae; genus Laticauda; species Laticauda colubrina. The sequence continues at coordinate 19,537,587 of BLBF01000036.1, read as the reverse complement.
AGGGTGGGTCTGGCCAGCTTGATGTCACTTGTGTCAGGGGCGCCTGTGGTGGCCCAGCTCTCTGCCAGTGAAAATGGGCTTCCAAGCTCCATTTTCAGCTGGGACAGCCTCCTGCAACCCTCTGCCAGCGAAAACAACGCTCGGGAGTCTGTTTTCTCTGGCAGAGCGCTCAGGCCACCACAGGCACCTCCCGACCCGAGTGACATCAAATGTCAGGATTCCAACTCTTAACCCCATTTAAATCATGAGTCTCTAGCCAACCCTCCCCCCAAAAAAAAAATTATTGGGAGTTAGAAGATGTGGCATTGCCAGGGTATATCTGACTCTGAGACACATCATTCATTGTTACCCTTGACCCTGGTTTTTCCCCACCCCCTGGGTGTATCGTAATTCCTATTCTCCAATGGGACACATCCATAGCCAAGAGTCATCAATCATGCTCTCCAATTGGAATTTTCCAGGCAAAAACTTCAGTCACCTGGTTACTATCTTTGAAAACATTTATGGAATGCAGTTCTGCAAGCTGCTGCACTGCTCCCCCCTCCCTTTCTGTTGGCAACTCTAAAAGACCACAGAAGTATTTATGAGTTGACATCAAGCTGGCCACAGAGTTCCATTTTCATTGGCAGAGGCACCATGGGCCGGTCTTTTGCTGTTTCCGGGGTGGCTCCATGGGCCAGTTCTAAGCACCCCATGGGCCAGATCTGGCCCGCAGGCCTTGAGTTTGACACCCCATGATATGGGCTGCAATGACCACTAGATGGCAACAAAGAAAAGCATTTTCTGTTCCTTTGCTGACCTCTGCTGGTCTTTTGGATTTTGGCAACCCAACCAGATCTGGTAGCCCTACAAACAACTCCTCTGAGAGATGAATCAAAATGTTCAGGACCCAACACAGCCAGCCCTGCTCTAAGAGAAACTCATTAGACGGTATGAAGATGTTTCTCATTCTTGGGAACTCAGGATTCTTAAGGTAGCCTCTCCGTTTTCTATGAGTTAGTTTCCTAATCCTTCAGGATGGTTTAACTGTATCTGTTCCTTTCCAGTTTTAATCAATAAAGTGTGTTTCTGCTACAACCTGGAAATTCCTCCCCATGCTTTTCTACAAGAGCCAAAAGGAGATTCTTGAAAAAATTGGGGAAGGGGGTTTCCTACAATCGGGAGGAGAAAGAAGTTACATGATTTAATTTTACTATTTAAAGTTGTTTCCTCAAGCCTGTCATCACTCCATCCACACCTGTCCGGTAGGCAGATATCAATTTGCTAAGTTTGTTGCCAATATGAAGGGAGTTTGCAGGCAGACATTCGAGCTCATATAGCAACCATGGGAAAAATAAGAAAAAAGTATTAGTATGACATATAAAACCAGACACATTGCTAGAAGCTAAAATCATAAGACTACATTTGATTTACTTTGGCATGTCATGAGTGCAAATACGTTGGAGAAGGCAATGTTGCTAGGATGGTTAGTGGAACAAGAAAAGGAGCAAACTTCTTCTTTCTCTTCTCATCCAAGAAGCTTCTTCAACTCTGAGAACATTTTGCTTCTCATCCAAGAAGCTTCATCAGCTCTTCCCCACAGGGTAGTGGGGAATGGAAGGATTTATATTCCTTGCATCCTTTTAGAGGGTTGTTGAAGCATTTGGAGGTTCATCTGTATCCTGACATTCCCCCACAATCCAGTCAGAGCTGAAGAAGCTTCTTGGATGAGAAATGAAACATCTGCAGAAGAAAAAAACAAGTCCAATTGCCTCCTGAAAAAAGCACCTTTGGGACATCCTCGTATCAGCTTTGATGGTATCAGACCAGCTTGTTCTTTGGTTACAGGATTCTGCAAAATCCCCATTCCCTCCCCACTCCACTAACCTGCTTTCCAGCTCCATTCTGTCTCCATTGATCTGCTGTAACTTTGAACGGTCGCGAAGCAACCAGTCGTAAGTCAAGGACTACCTGACCTGGAAAGTTTGGAGAGAGATGGAAAGAAGGGGAAATGGCTGGATGGTTTGGAATCTTTGTGTCCTAAAAGAGAAGCATTCTTGTTTGATACGGAAAGCACTTTTCATGTTGTTGCAAATCTCCCTTGTAGCAATGAAGGAGAATAATTGTAGCTCAGGGTTGAAAGTGAGGGGTCCTTGGTGCTTCCTGAGCTTGGTTGTTTTCTTGAAGATGTTTCATTACCCAAACTTGGTAACCTCAACAGGGCAATGGTGATGTTACCTCGTTTGGGTAACGAAACGTCTGCAGGAAAACAGCCAAGCTCAGAGAGCATCCAGGACCGCGTGAACTTCCTTGTGAAATGAGGACCCGCAACCACAAGTCATCACACCTTCCCTGAGGATTTAACTCTCAGTTTTCAGGATACACAACATAAACCCCCCATCCTACATTGCCCCCATTGCAGTTGCTACCTGAGTTGCTGTCTATATGCAATCAATCTTAATTTAATTGTATTGCCAACAGGTTACTCTTATTTTTCTCCCCCAAGCCAATTCCTTTTTTTTTTTTTAATAAAGCTGTTATGTCGGGTCCTCGGTCACATTGTGAGGATGATAATGTGAGAAAAATCAGAGCTTGTTATTTCCTCCATGGGAAAGGCAACCGATTCTCCATCAAGTTCTTCCTTGCCCACCCTCCAGCTACCTGCCAGCTTTCCATAAGCCTCAGCTGCCTTGTACTGGCAGTTTCAATGTAATTTCTGCAACCAACATCCCAGCTGCTGGAGATTTTTTCTCATCATGGTTTCCTGAGCAGGTTGGAGGAGGAAAAAAATATCTGTGTGTGTGTACGCAAAAAGCCTGCAATGAAAGACCATGCATAATTCATGCTCCCATATGTCTCTACCCAAACCTGCACCCCACACATGCGGGCCTACATGCCCTCCATCCATGTGCAACAGACGGATCTCCATCCAGGAGTCTTAGAAATCATTGTTCTCTGTTAGCGGAGTCGAGCCACTGCTGAAATGCTTAAAGTCGGTTGTACCTTTGAGCCACGCATAACAGCGCCCTTTGGAGATCCATTTCATACAAAATTTGAAGCCTGTGTTTATTGCCCATTAAAGCAACCTTTATTTTATGGCAAATGTTGCAGTAATTGCCTTTTACGAAGAGCACTTTGTAACACGCATGCACTGTTGAAAGAAAACCACTCCGGTATTGTCTATCGGGACTTAATGGCGCAATTAATTTTACTCCATCTGTTCCTGAGACTTTAAAGGAAAATGGATTTTTTTTTCCTGAGCACACTTTAATGAAGAAGATAAAGCGGCCCGGCTGATGTCCCACTGGCTCAGTGCAGTAAGTTCAGATTATTGCTCAGTCTGTCAGAATAGGCTGCGTCCCTCGGCAGCCGCCACAGCGAGCAGCCCTGGCTGGCCCCATGCCGCGCCATTCCTGATGACATACTGCCAGCCAGCTTCCACAAAAGCACGATTAAAATGTCAACATAGGATGACGAAGGGGGGCAAGAAAACCCTTGGAGACAAACTGTGTTCTGTATGAGTTAATACTTCATTGCGGCTTTAGAGCTGGGCTCCTTCCCGCTGTTTCACAGGCATGCGGAGCTGGGGGACAAATAAGCTGGTTAAAATGGATACAGATAGCAGTGGCGGGCAGCACAGTGGGTGCAAAACAGTGCAAGGCACAGATGGAGGAAAGCTGGAGGAAACAGCCCCCTCCAGTGGTGGGATTCAATGTTTTTTTTTTTACTAACGGTTCTATGGGTGTGATTTGGTGGGTGTGGCATGGCTTGATGGGTGTGGCTTGGTGGGCATAGCAGGGGAAGTTTATTGCAAAATATCCATTCCCTCCCCACCCCACTTACCTGCTTTCCAGCTCCGTTCTCCTGTGCAGGGTAACAAAAGAAGACCCAGCAAATACTGTCTCTGACTGGGATTTGGGAGGCAGAGAAAAGATGGGGGCGGGGCCAGTCAGAGGTGGCATTTTCCGCAAACTACTCAAAATTTCTGCTACTGGTTCTCCAGAACTGGTCAGAACCTGCTGAATAACCACCTCTGGCCCCCTCCCCATAATGGTTCCCCAAACCAAGCGGTGTCAAAGTCACTTCACTGGAAACTATGATTGGGTTATTATGAAGGTGAGAAGAGTCCCAGCTGGGTTAGACTTGGAGGCCAATACAGGTGGTCCTCAGCGTATGACCACGACGGAGCCCAAAATTTCCATGGTTAAGCATGATGGTGGTTAGATGAGTTTTACCACCCATTTTACCACCTGTCTTGCCATAGTTGTCAAGTGCAATTGTTCAGTTAGTAACACGATTGTTAAGGGAAGATGGCTTCTCCACTGATTTTCTTTGTTCAAAGATCGCAAAAGTTGATCACACGAACCCAGGACACTGCAACTGTCATAAATATGAGTCAATTGCCATGTGCCTGAATTTTGATCATGTCGCCATGGGCAGCCTGCAACGGTCATCAGTGTCAAAAACGATCCTAAATCATTTTTCCCCAATAGCATTCAGATTTATATACCGCTTCACAGCGCATAACAGGCCTCTCTAAGAAGTTTAATTTGTAATTCTTCAGTCAATTGGTGCATCTGAAAGCAGTTTTCTCTCAGGGCCAATATAATGGCAAACTACATAGAAAAATATGTGTAATATAAAAAGATGATGTCTGTTCTTTTTTTAATTCAAAGAAAATGGAAAAAGATAGAAAATTGAAAAGGGGAGGGGAATGAGAAAAGGGAAGGAAGGAAGGGACAGAGAGGGAGGGGGAGGGGGAAAGAAGGAAGGAGAAAAGAGAGAGAGAGGGGGAAGGAAAGAAGGAAGTAAGGAAAAAAGGGATGGAAGGAAGGAAGAAAGGAAGGATAGATCAATGGAGGTTTTCAAACATGGGACAATTATTTCTCTGAGATAGCAATCGCAATAGCACTTAGACTTATATACCACTTCACAGTATTTTTACAGCCCTATCTAAGCTGTTTACAGAGTCATCCTATTGCCCCCCAACAATCTGGGTCCTCATTTTACCGACCTTGGAAGGATGGATGGCTGAGTCAACCTTGAGCCTGGTGAGATTTGAACTGCCAAATTGCAAGCAGCTGGCATTCTGCAGAAGTAGGCTGCAGTGCTGCACTCTAACCACTGCGCCATTGTGGTTCAATGGTCTGAGGATTCCTGCCTTGCATAGCAGATTGGACTAGAAGACCTCCAAATACTTTTAACTGTATAAGTCTAGGATTCAATGAAGGTGTGCTGAATATATGCAACATTAACACCATCTGGAAACCAAGTGACCCGTCAATCCTCACACTGTAGCAAATAGCCATGAAGAAGCTTGGGATCTGTGCAAGATTGTCCCAGATAATATGAAAGAATGCAGAGGACTGCAAAATCACACAGTAGAGCTACTATCCAATAAAGTAAACAAATCTGAAGCAAAACCATGTGTGTATTTTTCCCCAGCATTGGAAAAACCATTAAAATTGGTGCTTGGTAGAAATTGCTGGAAAGGGAATTTCACAGCTGGAAACTCAATACTAAAAAACTGAAAGGGGAAACATTTTAAAATAGACACATGCATTCATAAAGTGGCATCATTACCCAAAGACCTTATTTTGCATGCCAGTCACGTGACCTCAAAAGGCAAGGAAGAGGAGGGGAGAAAAAAATTGTTTCCACAATTCCATTTGGGGGTCTGGTTCATTAAATGATCCTCCTCTGGGATCTGCAGAACTGTATCACAATGGGCTATTGATACAGTGTGATAAATCATGATCAGTCATGGGAACTAGGCTACCTTCACACCATGTCTGTGAATTTCATCTTCCTCTCTCATCAGCACAGGGCCAAGGAGATGGAAAAAGTCTGACTGCCAATTTTGATTATGCGTAATTTACCACTACCTCAACACTGAAGCTGTGTTTTTGTTTCTGAAGATTTTTTTAAGCCTTTGTGGCCCTTGGTTGGAACAAGATGGCTTTGTAAACTGCAGGTAGCCCTCATCTTACAGCCATTCAAAGCACTGTAAAAAAGTTACTTAACAGATAACAGAGAATCAGAATTGGAAGGGACCTTATAAGTCATCTAGTCCAACACCCCACCCAAGCGGGAGACCCTACACCATTTCTGACAAGTGGCAGTCCAATCTCTTCTTGAAAGTCTCAAGTGATGGCGCTCCCACAACTTCCAAGGGCAAGCTGTTCCATTGGTTGATTGTTCTCACTGTCAGAAAGTTTATCCTTATTTCCATGTTAAATGTTTCCTTATTCAGTTTCCATCCATTATTCCTTGTCTGGCCTACAGGTGCTTTGGAGAATAGCTTGGCCCCCTCTTCTCTATGGCAGCCCCTCAAATATTGGAAGACTGCTATCATGTCTCCCCTGGTGCTTCTCTTCCCTAGACTAGTCAAGGCCAGTTTCTATAACTGTTCTTCATATGCCTTAGCCTCCAGTCCCCTTATCATCCTGGTTGCTCTTCTCTGCACTTTTTCTAGAGCCTCAACATCTTTTTTATAATGTGGTGACCAAAACTGGATGCAGTACTTTAGGTGTGGTCTTACTAAGGCTTTATAGAGTGGTATTAGTACTTCACTTGATCTTGATTGTATCCCTCTGTTAATGCAACTTAGGATTGCATTGGCTTTTTTGGCTGCTGCTGCACCCTGGTGGCTCATACTTATGACTCATCTTCACACTTATGACTGTTGTAGTAGCATCCTCACAGTTATGGGATCAAAATTTGGGTGCTGGGCAATCAGCATTCTTTATGATGGTTGCAATATCCTGCTCTTTGCAATTTTCCCAACTAGCTTCCAACTAGTAAGATCAATGCTGGAAGTGGAAGTTAAGTCAAGTCAAGTTAAGTTGTGATTCACTTAATTGTGATCTACTTAATAGCTATGGTAAAAAAAGGTCACAAAATTGGGTGTGATTCAGTTAACAACTGCCTTGTTTAGCAGTGGAAATTCTTCTCTCAATTGTGATCATAAATTGAGTACTACTGGATTGAATTTTTGAAATTTATTTCAAAATAAATTTTGAATATGGTGAGATAAATCACCATATCCTGGCTTCAGGGGACAATCAAACAAAAATTTCCAAGGTCCTCCTTTTATCTATGTCAGAGAAGAATACACATATGAGTCTGGGAACAGCCCAATATGTTTTATTTCAAAAGCTCAACAGGATTGGATCTGATATTTGGATGACAGAACACCAGAAACCTCAGGGTTTTAGGCCAAACTGGGAAATATTTTTTTAAAAAACCAATCCAGAAGAAAATAATGGTGAAACCCTTCCACAGTGTTGCCAAGAAAACCAGGATGTCCTTCTGAAGTCATCAGGAGCTGAGATTATTCAAGGAAGAATTTACCTTTGCATTCACAGCAAGCTATCACTTATCATGACATCCAAGCATGGTTGCAAGATGGAGCACTTTAGGATTGTCAGACGGGCCAAATACCATGTGTGAAATCCAATCAGAATTTGGTCTGGAGTCAACATGGTGCAGCAGATAGAAAGAAGTGATAGAATATTCTGGAACCTCACCAAATCTACCCACCAGGGCCGTACCTTCTAGGGTAGAAGCTGCAGTTTATAAGCAATTCCATCTAATAGTTTGAGTCTTGGCAAGCAACAGGTTCTCTGCTAACAGACCATATGGCCAAATGATAGAATTTGTGGCATTCTGTAATGGCCATTTGGTCCTCCCTGGTTAATCTATAGCAGCTGGTAAAGCCCTAAGCAAAAAAGCAAAACAAATACCCAGTTTGTTGTGAATAAAGCACTGGGAATTATTAGGAAATACAGAGAGAAAGTGTCCTCACATTGTTCGTTTCGTAAGTTGTTCACTTTGTTCACTTTATTTTATTTTTTATTTTCAAATCATCCAGTTGCTCAGTTAAAGCTATCATCATTATCATCATCACTGTTGCCATAATCATCACTACCATATTGTCTGCTCCCTCTGATAATGAACTTTGGTGTGTTTCATCACGTCTGGAGCTCAGAGAGAGAGAGAGCCAGAAGAAATATTGGCTTCTTTGGGAGACCAGCAGACATTATGAAATAAAACAAAACAGGCTAACCAGACAAATGACAACTCCAAAATGATCAGGAGGGGTTGTAGGATAGATTGTTCCAATGGAGGAAAATAATTTGAAAATTGGTAGTGGCAGGAAGAGGTCACAGAATGGCTTACTTGAAAGAAAGAGCTGATGGGAATTCTGTAAAACAAATATATATTATATATATATA
>BLBF01000036.1:19458554-19493211 GCA_015471245.1 Laticauda colubrina | reverse complement strand
AAAAAAAATTAATGGACTACTTTTCAAAACATCTGTTAAAAACCTACTCCTTTATTTGCATGAAATGGTAAGATTGGTTTGTGTTAAAGTTGGTTTGTTTTCTCATGGCTCTAGAGCAGGTCTGTCAAACTTGATTTCATGGGGGGGGGAGGTTTGGGGGTTGTGTGGCCAGGGTGGACGTGGCTAGTTTAACATCACTCATGGCGGGGAGCCTATGGCTTGAATGCTCTGCCAGCATAATGAGCTCCTGAGCTACATTTTCGGCTAGGACAGCCTCCTGCAGCCCTCTGCCAGAGAAAACTGAGCTTGGGGGGGTGGCATGCCGCTCTTATAAACTGTCTTTTCCTGGGACTGCCTCCTGCAGCCTGCTAGTGAAAGTGGATTGGTCTGTTTTTGCTGGCAGACACAAAGACCAGACTTTCACTGTTTCCAAGATGACCCCAGATCTAAGCACCCCATGGGGCAGATCTGCCCCCCAGGCCTTGAGTTTGAGACCCAAGCTCTAGAGTCTAGCCTGTTTGCGTGATATTGTAGGGAAATGGGGAGACATGATATCATGATAATTTCCCTTCTCTGCCCCATTCAGTTGTTAAATCATTCAATCATTCCGTTCAATCTTTCAGTTCTCAGAGACTGCCTAGATAAATCTCTTCAGTTTTCTTGGCAAAGTTGTTTTTTCAGAAGTAATTTGTCATTGGCCGATCAAAATAAGGTCACCCAATAGCTCCATTCCCAAGGTGGGACTAGAACTTATGGACTCCCAATGTCTTCAAAGAAAAAACAAGGAAGTCCAGTTGCCTCCTGAAAAAGCACCTTTGGGGCAACCATGACCTGGAGGATTGAGAATCTCCACGTACTTTTATAGTGTCCCAGTTTCTAACCTGGTACTTTAATCACTGTACCAAACTGAACCTTCTCATCACAATGATAGTAATGACAAATACAGATAGTCTTCAACCAGGGGTGTGATTCTACCGGTTCAGACTGGTTTGGATGAACTGGTAGTTCTGTTGAGCATTTGGCTCCTGTTCTTTCCTGTGCTTTATTTTCTGGTGTTTTTTTTTTTTTTAGCACAGCTGATTCGTGTGGCAGAGTGCTTTTGCTACACCTCAGCTGTTTTAATCCCAGGGGCTGCTATAGAAGGTAAGTAGCATGCTCACCGAACTGGTTGTTATACAGTTGAATTGCACCACTATCCTCAACTCACCTCCACAATTGAGCCCAACATTTCTACTGCTAAGGAAGACGTTTACATGAATTTTGAACCATTTTATGACCTTTCTTGCCACAGTTGTTAAGTGAATCACTGCTGGTGTTAGGTTAGTCACAGGATTGTTAAGTGAATTGGGCTTCCCCACAGACTTTGCTTATCAGAAGGTCACAAAAGGGGATCCCATGAGCCCGGGGACGCTCCAACCATCATAGATATTCACCAGTTGTCAAGTGTCTGAATTTTGACCCTGTGACCATGGGGATGCTACAATGGTTGTAAGTGTAAAAAATGGTCCAGGGTCACTTTTTTGAGTGCCGTTGCAACTTTGAATGGTCATTAAACAAACTGATGTAAGTCGAGAACTACATGTAATTCATACCATGATACATATGTTGTCATTGTGATTTTTTGGATCACCACGTTCACGGGTAGGATTCTACCAGTTCGGACCAGTCCAACATCAACTGGATGTTAAAGTTACAGCTGGTTTGCTGAACCAGTATTTCAACTGAAAATGGCCTCCCCCAGGCTCTGGAGTCCCATTAGAAGCCAGATATAGGAAGTTTCGGTAGGCCACACCCGCCCAGCAAGCAGGCAGTGTACCGTTTGCTGGGATTTTTGAATCCCACCCCGATCATGTTGTAGTACCTAGTACTGTATCTGTGTATACTTGTCAGTTGTCTAGAAAAAAGAAGATGATCTTGGCAGGAATCTGCAGGAACCGTTACAAAGGCAAAAGGGATGAAACACTTTTAACCCCTGTGAAATGAGATAACAATAGGAAGAGGAATTATTTGAACATAAGACAGGGAAGGTTGGAAGGAGGAACAATGCAATCAGACCTGCAGAATTCTCTTCTTGTAGTTAATCTACGTAAAAATAATTCCAGTCTTCCTGCAAAGTTTATTTCATTTCCTGCTCTGAAGTACCTCGTGGAGCTATAGGTTAGTTCAGGGTCTTGCCTGTGTGGGTTAATTCAATAAGCAGGATAAATTGCACGAAAACAGACAGAAAAGAACAAAGAGACTAGAAATGGCTTGAGATCCAACATGATCTTATTGGTATGCCATTGGTGAAGTACCATACCAGAAATCTAGTCCAGTTCCCAGGTGATCAATGGTTAGAATCCAGTAATCATGTTAATTAGTGCCAAGCCAAAAAGTACAGATGCAATTCTTCATGTATAGAATTGGGGTGGATTTGGGAAAAAGAACATCGGGGGAGTCTATATAATATAGGGCTGGAAGATAATCCAAAAATTATTGGCAACCAATAACAGCATATATATACCCTCAGCAGATAGCAGTGTCTAATTAAATTTGGTTGAACATCAACAAGTTTAGCAGAATTGGAACTAGCTATTGCTTTGATGGAACATGACCAGAAAATCCCAAGCCTAGATTGGAAAAACATCCAGAAAGAAGCCAGCAGGAAACAGCTTCCACATTGTTCCAATAAAAAAAACTTTATGGAACTTTTTTTCCTTAGACATTTCACCCAACCTGTTGAGGTTCCTCATAATGCCTAAATATCCCTCTCTTCTGCCTCCAAATGGGCCATTTCAACCTGTAAAAAATCTTTTGGTACTCGACTTCCAGAATTTCTTAAGTTTCATGTGGGCTGGCAGATTTCCAGAGTGTGGAGATGTGGGAGATATTTAGATTCCTTCTTCCTATAAGATCGATGCAGGAAAGGTAAGGATTCTACTGCCAATTGTTTTATACTTTAATGATTGACATGCTGGGACAATTCAATTTAATTTCCCTAGGAGAAAATCATTCCTAGACAGTGTTGGAATCTGGAGCACAATTATGCACTTTTGCAGCCTTCTAAAATTTCTATATGGAATGTTGATTAAGTAGACCACCATTATGCATCCTTCTCATAGAATAATAGAGTTAGAAGGGACATTGGAGGAGACCCTGTATCATTTCATACAAATGGTTGTCCAGTCTCTTTTTGAAAGCCTCCTGAGAAATGAGCATCCACAACTTCCAAAGGCAAGCTATTCCATTAGTTGGTTGCTCTCACCATTACAAGATTTCTCCTTAGTTCTAGGTTGCTTCTCTCCTTGGTTAGTTTCCATCCATTGTTTCTTGTCTTGCCTTTTGGTGCTTTGGAAAGTAATCTGATCCCCTTGTCTTTGTAGAAGCCTCCCAAATATTGGAATACTGCTATCATTAAACTACACATTTTCATTAAACTACACATACCCAATTCCTGTAACCATTCTTAAGTTTTAACCTCCAGCCCCTTGAATCAGGGGTGGGATTCTACAGGTTCACACTTGTTCATTAGAGCCGGTAGTTAACATTCTAAGCAGTTCAGAAAAATGGTTGTTAGAAGAAATTACGGCCTAATCCTGTAAGGAAGGCAGGAAGGAAGTATTCTGGTGTTGCTTACAGAAACTGCCTCTCCATTAACTCTAATTACATTCTTGGCAGGACTAGACTTCCTGTCTCTGGAACTTCTCTGGAGTTTTTTCCCCCTCCTTTGCTGGTACTTTGCTTGTGTGGAGTGACCACTCAAAGTTACAATGGTACTGAAAAAAGTGACTTATAACCATTTTTCACACTTACAACTATTGCAGCATCCCCACAGTCATGAGAGCCAAGGTGAGGTGATGTATGCCTCGATGTGAATGATGTTGATTTGGCCATTCCCAGCCAATACCATGACCACCAACTAAGCCACACCCACAGAACCAGTTGTTAAAAAAATTGAATCCCACCCTTGCCCCTAATTATTCTCGTTACTCTTCTCTGCATTCTTTCTAGAATCTTAACATCTTTTTTATATTGTGGTTAACAGAACTGGATGCAGTATTCCAAGTGTGATCTTACCAAGACATTATAGAGTGGCATTAACACTTCATGTCATCTTGATTCTATTAGGAAAGGAGAAAATAGAAACGAGAAGGGAGAAAATTCTGCAAAATGCCCATTTTTTCCTGGGATGAAGCCAACTAAGAAAAAAAAACCTTTTCTTTTCTAGGGGAAATAACCTTTTTCTGACAAGTTCCAGCTCAACTCTACTTAAAGAACAAAGGAGTTGCTTTGTCTGACTTTTTACATTGTAATCCGAAGTGTAAATTCTCCTCTAAAGTTGAGAAAATCTGGTGCCCTGGTTTGAACAAAAGAACCAGTGGGTGACAAAGGGATATTTTTGATGCCAGTGAAACCAAAGCAAGGATTAACACTGTCTGGTTAAAATTCTTTTAAAAAGAACAAAATGAACCAGAAATTTAAACATGGTGGTACTTATGGATGATATAACTATCCTCCCACCCTTTCAAAGATGAAAACGTTGAAAGCTTCTTAAATTGCAGTATAACAAATCTTCAGCTATACTTAACCTTAAAGAAATTCTGGGCAAGAAGGGGAGGGAAATGAATCAATAGTCTAGACAAGCATTTCTTAGACTCACGAGGGAATTGTTTAAAAATAACTTCATGGGGAAATTATTTCGGCAGTACACACACAATGCCTGCTTTTAAAAAATGCAAGGTAACGTATCAGTGAATCCACTGATTCAGATGAATGAGCCTCTGTTTAGACCAGAAAAGAACATTGTTGGACTAATTCATAAACAGTTATAAGTTAATAAATCCTGGCTAAGGATTTATAATAAATAAAGCCAGAATACGCTATAAACCTCATGTTTTTCAGAACAATGTCCAAGGTTCATAAACCTGCACTTTCTTCTTCCTCTTTCTATGAATGATGAAATTCAGACTGAACAACATAAAACCCAAGATCAAGTGAGGTACTATAGTGGTATACTCTATAAAGCCTTAGTAAGACCACACCTAGAATACTGCATCCAGTTTTGGTCACCACACTATAAAAAAAGATGTTGAGAGTCTAGAAAAAGTACAGAGAACAGCAACCAGGATGATTCGGGGACTGGAGACTAAAACATATGAAGAACAGTGACAAGAACTGAGCATGGCTAGTCTAGTGAAGAGAAGGACCAGGGGAGACATGATAGCAGTCTTTCAATATTTGAGGGGCTGCCACAGAGAGGAAGGGTCAAGCTATTTTCTAAAGCACTTGAAGGCCAGATGCTGAATAATGGATGGAAACTGATCAAGGAGAGATTCAACCTAAAAATAAGGAGAAATTTCCTGACAGTGAGAGCAATCAACCAGTGGAACAGAAGTTGCCTTCGGAAGTTGTGGGAGCTTCATCACTGCAGATGTAGAACCACGCGAGTTGGAACTGAAAGGTAAGACCAATGGCGGGGGAGGGAAATCCACCCTGGGGTGGCTTGCTGACATTGGTGGGAAAGTCAGTCCCATATTCCAGAGCTGCAGTAGTCACAAGACTGGCCCTTTGGTCATCCTGGAGCAGCTCCTCCAGTCCATGGCAGGCCAGTGCACCCGGTTGGAGGAGCAGCTGCTCCAGGATGACCAAAGGGCCAGTCCTGTGACTACTGCAGCTCTGGAATATGGGACCCTCTTTCCCACCAATGTCAGCAAGCCACCATCAGTCAAAATTCATATCAGTGGTCTGCAGGATTTAGAATTATGAGTTTGGTGGTCCCTGAGGTCCAAAAGGTTGGCGACTCCTGTACTAGATGACCTACAAGGTCCTTTCCAACTCTGTTAACCTGTTAAACCCATACAACACAGTTACAGTGTAGCTTCTATCACACAGTAAAGATGGAAGACATGTTGTTCCCAACAGAACAATTAAACAGTGAAACAGCTTGCCTCCAGAAGTTGTGGATGCTCCAACACTGGAAGTTTTTAAGAAGAGATTGGACAACCATTTGTCTGATGTGGTGTAGGGTTTCCTGCCTGAGCAAGGGGTTGGACTAGAACAGGGGTCACCAACCTGGGCCTCAGAAACCACCAAACTCATAATTTTAAATCCTGCAGACCAGAGAAATTGCCCAAAAAAGTCTGCAGGAAAATTCCCCATCCCATTTTCCTACCAATCGATCATTCTTTACTTGGGATTGCAGGATAACGTCTCCAGCTCCATTCTCAGGGAGAGAGAGAGAGAGAGAGAGACTTTTGGCTTCATGCAAGAAAAGCAGCAGAAGCAGCAGAAGTCTTTCTTTCTCTCCCCAAATTCAGCCAGAAATGAGTCTTTCTGAGACTTGTCACACTGTCACAGTGCCTTGGAGCATGATGCCTTACAGGGTCCCAAAGACTCATTTCTGGCAGAGTTTGGGGGAGAGAAAGAAAGACTTTTGCTGCTTTCCTTGCATGCAGCCAAAAGCAGAAGAAAAAAGAAGAGGAAAGAAGCAGCCCGGTGGCCAGGTGAGGTGGGTGGTGTGATTGGGGCAAGTTCCCCACCTCTGCCCTTTCCTCTGCCCTTGTGTTCCTGTCATGACCCTGGTGGAGGCTGACTCTGTGGAAGAGAAGGAACAGCCAACAGGGAGTGGAAGTGTGGCTCCAGAGGTAGTGGAGGAGGCTGGGGAAGGGCAGAGGCCAGCTGAGCAGTCAGAGGAGGACCCTGGCCCATCCCCTATCTATCCTAGGGCATGCAGGGAGGAGAGGATCAGGAAAAAAACATGGTCTACTCAGGAGGAGAGGGACATGATCCTTTTCATGGGTTGCAGGTGTGAGATCTGCACAAGAGTTTGGACCTGCGTGCTGACAAACGCTGGAGACAAATGAATGTTTTTCCTGGATGAGGTTTATCTTGGTTGGCGTTCTTCCAACAGATTGTACCTGGTTATCTTCCTGAAGTTTGTAATTATTTATCCTGGTCTGTTGTGGAACTTTCTTCTTTGTTTTTGTTTTTTGCTTCATTATTTGGTCTTTGAATTTGAACTGTGTTTCTTTCGTTTGGAATGTTGTTTTGAAAATAGTTTAATCTTCAACTGTGAACAATTGAACAATGAAGCCAAGTTGAAGGCATTAAAGAACCTTTATTTATTTGATACACTCCGGATCATCACATGTTCCTGTGCAACCTGGATTAATTGCTTTGGGGGTTGTTTTGTGGATGACATTTCTCTGTGGACCACCAAAATTTTTTCATGGACCACCAGTAGTCCTTGGCCCACTGGTTGATGACCACTGGCGTAGAAGACCTCCAAGGTCCATTCCAACTCTGTTATTCTGTTATTCCATTAAATAAATACATAAATCTGCTCCAGAAGCCCCCAGTGTCTTCATCTTTCTTCAGATTGTGGGTGTGTATGTTGTCTTTTCTCTTAAGTGAGATAAACATGTCCTTTTGAACTCATTGACGTATTGCTAATGGGAGAAGATCTGGGCAGCATGTCAGCTGAGCAGAGACTTCACACAAGTCCCCATATTAATGACCCATTTATGAGTCCTTTGGATTATTTTGGGGGGAAGGGTTCTTGGCTTATCAGCACCGGATAGGGTTTGGGAAAGGCTTCCAGATTCCACAATGGCTCATCCGTTTCACCACACGGTCACAGCAGTGACATATGAAAATAACCCAACTTAATTGATACCTGAGCTTCCAAGCGGCTGAATTTCTATCTCCCTTCAGCCTCCTTATGTTGCAAGTCTAATGTTAATACCTGGCTCTGTTTGCTGAAAAGTGCTAGGAGACTGTGAGATTCTTTTGCGGATGCAATGAATGAGGGTTTGAAAAATTTATAGCAAGCTCCCCAAGTCTGTTAGTTTATCAGATGCTGGTGCACAATATCTAAAGTGCAAGAGCCACGTTATATGGCCTGACCCAAAACCTGCCCTCGAATCCCACACGAGAATGCAACTTATTTTTAGTTGCTGGGGGTCATAAAGGTGCTCTGGCATTCTCCTCTTGCAGATTGAGTTTCCAGAAGTGAATTGTAGGAAAATATTGGCTATATGTTATCCAAAGTCGCAATATAATTTGTTTTGTTTTGACTTATTGGAATACGTAGGGTGATTTTTTTCACCTAGGGTGATTTTAAACAAAAGTCCAGTCAACTTTTTGCGAGATGGGCACACATGTAAGTGTGACAAACAAACAAACAATGGTTTAGAGATTGTTGCAGATGGAATCCTAGCAGCCATCTTCCAACCATGGAAGCAGATCTGTCTGTTTGTCCATCTGTCCATCCATCCATCCATCCATCCATCCATCCATCCATCCATCCATCCATCCATCCTGCTCATCTATCTACCTATCATGGTGGCACAATGGTTAGAATGCAGTATTGACTGCCAGCAGTTTGATCCTGACTGGCTCAAGGTTGACTCAGCCTTCCACCCTTCTGAGGTTGGAAAAACGAGGACCAAGATTGTTAGGGAAAATATGCTAACCTTGTAAACAGTTTAGAGGCAGCTGAAAAGCATTATTAAGTGGTATATAAGTCTAAATGTTATTGCTATCTACCTACCTATCATCTATATCTGTCTGTCTGTCTGCCTATCATCTATCTATCTATCTATCTCTTCCATCCAAGTCTGTCTCATCCATCCATCATCTATCTTCCCCCCCTCCCCCCTCCCTCCCATTGCCCATGTGAGAATGAAATGGAGACCACACAGCTGATAAGGGTGCTCTCTGCGGTGACTACCTTTGGAAGTGAAAATGAAACACTGGAGAGCCTATTAAGCCAGGTTATTTGTGAGGTTGCAGCAAGTTGCTCTTCACAGATATAATGAGGTGCTGACATCCAAAGCAGGAGAGACAAGCGTGGAGTTAACCTCTACCAGATTGCATTGCATCTCCTGAGCCAAGGCAGGAGAATCAAGCACCCTGCCTGACAACTGGAAACACCTTCTGCAAATGCCATGGTGAGTCTGGACACATCAGGTGCCAGAGAAGGAACATTGGCCTGTCCAAAAAGCTTCATGCTGCGTGCTTTTGGGTTATTTGAAACCCATCATTTCTCCTACTAGGCTTACCACAAGTGGGATAACTTATTAGCTTGCCTTTGCCAGTGGCAATAGGCAAGAGGTTGGAAGTGAAGGACCAAGGGTAGAAAGACACCCCACCTCACTCCCCAAACCTCCTTTGGTTTCATGCTAATTATCCTAATTATTGGCAGAGACTGGCTGGAGAGCAAAGTGGTCATATAGTCCCTTTGGTGTCTGCTTGTTACCGGCTGGATAAGCTGAGTGAACATTGGCATGAAGTAGGCTGCCTTTTGATTTCTTGGAGTAAGTTTTAAAAAAAGGAAAAGAAGAAAAAGAAAGGAAGGACACAAACATACACGTAGATTTAATTAAAACCATAATGAGCAGATGGGCAAGACAAAAAGATGGGCAGCCAGAGACTACCCTTCTCTCTAGATTGGGGCATCTTAATGAAGCAACTATAATTTAGACTTCTCTCCCCAGTCTCGGTTCTCCATCCCACCCACTGTCTCTGTCTCAACACAGTGGGCTTTGAGCCCAAGAGTTTCTCTGAACCAATGCCTGGAAGATGAAGTCAGAAAGAAGAACATGTGAGTTTCCTCCATTGGTTTAATCATCTCCTTCATGGGTACAAAAGAGTCAGAGTAACAGAATAACAAGAGTTGGAAAGGACCTTGGAGGTCTTCTAGTCCAACTTCCTGCTCAGGCAGGAAACCACATACCTCTTCTTAAACCTCTTCTTAAAAGTCTCCAGTTGTTGGAGTACCCACAACTTTTGGAGGGAAATTGTTCCATTGGTAAATTGTTCTAACTTCAGGAAATTTTTCCTTAGTTCTTGGTTGCTTCTCTCCTTGATTGGTTTCCATCTGTTGCTTCTTGTCCTGACTTCAGAAGGTTTGTTGTGAGTGATCTTCAAAAATGGATGCCATGTTATTTAATTGTGACATGTCTTGTAGGGTGGGCATGGCTCCTCCCTAAATGTCTACCAAAGTGACCTTCAACCTTGAGGAATTCTCTTACCCCAATGAAATAGGTCCTCCTCACTCATTCTGGCAAAAGATGTAGGCTGCAGACTCCATCAGGCATGGAATTATGCCAGGTGAGGTATAGGAGAAGGGGCTTTTCTACCCTGGCTCCTGCCCTCTGGAACTTCATCCCCCTTGATATGAGATCCACCTGCACCTTCTTAGTCTTCTATAAGAACCTGGTTCTGCCAATAGGCCTGGCTTCCTGACTGGAGGTGGTTAGTGAACTAGGAAAAAAAAATCCCACTTCCACTCCATAATATCCTGGTTTTTAATTTGTCTTCTTTTTGGTTTATTTAATATTTAATGCTTGTATTTCTGGTTTTTTAAAAGTGTTTGTAAGCCAGCCAGAGTCTGTTAGTATGCTAAGTGGCATATAAATTTAATAAACAAATAAACAAATACATTTATACATAAGCACATGTTGTTTTATTTCTTTGATCAAGATGTGTTCAATTCTTTGTTCTTGTGTGCTGCTTTATTACACAGAAGCTAAAAATTGACCTAAAAATTATGGCACCTTCTCGATTACCTACAAACTTAACAGTAGAATCATGAAACCATAGAATCACAAATCTGGAAGGGACCTTGTAAGTTATATAATCCAACTTTCCGGTTGGTTCAGAATCCACTGGAACATCTCTGACAGAAGGCCTACATTTTAAACATTTCTAGCAAAGAAGAAATTATTTTGGGGACCATGCTTATCTCATGACAGATAAGAATTGCTGGACCATTAAAAAATATCCTGTTCTCTAGATTTTCAACAGTTTGACAGCTGTTATTGAAGGATCAATGGATCATGTAGGTCTATACAATTTCTAATACACAGATTCTTAATTATTCAGTGCTTTGCAGAACAACACCAGCACCATTAAACCTGTCTCAGAAATAAGCCAAAAGACAATGTGACATTTTTTAAAAAAAAGATGAAATATGACCTAACAGTTCTGACAAGTATTTTATCTCCCTTTTTCTGCACTTCCTAAACATGCTTTAAAGGAAACTCCACCTTAAGTACATTGCAGGACTCCACCATATGTGTAACCAGAGCAGAAAAGCTTGCTAATGTCAAGCTTGAGAAACTCAGTAAGTCAAGGAAGTTCAAATGAATATAAAGGCTTATTGCAAGCTTAAGCTCTCTACAAGAATCTGAACTACTAACAGTCAAAGCAGATAGGTGGTAAATAAGAGCCAGTGGAATTCAAGGTGGGCTGCACCTAGATCTCTTTTATGTGCAAATGAACTCAAGACTGATGACCTGTTTGATTGTACCTTCAGGCTCAGCCTGATCATCTCCTACTGGTTTTATCTCATTTTTTCTCTGCAATTGTCCTTAGTTTCCCTAATGCTTACCTTCATGCTTTACTTCAGATATTAATTTCCCTTGACTTCCCCAATGCTTAACTTCAGAACAGTCTTACAGTACATGCCATGCTGCTTCAATTTTTATTCCTTCTGGTTTTTAACATTCTCAAATTGCGGGAGAATTTCTTTTAAAATTCTCTAGGGGTGTTTCTGACTTTCTTATTGAAGGTGGCAGAGAGTGCCGCCCTTGGTGAAAATACCATTTTGTGTTTTGTTTTGTTCGGTAGCCTCCCAGGATGTTTACATTTTCCATTATACAAAATGTCATGGGAAGAGCCCCTCCTAATGTCTTCTACCTGAGATTGAATTGAATCACAAGGAGCCACTGAGGCTATAGCAGTGAAGAAGAAATATATATATTATACATGCAACAGTACTTTGCAACAGTAAGTCTGCAAGCACGTCACATGCCTCCCACAAGAATTTCCTCAAAATCCTATTCCTTTAAAAAGTAATGTCAAAAGTCATTCTCCTTCATCAGCATGAATGAGAGCAGGTAGCAAAAAATGTAGGAAAATGTTTCTTAAGGATATCAATTCGCAGACTTGGGAGCCTGGAGAAAGAAGATTAAAGAGGGTCATGATGTCAACCTTCAAATATCTGAAGAGGTGCCACAGAGAAAATACAAGTGCACCATTGTTTTGTTGGCCACAAAGGAGATTTGGGATAAAAACTTTCTAATAGTATGAGCAATTCTGGGGAGACTGGTTGTCTTGGGAGCTCATAGGCTATTTTTTAAGGAAGACAGAAAAAGAGAGAGACAGAGGGGAAAAAAAAAAACATTTAACTGGTCTCTGAATCACCATCTGCCAAGAGTGCTATATGAAAATCTCCCCAAATCCAATTTGAATTTGTGATCTAATTTGAAGAGTTGTGTTGATTTTGACAATTAGTTCTAAGGGTTGCCTCAAATTGATTCAGAGCATTGATTCAAGCCATCAAACCAAATCAATCTGGTTTCAAGAATCAGTTCAGTGTGTTAAAAGTGTACATGTTGAAAAAAAATCACAGAATCTGTGTAGTTGCTTACAGAGTCAAAGAATAAGCAAACATTCAATATGGCAGGTCTGGTACTTTGGACACACTTCCAGTGGATACACTGCCTCCCCCCACAATTCCACTTTTTATAAAATTGGTAATAAGGCCTCCAAACGTCAATGACCTACCGTGTTTCACATAAAATAAGACCCGGTCTTATTTTCGTTTGACTCCCAAGAAAATGGCTAGGGTTTTTTTTTTGGGGGGGGGGGTATAATGACTGATTCACTTCACCACAGTGGCATCAACAGCCCCACTCAACAGGAGCCTACTTCTTTTGTGGTTGCTCGCACATGTTGCCCCAACCTCCATTTTGTTGTCAGAGGCCTTCTGGAAAGACTTCTGCAACTGATTGATCCTGAGCTCATTTCTTGGTTGCAGAGGGCTTTCTGGAAGGCCTCTGATGGTGAAACGGAGGCTGAGAGTGACACACACAAGTGGCAGCAAGCGGCCGCAGAAGAATTGGGGAGGCAAGGTGTTGGGGTGTGCGAGGCCTGGTAAGTAGGGGAGCTCCACCCCCATCCCCACCTGAGCTTAATTTTTACCTGTGAGCCTCGCCCCACCCATAGCACCCTGGGGTGGGCAGGATCTTAATTAGGGCTTCATTTGGGGGGTAGGGCTTGTATTGGGTGCACAAATTAAGCCAGGGCTTGCTTTCAGGTTATGTCATATTTTCGGGAAAACATGGTATTAGGTCTACAGTTAGCCAAGAAAAAGGTTATGATTGTTGTTTGAATATCAATGATATTCAAGCAGCTGAATAAGTACTTTAAAATGATAATGATTCACTTTTAGAAAAGAAGAGAAGGCTATAATTATCTGGCCTGCAGGCCTTGAGTTTGACACTCCTGTTCTAGTGCAAGAACCTTTAAACCATTGTTTCTCAATTTCATCAACTTTGAGAGGTGTGGGCTTCAACTCCCAGAATTCCTCAACCAGCCTAGAAATTCTGGGAACTGAAATCCACACATTTCAAAGTTGGTGAGGTTGTGAAACACTGCTTGAAACTGCAGAAAGATGGAAAAGGCTCTGAAACATACACAATTGAGGAATGGTTGGTGAATTTGTAGGGACAGTCAAAATGAGTTTTCTGATTAGTGAAAAAAAACAGTAACTACATTTGTCAGTCACTGGAATCCCCTTATGAATTTTTGGCTGTAAAACAGGGAAAATGAACTTGTGATTTATAGGATGGATGATTAGAAAGTGTAGAATATGATCCAATCTGGGTCAATCACCAGGACCAGAGGTTTAGTCTTCTGCACTTTCGGACTTCTGCTGGAGCCCATCTTCAGGGAACTTCTCTCTATCAGAATATGTACTGCTCAGGAAAATAAATCTATCTCAGCATCTACTTGTGTTGTACTACCACAGCACCATTGAGAGTGTCCTGACATATGGCATTCTTGTATGGTATGGGAGCAGCTCTGTAGCGGACAAAAAAGCTCAACAGAGAATCATTAAAACTGCCCAGAATATATCATCGGGCTCCAGCTACTTAACAATAAACTTAAGGACCACCACCAGTGAGCTGTTGGACAGTATTACTTGGTCTGTTGTGTGGATGCTTGTGTGTTTTTAGGGGGCGGGAAATTTTGGCAGATGGGGGTGTGTTTGGGGGTTGTCATGTGTGTGTGTGTGTGTGTGTGTGTGTTGGGTCTGGTCTCTGGGTGTTACGTGAATTTCGTTGTATGTGTATATACGTACAAAGTATATACTGTGTAAAAGTATATACTGTACAATGACAATAAAATATTATTATTATTACTGGTAGAGTATGAATTTATTGATTGAATTTATTTTCCATCCAGAGTCATTCGTTACAAGATGGGTGGAAAATAAATTCAATAAAATAAATAAATAAAAAAGAAGGAAAGAAGCCATAATGTAACTTTAGAGAGGCAGGATAAAATAGAAATGCCTTTGAGGTTGCTATAAATAAGATTGGAAGTCATTTGTTCATGTCTTGTTTTCAAGAAGCAAGGATAGAAACTAATCAAGGAGAGAAGCAACCAATGTAGATTTAAGGATAAATTTCCTGACAACAATTAAGAAGTGGAACCATCACTGGAGATTTTCAAGAAGAGATTGGACAGCCATTTGTCTGAAATGGTATACAATCTCCTGCTGAGTGGGGGATTGGACTAGATGACATTCAGGGTCCCCTTCCCATTCCATTTTTCTATTAAAGTTATTTTTCTTTCCCCCATGGACCTTTCTTCTTTCCTTCTTTGTCTTTTTTCTTTCATTTCTTTTCTGTTTATCACTGTACTTTCATTTTTCTTGAAATTTGCATTGTCTTTGTCTTATAAAAAACATCTTTAATAAAAATCAACAAGCACTACTTAAAACTGCAGCATGTCCTTTTTCTATTAGTCTACTGGTGGATGTCCCAAACAAATAGAAAAGGAGGCAACAGAGGGGATTCACGCAGAAGGAAAACATGATTCTCTGAAAGACATGACCACTGAATGGAACACAAATGGTGATTGCTTTCCCAACATGGGTGGATGATCAAAAAAAAATTAGGGTAAGCCACCAACTGGGGATTGTGAAAAGTGTGGTCAAGATGCCATGATCATAGACAAAGCAGAAGAAAGGCTTGAAATCTGGAAAGAGATTTCTTCAGTTGGCTTTATTTGTGGCTGGTTAATGCGCCGGAGTCAAACCACTTAAGGCTGAATTGCAGAAAAGTCTTTAGCTGGCTACAGGAAACATTTGGAAGCTCTAACTTCTGCCAAAGGAGGCTTACCAAGTATTGACTGGAATCGCATCCAAACTTCTGCATCTGCTTCTTCACTATTTTCTAATTTTAAATCTATAAACAGCCGCACATAAATAGCAAGAATGCATTCCAATTTGCAGGAAGACGCCATGCATCAATAGAGCTTGTGCCAGCTTCTGTTCATTTAGGGATTCGTTGAAACACACAATTTGATCCGGAGTGCCTAAAGTTTTGCATAGTTTCACCCAACTTTGAATCAACAGGCATTGGTAAATTGTAATTCTCTTTCTCCCCAGCCAGACTGGCTACAGATTACAAGAGTGACTTCAACAACATTTGGAGAAGCCAAGTGAATAAATTGTGATTTAAGAGATCGGTTAACAAATGGTTCAACCCTTAGCTACCCCATTAGTCACATATGTGAGATAGAGAGCTACATAAATCTAAAGGATTGCTAAATTTATTTCAACAAGACATATGTAGAAGATGACCAGGCTGAGCCTGAGGGAGGGGTCAACTGTATCATCAGTCTTGAGTCCTTTCAGGCCCACAAAAGATTTAAGCCCAACACACTTTGAATTCCACTAATTTGTGCTGTCTCACTCACTCACTTACACACACACACACACACACACATAATGGTAGGGTATAGATTTATTAATATTTCCAGCAATTCCCTTCACTAAAAATCTAGAACTGTCCCAATTAAGTCCAGCCAAATCAAACCAATACTAGTCCACAGAGCAATGGCCAGTGAGTCTACAAGACACTTGAAAGTTTCCCAAAATGGATAAATGCACCAGGCAAAATTAAATCCACAATACAGAAAAGTCCACAGTTTACAAGGCATGATCCAAAGTCAAGGCACAGGATCAATCCAAGCTAAGGCTGTAATCATAACAATCAGGGAACACACAGTTAGGAATTGAACATGTTGTTCCCAGCAGCATCTCTGTCTGTCTGCTGTGCTAAATCGCCAGCTTTTGGTGCAGCCCATCAAGAGGGACAAGCTCATGAGCAATTAGGCTGAACTTCACTGCCTTTTCTCTGCCCTACGTGTTCTCCGATCAGATGCAGAAGGTAGTTCCTCCTCCTCCTCCTCCTAACAGGCCACAGCTGCATGTTTTCCTGACTTGAAACCTTAGGGATGTCCTGCTTCAGCCAAATTCCTCTCAGACAGCTGCTTGGAGCCATTAACTAACTATACTCCTGATGTGCATAGACTGGTTCATCCTCCTCCTCCAAGCTGACATCTGGAGAGGTATCTGAGGAAGCATCTGGAGGAGTCATCACATGATCCTTATCTATGGCCAATTTGCTTTGTCTGTTAGAGTAGTTCAGATTCTCATCCAGAGTGTTAGCAGCAGAAGTGGCATTCAGCAGATTTTGACCAGTTCTGGAGAACCAGTAGTGGAAATTTTGAGTAGTTTGGAGAACCAACAAATACCACCTCTGACTGGCCCTGCCGCCATCTATTCTCTGCCTCCCGAGTCCCAGCTGATTGGCTGGGTCTTCTTTTCTTGCCCTGCACAGGAGAACAGAGCTGGAAAGCAGGTTAGTGAGGTGAGGAGGGAATGGGGATTTTGCAGTAACCTTCCTCTGCCACGCCCACCAAACCACACCCACCAAGCCACACCATGCCCACCAAGTCACACCCACAGAACCGGTAGTAAAAAAAAAAAACAACGAATCCTACCACTTTGTACAACTCTTTGGATTTAAACTCCAAAAGTGTTTTAGATTTAGAGTATGTGGGAGCCTGAGGAAAATATTTATCTGCAGCATCTTAAAGTCCCTTCTTCAGATTCATCATGTGGCACACACCATGAGTGCCTGAGATTTCAGATGTTTATTTTTGTCCTTTGAAAATGAAAACTTAAAGTTTCCTAAATTGAGCAAACTGGATTCTGGCCCCAGCTGCTTCTGGAATCGGATTCTTAACTGAGCTTCCTCACAGCAACTGATGGAAAGCGGGTTCCCCAATTTAAGGAGCATGTTAAGTCCTTCCACAGTGAAGAAAGATCATGGAAGCAGGAACTAGGGAGATTTCAGAGAAGTACTTTTAATGTTAGTCTTGAGGGCACTGCAGACTCATGAGAACTAGAAGAGGGATTGTCAACTTTAATTTGAAGTGAGGTTATTATGGCAAAATATCTTTGAATGCCTTGAAATATTTATTCACAGGGTTCCTGCCACCTGGGCTGAAATGTTATTTGTGAGATACGTTGTCAACTGATTCACCACTGTCCCTTCCCTTCCTTTCCTTCTGACAATTTTTTTATAGTAGGTAGAGTCATACTTCTGATATTGGTATTATAAGGATAATTAATTACATGACTATAACTAGGGGTGGGATTCTACCAGTTGTTAAATTTACATCTTGTTCAAATCAGTAGTTGAACAGTAGTTGTCCCCATCCACCCTGCTCCTCCCCTCCCAGGAGTTTCCATGCGGCCGATTTTGGATGCAGGGTCCGCTCCGAGGCTCTGGGAGGGTGAAAAACAGGCCAAATCAGAAGCTCTAGAAGTCCAGAAATGTTTCCAATTTCCAGGGACCCTCTGGAGCCAGAGGAGGCCATTTTCACCCTCCCAGAGGCCTGAGGGAAGCTTCCACACCTTGGGGAAAACAGCCGTCCCAGAAGTTCTCGTAGGCCACTACCACCCATCAACCAGTTCGCTGCCTGGTTGCTGGGATTTTTGAATCCCACCCGTGACTGTAACTTCAATTTATCAGATATTGGATATTTGTGGAGAACAGTTATCCAAACAAGCTGAAAGCTTGAAAGTAAGATTGGTATTTATCTTTCATTGGAAACCTGAGATGTATTATTTGGATTAATTTAGGCCATGTGCATCCTTAAACTTATGACTCTGGAACTGCAAAGAATTGCCTGGTTTGAAAACCTTTGTTGGGAATCTATTAATTATGGTCTCATCTCCGAAGCTAAATTGAATTAGGAAATATCCATGGTTTAATTATAAGGAAATTTTCAATAAATTTGCTGTATTCCTCGAGTTTTGTTCACCTCTGATTTCAAGCTTTCACTTTTAAAATAGCCAATTGTTATGTTCTCTGGGTTTGGCATTGAGTTCATGCATCCTGAAGAACTAATAAATCATGATCATAAAATTGAAATGAGGATCTTTGAACAAAGAAGGAATTAGCTGGAATTAGGTTAATTTGGACCATGCTTCTTATCAAATCTTATATGACTAAATGGTTATATAGGTAATCCTCGACTTACAACTGTTGGTTTAGGGATTGTTGGAGGTTACAATGGCACTGAAAAAATGACAACTTAGAACTGGTTCGCACACTTCCAACTGTCGCGGCATCCCTCCCCATAGTCATGAGATCAAAATCCAGGTGCCTGGCAACTGGCATGTATTTACAACGTTTGCAATACCCTCAGGGTCATGTAACCTTCTCAGCGGGCTTCCAACAAAGAAAGTTAATGGGGTAAGCCAACTTTGTTTTGATGATTTCATGATTCACTTAACCACCACAGTTTTTTGCTTAATAAAGGTAAAAAGGTAAAGGTTCCCCTCAAACATATGTGATAGTCATTTCCGGCTCTAGGGGTCGGTGCTCATCTCCACTACAAAGAGAAGAGCCAGCGCAATCTGAAGACGTCTCTGTGGTCATGTGGCCGATATGACTAAACGCCACGGAATGCTGTTACCTTTCCATCAAAGTGGTCCCTATTTTTCTACTTGCATTTTTACATGCTTTTGAACTGCTAGGTTGGCAGAAACTGGGAAAAGTAATGGGAACTCACTCTGTTATGAGGCGCTAGAGATTTGAACTGCTGAACTGCCAGCCTTTCTGATTGACAAGCTCAATGCTCATGGTGACACTGAGCCACCATGTCCCCACGCTGTGCTTAATAGAGATGGCAAAAAGGGTCATAACATTGTGTGCAACTGACTTAAAAGTGCCTTTTTGGTGCCACAATGGTTAGAGTGAAATATTGCAGGCTCCTTCTGCTGACAGCCGGCTGACAGCAGTTCGACAGTTTGAATCTCACCAGGCTCAAGATTGACTCAGTCTTCCATCCTTCCAAGGTCAGTATAATGAGGATCCAGATTGTTGAGGACAATAGGCTGACTGTCTAAACTGCTTTGAGAGGGCTGTGAAGCACTGTGAAGTGCTATACAAATGTAAGTGCTATTGCTATTGCTTTCTTAGCAATGGAAATTCTGCCTTCAGTTTTGGTTAAAAGTCAAGGACTCATTCATTTAGTGACTATTCAAAATTACAGTAGCACTGAAGATAGTGACTTATGATCCCGTTTCACACTTGTGACCATTGGAGCATCCCCTATGGTCCACATGATCAAAATTCAAACGCTAGGCAACTGGCATGTACTTATGATGGGCCCAGGGCATTGTAAACACCTTTTGTGACCTTCTCACAAGCAAAGTCAACAGGGAAGCCAGATTGACTTAACAAACATGTAATGAACTTAACTGTGATGAACACTTAGCAAATGTGGCAAGAAAGGACATAAAGTGGGAGCAAAACTCACTTAACAACTGTCTTGCTTGGCAACAGAAATTTTGGGCTCAATTATACTCATAAGATGAGGACTACCTGTATTTTGGTTTTACTAAAGGCTCTAAAGTCTGGTATGTCTGGTAAGTTTTATTTGAGAATAGCCCCACTGAAGTTCTATTAGAGTTTAACTTTTATGAATGAAGGCAAATATAACAGTTTAACTTTTATTCATAGACAGTGATTCCAACAGTAACTATTCTTGCTATTAACAGGAAATGCTGGAGGTAGCAAAAGTGTAACAGTGGTTGGTAGCAAGTCCAACTATGGTCTATACCAGGAGTATCAAAGTAGATTTCTTCAAGGGACAGATCAATATTTATAGTTCTACTTTGTGGGCCGGCCAGGGGTGGGAGATGGGATCGATGCCTCCTGCAGCACCCTGTTGGCCAAAACTGGGTGGGGGACTATGTCCCATTTTTGGACAGTGTCCTGTAGCACTCTGCTGGCCAAAAGCAGTGTGAGGCCCCTGCATGTGGGGCCCACACATCCCATTTTTAGTCTGGATGGTCTCCTGCAGCATTCTGCCGGTCAAAACAGGGTGCGGAGGGGCTGTGTGCGACTGCCTCTGTGCCCCACTTTGGCTGCCAGAGGCACCAAGGGCCAGCCCTGCGGGCCAGATTTAAGTACCCCGTGGGCCATATCTGGCCTGTGAGCCTTCAGTTTGACATTCCTGTTCTATACCTTCTACATCTTATTAAAAAGTGTTACATGAAAGCCTCAGTTGGCCAGAGTCATAATGAGTGATGGAGATCAATATTTATGAGCCCATTTGGTGATGACTGTGACATATAGAAAAGAGAAAACTGGAATGTGAGCGCAGTAAAGTAATAATTTTTAAAAATAAAGGAAACAGAAATAGACATGTTCTGTGCTTATAAAATTCATTAATTAAAGGAAAATATGTAATAGAACTCAACTAATGTGGTCTGTTCTTGTGGCTTGGAGTTGTTGAAATGAACGCAAGAAGAGGAATTGTAGAGTTATTAATAATTGGAAGAACTACAGCATATGTAGGAAATAATGAACTGGGACATCTACAATGCTGTTGGTGAATATGGGGATTATAGAATCAGGGATGGGATTGTGGAGGTCTTTTAATCCAACCCACTGCCCAAGGCAGAAGTCCTCAAGCCATCTTTGAGAAACGGTTATCCAATCTTTTCTTGAAAACTTCCATTAATGGAGCACCCACAATTTTGGGACACAAGCTGTTCCACCAAATGTCTATGGAGATTCTTGGTCATGCAGGTCATGGTTGCCCCAAAGGTGCTTTTTCAAAAGGCAGCTGGACTTTCTGTTTTTTCTTGGAAGATGTCTCGCTTCCAATACAAGAAGCTTCTTGGATTGCTAATTTGAAAGAAAGGTCAAAGAGTCCAGCTATGTCAAAACTGAACAGCCCCTGTTGAGAGAGGAATACAACGTCATCTAACTCCAGTCCACAATGCAGTCCTTTCAGCAGTTCCAAGAAGGTTCCACACCCATTTGCTCCACTCAGAACAACTTGCCTGCAGAAATTGTGGGAGCTCCAATGCTAGAGATTTTTAAGAAGGAATTGAACAACTATTTGAAATGGTATGTAGCAGTGGTGGCTAACCTTTTTGGGCTCCTGTGCCAAAAACTGCACACACACCAGCACGCACACACTCACGTGCCAGCACCCAGAATGCAATGCATGCCCCCAACCCCCTGCACATGCATGCACTATCCCCCCTCTCCGTCACCCCCTTACCTAC
Source organism: Laticauda colubrina (assembly GCA_015471245.1). Taxonomy (NCBI): domain Eukaryota; kingdom Metazoa; phylum Chordata; class Lepidosauria; order Squamata; family Elapidae; genus Laticauda; species Laticauda colubrina. Next base: position 19,471,772 of record BLBF01000036.1, on the reverse strand, counting down.
ACTGTGCCTCACAGCTGATTTTTTTGGCTGGTTTGAGGTCTTTTTAGGCCTCCCAGAGGCTTGGAAAAAGCCTTTGCAAGGCTTTTCAGGCCAAATTATAGGCCCATTTCGTCACTTCCGGTATTACAGGAAGTAACGAAATGGGCCTATAATTCATCCTGAAAAGCCTTGCAGAGGCTTTTTCTAAGCCTCTGAGAGGTTGAAAAAGGCCTCAAACCAACTGGGAAAAAAATCACCTGTGAGGCGCATACATGCGCAGTGAGGTAAGTTTGCTTGTGCCTCGAGTGCAAAGCACAAATGGCTCTCCGTACCACTTGTGGCACGCATGCCATAGGTTCACCATCACTGGTATATAGGGTTCCCTGCCTAAAGCCCATGTCACACTGGCCAACGGATGCAAAAAGGACACAGCGGATGAGCAAAATGTTCCATCCGTTGTTATCCGCTCTCAAAAGGGGCAAAAATTTGCATAACTGGAGCAGATAACACGGACACGGGGAGGACGCAGGGCAGATGCAAAGTGGATGCGGAACGGAAGCCCAGTGGATGAAAGCGAATGGGAGCGGAGGGGAGTGGATGGCACATCCGCAGGGCTTCCGGGGGGCCTCAGCGAAGCGGATGCGGAACGGAAAGAGCGGATGCAGAGCGGACGCCGAACGGATGAAACGGATGCACAGCGGATGCACAGCGGATGCACAGTGGAAGCCTAATGGATGCCTGGCGTTAATTGCGCATGCGGGGCGGATGCATTGCATCAGCCCCACGGATATAATGGAAGCAGCTCGGAAGCAGGTCACCATTCAGAGGAAAGACCTGCTGCCAGACACATCGACTGCCTTGCCTGCCCTGCCTACATGTCTGCCTGCCAGCCTTGCTGCCAGCCTTGCTACCAGCCTTGCTGCCAGCCTTGGTTCATGTCTGCCTGCCAGCCTTGGTGCCTGCCTGCCTGCCAGCCTCCCTGCCAGCCTTGGTGCCTGCCTTGGTGCCAGCCTTCCTGCCAGCCTTGGTGCATGCCTGCCTGCCAGCCTGCCTGCCAGCCTGCCTGCCTGCCTTGGTGCAAGCCTCCCTGCCAGCCTTCCTGCCAGCCTTGGTTCCTGCCAGCCTCCCTGCCAGCCAGCAACCCCACAACCATGCAGAAGCACAGCAAGCCTCAGCCATCTGCTGCCAGCCCTGGCAAGAGGGACAGGGCTACCATCCCGCCCCCTGGCCCTCACTCTGGTTCTGCTGGGGCTTCTGCAGCATGGGCTCGCTCTTCTGGGGCTGGAGCTTCTGCTGCTTCTGCTTCTGGAGGAGCTGATGACAAGCACTCCAGCACCAGCCACATCCACAGCACCTGCACCCTTCACCCCTGGGACTGAGTGACCAAGAGGAGTGCCAGAGACTCAATTTTGTCTTATAGCTTGTTGTTAATAAAGTCTATTTATGATTCACACACTTTTTAATAAAGTCTTGCTGGAAACTTTTAGAAATGGTTTAAGCCTTTGCATGCTTGTGGGATGGGTTAAGATAGCAGTGGGATGGGTTAGGATACCTGTGGAATGGGTAATAGCTGTGGGATGGGTTAGGATAGCAGTGGGATAGATAAACCTCCAGTGCAAGCATAGTGGGACTGTATGGTCCACCCTCCCAGGTGCCACACCTACGGCCCTTTATTATCAATAATAACGTAATAATTATCCACACACGTCAACACAAACACAACTCTTTATTAAACGCCCTGTTCATTGTAGGCCAACCAAACATACATGGCCCAATCTCATCCGTGTGATGAGACATGCTGAAGGAAGCATCCATTAAGCATCTACTATCCTGTCTTGCCACTCCACTGCTCCAGCTGGGGAGTTGCACCATTGTCTCAGGAGGTTGCGCTGCTTCTTCGCTTCATGTGAGGCTCTGTTGGGGCCTTGCACATCCTCAGTGTCGATCAGATTTCGCCCTTGCCTCCATTCCCCAGCCTCCATGTCCCCATTGCCTTGTTCACGGTCCACAAGCCTGTTCTGCAAGACTGGGTAGCGGGTGCACATGAGATTGTGCAGGATGCAGCAAGCTTCCATGATCCTCCTCACGGTCTCTGGGCAATGCTGCATGGTGGTGAGAAGTACCTGGAACCTGTTGGCCAGGATGCCAAAGGCGTTCTCCACCACCCGCCTTGCCCTGGACAGCCTGTAGTTGAAGATCCTCTCTTCACGGGTGAGGAGTCTGGAGGTGTAGGGCTTCATGAGGTAGGTTGTGAGGGAGAAGTCGTCATCCCCCACGATGAAGTAGGGCACATCTTATGTGTCGTTGGGCAGGGGTTCTGAATCTGGGAAGCCCACGATCAGGTTGCTTTCCAGCTCCTCCTTGAGGTGACTGGCGTTGTGTACCTGGGCATCTGAAGATGAGCCGTTGCCTGAAGCATCGATGTACATGAACTTGTAGTCAGCATCAACCATGGCGAAGAGGATGATGCTGAAGAAGCCCTTGGAATTGAAATAAGTGGACCCTGACTTGGCTGGTGCTTTGCAGGCCACGTGCTTGCCATCTATGGCTCCAACGGTGTGGGGGAAGTTCCACTTCTGATACCACTGCTCTGCAACTTTCTTCCATCCTTCTTCAGTGGAGGGGTACTGGAGGAGCTCCTCCTTGTATTCTTTGATGATGGCCTGCACCACTTCTCTGACTACAATGCTGATGGTGTTGGATGGCACCCTCCAGCCGTACTGCATGCTCCTATAGGAGGTCCCTGAGGCCAGGTAGCGCAGAGTGAGTGCCACCTTGAGCCCAGGTTCCAGGCTGGGCCGGAAGCTGGTGTTTGCCTTGGTCAATCTGGGTGTCAGCCGCTGCACAACTTCGTCAAACATGGCTGGAGGCATCCTCATGAAGTTCTGGAATGCACGAGTGTCTTCGCTCCTGAGCTCCACCAACAGCTTGTTGTACAGTCCGTCCTCTGCTCTTCTGGCGAACCATCTTCGGACCCAGACTCTTTTTGGCTGCCTCTTTTTTTTCTCGCAGTAGTGTTCACAGAGCCTGCAGATGGCTTCGCACTGTTGCAGAACGATGGCTGCTGAAAGGACTTTGTTACAATCCACGGTGGACATGACTGGATGCTGTGGAAGAGGAAGAGGCAGATGAAGGCTGCAGAGGTCTGCACCGCTGGGCTGCTGTTCTGAAAGTGAGATGCAGGCGAGTTGCTCCCCTTTTTTATAGGCAGTGTAGGTTTTCCGCTAGGCATCCTCTAGACATCCTCTAGGCATCCTCTAGGCATCCTCTAGGCATCCTCTAGGCATCCTCTAGACACCCTTAATATCCGAGATAGGTCCCCTCTGTGAACGTTTTTTCCGTTTTAAACGCTTTGTTTCAGTTCTGCATCCACTAGGCATCCATTCTGCATCTGTTCTGCGTCCGTTCCGCTTCCTCCCTACGTCCGGGTGGATGGAGTTGCGCGGATGCGTAGCGGATGCGTAGCGGATATAGCGGATGTGTAACGGATGTGTAACGGATGTGTAGCGGATGCGTAGTGGATGCAGAACGGATGAACTGGATACATTTTCCGCGCAAAAGTTTTAGGCAGCCCAAAATTTTGGAGAGGATGAAACGTCAATAAACGGATGCTGGACGGATAGAGAGGAAGCAAAACGGAGGCAGTGAGTACATCGCGTTTTCGAATGGATGGCAAGGTTTTTTGTCCATTTTACATCCTCTTTGCATCCGTTGGTTCAGTGTGACATGGGCTTAAGCAGGGGGTTGGACTAGAAGACCTCCAATGTCTCTTCCAAATCTTATTGTCTCTTCCAAATATTCTGTTTTTAGATGTAGTTTTCCGTTGGCCCGGCTTCCAGCTTTAAGTATATAATTTTTCCTTCCTGACAAGGTTGAATTAGGCAGACAGTCCAACCAAGAGCCAAGAGAGGGGAAAGAGGGATATAGTCAACCAGGGAAAAAAAGAAAGTAAAACATGTGCTTATTTAAGGAATATTACCTCCAGGGTCTGCAAAAGCCTCGGTCTGAGGTTTTCATTTCCTTGTTTACAGAGAGGATTCAGTCTAGGAGTTTGCAAGCCATAAGAAGTAATCGCCTGCAAAGAGAAACACATGTGGTCTCTCTCTCTCTCTCTCTCTCTCTCTCTCTCTCTCTCTCTCTCTCTCTCTCTCTCTCTCTCTCTTCTGCTCAGCTTTCCAACAAAGCTCCATTGAAACTAAGTTACGCCTTGTTGTTCAGAGGAGAGAAAGAGAAATCAAGAGAGAGAAAGGGAAAGAGAAAGCATTTTGCTCAGCTAAGTTCCCTACTACTTTAATCTCATTATTCTTTGAACCGTTTAACTGGCAATGCCGAAATGCGATTTGTATTCTGCAGCCAAGCCAATGCTCCAAACCGATTAGCCCAAAACGAACCATGGCGCTTCTCGATATTGTTGGTCCTCAAAGGCTGTCTTTCCTGCTGAATGGGGTTCCCATATGCCTTTTGGAGTTTTTTTCCACAACACAATGTTGCTGTTCTCCTCCCCGCCTTTTTTTTTTTTTTTTTGCAAGGGCTAAATTAAGCGTGCGAAAGACTCCGCAAAGCCCTCATTTTCCAGTTAATCAAATCTCCCCCTAATCAAATTAACACGCATAATTCCTCTGGATGTAAGGAAGAAGAGGAGGAAATATTACCCTCTCTCCATCTTTGGGGATGAAAGCAGCAGGACCCTTTTCTCCTCTGCTTGAATGCGTCTAAATAGGGGACCTTCTCCAGAAAGACGGGCCTGAGGTAAACTTTGGCAGTGTTTGCGATTCCCAGCTCATTAAATTGGGCTGCTTTTGCAGCCCATCTCCAGGGATCACCAAAGCGCTGGGTAATGAGATACTTGTTTAATTTTCTTTCAAAGGCTGGACATCTGTGACAAACCCACACCCCCATTTTTTTCCAATCCCACACAAGCGCAAGCCTATCAATAGGCTTTTGGCTGTTCTTGGATTTGATGGACTGTTTTCTTTTGAATAAACCAGATAATAAATTTTGAAGAGAAGGGAACAATTGCCATTAACTCGGCCCACTCTGCCGAAAAGTCGAAGTCCATCATGAAAATTCAATAGCAGGCTGAGCTAAATGGATAAATGTTCACAGTCAACCTTTTTTTAATTGATTTCCCTTCATGGAATGATGTAGTTTTTTTTTTTTTTTTCCTTTGTGAAGAAAGCTATTCCTGGACACCTCCCTTCCCTTAAAAACAAAAACAAAAAAACTTGCTTTCCATTCCAAATACTTGAAGGAGTCCTGAATGAAATGAAATAACTGAAATATGAATCTCAATCAAAAACTGAGGCCCACCATCCAACAGAAGCAGAGTGTTCCAGGCCAGTGTTTCTCAACCTTGGTGACTTGTAAGTCTCTGGACTTCAAATCCCAGCATGGCTGGCTGGGGAATTCTGGGAGTTGAAGTCCACACGTCTTCAAGTCACCAAGGTTGAGAACCACTGCTCGTTCTTCTAAACTTCTGCATTGAGCCCCCTTTGACAATAGAGACCCCCTGGCAGGTGGGATGGGTGTCACGAGATGCTTTTGAGGGAAAAGCATCCCTCCCTCTCCTAGAAGAACAAAATATTTTGAGAAATATTAAAAAGGCAGAATATTATATTTCCCTGGGTGAGAAATGGAGAAACATACTCTTGGAAAGCAGCCCCCACTTTTCTTAATGGCCTCCGGCAGATATTTTTTGCCCATTAAGAAAAACTGGGCCATTCTATCTACAACACAGAAGACCTTCAGGTCCAGGATGATGGGATTAAGACATGACCCTCCAGGACATAATAGGATTAACCCACTAGCAGCAGAGCTCACTACATCGCACAATCTCCTAAGGACATTGCATTGGAGTCCAACCTGGGAGCACACACAACCTACAGAACCAACTATAACCCCTACAACAGCCAATAGAATATATGTTCTTGCACAGGAATAGGAAGTTCAAGTGCAAAGTCCATGAGAAGGTACAAAAACCACCCACTCTCAACTCCATGTGGTCAGCTACCAAGGACCTCAAACCCATGCGGTTTTGCTTCATCATTAAACCATCTTTCCAGTCAGCCTCCATGTTTCCAGTGTCTTTCTCCCAGCTTGGAACTGAACCCGATGGATATTTCTCTCCACACTTTCTTTACCTCTGGCCCTACCACATAACCAGGTTTCCAGATCAATGCTCAGGAATATCAGCAGGCCATTAAAAGGTGCCCTTCACGCCCTTCGGCCTGGCACCGCATCGCAGCCCCATTCAAAACCAGCCACCTTATCCTAACACCATCAGAAAAAAAAAAAAAAAATACAAGCGCCTTTCCCAACTTAATAGAAATTCAACCCAGATATTGTTATGTCTCTTTTGCTCAGTCACTTTTACTTAAGTCGTAATGAGCCCTGAAACAAGCGTAATGAAAGCTGTCTCAACAATATTTTCACTTTAACGCTTTATTATGTCTTTGAATATGTTTTAAGGAGTAAAAATTTCACTACTGGTGATATGTCTTTCCCTATTATCTTTATTGCCTGGAATTGTTGGGCATGTGCATTTACCACCCTTTTCTTTTTTCTTTTTGCAAATATTCTCATTTACTTTGATGGAACAGAAATTGCTTTCATTTTTTTTCTCTCCTAAAAAAGAACATCTTGGTAAAATTCTCATGAGTTATGTATTGGCTTCTTGCACTTACCACCTCACTTATGAGGTGATTCAGAAAATATATGAATCTCCAAATCACCCACTGTACAACAATCTTTCCAAAAATCTTCACCCACCACCACTTGCATTAAATCACACACACACACACACACACACACACACACACTCCTTCCACCTGGCCTTTTAAAAATAAAAATCTGGAAATGAAAGCAGCTCAGAAAGCTACAGAGAATTTATTTTATTTTATCTTATTTATTTATTTAGAAAATGTATATTGCCCCTTACTCGTACATGGAAACTCATAGGACAACACAATATAAAAGAAATAAAAATAAGAAAAAAATGAAAATAACAAAAACAGCCTGGCTTATTCATTCCAGCCACACATTCATTCTAGCCATTTAATGATAATGGCATGCTGACTTAGGAATTCTGGGAGATGAAGTCCAAAATCCATAAAAATGCAATAAAGCCTTTTACCAACTATCCTACAGAAGAATCTTCTGGGTATGTGCTTCGCTATTCAGAATGGCCCTAAGCAGGGGTGGGATTCAAATTTTTTAACAACCGGTTCTGTGGGCGTGGCTCAGGTGGTGGGCATGACTTGGTGGTCATATGACTGGGTGGACATGGCTTGGTGGTCATGGTATTGGCTGGGCGTGGCCAACTCAATATCACTCACATTGAGGCACGCATCACCTCGCCTGGCTTCTCATGACTGTGGGGATGCTGCAACAGTCGTAAGTGTGAAAAATGGCCACAAGTCACTTTTTTCAGTGCCATTGTAACTTTGAATGGTCACTCTACACAAGCAAAGTACCAGCAAAGGAGGGGGAAAAAACTCCAGAGAAGTTCCAGAGACAGGAACTCTAGTCCTGCCAAGAATGTAATTAGAGTTAATGGAGAGGCAGTTTCTGTAAGCAACACCAGAATGTTTCCTTCCTGCCTTCCTTACAGGATTAGGCCAGTAATTTCTTCCAACAACCGGTTCTCCGAACTGCTTAGAATGTTAACAACTGGTGCTAGCGAATAGGTGCAAACCGGTGGAATCTCACCCCTGGCCCTAAGTTCTCAGTAGTTGTTTTGCAATTCTGAGGACCAGTGGTGGGATTCAAATATTTTTACTACCGGTTTGGTGGGTGTGGCTTGGGTGCATTTTGCATGTGTGCATGCACTTTGAATATATGCGCGCACCCAATGCACACTTTGCGCAGGTGCAGAGGTATTTGCAGAGGCACAGAGACATTCTCACTCACCTCCTGCAAGCCTGCATGATCCTGGTCGCTTCAGCAGCTGCCACATGGAACTCTGCTGTTCAGCACAAAGCAGCTGCGCTTCAAATTCAGAGGATAAAGGTGAGTATGGGAGCCCAGGTGGGTGGGTGGGCCCAACAGCAGACCGGCCGAGAGAACCGGTTTGGTGTTCACTGCTCATCACTCCTACTGGCTCAGCAGAACCAGGCTGAACTGGTAGAATACCACTACTGCTGAGGACCCTCTTGTCATTTAACCTGCCCAGTCCTTCTTTGCATAAAATTTTGATCTGAAAAGAAGCTGAAGATTCTCCCACCAGCATCCACAAAACAGCAACTTTGGAGGAGGAAAGGCTTTGGAAAAAGAACACATGGAAGATAGGAAAACATGAGTGTCAATGCAATCAGGCCACTAGAATGTCAACTGATCTCTGACTGAAATTAAGCTTTTTGTTCAATTACAGATTTGCATAAAAAAGTAATTAATGGCTTTTAGATGTCAAAATATTTATTAATATCAATAAGACTCATTATCTAAAATTGTTTTCCCTTCTACAAGTATTGTCTGGGTTTTGCTTTAATGGCTTATTAAACACAGATATCTTTTCTTCGATTTTTGTTACCTGCCTGGAAAAAGAAAAAAAAATCTACATCATCATCTTCATTGAACAACCCCATAATCCCTTGCAGGGTGGAGTCTGGGCAACTGAATGAAGCTAGCAGAGTGTTTATTGGCCAGATGCTCTTCCTGTTGACAGCACAGAATTTTGTTCAGCAGATATATTCTCTCACTGTGCCCAGAGAGAGAAACATCTTTCTCTACCTAGGATCAAACTCACAGCCTCCTGATTGTGAGGTGAGAGCACCACCTCTAGGACACCGCAACACTCCAAAAGGAAGAACACCTATGGTTTCACTTAATTGTGTAGTGACATTCCATACTTGGAATATTCCATCCAGTGTTGGTTGCCACAGTACAAAAAAGATGTGGAGATTCTAGAAAGAGTGCAGAGAAGAGCAACAAATATGATTAGGGGACTGGAGGCTAAACTACATAAAAAAAAAAAAAACAGTTGCAGGAATTGGGGATGTCTAGTCTGATGAAGAGAAGGACTGGGGTGACATGATAGCAATATTTCAGAATTTGAGGGGCTGCCGCAAAGAAGAGGAAGTCAAGCTATTCTCCAATGTACTTGAAGGCAGGACAAGGAGCAACGGGTGGAAACTAATCAAGGAGAGAAGCAACCTAGAACTACGGAGAAATTTCCTGACAGTTAGAACAATTAATCAGTGGAACAGTTTGCCTTCAGAAGTCGTGAATTCTCCGACACCGGAGGTTTTTAAGAAGAGACTGGGCAGCCACTTGTTTGAAATGGTATAAGGCCATCATGGCAAATCTATGGCATGCAGAGCCTTCTCTGTCAGCACACTGTTCAGTTCCACCTCCCGCCAGCCAGCTGATTTTCATGTATCTGCTGTGCATGCATGGGGGTCAGGAAGCATGCAGGAGATGCGTGTGTATGCTCAGTGGGTGGAGGGAGTGCGGGGTGGTTGTGCCAGAGGTGATATTCAGAAGGTTTTGTTCAGTTCTGGAGAACCAGTAGCAGAAATTTTGAGTAGTTCAGAGAACCGGGCAATACTGCCTCTGACTGGAGATTTTACAGTATCCTTCCCTTGCCACGCCCACCAAGCCACGCCCACAGAATCAGTATAAAAAATTTGAATCCCACCACTGGGTGGCGCACGCATGCGTCGGGGAATGCAGGGGGGGTCGTGCATGTATGTACAGGGGGGCAGGAGAGCAGGGGGGGCAGGGGGAGCACGGGGAGTCGCACATGCATTACATTATGGGCGCTTTTGGCACATGATGACAAAAAGGTTAGCCATCACTGGCTTAAGGTCTTCTACTTGACCAGTGGGGGGTGGGGGGGTACACTAGACCTCCAACATCCCTTCCAACTCTGTTTTTCTGTTATTCTGTTATATAAAACAGGGATGGATGGATGGATGGATGGATGGATGGATGGATGGAGAAAAAAGGAACAAAAAGGAAGAAAGGAAGAAAGAAAAAGGAAGGAAGGAAGGAAGGAAAGAAAGAAAAGAAAAGAAAAGAAAGGAAGTCACGTTCAAATGCCTAATGACTGCTCAAGGCTATCTCTTTAAAAACAGTTCCCATGGACAAGGGCTTTAGCTTTTATCTCAGCTGCTGACCTTGCTAATACAGTATGTAGATCCTTTGCCAGCTAATCAGCAGACTGAAAAGCAAAGCTTCCAGCTGCGGGCAACGATCTGTGGCAAGAATGAATGAGTGGATTTTAGCAGCCAGGGTCTGAAGCTGACTATCTGTAGCTAACAGCTGTCACCTTCCCGACAGAGGCCAAGCTGGGCTTGCTGCTTGAAAACCAGCATGGCCGATCAGATTACATTGTATGGAAGGACCAAGTGTATGGCACCCACACAGGCATGGGAAGGAGGAGTGGAAAATAAATGTATAAATGGAGTGCCTGCTGAAACACAGGGAACTTCTGGAAGGCCACTGATGAAGGGACATCCATCCATGCACTTCCTGTTGGTTGAGCTAAGCTGTCCAAGGCAGATCCATGCACGTTCTTCTATTGCAGGGGTCTCCAAACTTGGCAACTTTAAGACTTGTGGACTACAACTCCCAGAATTCTCCAGCCAGCTAGAATTCTGGGAGTTGAAGTTCACAAGTCTTAAAGTTGCCAAGTTTGGAGACCTCTGTTCTATTGAAACAATTAAAAAGAGTGAAAAAAGCAAACGCTAAGAGCACCGAAAGGTTATATTGTATTGGTAACTTTGTTGATTGTAACCCACAGTTCAGGAAAGATCTATATTCTTTTGGCAGTAGAGCTGATTTCAAAGGCATTTATAGCAGATGTCATTTTATTGCCAAATTATAGCCTTATATGCTTTTTCATTCTGGCTGTTCCAGGAGGAAACGAACACAAGAAAGAAATAGAGAGAGAGATTATTATTAAATATTTGAAGAACACTTGGCCAATAGTAAATAAATAAAACAATGGCAGCTGCCAAGGGAAAACAGTCTCTCTTTAAATAAGTGTTTTTCAACCTTGGCAACTTTAAGATAAGGAAAAATAAATGTGGAGTAATTAAAAAAATTAAGCAGGAGTGCAGGTTGTGATCCTGAATGTGGATTACAGTGGAGTTAAGAGTTATAAGATGAATTTCTTCAAGAATCATAAAATATCCATGCCCCAGAATACAATATAAAAGAAAGATAACTTGCCAATGATTATATTCAGGATGCAAGAGGTCTGAATCGCAGCAGGCCAGATTAAAATAAGCTTGTCCCCATCCAGCTAAAGTTTTGTCCTACCAGAATGCAACGAGGACTTATGGCCTCTAAACTTTCTGAAGCAAGGAGATACTGTATCACCATACCTAGTTGACCACATTGGAATATTTTTTTTTCTAAATTTGAAAATGGACAAGATATCTCTGCAACTCACATTCTGAAAATGTAAATGATACAAAGCAGATGGTAATATCCAGTCAACCTTTGCTTTGCTTTTTGCAACCTCAGAAAAAGCTAAATAGAGTTGTGTAGTAGTGCGACAAGGCAATGTTAGGCAACCTCATAGCTTCAGTAGATTCCCACTCAGTCTGAAAAATTCAAAGGCACTCACAAGCACTTCCGTAACATTGCCAAGAAAACTGCATGAGCTTATCCATGTAATCCCCAGTAGGCAACCTCCATTCAATATCTGTAGAAGAGCAGGCACAGCCAGAGGGGCAGAGCTAAGCGAGTCATCAGCCTGGAGTCATTACATTCCCATAAACAGTCCAAGTCTCAACCCTTGTTGAATTCCATTGACCCTTTTCTGGCTCCAATTTAGTACTGTTTGTTAGTTGAGTAGATTCCTGTGTATAGGTTTGAATTTTAAATCTTTTCAGTTGTGATCCTGATTCTTCATGTCTGACATATCTTTGTTAATGGCTAAGCAGCTACAGTTAAAATGCTTTCTTTTAACCAATAGAAAGGGGGAGAAAATCTCAAGAAGAGAGTTGGTCATTTGCATTCTCACATAATGGAATGTTGGTCAAGAAGGATTGAAGGATAGACAAGAGTTGTGGCTCAGAAGAAGCTCCTAATAGATCCAAGTGAAGGTTCACTTTTAATCAGCTGCAGGTATGTTTTTTGTTACGAGCATAGGACTTCTCTGCAGTGAAACCGACCTGCATCATCATCTGTGGGATATAATTTGACTGCATTGGTTATTGAAGGTTAGCAGTGGTCTAAATAGACTAGAAGGAGGTCATAGCATCATAATTGAAGCCCTGCCCCATTATTTTAGTATCTATTTTATGGTATTAAATTTATTTGCATCCCATCTTACTCTTTATACATAGCAATAGCACCTAGAGTTAGATACCACTTCACAGTGCTTTACAGCCCTGTCTAAGCGGTTTATAGAGTCCGCATATTTGCCTCCAACAATCTGGGTCCTCATTTTACCGACCTCAGAAGGATGGAAGGCTGAGTCAATCTTGAGCCGAGTGAGATTCAAATTGCAGGCAGCCAGCAGTCAGCAGAAGTAGCCTGCAGTACTGCACTCTAACCACTGCACCACCACTACTCTTGCATGTAACCTGCACAAGTACCATACAAGTACTTGCATGTAACCTGCTCTGGTTGGGATGTTGTAGCCACCATCTTGCCTGTTTTAATCTCCCTTTATAGCTACTATTAGTCAGGTGCTAACTGTTACAGTCCATCCATTCAACATTTATTCACATAGTACCAATCCTCCCCCACCCAAAAAAATAAAAAAAATCTGAGGTGGCCAACAGCTTAGAAAAGGAAGCTGAGAAATGAGCCAAAGACCAAAGGGATCACTTCTGCTACATCAAAGACTCTTATTTTAACATCCATTCCATATGTCAATTAAATCTTCGGGCTGAACAGCTGAGCTTTCCAAAATATCTCTGTGACCTGGGAAATGTCATGGGTGGGCCTGTCTTTCAGCCAACGGCAATAACAAAGCTTACACCTGGTGGCTATCTGGGGCTTATAAATGGCCCAAGTGACATTTAAAACTAAGCTTCTACTCTTCTAAGAAATTATTCACTGTAGCACTATCGCTACAGAATAAAGAGGGATCTCTAACTGAATAGGCACTGATCCATTCCCCTAAATCCTTTTGAAGAGTCAAGGTTTTGGTTATTCTTTGTTCTTTGGTGGCAATAGTAATCAACAGAAAACAGAGAACTTGTATATTGAGGAAGGAAGGAAAGAAGGAAGGAAGGAAGGAAGGAAGGAAGGAAGGAAGGAAGGAAGGAAGGAAGGAAGGAA
>BLBF01000036.1:19442601-19458544 GCA_015471245.1 Laticauda colubrina | reverse complement strand
GAAGGAAGGAAGGAAGGAAGGAAGGAAGGAAGGAAAAGACAATATCATGTAAGAAGAGAAAGACATATCACACAAGAAAAGAATAGTGGAATGAATGAATGAATGAATGAATGAATGAAGGAAGGAAGGAAGGAAGGAAGGAAGGAAGGAGTCTTTAAAGAAGAGACTGGACAGGCACTTGTTTGAAATGGGATAGGGACTTCTGCTTGAGCAGAAGGTTGGACTAGAAGACCTCCAAGGTCCCTTCCAACTCTATTACTGTTATCTACCTACTTCAGTAATTCCAGCTGGTCTTTTTATTTTGGTAGATTTTGAGACACAGAAGCTTCAAAGACTGAACTCTTTTTAGTTAGAGTTGTCTGACTTTCACTGACACTAACCCTGAAAAGTGGATTTATCTACCCGAGCACAGTTTGCTCATCTCTACAACTGTATCTTTCAGCTTATATTCCATTTGAAATAATTGGGAAGAGGAAGCTTTTTTTCCAGCCAAAACATGAAGCCAAAAAATGTTTGAAGGACAGAGGACGATGTTTATAAGTTGTGCCCAAAGACTCTCAGCAGGGATTTTCAGGGGAGCCATGGTCTTCAAAATAAAACAACTCGCTGGTTGCTGGGCACACTTTTGAAATCTGCCAATATTTTGCTCCCGGCAATAGCTTGACATACACTCCAAAGTCAGGGCTGACCCAACCCCCGCCAGTCAGACAGGTGTCAAACTGGACAGCCCTTGATTAAAAAAAAACAAAAAGCCACCAGTGACATTATGCAAAATTGACAGGCGCTCCAAAGAGGGATTTGAGAAAGCAAGGAGGAGATGCCTACTTTCCCCTACCTATTGACATTTCCAAAGCACGTTAAATCATGTATGAGGTGCCTTAGGCGCATGTAGTTCACAAAGCACCATGCGGCACTTCCAGGGAATTGGAGCTGACCAACTTGCTTTATTGGAACTGACAGCAGAAGACAGTAAATGCAACATTCAGAGTGAGGGGTTGTAATGTTAAGCCAACTGCAAGAAAGGGTCGATGGAAGGATGATAGAGAACATCTAAACACAGACATTGCTGGTTAAACATGTCCTGCTCTTCTCTTTCCCATCTTGCAGAGAAAAAAAAAAGAAAGATAGATAGATCTTACCCTGTCTTTGTGAAGAAGCAATTTCCTTTCTTCTGGAAGGAGGCAAAAGAAGCGAGGGGGGGGAAATAGCCACCCTTGATCAGCTCTCAGTCTCACAGATTTTGGATGCACCGAGAGTTGAGCTTTTGAAGATAAAGCAGGCGAGTTCAGAAGCAGAAAGCCATCCAACTTTTACTCGGTTGCACCCTGCTGCCATACATTTGTAAGAGATAAATGATTCCAAAAATCTATTTCAAAGGTTATTTGCTGAAAGTAGCACAGAAAGGTTTGCAAAAGGAGGCTATTATCTCCAGCTGGCCTGTTGGAAAGTCAGCCAGCTAGCAGTTGTAAGATTCAAGGTAGGGAAAATAAATCACAGGCCTAGCAATTATGCTCATGAATACACTTAATCCAGAGAGATAGTGGAAGGCCTTGATTCTAAGACCATAGCTGCTTCTTCATTTCTAACCCACAGTTCCAAACTTGAAAGGGTAGTTCAGATTATTAGCTGTTTTTCTCTCCGTTTTAGTGAGATTCTATCCTGGTCAATCTTTCATCATTTATTTTTCTTGCTATTAAAAAACAAACTGCAGTATTCTCTTTTATCCACAATTTCCCTCAACCTGCACAGCTTTTATAAGCAATTTTCCTCAATATTCTGTATTAAACCACGATGTTTTTTCTGCTTTTAAAAATAATCAGCATTTTCTACCCTTTTTACCTACATTTACCAAACACAGACTTTATTTACTTTTTAATTTAATATTTATATTGTTTCTCTACCTCTCCTGAAAGGATCTGAAATGGCATGCAAAAACAAAACATACTATTCAAGAAAACATCTCCCTAATGCACCCCACAGTAAAAGCATCTCTGTGAGGCCCAAACCTAGTGACGAACCAAATTAAATGGGAGTCCAAACTTTTATTTGCATATACTTAATGGACAGAATCTTGCTAAACTAAAGCTATAACCTTCTTACTTATTAGATATATCTGGAGAGGTTCTAGGGCAGGGGTCTTCAAACTTGACAGCTTTAAGACATGTGGACTTCAACTCCCAGAATTCCTCCTCCAGTCATGTTAGCTCAGGAATTCTTGGAGTTCGCAAGTCTTAAGCTTGCCAAGTTTGAAGACCTTTATTGTCTAGGGCAATGTTTCCAATCTCGGCCATTTCAAGACATGTGGACTTCAACTCCCAGAATACATTGCTGGCTGGGGTATTCTGGGAATTGAAGTCCACATATCTTAAAATGGCTAAAGTTGAGAAATGGTATTCTTGGATGTAGCTTCCCTGAATCTCCTTCTCCCCCCATATTAAGCTTGGGGCTGCCCAGTCTCTTAATCTGGACATCTTTGTGGGGAATCTTTGTGTTGTCACTCTGCTCTTGCAGGTGCACGTTTCATTATAATCTTATGCAAAGTGAAACATTTTTTAAAAAAATCAGTGGGCAGTAAAGCAGCAACATCCCTATTTTTGTCTCTGTAACCCAGTCCATGCATGAGGAAATGGACAGGTTTTCTGTCAGAGAGACAGATGTTCAGTAAATTAAGTATGACTCCTGGTTTCCATTCTCTTCAACTTGTCCTTATTCCAAGAACTCAGGCAGGGAGAACTGGATCAAATCTGCCCCATCTCTCAGAACACCTAGCCAGTTCTCAACCAGATCATTCTTTACATTATCCCAAAGGTGCCTTTCCAAAAGTCAAGAGGACTTTCTTGTTTTTATTTTTCCTTGAAAACATTTTGTTTCTCATCCAAGAAGCCTTCTTCAGTGAGCCGAAGAAGCTTCATGGATGAGAAGTGAAATGTTTTCAAGAGAAAAAAAAAAACCAAGAATGTCCAGTTGCCTTTTTGGAAAAGCATCTTTGGCACAACCATAACCTGGATGACTGAGAATCTCTACAGACATTCCTTACATTAATGACTGCATACTGATTCAACTGTCACTAAGTATGCCCTCTCCCAAAGGAAGGTGGATTCAGCAGAGCAATCCAAGATATGCTGATGTAGTGGCAGCTTAGAATACCAGCTACAGGCTTCAATTTCATTGCTGAATCATTACAGAGGGAAGGGGAGAAGTTATTTTATTTTGATGAACCACAGAAGTCTCTACTTTAAGACACACAGAAGTCTCTTCTAAAACATATGGATTTCTCTCAGAACTTGTGATGTGCTCTTTCTCTTCTACTTGGAATGAAAATTGTAAATGGAAGGTGATGTTTACATGCTGTTTTCCAATTCCCAGAGAGTGTTTTGTTGTTGTTTTTTTAGGTTAACAGGTTGCACTAACCTAGCATAATCTGTGAAGTCAGTCATATTAAAAGAACTCTCTCCCTCTTTCTCTCTCTCTGTCTTTCTCTCTGTCTGTCTCTGTCTCTCTCCCTCCCTCCCTCCCTCTCCCTCTCCCATCATACCCAACTCCAGTTTCTGAAATTGACCTTTTTCATTCAGTATTCCAAATATGTTCCTAATTGTTAATCTTTCCACTTTGGAGTTTAGTGCATGTAAGTTTTATAACCAAGCCACAATAACAAATGGCTCTTGTAAACTGGTATGGTGTAGTACGGAAGGAAACATATTTTCTGTGACAAATCCACAAAATATTTTCAGACATTATCCCCCACCTCCTCCTCTTTGATAAATTACAGTGGTACCTTGGTACTCAACTGCTTTGAAACTCATTAAATTTGGTACTCAACACATTTTGACATGGAAATTTTGCCCTGGTACTTGTCATTTGTTTGGCACTCAAAGCATAAGCTAGAAATTGTCAGTGTCATCTGCCTTGTGACTCACTACATTATTCCTTATGGGAAAAATTTGTTTCGTACTCATCACTTTTTCTTTTTATTGCATCACCTGGAACCAATTAATGATGAGTTCCAAGGTACTACTGTATATGGAAATCTTGCCAGTAAACTCTTGGACATTAATTTGCAAAAAGAGAGAGAGAGAGAAAGATAGGGAGGGAGAGAGAGAGAGAGAGAGGGAGGATAAGCCAAAGTTAAAAGCAATCTAATCCATCAATCAGTGTTAACTAGATAAGAGAGTGCATGAAAACTACAAAAAATACTTTGGTACGGTGTTTTCATACTCAAGACTCCAACTAGCCATAATCCTTTTAGAAACCCACCGCACCCAAACCATTCTATTCTGCCTTCTCTGGAGCCTCCAATAATCAACCTTCAGCTGCTACAGAATATTGTTTGGTCAATGAACTAAGAACTAGAATTAAGGAGAAATTTCCTGACAAGTGACAAAAATTAACCAGTGGAACAACTTGCCTCCAGAAGTTGTGCGTGCTCCATCGCTTGAGGTTTTCAAGAAGAGGTTGGACAACCATTTCTCCATAATATTATAGTCTCTCCTGCTTGAACAGGGTTTTGAACCTCTCAGGTCACTTCCAACTCTGTTATTCTGTTAGCAAGGTTTGGAGAGTTTTCCTATTTAGGAGCCTCTACATTTATATATTTCTAGAAATTCCAGGATTCCCTTGAGATTGAAAACCTTTCCAAATATTGGCCTTCTATGAGGATGTGTTGGGTATATTAGAATTATAGGTATTAATTGTCTAGAAAATACTGTTTACATAAAAATATGCATTATTATTCCGATCTATTTTCTTTCTCTTACAGAACTAGACCTACCTATGACTATGGATTTCAACCTACACAATTCAAAGCAATTCTTATGTTGAATTTCTGGGAGGTGGAATACATGTTGGTGGAGGCATACAAGAAAGGGAAAGTCTACTTAAGGTTTTTGTTGGTTTTACAGATCGTCCTTGACTATGATCAGTTGTTCTTGATTTTTGGATTTATGATGAATCCCCCCCCAAACCACGAACAACCCAGATTTGAAGTTCTGGTAGCTGCCTCCCACATGCCCCCCACCTTTTTGATACTTGGCAATTGGTCCAC
Organism: Laticauda colubrina; assembly: GCA_015471245.1. Classification (NCBI taxonomy): domain Eukaryota; kingdom Metazoa; phylum Chordata; class Lepidosauria; order Squamata; family Elapidae; genus Laticauda; species Laticauda colubrina. The sequence continues at coordinate 19,453,503 of BLBF01000036.1, read as the reverse complement.
CCTTATAACCATTTGCAGAATCCCTGGTCACATGACCACAATTTGTAACGTATTTCCCAGAAAACCAATATTTATTTTATGACTGCCACACAAAAAAGTTGCAAAATCGGGCATAGTCATATCGTGTCCTGCTTAACAACCAATTTTGGTAGTAAATTGGGGACTGCCTGTAACTTGCTACTAAAACAACATCCTCCTGCTTTCATACAATTTCAGGAAATTTTGGTCACTTGGAACTATCCATGGTTCTGATTGCAGCACTAGCTTCTCTGTTTTTGTCCCATACTTCAGGTCTGTAGAGATTCTCAGCCATCCAAGTCAAGGCTATCCCAAAAGGTTCTTTTTCAGGAAAGAAAACTGGACTTTCTTGTGGGTTTTTTTTGTTTTTTTGGGGGGGGCAGGAAGACGTTTTGCTTCTCATCCAAGAAGTTTCTTCAGTTCTGACAGGATAGTGGGGAAGTGAACTGTCTTCAAAGAAAAAACAAGAAAGTCCAGTTGCCTCCTGAAAAAGCACCTTTGGATTGTTCCAGACTTGTTGACCTAGACTTGACTGTCCTTATGGAACACTATTCCTCTCACAAGCCAGTTTTGTGAAACTCAACTATCTGTAGAATGTATTTCTTCTATCCCCTTTAATAATGGAGTGAATAACTGTAGGGGAAAAAAAAAAAACATTTTGATGTGTGAAGGAGGAACTTGTGTCCAGCAGAGATGATTCTTGTTTTCCTCAAGACTAATTTGTAACATCTTCCACAAGTCACTTATTCTGGTAAGTTTCATGAGCGAATCTTTCACTATTCCCTTAACTTGGATAAAAATATACACTCCTTGTTATTTGGGGGTTTATAAAAAATGTTTTTGCTGCTCTTATAAGTCATTTTTATTTTTTAGGCAAGCATGGGTGGGAGAGTTGCATTTAAACAGCAATATTATTTCTCCTTTAGCTGGTACATCTGGCGCCCAAAAATAAAAAAAATCCCCCCTCCCAGACACAAATGGTGATTGCTCCTGTCAGCATCAAATCTGATGGCTCCTGACAACTCCTGTGATACTGCAACCTCAGGGATAGGAGGCCACATCTGTGAGTAGATGTAGTAGCAGCCATCTGCATGAACTGCATTATTGAATGGTGTTGGCACAGCTTAACATTTGCTGTAACCTATGATAATGGGCTCAAGGGGCTTCCCATATCTGCTGCACAATGGCAGCTGATGTCTCCTGTACCATTCTCAAAACAGGATGCTTTAATTTTTAATGGAGCACATGTTCAATTGGCTGTACAAACAGGCTAATCTGCAAAGCATGTGCTCGGTAACAAGCCAAACTATGCAGCCAGAATAAGAACACAGTTTCATCATGGCGAGAAGGATGCAATAGGGGTGTCCCTGCATGCAGGCATCTCTAATGTTGGATGCCAAGAGCCGCGAGGAATGAGCTTCTGCATGTTCCTTCAGTTCTATTGATCAGGGCTTCTGCGAGTCTGGGAACAAATCTTTCCCTGGCATGTGTATGAGGGTGAAGTGGGAAAGTTTATTGGCTTCAGGTGTCTTGCACAGTCGGAAATTTATGAGCATAGAAGCCATCCAACAACAAATCAAATGGGAATGAAAATGAAAATGCATAAACAAATCTTACTCATGGAATCATAGGGCTGGAAGGGACATTTAAGGTCTTCTAATCCAATCTTCTGTTCAAAGCAGGAGCCTTTTGCCATCTATGAGCCATGGTGGCATAGTGGTTAGAGTGCAATACTGCAGGCTACTTCTATGGACTTCCGACTGCGTGTAATTTGACAGTTCAAATCTTACCAGGCTCAAGGTTGACTCAGCCTTCCATCCTTCCGAGGTGGGTAAAATGAGGACCCAGATTGTTGGGGGCAATATTCTGACTCTGTAAACAACTTAGAGAGGGCTGTAAAGCCCTGTAAAGTGGTATATAAGTCTAAGTACTATTGCTATCCCAATCAGATGGATGTCCAATTTGTTTTTGAAAACATCCAGTGATGAAACACCCATAACTCCAAGAGGCAAGCTATTCCATTGATCAATTGTTCTCACTGTCAAAATATTTCTCCTTACTTCTAGGTTGGATCTCTCTTTAATGAGCTTCCACCCTTTATTTCTTGTCCTGCCCTTTGCTTCTTTGAACAATAACTCAATTCCCTCTTCTCTGTAAGAGTTCCTCAATACTGGAAGACAGTTATCATATCTCACCAATCATTCTCTTTGATAGGCTAGACACACCTAGCTCCTCAACCATTCATCATACGATTTAACCTCCAGACTCTTTATCATCATCTCTGCCCATTTTCCAAAGTCTCAACATGGCTTTTTTTGTATATTGTAGGAACCAGAACTAGAGATGCAGTATTCCAAGTGTGGCCTCACTTGTGCAGTACAAAGCAGTACTATCTCTTCTCATGATCTTGATGCTATCCCTCTGGTGCAGCAATTTAGGATTGCATTGGGGTTTTTTGGCAGCTAGAAACACAAGGAGACAGCCAAGAGTTGGTGATCTCTTAGACCAAGAAAACAAAGGTCAACCTGAGAGAACAGATTGTAAATGTTGGATGATATAATAAGACAGATCAGCTGTTTTCTTTGTGAGTTTGTTGGCAGATAGAGCTACACAACCCCATCAAGTATGTCTTTGATATAGCTTCTGAGATCTAGATTTGTTTTTGCTAAATTTTAATGGAAAAGTTATTAAATGCATGGTAGTGGAGTAACGATGTTAATTATATTTCATTTTTAGATTAGATTAGATTAGATTAGATAAAATTAGATTAGATTAGATTAGATTAGATTAGATTAGATTAGATTAGATCGTCTGTTGGATTTCTTTGCTTATGTGGCTGGTTATACTTTTCTTCTTGGTTAATTTTTCCAGATATGTGGTTGGGTCTGTGTTTATAGGTTTGTATGTGGAGTCTTGGAGTAGGTCTGTCAATTTTGTTTCATAGTCTTTTCTATCCATAACTACTGTGGCATTTCCTTTGTCTGCTGGGAGTATTATTATACTGTTATCATTTTTCAGGGTTTGTAGTGCTGTGAATTCATCTTTTTGCAAATTACTTTTTGGTGGTTTCATTGTGTATAAGATGTGAGTAACCTGGTGTCTTATTCTGTCAGCTTCATCTGTATTTAATTTGGTTAGGCTGGATTCTACTGCACATATGATGGATTCTGTTGGGATTTTTTTGGGTGCTATGGCATAATTGAATCCTTTGGTTAGGACATCTGTTTCTGTTTTGGTGAGTTCTCTGTTGGAAACGTTATATACTAATTGTTTCAGGTGTAGTGCTAGCAAATCTTTGTTTAACTGATCCAATTGGAATCTCTTACTGTGGACCTCGTTCCTGAGTACAGCCATTTCAGTTCTTTTCAGGTTATGTTTAGTAGCTGCAGTTAAACAAAGATTTGCTAGCACTACATCTGGAATTGAACAGCAAAATCTACCCTCTACTTTGGGATAAGATAAAACAACTTACAACTTGGAGAGCTGAAACTGAAACTACTTACAAAAATGAAAAACTCTCAAAGAAACTAAAAAAATTAGAACATGACAAGAAAACCCCCAACAACTCACCACAACACCTGAAACAATTAGTATATTATATGCCCTCCCAAAAATACACAAAGAAGACATACCTCTCAGACCCATAGTCAGCTCCATAGGAGCACCATTACAAAACCTAGCTAAACACTTAGCAAAACAACTACAGCCCCATGCTGAAACCGCAGCTTCATATGTACAAAACTCATACCACTTCTTAGAAATGATCAAAGATCTACACGTGGAACAAGAAGATCTGCTTGTAAGTTTCGACGTGGTTTCACTATTCGCTCAAGTCCCGATAAAAGAAACTCTTGAAATCATCAAAAATAAATACCAACCAGCTAAAGACCTCATGGAACTAACAGAACACTGCTTAACCAACACATATTTCATATATAAAGGACAAAGATACAAGCAAATTGAAGGAGCCCCTATGGGATCACCACTGTCACCCGTCATTGCAAACCTGTTCATGGAAGAATTCGAATCCAGAGCCCTGGCTAATGCCACCCACAAACCCAAACTATGGCTAAGATACATCGATGACACATTTGTGATTTGGCCCCATGGAAAAGAAAACCTAAACAATTTCCTAACACACCTAAACAGCACACACCCCAAAATCAAGTTCACCATGGAAACGAAACAACTACCATTCCTAGATGTACTAATCTACAAAAGAACAGATGGCACACTGGGACACACCATATACCAGAAGAAAACACACACCAACCGCTACCTCAATGCCCAATCCCACCACCACCCAGCAGAGATAAATTCCGTGGCTAAAACACTAATTACCAGAACCAAAGGCCTGGCAGATAAGACACATATAAAGACTGAACTATGCACCCTGACTGAAGTATTGACAGCCAATGGCTTCCACAAAAACAAAATCACCAGCTTGATCCACAAAAACACACCAAGACATAACAGAGACCTAGAAGATCAACAGACCTATGGAACAGCTGTCCTGCCCTACATAAGAGGTACCACAGATAAAATCAGTAAGATACTACACAGGCATCACATCAAGACTGCCTTCAAAACAGACAAAAAAACTAGCAGCCATCCTTAGAAACCCCAAAGACAAAATTGACCTAGAAAACCAAGGCATATACGAAGTTCCCTGTGCATCATGCCCGGCCACATACATTGGACAGACCAATAGAAGAATAAGTACCCGCCTGGATGAACACAAAAATGCAGTAAAAAAGCTGGAACACACCTCCTCACTAGTCCAACACATGAAAACCACAGGTCACAACATCAACTTCAATGGCACTAAAACCCTGGCCACTATAGAAAACTCCAGCCACAGAATCATCAGAGAAGCCATAGAGATTGAAAAAAGACCTGAAAGCATGAATAGAAGGGATGATTCCACCAGACTGTCAATCATTTGGAAGCCTGCACTCTCAAATAGAAAGTTCTCCACACCACAAGCCAGGCAAACACCTGGGCACAAACAGACTCCCTCTGATACCTCCAGCTCAAACACCCCTCCACCAGGCACCCAGGTGAAACCTGGCTTCCTAATGGATAGCAGCCATCCTTTCACACAGAGCCAAGCTGCACTGAAAGCCTCCAGCACAAGAACAGAGTGTTGCCAGCCAATCAAAGCCACAAAACAGACAGAAGAAACCAGAAACACCAATCAATCAAACTCCAAGTCCAATGAACACAGACCCAGGCTCCTAGCCAATCAGAATGGACCAGCCTTAAATTTAAAACCAGGAGCTGTGAGACCCACATCCATACAGAAGCCTGATGATGGCAGATGAGATTCTGCTGAAACGTTGCTACAACTTTAACAGCACTACAATGACGTGGGATAATACCCGAAGGAAGCTGAACAGCACACATGTAAGTACCCGCGAAAGCTTAAAAAAACAGATATATATATAGATATAGATAGATATATATAGATATATATAGATATATCTAGATGATCTACACTGGAGATCTCAATGATATTGATTCTGAAATCTGATGCAAAATTCATGACGTTCCTAATATAAATTATATCTAGCATTTGAAGGGAAAAAATAAACTCCCATTCATGAGAGGGAATGAATTTAAGAACTTCTCTGAATGGTGTTAACACATGTGAGCTTCTGAGTAAAACATCACAAAGACAGACAGGGGAGAGCGAGAACTTCCCTGATAATTGAAGCATAGGGAGTCTGCTTTTCCACAAATTTTAACCACTACACACTAGACCATCCTTAGAAGCATGGTGGCTCATGAGTTTAGAACATGAGACTAACAATTGGCAGCCTCATGTTCGAGACCCTGCCAGGTGGGGTGAACTCCCATCACACACTTCAACTCCTGCAAAACCCAGCAATTCAAAAGCAGGCAACTGCAAATAGATAAATGGGTACCACTTTGGGTAACTTCACAGGGATATAGAAGGAACCCTCAACTGAGCATCCTCCAAGAAACAGTGGCAAATTCTTTAATCACGCATGCACTTTGGGTGCTTCTGACATGGAAGTATTGGTAGCACATCCCTATGGAGTAAAGTTATATGATCATAGAATGCACAAACATATCCAGTTCAGAAAACTAAGCTCCTCAATTATTTTGGGGAGACAAGGCTGTGCAGAAGGACAGTATCAGGCCAGCATCTCCAACAATAACAGAATCACGGAACATAATCCAGCCAATATCTACTTATATTCACTTCTTCTTTAATGAGCTTACCAGGAAGAGCATGGACTGATGACAACAGGCTTGTACTCATCAAATTAAATATTAATCGCAAATAAATTGCAGATCAAAATCTGCTGCGGGTTCCAACATGCAAAATAATCAGATAAGCCAGTATGTGCCATTCCTCCTCTCTGGCATGCCTCTCCATTCCTTCTATTGCCAAATTAGAAAGTTCCTAGGAAAAATACAGCAAAGCTTTCTGCTTTTTAAAAAAACTTTTAGTCCACTGATAATACATTAGAAAGCCTGCAGGGTTACCCTGCATCCTGTTTTTAAATGCTGAACTGAAAAAAAAAAAAGAGGATGAAAAACCAATAACCCAGCTCCCTTTAAATCTTTCTAAATCTTTGTCTCTGATTGGGTTCATTAATAAACATTCTGGTTTTGTTACCAAGAGTGACATATGGCATCATCTTCTAACAGGAAGAAGTATTTTGCATTTTATTGTAGAAAACAAACATGTGAACAGGTTCCAACAGATGGCTTTCTTAGCTTCTGGGGGAAAGGGAGTGAGTCTTTAATAAACCTTGAAAGAGAGACTTCCTCTCTCTGATTCTTTTAAGAATATTTAAAAAAAAAAAAAGATTTAAAGTTGTTTTGTGAAAATCTCAGATAGGACTGTATGTCGGGCTAGTCTCTACCACAGAAAGTTAGTGAGGATTTTGACTACTATGAACAACTTCAAGTATTGCCTAAAGCAGTTTCTCAACCTTGGCAACTTTAAGGCATGTGGACTTCAACTCCCAGAATTCCCCAGCCAGCACCTTAAAGTTGCCAAGATTGAGAAAAAAAAAACCTGCCCTAAAGAGTTTATATAGTGTGCACAAAGTCAGGGCCAGTTCTTTCTTTAAAGACACTCTATAATAGCTGAAGGGAGAACTGGATAATTTTATATCTTTTGGGTAAATGATATTTGGTGGAGAAGTGTAGTATTTCATATATTTTTTCTACAAGAGAGGTATCAACTCAAGGAGAGCTAAGGGCTACACTTATCCTTTGAGTGATTTCCTGGGGATCACTCCTCTCCCTATTCCCCTCCCCCCAAATAATAGTAGAACAGGCCTAAAGCAAAGTTCTTCCAATCATCTGCAGTTGACTTGATTCCTTTATAGTTGTGCAGGTCAACATTTCCTCTTCCTCAACATTGAAAATATATTAAAAGTTAGGCGCAGTGGGGTGATCTAAGGAAAGAGATCTCACAGAGCTGTAACCAAGACTGCATCCAACAATTTTGTTGTCTTAGTTGTGAACGTCTCATTTAGGTGATGTACCGTAATTTATTTATTCATGAGATTTATATGATGTCCATCTCAGTCTGAAAAATCTCTGCTTTCCTTCCTCCCCCCCCCCCCCCCGCTAGAATAGAATAGAGCTGGAAGGACCTTAGAGGTCTTCTAGGCCAGCCCTCTGCTCAAGCAGGAGAACCTATACCATCTCAGATAACAAGTGACTGTCCAATCTCCTCTTAAAAATCTCCAGTGATGGAGTGCCTACGATTTCTGGAGGCAAGCTGTTCCACTGGTTAATTGTTCTCACTGTTAGGAAGTTTCTTCTTAATTCCAGGTTGCTTCTCTCTTTGATTAGTTTCCAACCATTGTTTCTTGTCCTGTCCTCTGGTGCTTTGGAGAATAATTTGATCCCTTCTTTGAGACAGCCCCTCAATACTGCAATGCTGCTATCATGTCACCCCTAATTCTTTTCTTTAGATTTGCCAGACCCAAAACCTGCAGCTGTTCTTCATATGGTTTGGTCTCCAGGCCTTTGATCATCTCAGTTGCTCTTTGTTTTTCCTTTTCTCAGTTATTTATTTCCCGCTTTTATTATTTTTACAAATAACTCAAGCCAGCAAACACACCTTCCTTTTCCTATTTTCCCCACAACAACAACCCTATAAGGTGACTGGCCCAAAGACACCCAGCTGGCTTTCATGGCTAAATCGGGATTTGAACTCACGGTCTCCCACTTTCTAGCCTAGAGCCTTAACCACTAAACCAAAGGTCTCAAAACTTGGCAACTTTAAGACTTGTGGATTTCAAATCCACAACTCTTAATGTTGGTGAAGTCCAGAAGTCTTAACGTTGCCACATCTTATATCTTTTTGGTAAATGACATTTGGTGGAGAAGTGTACAGTTTTTCATTTATTTTCAAACATGGCAATTTTAAGGTTCATGGACTTCAAGTGCACAAGTCTTAAAGCTGTTGAAGAAGTCTTAAGAAGTTTTCAAGAAGTCTTAAAAAGTTGCCCAGTTTGGGGACCTCTGCCTGAGACCAAAGTGATAAAAGATCAAATCCACAAGAATAAAATCCAGCTTTGTACCATTGGAACGTAACAACCAATAGAAATATTCCCTTGATAAGACTAGGACAAACAGCATCAGTCACAAATAAAGCCAACACTGAATCTCAGCTTGGATGGTGCAAAGGCTAGCCACATTTTGTTCAATCTCATGCTGGCTTTGGAGTGGATCAGCTGGCAGTACAACACATAAATTAGCTCCCAAGAGGATCTACCATGAAATTCTTTTTAATCCCTACCCATAACGTGGAAAGCCTGTATACCAGGAGCCTAAAGAATAGATGTTGGAGAATCCAGGCCAGTGGGATTTGTGGCATTAGGAATCAGGCTCCTGCACACAATCCTATTCTGATGCTTCTATGGTGCATGACCTATTGTCAAGTCATTTTTTGCAAAAGCAGGTAGTGCATGAATGATCTATCATTATTGTTGTGCTGAAATCTATTAACAATCCCTCCAAAGTCTCATCTCTCTACTATGGAGGTTTCCGGTTGTCTTCCTTACTTTGGGGGATTGTGAATTTCTTACAGATTTTCCCCAGTGATCTTTTCTTCTTATGTTTGAGGTGGCTAAGGTTGCCACTGCTGGTAGCTGTGTTTTCATCTCTTACACATCACTGGATAATTCTGTTGCACACCAGTGGGAAGCCAGGGAATGTGTGGGTCACTGAAGAAATGAGAGGGCATTCACAGACAAGCGGTAGCTGCCTTGTAACTCAAGAGAGAGAAGAACCTCACATTCTGACTGTGAAAATTGCACTGGAATTATCTCTACTTTGAAGGGGATTCTGAAAGCAAAGCTTTGCTGAGAACAGAAGAAAAAATTCAGCAAGGTTTTTGGGTTGGTTTTTTTTTTCTTTTTTTTTTGGAGTAGTGGTGTGGTCCTCATTGTCCCATTCTGCTGTTGTTGAATTCTTTTCCATAAAGTGGGCATTGTATTTTCAACTCTGCATATTTTTCAAGACTATTTTTTTCCTCCAAAACAGAAGATTCACCCATTGTTGTTGTTGTTGTTTTTAAAATCAAGTGGAGGAAACAAATGTTTAGGAGTTTTGACAAATGTGGCCCTTATTTGTGGAGGATCCTGTAATTTTCATTATTGCACCATGGATGTTTTTATTTTTATGTTTCTAATCATTTTCCATAAACCACCAAGGAATCTAATTAATAAATAATAACATGAATAAATCAGTATGCAGAGAAAATCCATATGCACACATGTGTGTGCACACACACATACGCATACAAATAGAGAAGATTTATCTGTACTAGAATTTGAAATTATCCATGGTACAGATGAGAATTTTGGTTTTACATTGGATTCAGACAACTAGGCATCATTTGTGAAGTCATATTAGGAAGCCTTTTTTAGGGGATAAGAGAAGGAAAAGTTGCTTATTCAACAATTGTGACCCCAACCAGGCAACTCCAGCAGAAAACATTTCCTGATCACTGCAGAATCACATATGCTTAGATAGGATAGGATATTGCTTTTGTACTTTGGTGTTGGAGAAGAGCACTGAGAATACCATGGACAGCTGTCTATGGAGATTCTTAGTCATCCGGGTTATGCTTGTCCCAAAGGTGCTTTTTCAAAAAGCAACTGGACTTCCCTTGTTTTCACTTGAAGATGTTTTGCTTCTCATCCATGAAGCTTTTTCAGTTCTGACTTTCAGCCACAATTGAAGAAGCTTCTTGGATGACAAGCGAAATGTCTTCAAGTAAAAAATGAACATGAGATTTATGGTTTGATTATTAGAAAAGGAAAACTATGGAAGAAATAAATTGTATTCTTAAAGAAAGAAGGTAAAATATAAATGTACTTGTAACTGCTCAAGAAATGGGAAACCACTTCATTATAGCCTCTCCTCTCCCCCCTCCCCTCCCCTCCTCTCTCCTTGTTTCTTATTTTTTCTTTACTTTAGTCTTTAATATGTATATAAATATTAATTAAATTATATACAGTCATTCCTTGGTACTCAACTGCTTTGAAAATAATGAAATTTGGTACTCAACACATTTTATTGTGAAAATTTTGTCCTGGTACTCATCATTTGTTTGGTATTCAATGCACAAGCTAAAACTTGTTGGTGTCAGCCAGCTTGTTACTGACTACCTTATACCTTATGGCAAAAATTTGTTTTGTTATTCATCATTTTTGGTACTCATTGTACCCCCGGAATCAATTAATGATGAGTACTGATGTACCACTGTATTTATGTATGTATGTAGTTTGTATGTGTGTGTGTGTCATATGGATAGATAGGTAGGTAGGTAGGTAGGTAGATAGATAGATAGATAGATAGATAGATAGATAGATAGATAGATAG
>BLBF01000036.1:19401408-19413118 GCA_015471245.1 Laticauda colubrina | reverse complement strand
CTGTTCTGTTCTGTTCTGTTCTGTTCTGTTCTGTTCTGTTCTGTTCTATTCACAAAAGAACTGCTCATCTCATGTCCTCTCCTCTTTGAAACTGGAAGCCTCATTTATTTCTCAGGCTGAGGCATGTACAAACAAGACGCAGATATACACATTTCTTTCTTTTTCTTGGTCACTCTAGCAAAAATCTCAGCTACTCTACTCCCAATTTACAGGCACTTTAAGCACATCAATTTACATAAATCTGGATTTTATTCAGGCCTAGATAATCAAGCCTAAGCCTTAACTTCCAATATACTGTAGTTCACTTAGTGATTCATTTCACTCTCCTTAAGTGTCATATCATTTATATGACAATATAGGAGAAAGAGATTAGGCGGATGGCACAGTTTCCCTTAAACTGGCCCTATTTGTGTCAAATTTTGATTTTCAAATGCCTGGTGCTTGTATATCTGCAGCAAAACTTTATTCTTCCTCCTTTCCTTGAAAAGTTAAGTATTCTCGCCAAAGACGAGTAATCAACTTACAATTTCGCAGAGGTTATTTTCACACCAAACTCCTTCAGATGTTCCTAAGATTACTGGACAGGAAGATATCTATCAAGCAATAGAACATGTCCATTTTCTTTAAGTGAATGATGGATCTTCCTTTTCTGCCTGTCTTACTTTCTTTGGTATGTCAGTCACACATCCCAGCTGCCTATTCACACTTCATTCATGATGTTCCTTACCTATAATCTCCATTATTTTTCCTGTCGACTCCTCATGGCTCATTAGTTACGTTTGACACCTGCAGAGAATATCTTTTCACTCATAAGTGCTGGACAGGTTTTGACAAGAGCTAACAACTTTTCAAGTCTTTTAGAGCTCAATTTATGTATTTTTGTGGGTTAATACAATTTCTTCTTCTCTGCACAACACAGTTCAGATGTTATCCATTATTTCTTGTTAGCAATGAGTAAATTCCCACTATCTTTCTGAGGCAAATACAGGGATGGAAAGGGGAGGGGGAACTTTATCACTTTTTGTTTTTGGGTGAGCTCAGTTACAAGGCCATCAATCCTCCCTAAAAAAAGCTCTAACAAAAACTCACAAAAAGATAGTGTATCCTTCAACTTAATTGAATAAAACATCATTTGGCTTCAATTTTGCCACTTGGAAAGTTCAAGCCTATGCTTTCAAAATTCTGACAGTCTTGCTAACATCTGGAAAGTTTTTCCATCAATCTGTTCTACTCTGAGCTGACAAAAGTTTTTAGAGTTGTTTTCTTTTTCTTATGAATAATAATTCCACACTCTACATCACATTGTAAAAATTCGGTGAAGTAAAACAAATCCTATTGCATAACATACTGTATAACTCATCATTAATGTTGTAAGGAGACAATGTTTCTTTACAGAGGCTCCAACTTGTTAAAGTTTTAAAAGTTAAAGCCTACATTCTTCATTGGATGCAGAAAAACTGCCAACCGATTCGCAAAATCCTTGGTGATCTCTGAACTTGGTTGTTTTTCTTGCAGTCTTTTCCTTAGTGTAGAGTTCCCCAATCTTTCCAGTTTGCTTGGGAGACAGGATAGTTACACATGGGCAAGTGTGTTTGCACCTCCATTTGTGCAAGTGGCAGGCACATGCATCCGCCGCTTAGACAAAACATGTAGCTGTGCTTGCCCATTGCTTGCACAAGTAGGGATACATACATGCATGTGCACTCACCCATCCCTCTCCCAATTCCGAATAGGTGACAGACCAATAGTGGGCCACAGCCCCGGGGTTGGAGACCCTTGCCTTAGTCCACTAGGTAACACCTACAGCTTTAGAAAGGATTAAGGTTTGCTCTTTGTTTATGTACAAGTGCTTGCCTTGTTGGTGTTGATGGGAATATTAGTACTTGATTGGGATGTTGTTGTTTTTTACTGTTTGATTGTTGGTCTAGTGTTGACTTTGATGACCCTCTCTATCTGATTTTGATTGCTGGAGATAAGGTGTTTTGATTTTTTTTGCTATCTTTTTGATTGCCTCTTTAAAATGGTAGGTAGATGTTGTTTATCTCTATGTGCCTGTTGATGGCTGATTGGACTGAGTGCCAGGATTCCAGAAATTCTCCAGCATTACTGATCCGTAAGCATGGAGAAGATACTATTGTGCACTCTGGAGCAGCAATTCAGCCAACATATTTTGCAAATATTCTTTAAGGATAATACTATATAAATTCCTTGCAAAACATTAGCCATGGTATGAACAAAGCATGGATAAATGTGACCAGATCTGGCTCGCTCAAGAACAATCCCAACTGGCACATTTGACTTTCATGCAAATGAATTCCTTAACATCCTCATCGTTTGAAGGGCTAGATGTACTTCACTCCCAAAAATGCAGATAGTCCCTTGCAGGAGATGCAGATTTTTTCAAAACACAATGAACCCTAATCCTCAGGTCAATTTTCCTCTTTAAGTAACAACACCATTTAACTTCAGTTTGTTCACTATCAGGCAATGGTTAAGGGAAGCAAGAGCTTCTTTGAAGTTATACATTAAGCAGGATTAGAGTTGGGCGTCAACAGCATTCTGGTAGTCCCTCCCTCCAAAGTTCTGGGTGATTCACTTGACAGATTCATGTAAATGTTAAATAACCTAGAAAATGATTGTTGTTAAAGACAAGGAAGTCCATGATTATTGCAAACCAGTGTCCTCAAGGTCTAATCTCATCAGATGAGGGTGTTATGGTTTACAGTAGTAAAAGCTGCTAGGAGCACCAAGATGAAACATAGGATCAAACTTCCCTATCCCTCTTCTGATACATGATATAGTATTTACCAAATGATTGAAAAATTCTATGTCCCACAAAAAACTTGATTGAAATGGTTGGAACTATGCTGTAGGGGATTTATAGAAATGAACATAATTATATATAAGTACCTCTTTTATATTATATATAAACACTAATAAGTTTAGGTGGTTCCTCCTCCTTTTCCAAGAACTTTGGTGTTACTCTCTACTTATCTCTGTGTTGATTGCTGATGGGAAAGTGTTTTGATTTTCTTTTTGTTTCCTTTTTAGCTTTTTGATTGCCTCTTTTAAATGGCATGTAGATGTTGTTTATCTCTATGTGCCTGTTGATGGCTGATTGGACTGAGTGCCAGGATTTCATGAATTGTTTAGCAATACTGATCCTTAAATGGGGAAGATACTATTGTGCCCTCTGGAGCAGCAATTCAGCCATCATATGTCACAAATGCTCTTCAAGGGGAATAGAAATAACATTTAGACTTATATACCACTCCATGGTGCTTTGTAGTCATGCTACATAAATGTGGTTTCAGGACTTAAAACTTTATCCAGCTACGACATCAAGTTTTAATATCATAGGATTCTATTAGATGTAGCTGGAAAATAGATCAGAATGGTTGTTGATATTCAGCTAGATGCTGAATATTTAATAGAGCTGGGAACAAACTCCAACCTCTTCCCCTCAAAGCAAGAAAGCCGCAATTCCATCTTCTGATGTGGTCTCTCCCCATTCAATTTCCATTATTCCCCACTGACTTTGGGCAATAATTGTATAAAGGTAAAGATAAAGGTTCCCCTTGCACATACGTGCTAGTCGTTTCCGGCTCTGGGCGGCAGTGCTTATCTCCACTACAAAACCAAAGAGCTGTCCGAAGACGTCTCTGTGGTCATGTGGCTGGCATGACTAAAGCTGGCATGCCAAAGGCGCAGGGAAACACTGTGACCTTCTTCCCAAAATGGTCCCTATTTTTTACTTGCATTTTTACATGCTTTCGAACTGCTAGGTTGGCAGAAGCTCGGACAAGTAACAGGAACCACTGAAATGCCGAGCTTTCTGATTGACATGCGCAGCATCTTAGCCACTGAGCTACTGCGTCCATAGCAACTGTCTCAGACTCCAACTTTTGTGGAATTTGTCCAATGTTCAGCAGTAACCATTGCAGAAATCATTTGGTTCCAAGGCAATCTGAGATTGGTAATGATGAGACTTCATCCATCTGCACTTGCTCTCCAGACAAATTGCTGAAGCTATACAAATATTCTGTTAAACCTTTATCAGTTAGGGACTAGTTTGGAGAGTTGGAGACCATTCATTCTGCAGTCTCTGAGTTTTGCAAAACAGGAACACCTAGATTTGTTCATTAGTGTCAGTGATTCTGGACAGAAACACAGATTAACAGATAATCAGAGTTGGAAGGGACTTTATAGGTCATCTAGTCCAACCCCCTGCCCAAACAGGAGACCCTACCATCTCTGATAAATGGCAGTCCCATCTCTTCTTGAAAGCCTCCAGTGATGAAGCTCCCACAACTTCCGAGGGCAAGGTGTTCCATTGGTTGATTGTTCTCATTGTCAGAACATTGCTCCTTATTTCCAGGTTAAATCTCTCCTTGTTCAGTTTCCATCCATTATTCCTTATCATGCTTTATTTTAGGACAGCATAGGTAGTCCTTGACTTATCACCACAATTGAGTGCCACATTTTTATTGCTAAGCAATATTGGGTAAGGTTTTCTCCATTTTACGACTCTTCTTGCCACAGTTGTTAAGTGAATCACTGCAGTTGTTAAGTTAGTAACATGGTTGTTGAGTGACCACACTGATTTTGCTTGTCAGGTCGCAAAAATGATCACATGATCTGGCAACACGCAACCATCATGAATATGAGCCTGTTGCCAAGCATCTCAATTTTGATCCTGTGACCGTGGGAACATTGCAGTGGTCATAATTGGGAGAAATGGTCATAGGACACTTTTCCATGCCATGGTAACTTTGAATGGTCACTAAACGAGTTATAAGTTGAGGACTACCTGTTGACTGAATTATTTAAGTTATAAGTTGGGGACTACCTGTTGACTGAATTTTGTCATTTATGCCCTGCTGTTTTTCAAAGATTGGATACCCAGCATTCTGAAATCAACTGCCTTAAATTCATTACTGGTCAAAGGTAAAAAAGACTCCTTGAGGGACTTAGCTTTATAGATCTTTACAGGAAAAGCAGGAAATAAATTAAGCCTTTGGTCTATCGGAAGATAAACATCATCAAACACATTCTAAGCATTAAAGAAAAGGGATGGTTCATTTTTAAAGTACCTTATTTATATCAAGAAAGGCTTCCTTTATGCTGAGGAGCTTTCTTGGGAACTGTGATGCTTTTGTTCCTCAAACCGGCAGCCAACCAATAAAAACAAACCACTGTTGGTGTCTACATACTTGTGAACCTGTCCTATTGCTCATGTGCCTCTCTATGGGCTGAGGGGAAGAGGGGGAAGAGTAAGGAGAGTAGGTTTATATTTCCTGGCCTATGGAATAAGGCAGCCAAGGTCAGCTTCTCAGAACGACTTCCCTCAGTTTTGGAGGTGGACGCAGGCCAACACAATTTCCATATTGCATATTTTCCTGGGAATGGTGATCATTGTGGTTAAAAAAAAGAGTTGAATATGAAGAAGGGAGAGTCACCCGGCTTCAAAAAGCTCTATTCTCAGTTAAATGAAGCCAGATGTTTCCATGAAGAAAAAAAGAAAAAAAAAAAAAAAAGGAGAGAGAGAAAATATTAAACACAGAATCTGTATTAAACAAGAATGGGAACCCTCATTCCCGATGTAGAAAACAAAACCAGTAGCATCACTGGGTACCTAACAAACCAAACAGCAGGTGGGTGTCCATGCCTGTAATATTTATTAAAGCTTGTGCATGGATGAGGATGCATGAAGCAGAATTGGTGCCCAAGAGCACAGGGAAATGAAGAGAGAAAGACATTGTCTCCCCAGTCACTTAATTCTGCTGATTATAGATGCAACTACAGTATAATAGAATTTAGCAGAATGATGGGTTGGAAGGGACTTTGGAAGTCTGATCAAGACCCTCTGATCAAGCAGGAGACCCTACACCAATTCAGACAAATGGCTGTCTAATCTCTTCTTTAAAACTTCCAGTGTTGAAACATTTATAACTTCTGGAAGCAAACACTGATTAATTGTTCTGTCAGGAAATGTCTCCTTAGTTTTAGGAGGAATATCTCCTTGATTCCACATATTCTGAAAAAAATAAACCTTATATGTTAAGCCAGTGTTTCTTCAACCTTGGCAACTTTAAGTTGCGTGGACTTCAATACCTAGAATTCCCCAGCCAGCCATGGAACTGGGAGTTTTTGGGATTTCAATATTTACATAACTTAAATATGCCAAGGTTGAGAAACAGTACATTATGTTTAACCATCAATCTTAAGGGCCTTGACTTCACATTAGAAAGTATTTTACCATAGCCACTCATCTTTTGGCTCTTCTTAACCCAAAAAAACCCAACAACCCCAAAACAAAAAACATATATCAGAGTCAATGGAAATATGCCAAGAAAATATGAGATATATACAAACTAAATAAGATGGTTTTGATAATTTATTCCTCAAAATACAGTCAGATTACAGCATTTGGTGCAATGCAGGGGTGACCACATTGTGGTGATCACCCCTGCAGATAGTGGCCACGATGGAGTGATAGGAATCCCATATGTTTTTAATGTGGACGCACATTAAAAAGCAGACAGAACTTTGATTGAACTCTTATAATGCCATTTTACCTTTTTTGAACTTACTCTGTTGGACACTTCTGCAATCAAGGCAGAACAGAATAGAATAACAGAGTTGGAAGCAGTGATGGTATGTTACCGGTTTGGCCCAGTTCTGGCAAGCCGGTAGCGGTGATGAGCAGCAGAGACTGAACTGATTCTCTCCACCACTCTGCTGTTGGGCTCACCTGCCTGCCCAGGCTCCTATACTCACTTTTATCTTCTGCTTTTGAAGCGCAGCTGCTTTGCGCGGCACAGAATAGTGCCGCGTGGCAGCTGCTGAAGAGACCAGGAGAGTGCAGGCTTGCAGGAGGTGAGTTGGAACACCTCTGCGCTTGCGCAAAGTGTGTGTTTGGCACACACGTGCATATAAAGTGTGTGCATGCGCACAAAGCATGCCCACCAAACCACACCCACCAAACTGGTAATAAAAGTTTTTGAATCCCACCACTGGTTGGAAGGGATCTTGGAGGTCTTCTAGTCCAACTCCCTGTTTTAACAGGAAACTCTACACCACTTCAAACAAATGGTTATCCAATCTCTTCTTAAAATCTTCCAGTGATGGAGCAACCACAACTTCTGGAGGAAAGTTGTGGTTCCGACTGTCAGGAAATTTCTCCTTAGTTCAAAGTTGCTTCTCTCCTTGATTAGTTTCCACCCATTGCTTTTGGTAATTAACCACCCATGCAATTACTGTACCTTGCAACATTTCCCTTTTAGTGGTTTTGCATGGCATCCAGAACTGAGGTAGCATCACCTATGCCACCAGACTTGAAACTCTAGACCTAGAAAACCTAGAATTACGCCGCCTTCCGTCCAATCTAAATATAGTATATAAAATCATACATTGCAATGTCCTATCTGCAAATGAATACTTCAGCTTCAAACATAACAATACAAAAGCACCCAATAGATACAAACTCAAGGTTAACCGCATCAAACTTGACTGCAGAAAATATGACTTCAGCAACAGAGTGGTCAGTGTTTAGATTACTCAACCTGACTCTGTGGTTTTTTTCCCCAATCCCCAAAAACTTTAACCTTAGACTGTCTACTATGGACCTCACCCCCTTCCTAAGAGATCTGTAGGGGGTGTGCATAAGCGCACCAACGTTCCTACTGTCCCTGTCTCTTTGTTTTTTATTTTTCTTATAAGTATCTATCTCATGTATTCAAAACTATATTTATTCTTATACCTGTATCTTGTAAGTGATTGACAAATCAAATAAATACAAAATAAATAAATAAATAAATAAAACTTGAAGTGAATATCTGGTGTTCCTCACATGCAGAAAGCCCTTTGGTCACATGGAGCTATTTTGATGGGAAGTAGATTTAGAGGAAAACGCATGCAATGAATGAATGATCTGTTGAAAAGGGATATGATTAAAAATACACTGATCAAAAAATATGAGGGGAATGCTTGTTTTTCTCAGTGTTTACCCTCAGGCCTCTGGGATGTTCTCAGCTTTCATTCACAGGAGGCTAAAACATGAAAAATGGTTGCAAGAATTGAGTACATCTAGTTTAATAAAAAGAAGGACTGGGGTGACATGATAGCAGCGTTCTAATATTTCAGAGGCTGCCACAAAGGATAGGGGCCCAAGCTATTCTCCAAAGCACCAGAAGGCAGGAAAGACAGGTGGAAGTTAACCAAGGAGAGAAGCAACCTAGAAATTAAGAAGAAATTACCTGACAGTTAGAACAATTAATCAGTGGAACAACTTCCCTCCAGAAGTTGTGAATGCTCCAACACTGGATGTTTTTAAGAAGAGATTGGATAGTCATTTGTCTGAAATGGTATAGAGTTGGGTTAGAAGACTTCCAAAATCCCTTTCAACTCTGTTATTCTGTTATATTCTGTTAAATTCAGCAAGCCCTTTGGATAATGGATGCCATGGGGTTTTTTTGCCTCATTATTTGTTGAAATGAGACAGTCCATTTTGTCACGTTGGTTTTTTTGGGCTCCACTTCTCGGCCATCTGTAGCACATAGTGTAGTCAAACTAGGCTTTTGCTGAACATAGGCAGAGGCTTCTTCCTGAGATTTCCTTCTTCCTGGTCATGCTGAATCAGCTGGCATCATGCTAGAGTTGGTGCCAGAGGTAACAGAAAGCAATGCAACGTGGCCTTTTGGCATCACACTTCAGAATGTTGTCCACACAAATCACTTCTTTGAAAGTCACTGCTGGGCACTGATGGTTGTCATCCTGCTCTTTCAACAACTCCTCTTAAGGCAGTGTCTCCCATCTTAGGGAACTGAAACATGTATGGACTTCAACCAGGGGTGGGATTCAAATTTTTTAACAACTGGTTGTGTGGGTATGGCTTAGTTGGTGGGCATGGCTTGGTGGTCACATTATTGCCGGGCATGGCCAACTCAATATCACTCACATCGAGGCATGCAATTCTTTGCCTGGCCTCTCATGACTGTGGGGATGCTGTAACAGTTGTAAGTGTAAAAAATGGTCATAAGTTACTTTTTTCAGTGCCATAGTAACTTTGAATGGTCACTCCACACAAGCAAAGTACCAGCAAAGGAAGGAAAAAAAATTCCAGAGAAGTTCCTGAGACAGGAAGTATAGTCCTCCCAAGACTATAATAAGGGTTACTGGAGAGGCAGTTTCTGTAAGCAACACCAGAATGTTTCCTTCCTGCATTCCTTACGGGATTAGGCCAGTAATTTCTTCTAACAACAGGTTCTCCAAACTGCTTAGAATATTTACAACCGGTTCTAACGAATAGGTGCGAACTGGTAGAATCCCATCCCTGACTTCAACTCCCAGAATTCTGCAATGAGCACAGCTAGCTGGAAAATTCTGGGAGTTGAAGTTCACATTTCTTAAAGTTCCCTAAGATGGGAGAGACACTGCCTTCAGATGCAGCTCTCTCACCTGCATATTTAGTGGTACTCCAGTTCATTTATGCCTTTCCTAAAATGCAGCACTCAGTTCTCTAGACCAGGGGGTCCCAACCCCTGGTCTGTGGCTCACTGCCAGGTTTCACTCCGTTTGGAACCGTGCCGCATAAGTGGTGGGTGTTCATCTGCAAAGCTGCATTTGTGAAGATGCTGCACATCTGTGTGCAAAATCCATCCCTTCCTCATCCCACCGCTGCCACCACCAGAAAGGTTGGGTATTGTAGCTCTAAGTCTAGACCCCCAGCCCCCCAAAAAAAGGATACCAGTGGCACATTGGTTAGAGTGCAGTGCTGCAGGCTACTTCTGCTGACTGCCGGCTGCCTGCAATTTGGCAGTTCAAATCTCACGGGGCTCAAGGTTGACTCAGCCTTCCCTCCTTCCGAGGTAGGTAAAATGAGGACTCAAATTGTTGGAGCCAATAGGATAATTCTGTAAACCACTTAGAGAGTAGTGGTGGGATTCAAAATATTTTTCTACTGGTTCTGTGGCCATGGTTTGGTGGGCGTGGCATGGCTTGGTGGGTGTGGCCTGGTGGGTTGGCAGGGGAAGGTTACTAAAAAAATCTCCATTCCCTCCCCACCCCACTAACCTGCTTTCCAGCTCCATTCTCCTGTGCAGGGCAACAAAAGCTGGGATTTTGTTTGATTAGCTGGGACTCAGGAAGCAGAGAATAGATAGTGGGAGGGCCAGTCAGACGTAGGATTCACCAGTTCTCTGAACTACTCAAAATTTCCACTACTGGATCTCCAGAACTGGTCAGAACCTGCTGAATACCACCTCTGTTAGGGAGGGCTGTAAAGCACTGTGAAGCAGTATATAAGTCTATACCCAGGGGTGGGATTTTACCAGTTCGCACCTATTCACTAAAACTGGTTGTTAACATTCTAAGCAGTTTGGAGAACCAATTGTTAGAAGAAATTACTGGTCTAATCCTGTAAGGAAGGCAGGAAGGAAACATTATGGTGTTGCTTACAGAAACTGCCTCTCCATTAACCCTTATTACATTCTTAGCAGGACTAGACTTCTTGTGTCTGGAACTTCATTGGAGTACTTTTTTCCCTCCTTTGTTGGTACTTTGCTTGTGTGGAGTGACTATTCAAAGTTACAATGGCACTGAAAAAAGTGTCTTATGACCCTTTTTCACACTTACAACTGCTGCAGCATCCCCACAGTCACGAGAGGCCAGTCGAGTAGATGTGTGCCTCAATGTAAGTGATGTTGATTTGGCCACACCCAGCCTGTCACATGACCATCAAGCCACACTCACCAACTAAACCATGCCCATAGAACCGGTTGTTAAAAAAATTGAATCCCACCCCTGTCTATATCCTCATGGCTAATTCCCCATTTTTTAAAAAATGAACAAGCAATCCACTTGCATATGTGCAATCATTTATTGAGCCAATTTATCATCTCCTACTCTGTTTTACTGTTTTTTCCCAATCCTTCCCTTTTCTCACTTTCCCTCCACCCTCCCTTCATGTTGTTGTTGTTGTTGTTGTTGTTGTTGTTGTTGTTGTTCCCAGCCTCTCTTTCAGTTCCCTAAAGAGCTGGAAGGCCTTGTAAAAGCCCATCAGACTAACAACCAATTCCTGCTCATTTTTCACATTCAGCACACACACACACACACACACACACACAGACCTCTGAAGGTGCATGGCACATGGTGGCCCCCAACTCCTCTTAAACCAGATTCTGCAAAGCCGCTTCCCCTCTGCCAATTACAAATTAGCCCATTAGGCTCTCTGTGTAGGCCCTCTGTTGCGACTTGGTAATGGCTCCAGAGACTGCCATCATAATCAGAATGACTCCCGGTGCAGCCATGAGGGCAGATGGAGGCCGCTTGTGGGTAATGAGGTATCACGCTACCAAAGGGCACCACTTGGGGGTTCATTAGTTAGCTGTGGCTGTTCGTGTGAGCAAAAACAAGAAGCAGGTAAAACAGGAATGCGAACTGCTCCTACATAATAATAGCTCCCGGAATTTCATCTCAAAAATGCCATTTTATCTCCCTTCCCTCCCTTCTGTCTTTTCCTTCCCCTTTCCTTCTTTCTTCCCTTCCTCTTCCTTCCTCCCTTCCTCTTTTTTCCCTTCCCAACTTCCCTTCCATTCAGTCTTTCCATTCCCCTGTTCTTCCCTTTTCCTCCTTCCTTCCCTTTCCCATTTTTCTTTCTTTCTTTCCTTCCTTCCTTCCTTCCTTCCTTCCTTCCTTCCTTCCTTCCTTC
>BLBF01000036.1:19244923-19375929 GCA_015471245.1 Laticauda colubrina | reverse complement strand
TAGAATAGAATAGAATAGAATAGAATAGAATAGAATAGAATAGAATATTTGGCCAAGTGTGGCTAGACACACAAGGAAATTATCTCCAATGCTGAAGCTCTTAGTGTACATGCAAAGCTACAGAATAATAATAATCACAATGATATCAATAAGGCAAAAGGTAAAGGTTCCCTCACACATACATGTCAGTCATTTCTGGCTCTAGGGGGCAGTGCTTATCTCTGTTACAAAGCTGAAGACCCAGAGCTGTCCGAAGACTTCTCCGTGGTCATGTGGCCGGCATGACTAAATGCTGAAGGTGCACAAAACACTATTACCTTTCCATCAAAGTGGCCCCTATTTTTCTACTTGCATTTTTACGTGCTTTCGAACTGCTAGATTGGCAGAAACTGGGATAGGTAGCAGGAGCTCACTCTGTTACTAGAGATTAGAATCGCCCAACTGCTGACCTTTCTGATTGACAAGCTCAGCATCTTAGCCACTGAGTTACCGCGTCCCATGAATGATACCAATAGGAGGGGGTAATAAAGATGAGAAGGATAATCATAATACTACAGTCATACAACATTTATTTATTTATTTTTTATTTATTTTGGTTTGTCAATTACTTACAATTGTGGGCGTGGCTTTGTGGCCATGACTTTGTGGTCGTGGCATGGCTTGATGGACATGTCTTGGTGGGTGTGGCAGAGTTAGGATACTGTATAATCTTCATTCCCACCCCACTCCTGAGGGAAGGTTACTGCAAAATCCCCATTCCCTCCTCATCCCACTAGCCTGCTTTCCAGCTCCATTCTCCTGTGCAGGGCAACCAAAGAAGACCCAGCCAATCAGTTGGAACTCGGGAGGCAGAGAATAGATGGGGGCGGAGCCAATCAGAAGTGGTATTCGCCAGTTCTCCAAACTACTCAAAATTTCAACTACCGGTTCTCCAGAACTGGTCAGAACCTGCTGAACAGCACCTCTGAATTTCATTTCAATATGAGATGGGAAAGTGATTGTGGCAAATTGTCTTCACTTTTACTGTGTGATCCTGGTTGGTTGCACACACAAGTCTGTGAGAAAATGAATCACAAATGTTGGTGCTTCTCTTCAGTTGCCCACACTCTTCCTTGACTTCTCACACATTCCAGCTAAAAAAACCAAGGAAGGACATCATAACTTATGTGAAGCCAGAGTGCTGAAGTGCATTGGAGAATTAGGGAAAGAAAGTTTTCAAAAATTCAGCAACACTAGCACTCTAGTTAGATTAGAGAGCCATTTCCTGCCAGAATAGATTGCATAAAGCAATTCCTTTGAACAAGGTAATCTAGGTTTTTAAAAGGTGCTTAAATTCAAAATGGAGGCTTTCTGGTTCTTCAGGAAGCCTGAACAGAAAAGTGACCATTTCAAGCTCAACGTTTGGCAGTCTTCAGTTCAAAATCCTCCTGGAATGATCAGAATACTCATTTCAAATTTGAAATGAACATTTCGGGCTTGAACTATTTCAGATTTGAAACATTTATGTACTTCAATCTGCCACATAATAAGGAGGGGGGGGGAATGAGAAAATACAAGTTCCCCTTTTGAAAAAAAAAAAACTTTTGTAAAACAAGATACATTTTTAGCTTCCCCGATTTGGTAGAAAAGATTAGTAAAGCTTTTATGAGAAACTTTCACTCCCAAAAGGATAATAGGCAGGAAACACAGTACATCTTCACATACACACACAAATACACACACACTTATATACAAAGATTTCATTTTTCTGCTAATGAGAGACTGAGGTCATGAGCTAAAGTGTTCTTTAAATTTGAAGCATGGAAGAAACCACAGCGAAGAGGAAGCCTTTAAAAACTACAGTGAGAACACAAAGGATGGGCTCCCGAGGAGTTAAAATAATCTTTATAACTTGACTCCCTTCATTAGAATTGTTTAAAATGCACCGAGGGTATTACTTAAATGCCTTAGTTACAGTTGTGCATATGGGTGTATGCACACATGTGCAAAAAAGAGGTATATACATCAGATTTGAAATTTAAGATGTCTCCAAATTTAGAGTAGTTGAACTTCTACTCAAATGTCACTACCTCTGTAGTTTCTTTCTAACTTTCTAACTTTCTAACTTTCTACCTGCTGTAGAAAGTTAGCACCCACCCCTCTCCTAGAAGAATTAAATATTCTAGGAAATATTAAAAAGGCAAAATATTGTATTTCCCTGGATGAGAAAAGGAGAAATGTGTCTTTAAAGACAAAGCAGCTTCCTGCAGATCTCTGCCCTCCCTCCAGCTCCAGGATGATGGGATCAGGACATAATAGGATTCGCCTCTACTCATCTAACCACATGGGACCTGGGAAGATTACATCACCCAGCAAGATTCAACCAAGTCTGGGACTCAAGACAACCTACAAAGTTACCCCTGCATGGCTCCATGGGAGTCTGACAACCAACCAGGATACATTTCTTGCCACAGGAACAGGAAGCAAGTTCAAAGCCCAACAGAGGTTATAAATCTCGCTCCCTCTCTCACCCATGTGCCCCAGGATCTCAAATCATGTGGTCCTGCTGTTCACCATTAAACTACCTTTCCAAAAAATCTCCATGTTTCCAGTGTCTTTCGTCTCACTTGGAACTGAACCCAGATGGACATTTCTTCCTGGGCTGATGTGTTTGGAAAATGGGGGATCCAGATGTTGTCCCTCTCCTATCTGATTCTATAGATGAAGATTCAGTCTTATTCCAGGAGCGCAGATTTTTACAGGTAGCCCTCAACTTATAACACCATCGAGCCCAAAATTTCTGTGACTCAGTGAGATACTTGTTTAGTAAAGTTTGCCACCCAAATACAACTTTTCTCATTGCCATTGTTAAGTGAATCATTGCAGTTGTAAGTTAGTGACACGGTTGTCCTGAGTGACTCCACTCAGTTTATTTGAGGTCAGCAATGGTGCATTAGGCAGGACCTGAGGGAGGATTTATTAGGGAATCAAGAATAGGGATCTTTTTTGTATGTGAAAGGGCAGCTAAAAGAATGATGATCCATTTGATCTGTAGCCATGAAGTGCTGATCCCTGGGTTTAGTCAGCATTTTTCAGATGGATAAAAAAAACTTAACTTTAGCGCAATCTGGCCAAACTGTCCGGCATTGTTTTGTCTACAAAACAATTTTAAATGTTGGATATCACTCAAAGACTTTGCACGGTTGGGTGGCCTTAAAACTTGGCAAAATAAAATTATTAGCGCAATTCAATAGAAATTACCATTTAGTCCCTCTTTTCTGTTTAAAACACACTTTGAATATGCAATGTTTGATTTTAAGATTTTCATTTGAAGATGTAAACTGTTGCTATTCATGAAGGGTTTAACACAATGTTTCTCAGCCTGGGAAATTCTGAGATATTTGGATTTATGTCTTAAATTTGCCAGGTTGCAAAACACTGGTTTAACATAATCAATCGATCACTCACTCACTCAATCAATCACTCATTCAGACAACATGGCTGGTCAGTGTAGAACATTAAAATATGCATTTTTGCCTGTGACATTATTTATTTATTTACTTAATTTCTAATAACTTCTATGTTTATTAATGAAATCTATTGGTACAAAAATTAAAAGAATGTACTTAAAACATTCATTTGTTTTTAACAAAGTCCCAGAGTAGTTGTAGAAAGCAAAATAAAACATAAAAAGATTCTAAATATCATTCTCAACTATCTTCTAGATAGATGGATCTCACAAATATTTAAAATAAATACATCCAGGAAACAAATGGCAAGCTAGAGGATAAACTTTTATCCAAAGCATACCCACTATCTACTGTATTCTGCTGCAGTTCCTCAAAATAAGTCTCTTCTTCCTTTTCCTCAAATGGAATCTTCCTTTCTTTGCACATACAAGAATTAGCATCGAAAACTCCAACCTGCAACTATGCCTTTGGTAGCCTCAAAACTGTATGATAGCCTTGCGTTAACAGGTTTGGCTCACATTAAATACATCCTAGTATCAATGTATTATTCACATAAATTGAACATTACGATATTCAAACTCACACTGTTGTGACTAAGCTGCATTTTGCATTTTAAGAGAAAATCCCATTTGTGTCAAAAGGCGATCTACCACAAACTGTGGAATTATAAACCCACAAAACTGGATTGAAGAACTAAAATTGAGCTTTAGAAGATATTGGTGTCTCACTTTCTATATTCCATATACTTTATAATGCAATATTAATGCAATATCAGGGGCTTTCAATTCATTGTATAGAATGTAAAGGATGTGTGTTTGTTTTTATTTTCAGTCATAATGTATACTGAAGATGGTATTTAATTTAGTTGTATGAGGTACAATGACAATAAAGTAAACTAAAACTAAACTAAACTAAATATGGCATCAGCCAAGTTTCAAACTGACCCTGAGCCAAATCAGAAATGTGTCTGAATTTGCATTCTTAGGCCTGATTGAAATATCACAACTTTATTCATTATATCTAGATATTTGTATATTTGCAAAGCAGAAGCCATCCATGATGCGGCATTAATGAGACAAAATCAATGTCCAAAGATTGGGATATAGGAGCTCCTTGACTTATGACCACAATTGAGACCAGAATTTCTTTTGCAAAGCAAGGAGGTTGTTAAGTGATTTATGACCAATTTTCTTAACTTTGGTTTTTGAGAGAACCACTGCAGTTATAATAAGTGAAGTACACAGGCCTGACTTTTCCCATTGATTTTCCTTATCAGAAGATGGCTGGAAAGATCACAAATGACAAGTACATCGCTCTGGGACATTGTAAATTGTAAATAAATGTCAGTGGTCAAGTGCCTGAATTTTGATCAGGTGACCATGGGATTGCTCCAATGAAGATATTGTTGCAGAGGTGGTATTCAGCAGATTCTGACCAATTCTGCAGAACCGGTAGAGGAAATTTTGAGTAGTTCGGAGAACTGGCAAATGCCCCCATCTATTCTCTGCCTCCCAAGTCCCAGAAGATTGGCTGGGTCTTCTTTTGTTGCCCTGCACAGGAGAACAGTGCTGGAAAGCAGGTTAGTGGGGTAGGGAGGGAATGGGAATTTTGCAGGAACCGTCCTCCAGGAGTGGGGAGGGAATGGAGATTTTGCAGTATCCTTTCCCTGCCATGCCCACTAAGCCACGCCTACCAAGCCACACAATGCCCACCAAGCCATACCCACAGAACTGGTAGTAAATTTTTTTGAATCCCACCACTGTTAGATGTGTGGACTGGTTGTAAGTTTTTTCGATACTATTGTAATTTTGAATGGTTTTTAAATAAATGGTAGTAAGTTGAGGACTACAAATAGACTGTCAGCTTTGGAAGCCATATTGAGACCAGATGCTCCCACACTGCCACATTTTCAGCCTGGGAAAGTGGGAGGTGGAAATTTCTTGGAGTCTTATGTAGATGTTATTACATAATAACATTCTTTTTTATGAAATTTTATTACATAATAACATTCTTTTTCTAATTCAAGGTCATGTTATTTTGCGCATAAATGAGGGGAAATCTTAAGTTGGGGTGGATGGTGACTGGGGCATGTGATGTGATGATGGGTGAAGGGGGTGGATTTGTAGTTTTTACTTATTGCAAGGAAGCCCGGAACTTTCAGATTCAGGATTCCCCAGATGTGCCAGTTTACTATCCAACATAAAGGGAACTTTTGAGAAGATGTCAGTCTCGGAGTTATTGGTTGGAGTGGATGTTTGGTGGAATGACATAGACATAGACATTTCTTCTTAAAATAGGCTTTAAACATGCTGCTGTTGTTTTTTTTCCTCAGTAGCCCAAATTAAAGCAGCCTTTAGGTTGAAATCATTTGTATTTCTATTTCTGTTAAGAAAGAGGCTACTTGATGCCATTTATAATAAGTGGACATTAATTAATGTTAAATTACAATGGAATTCCTGTTGAATTGGATATGACATCTACATTAATAGTCAGTGAGTTTATTCTGATTAATGTTATCACAGCCGTTAAGTGCTGGGATTTATAATCATTTGCCAGGACTGCTAACTGAAAACTCTTTGGTCAGATTTTTCATGAAGGGAAACAAGCATAAAATGTAATGAAAGTCTACCATTAATTTCAATAAATATTTTGCAACATATGCATACTGAGCACCCTCATGCAAAACCTTGGGCTGAAGAGAGTCGAGGCTGATGCTTCAGAAAAAAAAATTGCCTCTATTCTTGGATTTACATATTTGCTAAAGAAGCAGGAATATAATCTTTGGAAAGTGCATACTAAAGTCAAGGCTAGGGAGGTGTAAATTTGAGCTTAAAGTCAAATTTAAAGTATTGGGACTTGTGGTCCATGATCATTCTATAACAGAGGTGTCAAACTCAAGGCCCATGGGCTGGATCCGCCCTGTGGGGTGCTTGGATTTGGCCTGCGGGACCACCCTGGAAACAGTGCCTCTACCAGCAAAAACAGAGGTCAGGAGGGCTGTGTGTAGCCCTCTCAAGCTCCAATTTTGCTGGCAGAGAGTTGCAAGAGGCTGTCACAGCTGAAAACAGAGCTCGTGACGGCCACATGCAGCCCTCCCGAGCTCCGTTTTTGTTGGCAGAGGGTTGCAAGAGGCTGCCACAGCCAGAAATGGAACTCGCGAGCAGTGGTGGGGTTCACATTTTTTTTACTACCGGCGTGGCTTGATGGGCATGACAGGGGAAGGATACTGTAAAATCCCCATTCCCTCCCCACTCCTGGGGGAAGGTTACTGCAAAACCCCCATTCCCTCCTCACCCCACTAACCTGCTTTCCAGCTCCGTTCTCCTGTGCAGGGCAACAAAAGAAGACCCAGCCAATCAGCTGGGACTCGGGAGGCAGAGAATAGATGGCGGCAGGGCCAGTCAGAGGTGGCATTTGTTGGTTCTCCAAACTACTCAAAATTTCCACTACTGGTTCTCCAGAACTGGTAAGAACCTGCTGAATACCACCCCTACTCAGGAGCCCACTGGCAGAGTGCTCAGGCCACCATAGGTGCCTCTGATATGAGTGATATCTAGCTGGCCATCCTCTCTTTGGCCATATGCACACCGGCCCCAGAGGTCAAACACAACCCTCAATGAAATTGAGTTTGACACCCCTGTTCTATAACAATTATTTGTCTACCCGTATCTTTCTATTAAGGTAGTCCTCTCAACTTAGGACCACAATTTAGGTCCCTTCCATTCCTAAGTTGGGAAGTTATTAAGTGACTCAGGCCTGTTCTTATGACCTTATTACCATTTTAATTCAATGAGACACAGAGCCATTTAATTAGTCTGGCTTCGTCTCTTTGGATTTTGCATGTCAGATGCTAGCTGGGAAGGTTGCAATTGATTATCATGTGACCTCAATACACTGCAATTGTCATAAAATCCTGCAAGTACCCCAATTTTGATCCTTTGACCATTGGGACTCTATGATAGAGAGAGGTCATAAGTCAATTTTTCAGTGCCAGCATAATTTTGAATGGTAGCTAAATGAATGGTCGGAAGTTGAGAATTACCTATACAATGCTGGTCAATTCTTACCTCCATGGGTGGGATTCAAAATTTTTAACAACTGGTTCTGTGGGCATGGCTTAGGTAGTGGGTATGGCTTGGTGGTCATGTGACTGGGTGAACATTGCTTGGTGGTCATGTTATTGGCTGGGTGTGGCCAACTCAACATCACTCACATCGAGGCACACATCTCCTCTCCTGGCCTCTCATGACTGTGGGGATGCTGCAACAGTTGTAAGTGTGAAAAATGGTCATAAGTCACTTTTTTCAGTGCCATTGTAACTTTGAATGGTCACTCCACACAAGCAAAGTACCAGCAAAGGAGGGAAAAAAACTCCAGAGAAGTTCTAGAGACAGGAAGTCTAGTCCTACCAAGAATGTAATAAGGGTTAACAGAGAGGCAGTTTCTGTAAGCAACACCATAATCTTTCCTTCCTGTCTTTCTTACAGGATTAGGCCAGTAATTTCTTCTAACAACCAATTCTCCGAAATGCCTAGAATGTTAATAACCAGTTCTAGTGAATAGGTGCGAACTGGTAGAATCCACCCCTGCTGACATCTCTCTGAACAGAGTTTTCTTTTTGATCATCACTCCAAGATTGCCATCTTGGTTAAAGAATTTTGACTGATAGGATTCAGGAAGAGAAGTTTCTCTGCCATTGCTCCGCCCTTTGCAACATCTTACCCAAGGGATGGGTTAAGAGTGATACGATAGCAGTGTCCCAATATCTCAGAGGCTGCCATAAAGAAGAGGGAGTCAAGCTATTCTCCAAAGCACCTGAAAGCAGGATAAGTAGCAATGGATGGAAACTAATCAAGGAGAGAAGCATCCTAGAAGTAAAGAGCATTCTCTTGACAGTTAGAATAATTAATCAGTGGAACAACCTAGGTGCTGCAACACTGGAGGTTTTTAAGAAGAGACTGGACAACCATTTGTCTGAAATAGTATAGGGTTTTGTACCTTAGCAGAGGGTTGGGCTACAACAGTGATTGCCAACCGATGGGCTATGGCCCCCTGGTGGGCTGTGTGAAAATTTTGGTGGGCTGCACAGAAATCTCACCCCCAGAGCACCCCCCCCCCAGAGCAATTAATCCAGGCTGCACAGAAACACAAGGCTGCACCACCCACATGGCCCACGGGAACCCTCCCCACCCACTCGCTCCTTACCCAATAAACTTGCCTGCTAAATTTCTATTTTTCCTTTTTCCAACCATCATCTGTTCTGCTATGCTGGGAGATTTCGATTAGCTAGGAAACAGGAAATGGTTGGATTTCTTGCTTTCTAGCTAGTCTTCAGATCTTTGGCTCAGCACAGCCGAACCTCCCTTAGGACTGAAAGTTTGCTTGCAAGCAAATTCAGTGCAGACTCATGGCAAGCAAATTTCAGAGACTGAGCTAGCTGATAGCAGATAGATAGAACACTGAATGATCCTGTGGGCAACTCAATCTGCCTGCCTGCTTTTCATGATTTGGATAAAAGTTGCTCTTTTTTAAAATAAAAAATTCAATATTTACATGCATGGTGTGTTGTGAGTTAATTTTGTGAGTTTGCTTGCAAGCAAATTTTATGTGACAGACTAAGCTAGCCAATGGCAGATAGATTTCTGAATGAATTTGTGATTCTGTGAGCAATTCAATCTGCCTGCCTGCTTTGCCTGATTTTGGGTAAAAGTTGCTTTTTTTATAAAAAAATCAATGTTTATATAAATATTTATAATATTTACAAACAAGCCATGTCCAGCCTGTCACATGCCCGCCAAGCCACACCCACAAATTTGGCCATGCCCACAGAACTGGTTAGTAGTCCCTGGGATCAAAAATTATGAGTTTGGTGATCCCTGAGGTCCAAAAGGTTGGCGACCCCTGGACAACTAGACTTCCAAGCTCCCTTCCACCTCTGTTATTCTGTTATTCTATTAGGTGAGCCCTCACCCTTCTGGCCTTCAGAAAGAGTGTTACAGCCTGATTCTGACAATTGACATGGGGGTCAATGAGTGATGTGCAACCGTGGGGATGATGCCTATTATGAAGATGTCCTCTTCACCTTCTTAACTTTTTCACTTAATTCTATAAACCTACCTTTAAAATGTTCTGTAAACTTTGTTCTTATTTATGCTTTTATATGATGATCCACTTTTATTGTAAGCTGTCCAGGAATGTGATGAATAAGGAAATAAATAATTACCCAGGAATGTGATGAATAAATACATAAATAAAATATTTTTATTTATATTGCCAGTATGTGATTCTAACCAGCCCATAGCTGAATTGAAAACCATGAAATTAAGGTTCAACTCAGTTTTTCCCAAAGATTTAAGGGCTTACCAGTTTCCAAACAACTGAGTCCAGCAAACCAACATGATTAATTTCTCATTAGGAAATCCAGGGAAACTGTATTCTACAAATGAAAATTTTAGAAAAATAATATTAATGCGCTGTGCCTGAATTGTTCCAGATAAGCCAACTCCTGTTAAGAAAATGTTTTGAGTTATCCTCTTCCTTGAACATATTCCACAAGCACAATTCACAATTCTCTATGCCAGTGTTTTTGAACTTTGGCAACTTTAAAAGGGTGGACTTCAACTCCCAGAGTTCTCCAGCCAACTGAAGTCTACACATGTTAATGTTGCCAGGATTGAAAAAATCTGTTCTTGCAAAATGTCTACTTGCCAACATACTGGCTTGGTAGACTTTGACAATTGGAAATCACCCATCTGGTAGGATTTGAATGGTAAATGAAATGCTCTGCTTATATTCTGTTTGCCACCCAGAGTTCCTTGGATAGGTGCATAGCCGTAATAACCGAATGAATGAACAAGCAACCCAAACAATACAGCAGGTTTCTGGAAAAGTATAATGGCAATAGAAAAAAGGTGGATGGAGGGAAACCACAATAGATAGAACTGTAGATGGAATGGATCAAAATAGAGCTGGAAGGGACCTTGGTGGTCTTCTAGTCCAACCCCTTGCTTAAGCAGGAGACTTATATCATGTCAGACAGTTGGTCATCTAATCCAAAGAGAGCTGTGAAAATATTGACAGACCCCTCATATCCTGTATATAAACTGTTTCAACTCCTACCCTCAAAACGATGCTATAGAGCCCTGCACACCAGAACAACCAGACACAAGGACATTTTTTCCCCAAATGTCATCACTTTGCTAAACAAATAACCTGCTTTGCTAAACAAATTGTCCAACTATTTACAAAGTCTGCACTACTATTACTGCTAATCTTCTCATCGCTCCTTATCATCCATCTCCTCCCACTTGTGACTGTATGACTGTAAAGTTATCGCTTGTAACCTAATGATTCATATTGACTGATTTGATTGCTTATTTGTATCCTATGACTATTATTAAATGTTGTACCTTATGATTCTTGACTCTTGGTGAATGTATCCTTTCTTTTATGTACACTGAGAGCATTTCTACCAAGACAAATTCCTTGTGTGCCCAATCACACTTGGCCAATAAAGAATTATATTCTATTCTTAAAAACCTTCTGTGATGAAGCACTCACAATTTCTGGAGGCAAGCCGTTCCACTGGTTTACGGGACCCGCTGCTGGGAAGTTTCTCTTAATCCCAGATTCTTTCTCTCCTTGATTCGTCTCCATCCATGAAAGAAATCGTGGGGGGGAAAAAAAACATCCAAGAAAATGGCTTCCAAAATCTCTTCCTTCAAAATCTATAAATGTGGTTAGTGCTGAGAATTAAGCACGAGGATATGGCCAGTATTTCCCTGCTCAACATACAATCATTCAGTTAATGACTGAAGTTGCAGTGGCACTGAAAAAAGTGACTTGTTATGACTATTTTCACACTTATAGCCATTGCAGGTTCTTTGTGGTCACGTAGTCAAAATTTGTATGCTTAGCAACTGGCTCATATTTATGATGGTTGCAGTGTCCTATTTTGCAACCTTCTGAGAAGCAAAGTCAATGGGGGAGCCAGGTTCATTTAACTGCAGTTAAATTAACAACTGTGTACTTAACTGTGGCAAGAATGATAAAATGTGGGCAAAAGTCATTTAACAAATGTCTCACTTAGCAACAGAAATTTTGGGCACAATTGTGATCATAGATCAAGGACTACCTATATTCACATGGAGCCACCTAACTGATTTTGACAAACTGTGGTTAAATCCAAGTTGACAGTTTTCAAATGCCTGATGGTTTCTATAACTCAGTGGTTTCTTGGGCAACTCCTTGAATAATTGGGTTATTGTCTCAAAATGAAGGTAGGTGTGAAATAAATTAATCACCGAGGGATTGACAAACTATTTATAGGATAAGTGAGATCATGCAGAGGTAAGAAATTAGTTCTGTGTTTCGTAATTAGGGACTGCTTGGGTAAGGTGAGTATTTTGATGAACTGGGGAGCAAGAACCACAGAGAAATGAATAAGTGAGTTGGAAGGGACCTTGGAGGTCTTCCAGTCCAACCCCCTGCTCAATTTCATATATCATTTCATGTACCATTTCAGACAAATGGCTGTCCAATCTCTTAGAAACCTCCGATGTTGGAGCGTGCACAACTTCTGAAGGCAAGCTGTTCCACTGATCAATTGTTGTCACTGTCAGACATTTTTCCTTCTTTCTAGGCTGGTTTTCTGTTTAATTGGTTTCCATCCATTGCTTCTTGTTTTGTTGTTCAGGTGCTTTGGAGAATAGGTTGACCCCACTCTTCTTTGTGTCAGCCTCACAAATATTGGAAGACTGCTATTTTGTTACTCCTAGTTCTTCTCTTTGTTAGACTGAGATATACCTAGTTTTTGCAACCAATCATCATACTTTCTTTAGTGAGCATTAGAAGCAAACTGCAGGGAAGCAGCATTTTTTAGCATACAGAATTAAGCTAAGAAGCTTTATTCTCATTTCAGATTGGCTTCATTAATTTACCAGATGTTGTCACAATAAAACTAATTCAGAGTGAAGGATTCACACATAGATGTAATAGAAGAATGGAATGGAATGGAATAATAAAGGCTACACAGAAATACCTGAGGTTGAGATTTATTATGGACCATATAATAATCTTTAAAGCCTCCCAAATAAATTTCACACTCATGGATAGTTTTTCAAAACCATCATAATCTTAATCAGAAACTCCTGAGCTATAAATAAAAGGACTGTAGTATTCTTTTGTAAACCAACATTTTTCCCCACACATAGGCATAAAGGTTCTCATTTACTCCAGAAATAAAACTCTGTTTGTCACTAATGAACAAAAGGATGTCATATTATCCCTGACACTTTCATTCAAATCATTGCAAATGAAGGCAACTCCATTCAATCATAAAATGAGTTTTTCTACTTTCAATGAAGAGGGGAAAAACTTAATGATTCCTGTTTCCAGAGAGGTATAAATGGGAAACTGTTTATCAACAAACCAGCAATGGGTATACAGGTAGTCCTTAACTTACAATGATTTGTTTAGTGACCGTTCCAACAGTTACAGTTACAACAGCACTGAAAAAAGCGACATGATCATTTTCCACACTTATGACCATTGTAGCATCCTCGTGTTTCAGAGGTGCTATTTAGCAGGTTCTGACCAGTTCTGGAGAACCGATCACGGAAATTTTGAATAGTTTGGAGAACTGGCAAATGCCACCTCTGCTGGCCCTGCCCCCATCTATTCTCCGCCTCCCAGCTGATTAGCTGGGTTTTCTTTTGTTGCCCTGCACAGGAGAATGGACCTGGAAAGCAGGTTAGTGGGATGCAGAGGGAATGGGGATTTTGCAGTATCCTTTCCCTGCCACGCCCAGAAAGCCATGCCCACAGAACCAGTAGTAAAAATTTTTGAATTCCACCACTGCCATGTTCTTGTGATTTACATTTGGATGCTTGTCAACTGGTTCATATTTATGACAGCCGCAGTGTCTTGGGGTCACATGATCCCCTTCTGTGACCTTCTGACAAGCAAAGTCAATGCGAAGGCCAGATTCACTGAACAACGGTGTTATTAGTTTAACAACAACAGTGAATCACTGAACAAACATGGCAAGAAAAGTCATATAATGGCACTAAATTCACTTAACTAGGGTCTCACTTAGCAACATAAATTTTGGGGTTAATTGTGGTTGTAAATTGAGGATTATCTGTCTTACTCAAAGCAAATGTAACAAATTTCCCAATAAGAAACATTTGTTGAGACTTTGGAAAAAGTTCAGAGAAGAGCAACTAAGATGATCAAAGGCCTGGAGATTAAAACATAGGAAGAAAGGCTGCAGGATTTGGGTTCGGCTAGTCTAAAGAAAAGAAGTACTAGAGATGACATGATAGGAATATTCCAGTACTTGAGGGGCTGCCACAAAGAAATGGGGGTCAAATTATTCTCCAAAGCACTGATGGGCAGAACAAGAGACAATGGTTGGAAACTAATCAAGGAGAAAAGCAACCTGGAATTGAGGAGAAACTTCCTAACAGGGAGAATAATTAACCAATGGAACAGTTTGCCTCCAGAAATTGTGAGAGATCCATCATTGGAAGTTTTTAAGAAGAGACTGGACAGCCACTTGTCTGAAATTGTATAGGATCTCCTGCTTGAGGTGGGGCCTGAATTAGAAGATCTCTCAGGTCCCTTCCAGCTGATTCTATTCTAAATATAAATTTTGGGCTGAACTGTGGTCTTAAATCTAACATTATCTGTATTATGATAGTTTAGTGATTAATTATGATGGAAAACAAATCCCAAAAAGACCACTATCAAGAAGAAGAGGAAGAGGAGGAGGAGGAGAAGGAGGAGGAGGAGGAGGAAGAAGAGGAGTAGGAGGAGGAGGAAGAGGAAGAGGAAGAGGAAGAAGAATCAGGAACATATTTTTTTAAAAAAAAACCTACAGAATTGGACAGGATCTTTGAAGTCAGTTGGCCTAATCCCTGATGGATGGAGGGAGTCAGTTATAACAGGGAGAAGGACACTATTGGAAGACCCGAAAAACTAGCTTTAAGGGACAGATTGCCATGGAGAAAATCTATCTATGTGGTCTTTAGGAGTTGAAAACAACTGGATGGCACATAATCAATCTATCCTAATCCCTAGCTCATTGCAAAATTCACTGGAGCATATCTGACAGATTACCACCATTTAGACTTTGTTCTGAAAACCTCCAATGAAATAGAATTTACTAGTTCTGTTGTAGCAATTTCTTTTGCCTGACAGCTGATATAGTCAGAAAACTTCCTAACATTTACCCTGTTCACACTTTGGCTTTGTTAACTCTAGTTCTGCCCACTGGGGTAATAGAGAATAGATTCACATAAATACGTTGTCTTCAGCCTGGTGGAATCTGTATGTTCATTCCCTTAATTGTATCCAACATATCTGGAAGCAGAACAGAATAATAGAATAACAAGGTTGGAAGGGACCTTGGAGGTCTTCTAGCCCAACCTCCCAAGTGGACACTATACCCATTCCAGACAAATGGTTGTCCAATCTCTTCTTAAAAACTTCCAGTATTAAGTACCACAACTTCTGGAGGCAAGTTGTTCCATTGATTAATGGAGCAACTAACAAGAGATAGTCAGGATAGTACATCTTGTAATACTATAAGGGAAAGATATTCAGAGTTTGGGACTCAGGGGTTGATCAGATAAGAGACAGCATAGCCAACAGCTGACTAATGGACAGGGCGAGAATCTCAGAAAAGATTATCCCGAGGTTCTCAGGCTATAAAGGTGACAGTGGAAGATTTGTACTTTCAGTCTTGCAAGATTCTGTAAATGTAGCAAATTCTAAAGTAAAATCAGCTTACCTGACTATGAACTATTACCCTGTTCTAGTCTACCTGATAAGTCTCAGTATCTTGAGTGGTGTTTTATTTCTCACTCTGGCCAACTAAGACTTCAAATCAGTTTATTCCTAGGAGGAGAGCTCTATGACCTTGAGGGAAATCCACCAACACATTTCTCAGTGCCCTTCTTATTTAAATTTGACACAGAACTGACATCTTGAAACCTACAGAGTTGTACAGTCATCTTGTCCATAATTCAGCAAAGAAGCTATGGCAAGCTTGGAAATAGACATCCAGTTTCTTTTTAAATTTTTCTTGCAATTTGAGTCTTATCTTCCGGAGCACTTAAAAACTATTTTTCAAGCATCTACGTGACAACTTCTTTAATATTTGGAAAACAACTACTATAGGGTAGTCCTCCAGGATAAACATTAGGTCTTCATTAGGAATTTGCCCAAACTACAGATACACATGTCTTCACTGAATAACCACAATTGAGACTGGCAAGTTCTTAGGGAAGCATCTTGGTTGCTAAGCGGAAAATCACATGACTGTCATAGATGTAGGACTGTACTTCTGCTTTAGCCAAGGAAAATATCATGTGACTTACAATTTTACTTCTACATTAACTCTGTTTGCATTCACTTTTTTCCTGCTTTTTCAACCTCAGTTGTGTCACACAAAGCAGCTGAGGTTGAAAAAGCAGGAAATAAAGGACAGGTAAGAGCCCAGGTGGGCGGGTGGGCCAAACATCAGCAAACACAGAAGTGGTTCAGAGTCTGCTGCTCTTCAGAGCTACTGGTTCTATAGAGCCAGGCAGAATCGGTAGCACCCCACCCCTGCTCCATGTTTTGAGACCCAGACAGAGGAGAACTGTATGCATTGTTCCCTCTTTTTGACTCTGAAGAGCAGGGCTGTCCAACCTTGGCCACCTGAAGCCTTGTGGACTTCAATTCCCAGAATTCCCCACTGTGTTACAATTCTGGGAGAATTCTGGGAGTTGAAATCAACAGGTGTTGCCAAGTTGCCAAGATAGGACACTCCTGCTTTAGACAGTGTGCCTCATTGGACCTCAATAACCTCTCTGCGCTAAAAAAAAAAACAAAACCTTGCCAATATTGTCACCTTTCCACATTCTCTGCCACCCGTTGGTTGACAGCTCAGCTTGATTCCAAAGGACAGCCATGGAAGTCAGGAGCAAAGTAACATGGAACAGAAGGAGCTGCCGATCCAGCCTGGGCGCTGACATTGAATCTCCTTGGTGAAGGCAGCAAGGGCCTTGGAGATATCCATCAGCCTGCCTGCCTGCCTCCAGCACGAGCCGAAGTGGGGAAGTTGCCGGAGAAGCTGGTAAAATTTTAATGCACTCTGTAGTGCGGTCATGTCACACTCACTCATGGCAAATAATCCCCGATGCCTGCAGAGGTAAAATGGAGCTGTAACGTGCTCGCCTCCTAACCCGAGCTGACAGCGATGATGTACGACTACCATTAGCGGAAAATATCACTTCAACTAACCCATGATCCA
Source organism: Laticauda colubrina (assembly GCA_015471245.1). Lineage (NCBI taxonomy): Eukaryota > Metazoa > Chordata > Lepidosauria > Squamata > Elapidae > Laticauda > Laticauda colubrina. Next base: position 19,359,180 of record BLBF01000036.1, on the reverse strand, counting down.
GCTCTGCTAAGGGTCATATTATCCGTGAGGAACAAATTACATTCCCAAAGTAAATACAAATTTTCAACACAAAATGGGCCCACTCCCAAAAAAGAAAAAAAAAGGGGGGGGAAAGGAGGAAGGGAGGGAGAGAACAAGAAGCGAGGCACTGAATCGAACATGTGGGTGTGGAGAAAGGAAAGTGTTCGTTCCCTATGACAATGAGTTGTGGAGTGACAAAAGTGACAGCCGGTGGAATGAATCATCACCAGAAATCAGGCAACGTCTGGAGCACAGTGTTAAGCAACCTCGGAGACCTGGGAGGTCCCATTTCTCCTCAAGCCGCAGAACCAATTCCGCCTCAGGAGTCTCTTGTGGGTGGTGATTTGCAGAGAGAAGAAAGATTTGGACTGCATTTCCTCTCCTTTCTTGCTCAAATTCCAGGAAAGTACACGCAAGAGCAATTTGTTGCTAGTCAACACACTGGAAGGAGCCTGGCTCATCAGTTGAGCTCATGCTTTGCATGATGAAGTTTTCTCACACTGAATGTGTGAGCTCATTAGAGGAGACAAGATGCATCAGATTACCTTTTCCACTTTCTTTGGTCATTGGTTGAGCTAATTCCATCTGATTGAAATTAAGAAAAGAAGGAAGCTTGGATCAATCCATCACACTCACCATTTTGAAGTTGTGTCCCCCCCCCCCCAATCTGTGGGCACGTTTTCCTGCTATGGTTTGAAAGTAGTCTCTTGGTTAGATAGCTACTTCACAGAGGACCCTCCCATCTCAATTAAAACAGTCATTGTCCCAAAGGTGCTTTTTCAGGAGGCTTTTTCATAGTGGAGAATGGAAGGAATGTTACACTATCCTGTCAGAGCTGAAGAAGCTCTGAGAAGCAGAGAAGCAAAATGTGTTCAAAAGAAAAAGCAAGAAAGTTCAGCTGCCTCCTGAAAAAGCAACTTTGGGACAACCATGACCTGAATGACTGAGAATCTCTACAAACTTAAAACAGTGGTAGCCTTGGTTTAAGAACTCCTGAGGCACTACCTTATTCTTCATTATCAATCATTTTGCTAGTATGCAAAATATTATTAATTCAAAATCCAGCAAACACATTTTGGAATTATTATTTTTATTATTTTCTTTCTTTTAGCATTGCAACTAGTTTTCAATAGGGTCCTTGTGTTCTCTGAGCATGGTGGTTTTTTGCAGTTGTTTCATTATCAAACTTACTGTGATGATGTTGCCTAGTCTGGTAATGAAACATCTGCAAGAAAACCACAAAGCTCAGAGAACACCAAGAACCCCACAGTTCAACCCTGAGCTATAAATATTATCTTCTGAGTTATTTTAACAACAACAAAAAAAAAAACTGTGGGATTTTAGTATCTATGGAGATTTTTAGTCATCCAGGTCATGGACTTTCTGCTTTTTATTTGAAGATGTTTTGCTTCTCCTCCAAGAAGCTTCTTGTGGGGTTTTAGTGAAACAAAACAAAACAAAATGAGTGTATGGTTCTAACATTTCATTTCTTCCCTCCTGCCACTTGAAACAAAAAGGGTTTGATGAAGAGACTTGCCCCCTTGCTGGTTCAGAAAAAAATACATCATCAAAAAATGAAAACGAGGACATCTCTGCCCTAATAAAATTTGGGATAAAGTAGCCATAAATGGGTCAGTCAGAATTCACGTTCTTCCAATCTTTCCTTCTTGATAGATCTTGTTGAAGAGACTTTTCAAGAATCATGTTTGGAAAAAGGAATTATTTTTTTCTTTTAGGCTCAGGCCAAACTAGCCCATCATTTCATGTCTAACTTTGCTCAGGATTTTCCTTACTTTTAATGCTATAAGCTCCTACCATTTTCAGACAAGGACGGGTGAGGAGGGGAGCACAAAAAAAATAAAGAAAGAAAAAGAGATAAAGAAAAATCCCAGCGATTACTATCTGTCTGAATGAAAGGAAGTTCCAACTTGTCAGTTAAACAAAGCAATAACACAGCACTCTCCTTTATAGTCTATGTTTTCATCCAACAGACCATTATCACATCATGCCAGAGTGTTCCCTTCTCCAGGTCACTTGGTTTAAAATGACATGGATAATGCACATGTCAGGAAGCTGACAGCTTCGACTGTCCTTCAGAGATTTAAGAAAAGAGAGAAAAGAAGGGGCGAAAAAAAACACCAAACTAGCGAAGGAAAGGAAATACGAATGCCTGTTTCTTATCTGCAGTCCATGCCTCGGGTCTATCTTGGAAATCAGGCAGAACATGATTTCTCCAGGGAGCACTTTTTTCATTTCCTGATTTTAAAGAAATCAAATAAGCACCATTTGTCTTCATCTGAATATGCTTGACCCGTTCAAATGATGGCATGTCGCTTCCCCCCCCCTTCCCTTTTTTCTTTTTAAGAGTATAAGCACAATGTATGTGGAATTGGCAATGAAGGGAATGCAAGACTCTTAGAACACCATCGAGAGATGCTGGAGCACGAAGGGTTGAAAGCATCTTCTCTAGAGGGAACCGATTCAATTTAAGAAGGTAACTTATTTTTCTTTTAAAATTTCATGCAGAATGAATTCATCACTCCTGGTAAAGGGTGGGGAGAAATAAAAAAAACACCTTGGAATCGAAAGGCTCGAGGGGGAGAGGAGAACACAAGTTGTGTGAGATCCATCATCACCATCTACTGAATGTGGCCAGGAGATCCTTTGATCAGTTGTATCCCTTTCTGGATTTGGAGGCACAGCAGACCGTGTCCCATGCCTTGGTCAGCTTCTGATTGGATTACAAATATATAGATACAGATTAACAGAGCTGGAAGGGACCTTGTAGGTCATCTAGTCCAATTCCCCATGCAAGCAGACCTACACAATTTCTGACAGATGGCAGTCCAGTCTCTTCTTGAAAGCTTAACAGATAAAGGCTAGGTCACACTGGCCGATGGATGCAAAACGTATGCAAAAAGGACACAGCGGACGAGCAAAATTTCAGGGGTGGCTCCATCCATTGTTATCCACTCTCAAAAGTGCCCCAAATTTGCATAAACAGAATGGAAAACAACAGAAAGGAATGGACGTGGGAAGGATATAGTGGGGATGTAAAGCAGATGTTCGTAGGAAGCCGTGCCAGAGGACGTGGAGGATCCCCTGTCTCAGATGGAGCAAGAAGAAGCAGCCACCAGAGACCAACCCACACCCACACCCAGCTCCACCTCCACAGAAAGCAGGCAGAGAGGCAGACCGGAGGGACAGAGCCACACTGTCCTCTTGGAGATCAGGGACACAATCAAAGCCAGCACAGATCTTCTCTCCCAGCTGGTCCACTTTGACATACCATCCTCGAACCACAAGCCCTTCATCACCTACGTGAGCCAGACCCTCATGGACATGACCGAGGCCCAGTACCAGGTGATGAAGGAGAGGATCACAGCTCTTCTGCACCACCCTCCAGGCCCAGCTGAACCTGCTCCTACCCACTCCAGGTCTGCTCCTCCACCCCAGGCGATGTCACAGCCATTTCACGGATTTCAACAGCCCCTCACCTACCAAGGTTACCACTACCAGGACTTCCCACAGCAGAGGCAGCCCTTCCCAGTCCAGGCCCAGGTTCCTCAAATGCCACAGACGCCACAGACACCTCACCTCGCTCAGCTGCAGACCAGACAGCCCCATTACACTCCTCCTTCCTCCACCCCACAGCCAAGGACCCTCAACGGACAATCTGTCATCAGTCTTGGGCCTCACATCCCAGGTATTTGATGAAGGGCCTCTCAACCTCACGGGACTGAGTCAGCTCTCTGAGAGCTTCCTGCACACATCATCTCCTGTTGTACTCTCAGGGCCAGGCACCCCAATGGTGCCTCAGACCAGCACTCCAGCCACAGCCACCTCCACAGTCCCTGGCCCCTTTACATCTGAAACTATGGGCATGCCTCAGAGTGACTGAGAAGAGTGTCAGAGACTGAGTTGTTACCTGTTCACTTTATCTTTGCTTAAGACACTTTACTTGGGTCATTTTGCTTTTTAATAAAGTCATACAGTTTGTTATTAATAAAGGTTATCTTTGCTTCACACACTTGGTTCATTTTTTTTGCTTAATAAAGTGTTGGTGAAAACTTTGAAAAAATGGTTAAGCCTTTGCATGCTTGTGGGATAGATAAGGATAGCTGAGGGATGGGTAAGGATAGTTGTGGGATGGGTAAGGATAGCTGTGGGATGGGTAAGGATAGCTGTGGGATGGGTAAGGATAGCTGTGGGATGGGTAAGGATCATTGTGGGATGGGTAAGGATAGCTGTGGTATAGATAAACCTCCAGCGCAACCATAGTGGGACTGTATGGTCCACCCTCCCAGCTGCCACACATATGGCCCTTTTTTATCAATAACAATTTAATCATTGATCAACACATCTCAACATAAACAAAGCTCTTTATTAATGCCCTGTTCATTGTAGGGCCACTCAACATACATGGCACAATCTCATCAGTGTTATGAGACAGGCTCAAGGAAGCATCCATTAAGCATCTACCATCTTGTCTTGCCACTCCACTGCTCCAGCTGGGGAGTTGCACCAGTGTTTCAGGAGGTTGCGCTGCTTCTTCCCTTCACGTGAAGCTCTGTTGGGGCCAGTGTCTATCAGGTTTCGCCCTTGCCTCCATTCACCAGGCTCCATGTCCCCATTGCCTTGTTGATGGTTCACAAGCCTGTTCTGCAACACTGGGTAGCGGGTGCGCATAAGATTGTGCAGGATGCAGCAAGCTTCCACGATGCTCCTCACAGTCTGTGGGTAATGCTGCATGGTGGTGAGAAGTACCTGGAACCTTTTGGTCAGGATGCCAAAGGTGTTCTCTACCACCCGTCTTGCCCTGGACAGCCTGTAGTTGAAGATCCTCTCTTCACGGGTGAGGTATCTTGAAGTGTAGGGCTTCATGAGGTAGGTTCTGAGGGAGAAGGCGTCATCACCCACGATGAAGTAGGGCACATCTTGTGTGTCGTTGGGTAGGGGGTCTGGATCTGGAAAACCCATGATGAAGTTGCATTCCAGCCCATCCTTGAGGTCACTGGCATTGTATATCTGGGCATCTGAAGCTGACCCGTTGCCTGAAGCATTGATGTACATGAACTTGTTGTCAGCATCAACCATGGCAAAGAGGATGATACTGAAGAAGCCCTTGTAGTTGTAATAATTGGACCCTGAGTTGGCTGGAGCTTTGCAAGCCACGTGCTCCTTTATGGCTCCAACGGTGTGGGGAAAGTTCCACCTCTGATACCACTGCTCTGCAACTTTCCTCCAGCCTTCTTCAGTGGTGGGACACTGGAGAAGCTCCTCCACGTATTCTTCGATGATGGCCTGTACCACTTCTGTGACCACAATGCTAATGGTGTTGTGTGGCACCCTCCAGGCATACTGCATGTTTCTGTATGTGGTTCCAGAGGCCAGGTGACGCAGAGTCAGTGCCACCTTCAGTCCAGGGTCCAGGCTGGGAAGTTGGTGTTTGCCTTGGTTAACCTGGGTCAAACATGGCTGGAGGCATCCTCATGAAGTGCTGGAATGCACAAGTGTCTTCATTCCTCAGCTCCACCATCAGCTAGTCATACAGTCCAAACTCCACTCTTCTCCTGATCCATTGTTGGACCCACACAGCTCTTGGACGTCTCCTTCTTCTCCTTGCGTAGAAAAGGTGAAACAGTCTGAACAGGGCTTGGTTCTGGTGTTGAATGATCACGGCTACCAAAAAGAGTGTGTGATGATCTATGGTGGAGATCAATGGATGATGTGGAAGTGCAAGACCAAGGCTGAAGAGGTCTGTACACCACGGCTGCTGGACTCATACTGAGATCCAGGTGATTTCCTCCCCCTTTTTATAGGAAATATCGGTTGTCCACTCAGTGTCCTTCCACATACTCTAGGCATACTCCAGACATCCTAAATATCCGAGATATGTCCCATATACAAAAGTTTTGTCCGTTTTAATGCTTTATATCCGAGCTGCATCCGCTTTCATCCTTTCTATGTCTGTGCTACTAACACTGTGTGGACGTTCTGCGTACCTTTCACTTCCTCCCTCTTTCCGCTTTCCGCTGGAGTGGATGTGAGTTGCGGGGATGCCCAGAGGATGCCGAGAGGATACAGCAGATTTTTAACAGATGACAACGGACGTAGAATGTTTGTTGCCCGTATGTGTTGCGGATGTAGATCGTACGTGGCGGAAAGTTCATCTGCTCAAAAAGTTTTGTGCAGCTCAAAACTTTTTGAGCAGATGAAATAGCAGTAGATGGATGTTTGATGGATAGAGCAAATGAAAGACGTACGCAGTGAGTACACAACGGATGCATCACGTTTTCCAACGGATGGCAAGCTTTTTTGTCCATTTTACATCCATTTTGCATCCGTTGGTGCAGTGTGACATGGGCTTAACAGATAATCAGGGTTGGAAGGGACCTTGTAGGTAATCTAGTCCAACCCCCCGCCCAAGCAAGAGACCCTACACCATTTCTGACAAATGGCAGTCCAATCTCTTCTTGAAAGTCTCAAGTGATGGCGATATGGAGCTCGCACAACTTCTGAAGGAAAGTTATTCCATTGGTTGATTGTTCTCACTGTCTCCTTACTTCTGGGTTGAATCTCTCCCTGTTCAGCTTCCATCCATTATTTCTTGTCTGGCCTTCGGATGCCTTGGAAAATAGCTTGACCCCTTCCTCTCTGTGGCAACCACTCAAATTTTGGAAGACTGCTATCATGTCTCCCCTGGTCCTTTTCTTCACTGGACTAGACATGCCCAGTTCCTGCAACTGTTCTTCATATGTTTTAGTCTGCAGTCCCCTAATCATCCTGGTTGCTGTTCTCTGTACTTTTTCTGGAGTCTCAACATCTGTTTTATAGTGTGGTGACCAGAACTAAAACTATCCACTTAAGGACTGTTCAAAGTTACAATAGCGCTGAAAAGAGTGACTTACAACTGGTGACCCATATTTAAGACTATCACATCATCCCCCACATTCACATGATCGAAATTCAGGTGCTTGGCAACTGGCATTTATTTATGATGGTTGAAACATACCAGGGTCACGTGACACACATTTGTGAGTTTCCCAGCCAGCTTCTAAAAGGAAAAGTCAATGGGGGAAGCCAGATTTTTTTGAACAACCACACAATTCACTTAATTCACCCCTCACATCCCAGACATGAACTGTTTCAACTCCTACCCTAAAAATAACGCTATAGGGCACTGCACACCAGAACAACTAGACACAAGGACACTTTTTTCCTGAATGCCATCACTCTGCTAAACAACTAATTCCCTCAACACTGTCCACCTACTTACTAAGTCTGTATTACTATTAATCCTCCCATCCTTCCTTTCACTCATCTCCTCCCACTTATGTGTATGACTGTAACCTTGTTGTTTGTATCCTAATGATTTTATTGACTGTTCCCTAGTATGATTTGATTGCTTATTTGTACCCCTGACTATCATTAAGTGTTGTACCTTATGGTTCTTGATGAATGTATTTTATTTTTTCTTTATGTACACTGAGAGCATATGCACCAAGACAAATTCCTTGTGTGTCCAATCACACTTGGCCAATAAAGTATTATATTCTGTTCTGTTCTGTTCTGTTCTGTTCTGTTCTGTTCTATTCTATTCTATTCTATTCTATTCTATTCTATTCTATTCTATTCTATTCTATTCTCTACCTCTACCCTACTCTCCTCTCCTATTCTATTAACAACTGAACTGATTTGTTACTGTACTTTGTTGTTGTTTTTTTAAAACTTGGCCTACATGACCAACTATTGCCTGTGTTATATCCTATATTACCAGCCTTATATAGCCTCAACCCCTTCCCCCCACCATCACCCATACAGTAATAAGATCACAAAGATGCAGTGGATGTGTATTTTTACTATTCAGTTCTAGTGTAATCACTGCTACCAATTTTTGCACCAGAAGGAATAAATCACAATTAACCTTGACTTCCATGCCTTGCTCGATTGTCGAGAGGTCTATATAAATAGATAAAACAAAACAAGAGTTGCTGCATCACGAGATTTACTTCATCGCTGACAAAATTATGGTTCCTAAACTACAAATGCCATAGCCAATACCAACATTATTCCCTAACAAGATCACTAATCATGCTTGCATTCCAAACAAAAATACTGTCAATGAAAGTTGTGTAGCCTGTTAATTAGTTTTGTAGTAATTTAACTGGATTGAGAAAACACTTTTAATTTGTGTCATGCCCATTTATACATTAACAATTCCGTGGAGCTTTCTTTCTTCTGGGGGCTGGTGGGAAGGGGAACACATGCACAACACAATTTATATTGTATGATCTATATTCATTCTGCAGTGTTCAGTGTTTTAACCAAAGAAATATACTGTAATGGTGCTGATTCAATGGAATATATTTTGCAGCCAATGAATCCATATTTGAAATAGATTCCGGTGTGTTTTGGAGAAACCACTCTGCAAATAAAATAACTTTTTAGAAGAAAAGAAAAAAGTTTACCACCCAATTTTCAAGCATCAATATTCTGGAAAAGAAAAGTTGATATAGACAGTCCTCGAGTTATAGCAGTTCATTGAGTGACCGTTTGAAGTTACCACGGCACTGAAAAAGTGACTTATGACCACTTTTCATATTTATGAGCATTGCATCATGCCCATGGTCATGTGATCAAAATTTGGATGCTTGGCAACTGACTCATATTTATGACCGCTGCAGTGTTTCAAGGGCCATATGATCCCCTTTTGCAACCTTCTGAGAAGCAAAGCCAATGGGAAAGCCAGATTCACCTAACAACCGTGTTACTGTGGCAATTCACTTAAGAACTGTAGCTAGAAAGGTAATAAAATAGGACAGAACTCACTTCACAAATGTCTCACTTAACCACAGAAGTGTTGCACTCAATAATGGTTGCAAGTCGAGGACTACCTGTATTTAAAACAGCAGAATGACCAGTTTTGCACAAATAACCAGAATACTGTCACTGGTGTCAAAGTTCATGAACTTCATGAACTACATGGTCCAACCATCCAGAAAGCAACAAAATATTTTTAAAGGAACTAATAACTGCACAACAAATCCATGTTATTTTCTAAGATAGTTTGGATTGCCATTAGGGATGTTGAAAGTGGATGATAGACGTGATCCAGTTACCTATCCTTGGTTCCAAGCAATGATTCTTAACCTCTGTATCGTTAAGATGTGTGGACTTCAATTCCCAGAATTATGGCTTGGGAATCCTGGGAGTTGAAGTCCACACATATTAAAGTTGCTGAGATTGGTTTTAAAAGTAGCCATTGTGGATGCATGCATTACTCCATTTTGGGTAACCGTCTAGAATCACAGTATGTTCTATGCCTCAAACAAAGGGGCAAACAGGATATTCACACTTTAGAGCTATTGAAGTCTACTACAGTCAGTGAATTATGGATCCAATAGATCAGGGGTGTCAAACGTAAGGCCCACGGGCCGTATCTGGCTCATGGGGTGCTTAGATCTGGCCCGCAGGATCACTCTGGAAACAGCAAAGGACTGGTCCATGTTGCCTTTGCCAGTGAAAATGGAGCTAGGGAGCCCACTTTAGCTGGCAGAGTGCTCGGGCCCCCCCAGGGCCCCCCAAATATGAGTGATGTTGAGCTGGCCACGCTCACCCTCAGATCAAACACAACCCTGATGCAGCCCTCAATGAACTCGAGTTTGACACCCCTGTAATAGATCAATAGAGAAGAAATTGTCTTTGATCAAGCATGGACCATGATGGAATGTTGAGCATTTTACACACCTCGGACTAAAATTCACATGAACTAAAAGGAAACATGAGAACCATGAACCATACCAGAAATAGCCAGAAAGGGGGGAATAAGACACCAGAAACTGACTTTACCTTCTCTTCTTGATCACTGTCGCTGTCACACTGAAAGAGAAAGGAAGAAATCACCTTCAAAAACAATCCATAGATGTCGAAAGTGTTCTGTGTCAAAAGAAAATTCATTTCAAGGGTGTAACCTATAGAGGTATAATCTTCCAGAACACATTCAAGGTTTTCTGCAGGGTTGAAAATGGCCCACCCAGTGGAGGGCCACAGCATGTCTGAATAATATCAAATACAACCTCAATTACATGGAACAAGTTTGTCCTCTATTCAAGGTCAATATTTTCCCTACATTTTGGCCAAATTAGCCAGACTAGGAGAAATCTCAGCATCTAACTGACCTTGTCTGGGAATGGAAGCTAAGCAGATTCAGGCCCAGTTAGTATTTGGATGGGAGATTATCAGGGAATGCCAAGGCTGCAGATTAGCTTGAAAAGTCAACAAACAACACCCTGGAAGAAGGCAACACCAAACAACATAGTATTGCAAAGAAAACTGCATAGTTGTGTTCATAAAAATCCCAAAATTGAATTCAACCAAAAGGGGATTGGACTCTACATTTTCTATAGCAGATAGGAGGAAAGCTCACTGTCGTAAATGGCAAATCTTTACTGGTAGTTCTCGACTTACAACCATCATTGTTAAGTGAGATTTTCCCCATTTTACAACCTTTCTTGCCACAGTTGTTAAGTGTATCACTACAATTGTTGAAGTTAGTAACCCAATTGTTAAGGGAATCTGACTTCCCCATTGACATTGCTTGTCAGAAGGTTGCAAAAGGGGATCACCAGGGACATAGCAGCCATCACAAATATGAGTCAGTTGGCAAGCATCTGAAGTTTGATCACATGACCATTGGCATTCTGCAATAACTTTCAATGGTCATTAAATGAGCTGTCGTACATCAAGGACTACCTATAACTGGTTTTAGGATGCATATCAATTGGGCTGCAACAGAGACTGTTTAATGATTTTATCATTTCAAATAATGACAAGTATAAAACACTGCTCCAATTAATATGGTTATGGGATAATTTAAGGTGAGCAACTGATTCATCCATCCATTCATTTTCAAGAGCACACAGTCACGTGGAAAGGGAGTCATTAAACAAGTCTTCATAGAATTCCTAAAGAGTTCCCTAAGCCTCTTTATCAATCCTGCAGAATCCCCAATACATGATTAGTTATTTTTAAGTGAGAGAAAAAGAAAGCACCCTTCTAAAATTCATCATAGTGTGGAGGATCCTTCCCAGTTTAATGGTGCAAGAATAAGGATAACAATAGCACTGGCAATAACTCTTAGATTTATATACTGCTTCACAGTGCTTTACAGCCCTCTCTAAGTGGTTTACAGAGTCAGCCTATTTTCCCAACAATCCAGAATGGAATGGAATGGAATGGAGCAGAGCAGAGCAGAAAACAACAGAACAGAACAGAACAGAACAGAACAGAACAGAATAGAATGCTTTGTTGTCACTTGAAATGGATACTAATCAGCATACATTAAAATGAAATGTTATTGCATTCAGCTCTCAAAAGGTAACCATTATGCATATACCCACATCCACACTCATATATAGCACAGAAAAACATCTAGCTCCCATTTCTTGCCCCAGCTGCTACCCAATTTGAAAACCTGCAAATGTGAGTAGGCAATTAGGTCCCAATTTAGTGGACAGGTAACCAGTGTTCTGTGCACCTTTGGCGTATAGTCATGCTGGCCACACGATCATGGAAATTGTCTTTGGATAATGCTGTCTTGCCCATAGTACCATAGTCTGGATCATCAACTTTGCTCATGAAGTGGGATTATGACTTCAACTTTACTTTTTGAACTCAACTGTGAATGCCTCTGCAAGTTTCAGTATGATGCCTCTAACCCAGTTTAACAAAGCACACCATTACATATTAAGTGCTGAAATAAATAAATCTGCTCACTCACTCACTCATTCACTTATTCATTCATTCTGTGTACACAGATTCCCACTGCAAAGCAATGAATCTGGGTGCTACAGAGAGGATTAAAATAAAGCAGAGCAAAATAAAAACAGTAACATAATATGTAAAATGCTGTAAACAACCTCATTAGCTAGACATGATGGTCTGGTTCATATACCACCTCCAGAATGTCAAAATATGTAAACCCATTTTGGCTGAATATAAACAAGTTGTATGAACACAGCCATCAAGTCTTATCACTGATCAGTTGCAGAAATTCGGTATGTTTAATGAAAAGAAGGACTGGGGTGACGTGATAGCAATGTTCCAATATCTAAGGCAAGGGCCTTCAAATTTGGCAAGTTTAAGATTTGTGGACTTCAACTCCCAGAATTCCTGAGCTAACATGACTGGAGGAGAAATTCTGGGAGTTGAAGTCCACAAGTCTTAAAGCTGTCAAGTTTGAAGACCCCTGATCTAAGGGGTTGCCATAAAGAAGAGGGGGTCAACTCCATAGCATCTGAAGACAGAACAAGAAGGAATGGACCAAGGAGAGATCAAACCTAGAATTAAGGAGAAATTTCCTGAGAGCTAGAACAATTAATCAATGGAATGGCTTGCCTTCAGAGGGCTTCAACAATGGAGGCTTTTAAGAAGAGACTGAAATTATCTGAAATGGTAGAGTGTTTCCTGCTGGAGCCAGGGATTGGATCAGAAGTTCTCCAAGATCCCTTCGGACTCTCTTATTCTGTTATCTACCTACTTCAGTAATTCCAGGCTGGCCTTTTTTTTTTGTTTTTTTTGTAGCTTGCAAGAGCACATTAATTTCTAATTGCTCCACCTGCAGAGGAGTAGGAGCTGGAAGCGAGAGGGAATGTCATCGCCTTTTTGCTTATAAAATTATATTTGGCATTATGAGGTGGTGTTTTTTTTTTTAATCAGTCCTAATTCCTTTTATTGGCAAGCGATCGCTTTGCTTTAAGCAGTGGTCGGCTGTTGAATGTTGATAATGTAATACTGGGACATTTCAGGAGCCATGAAAATATCTTTCCCGGGACTGACTAATCATTTCCCTAGGATATCAGGACCTTCCAAAGGCAATCCAACTGCTTTAAAATTAAGTGATGTCTCTTCCTAGAATTCTTGGCCATGACATTAAATCGCTGCCTTCTTGTTATGCCAGCTTGTACGTCTTGGTGAGTGTGTCAGTCTGTGTTGTGTTCTGAGCTGCACAGCTTTAACTGGGGGAAAGGAGCGAGTGTCTTTTTTTTTTCCCCTGCCATCCACCCAACCCATAACTCATTAGATCTCACTGTGAAGCTAATCAACACCATCTGAATTTTTGCATGCGATGTTATCTTGCGCTGCAGTGATGCTGCAGAGAAGGCTGGAAGCAATACAATCCCCAGGAACCACCGTTTCCATTGCCAATATATTATGCTTTCCTGCCTTTTCTGACAGTCCAGTTCTAATTTCAAGGTCCACTTAATTCTTCCATCAAATCATTACTGCCATACCCAGCAGCACCTTCTCTCCAGAGCTAAGCATATGGCAAAGGACCCAGGCCAACTGGTTTCCATTATGGAATCAAAACTGGTGCCAAGCTGATTTTAAAGGGAAATAGGCAAGGGTATCTTGGTGTGTGTGTGTGTGTGTGTGTGTGTGTGTGTGTGTGTGTCTGTGTGTGATAGAGAGAGAGAGAGAGATGGGGAGAGGGACAGATGAAGAGGGGAAGAGAGAGAGAGATGGAGAGAGGGGGAGGGAGAGAGGGAGGGAGGGAGAGAAAGAGATGGAGAGAGGAGGAGAGAGAGATGGAGAGAAGGGGGGAGAGAGAGAGAAAGAGGGAGGGAGAGAGAAGGAGAGTCCCAAGGGTGCTTTTTTCAAAAGGCAACTGGACTTTATTTGTTTTTCATTGAAGATGTTTCATTTCTCAGCCAAGAAGCTTCTTCAGTCAAGCTTCTTGGATGAGAAGCAAATCGTCTTCAAAGAAAAACAAGAAAGTCCAGTTGCCTTTTGAAAAAGCACTTTTTGGGATAACCGTGACCTGGATGACTGAGAATCTTCATTGACAGACAGACAGATGGATAGACGGATGGACAGACAGACAGACTGACAGACAGCAACTTAAAAGGTGAAACTAGTACATGAGATAGACTCATTCCATGCAAAGCAAGATAGTTCAAGACGTGATGTGTCGTAATTGTGATGATTATGGCTTATAGTTCATGAACACCCCAAATCCACAATCTCAGAAAATTAGAATATTACATGCAATCAATAAAACAAGGATTCTACATAGAACAATATGGGACCTCTGAAAAGTATAAGCATGCATATATACTCAGTAGTTGCTTTTGGCCCCTTTTGCAGCAATTACTGCCTCAATGTGGCATGGCATAGAAGCTATCAACCTGTGGCACTGCTGAGGTGTTACGGAAGACCAGGATGCTTCAATAGTGGCCTTCAGGTCTTCTGCTTTGTTCGGTCTCATGTCTCTCATCTTTCTCTTGGCAATGCCCCATAGATTCTCTGTGGGGTTCAGGTCAGGCAAGTTTGCTGCCAATCAAGCACAGTAATCCCACGGTCACTGAACCAGGTTTTGGTGCTTTTGGCAGTGGGCAGGTGCCAAGCTCATTTGCGGAAGGAAGCATGAAGTGCTCCAAAATCTCCTGGTAGACAGCTGTGTTGATCCTGGACTTAATGAAGCACAGTGAACGAACACCAGCAAATGACATGGCTCACCAAATCAACACAGACTGTGAAAACTTCAACTGGACTTCAAGCATCTTGCAGTGTGTGCCTCTCCATTCTTCCTCCAGACTCTGGGTCCTTGGTTTCCAAATGAGATGCAAAAGTTGCTCTCATCAGAAAAGAGGACTTTGGACCACTGAGCAACAGACCGATTCTTTTTTTCTTTAGCCCAGGTAAGACGCTTCTGACGTTGTTCAGCAGCGGCTTGACAAGAGGAATACGACATTTGAAGCCCTTGTCCAGGATCCGTCTGTGTGTGGTGGCTCTTGATGCACTGACTCCAGCCTCAGTCCACTCCTTGGGAAAGTCCCCAACACTTTTGAATGGCCTTTTCCTGACAATCCTCTCCAGGCTGCAGTGATCCCTGCTACTTGTGCATCTTTTTCTTCCACACTTTTCCCTTCCACATAACTTTCTTTTAATGTGCTTTGATACAGCACTTTGGGAACATCCAACTTCTTTTGCAATTACCTTTTGAGGCTTTCCTTCCTTATGGAGGATGTCGATGGTTTTCTGCACAACTGTCAGGTCAGCAGACTTTCCCATGATTGTGATTCCTACTGAACCTGACTGAGAGACCATTTAAAGGCTCAGGAACCCTTTGCAGATATTATGGCTTAATTAGCTGATTAGAGTGGGACACTTTGAGCCTAGAATATTGAACCTTTTAACAATATTCTAATTTTCTGAGATTGTGGATTTGGGGTTTTCCTGAACTGTAAGCCATAATCATCTCAATTATGACACATCACGGCTTGAACTATCTTGCTTTGCATGTAATAAGTCTATCTCATATATTAGGTTCACCTTTTAATTTGCATTACTGAAATAAATGAACTTTTGCATGATATTCTAATTTTTCAAGTTTCACCTGTATGTAAATATTGGATTTTTTTTTATTAAAAAAGAGCAACTTTTACCCAAAATCAGGAAAAACAGGCGGGCAAATTGAGTTGCTCACAGAATCATTCAGTAATCTATCTATCTGCCATTGGCTAGCTCAGTCTGTCACATAAAATTTGCTTGCCGTGAGTCTGCACTGAATAATAGAACCTTCGGTCCTAAGAGAGGTTCGGCTGTGCTTAAAAGCAGAGCCGAAGATCTAAAAACCAGCTAGAAAGCAAGAAATCCAACCGTTTCCTGCTTCCTAGATAATCTAAATTTCCCGCACAAGAGAACAGATTACGGTTGGAAAAAGGAAAAATAGCAATTTAGTAGGCAAGTTTGCTGTGTAAGGCGTGAGTGGGAGGGAAGGGTTCCCGCAGGCCATGTGGGTGGCACATCCTTGTGTTTCTGCACAGCCTGGATTAATTGCTTTGGGGGTGGTGGTCTGGGGGTGAGATTTCTCTCCAGCCCACCAAAATTTTCTCAGGGCCCACTGGTTGGCGACTGCTGGTGTAGATTTTGCCAAAGTAAGCTCAGAATTACATTTCAAATTGCTACAGAAGCCAAATCATATGTTCTATAACAATACCAATTAAATATAGGTAGTCCTGTACTTCGTTTAGTGTTAATTTAGTGACCGTTTGAAGTTACAATGGTGCTGAAAAAATTCAAACCTCCAAACTGCTGACCTTTCTCATCAACAAGCACATTGTCTTAGACATTGAACTGCTCCATCCCAATACTAGTGACAATAACCTGACGTAAATTCAAGGGTGGGCAATCTTTTCAGGCAGCAGGCTCCATTCAACAATTGTGTTCAATGACCTGGTCATATATTATTAGTTCCAGGAACACAGATTGTAAGGGTTGTCATGTCATTAAAAAATCATTTGTAATTTAATCCAGATAATAAAGTTGGGAATTGTTGGACATCGTCAAGAACTACTTGTTGATTTACTAGGTTTTTTTTGCTTTTTTCACACAGGAGGAGTACAATGGGAAGTCGATGGTCTCTATTAATGTTATTCCATATCCCTGAAGAATAGATCGGCTTGGAGAAGAAAGGGGCTGGCAAAGCCAAAAGATAGATGAATGAATGAATGAATGAATGAATGAATGAATGAATGAAAAAATGAATTCTTTACAGCACACAAGGGATTTGTCTTGATGCATATGCTCTTGATGTACATAAAAAGAAAAGATTCATCAAGAATCATAAGGTACAACACTTAATATAGTCATAGAGTACAAATAAGCAATCAATTCATACTAGGAAACAGTCAATTTGAAAAATCGTAAGGCTAGAAGCCATAAAGTTACAGTCATGCAGTCACAAGTGGGAGGGGATGGGTGATAGGAGTGATGAGAAGATTAATAGTAATAGTAATGCAGACTTTGTAAATAGTTGGATGGTGTTGAGGAAATTATTTGTTTAGCAGAGTGATGGCATTCGGGGAAGAACTGTCCTTGTGTCTAGTTGTTCTGGTGTGCAGTGCTCTATAGCATCATTTTGAGGGAAGGAGTTGCAACAGTTTACGTTGGGGATGTGAGGGGTCTGTAAATATTTTCACAGCCCTCTTTTTGACTCATGCAGTATACAGGTCCTCGATGGGAGGCAGGTTGGTAGCAATTGTTTTTTCTGAAGTCCTAATTGCTCTCTGGAGTCTGTGTCTGTCTTGTTGATTTACTAGGTTTTTTTGGCTTTTTTTCATACAGATTAATGAGGAGTACACTGGGAAGTGGATGGTCTCTATTAATGATATTCCATATCTCTGAAGAATAGATCAGCTTGGAGGAGAAAGGGACTCACAAAGTCAACAGATTAGATCCATAATGGAATGGTGACTTTTCACTTTTCCTGGTTCAACTCTCACATTTTTATGGCAACACTGCACTGCTCTAGAAACTATGACTGCAAATGGCCTGTTTAGAATCACTTTTGTGAGATTGGTGGCCATATAAATTGTTTATATAAATCAGAAAGGCTATTGCTGGCAATGCACTGATACCTCTTCAATTAATGTAGGCACCATCCAATGAAATATTGCATAAACAAAGTTTTGTGCCCCTCTATAGAACTCCCTGATGTGGCTCTCAATGAAATCAAGTTTGACACCCCTGCCTTAGACCATCCCAGAAAAAATGTCCAACTTTTCCTTGAAACCTCTAGAGATGGAGCCTGCACAACTTCAGGAAGGAGACTTGGTGTACTACTTAATAGCTTTCATAGTCAGAAAATTTCTTCTCATTTCGAGTTTGGGTCTTGAAAGAATGAAGAATTCCCCGATTCTTCTGTTTCTTCTATCTTCAGTTGAAGTGAATTTAGTCTAGCTGAGCAAAAGTTTATTTTGCTGTCTTGTGAATTTCTGGCTAAAATCTGAGCTGGCTGAACTGCTGGTTAACTGCATGTTTTGCCATATGAACTGCAGCTGGCCACTCCAAGGATGAGAAAACTAGCCTCTGAAGCCACACACACTTCAGTGCATCTTGCAAGGAAAAAAGTCCCACTTTCATATTTCAAATCCATTTATTGTTGACATCTGGCATCTTCTCCAGCTGGGAGTATGCTGTTAATGTATCTTTGCCTCCTTCTCCTTCTCGCTCTACAAGAAACGTAAAGAGACTCCAGGGCAAACCCTGGCCAACCTCCTGGAATGCTTTTCTGAGTTGCTAACAATATCCTCCTGCATCTCTTCTTCCTAGGACAAGCTGACAGTTTAGGAAGAGGGCAAAAATGAGGTTGGAGCAGCACCATCTGATCTCCTTCTTCTGAAACAAGGAGAAAAAAAATGACTTCACCACTGATTACGTTCTTTCTGTGCCAACTCAGACAGCTCACACTGCCCAAGGAGCTGCTGATACAGTTCTACAGAGGAATTATTGAGTCTGTCATCTGCACCTCTATAACTGTCTGGTTTGGTTCTGCAACCAACAGGAAAGACACAGACTCCAGAGAGTAATTAGGACTGCAGAAAAAACAATTACTACCAGCCTGGAGGCCCTGTGTACTGCATGAGTCAAAAAGAGGGCTGTGAAAATATTTATAGACCCCTCACACCCCAGACATAAACTGTTTCAACTCCTTCTGTCAAAATGATGCTATAGAGCACTGCACACCAGAACAACTAGACACAAGGACAATTTTTTTTCCAAATGCCGTCACTCTGCTAAACAAATAATTCCCTCTACACTGTCCAAATATTTACAAAGTCTGCACTAATATTACTATTATTCTTCTTATCACTCATCACCCATCCCCTCCCACTTGTGACTGTATGACTGTAACTTTGTCGCTTGTATCTTTACGATTTATATTGACTGTTTCCTAGTATGATTTGATTGCTTATTGTACCCTATGACTATCATTAAGTGTTGCGCCTGATGATTCTTGATGAATGTATCATCTCTTTTATGTACACTGAGATCATTTGCACCAAGACAAATTCCTTACATGTCCAATCACACTTGGCCAATAAAGAATTCAGTTCAGTTCAGTTTGAAAGCAGGTAGAAAATTCCACACACCAATTTCCTGCATTCATGTAATAAGGTTGATCCTACAAAAAGCTTGCCTGGTTGAATCCATTTATTTATTTTCATTTATTATTACATTTATTCATTTAAGATCCTGTTTGCAATCTCTTCTTCCTCCTGCCTCCCTATTCCTCCCTCAATGAAGCCTGTTGCCTCATTTTATTTCAATGCAACCTTTATCCTGGCCTAATTCATTGAACATGACCTTCTTCTACGAAGCCTTTGGGATATGGCATTTCTCTTTTGCCTTTTTCTAGGGATCATACAGGAATGCCCTTCTTTGTTGATTAATGGCATTTTCATCAGCTAAAATAGCTCCCAAAGAATTGTGCATCAGATGATTTTTGTTAGTATTATCTTAGTCATCATTATCCCCAGGATTGTTCCCAGTTCCCAGGCAGAAAGAAAAGAAGCGAAAGGAAGCAGGAGGAAGCAGGTGTGGGGGGGTGTTGTAAATTGAAAGAGAGCAGTGCCATTCACCAAGACTTATAGTTAATACTGGAATTGTTACAATGGTCAGTACCTTGCACAATGGAAAATAAATAGGTTTGCAGAATCAAAGGAAGGAACAAATTCGAATGAAAGGTACAAATGCTAAGAAGTCCCAAAGATGCTTTTTCAAAAGGCAACTGGACTTTTTTTTTTCTTGAAGATGTTTCACTTCTCATCCAAGATGCTTCATTCAACCCAATGATTCCATGA
Source organism: Laticauda colubrina (assembly GCA_015471245.1). Classification (NCBI taxonomy): domain Eukaryota; kingdom Metazoa; phylum Chordata; class Lepidosauria; order Squamata; family Elapidae; genus Laticauda; species Laticauda colubrina. The sequence continues at coordinate 19,339,510 of BLBF01000036.1, read as the reverse complement.
AAGTTTAAAAATAATATATTTCCTAGTTTGGTGGGGATTCCTCATGTGGCAGGAACAACAACTAGTTTCTTCATTTTCTTCCTTCTTCTTCTTCTTCCTCCTCCTCCCCCTCCCCCTCCCCATCCTCCTCCTCCTCTTCTTCTCTTTCTCCTTCTCCTCTTTCTCCTCCCCTTCCCCCCTCTCCCTCTCCCTCTCCCCCCTCCTCTCACAATGAAATAAAGAAAATGACAGCAATTGGGACAAACAACAGCAGTAGTTTGGATGGAGACTACAGCATTGCCATCTAATTACAACTTTGGAAAAGGAATGGAGAGTCCAGACTGGATTTTAGCATCATTCATTTGTTTTCTAGGAATGGTGCCTTTTGTGCTTGGCAGCCATTCTGTGAATGGGAAACCTGCCTCCCCCACGCTTCATAATCCATAACAGCCTTTTTTTTGACAATGCCCATAACATGCTTTTAAACCTCTAAATGTGGCCTTCAAAGGCCATAGACTAGGCCATAGCTATTGGCAAAAGGCTAATGGCAACACATCAAGCTAAATTTCATATTCATAATGCACTGACTAACAAAAAAATACAAAGCATTAGGAAGCAATGCAATATTTATATTTGCTTCCTTTTCCATCTCCAGACCATTATGTGTTCACTACCAAACTACGGTAGCAAAATGTCATTTGGGGCTCGTAAGACATGGTTTCATTTTCGCAAACATATTCGTATTCAAAAGTAATTTTTCATTTTTCTTCCTTGGAGATAGTTCGGCTGCTGCACAATTTTTATTTTTATTTTAATAGCTAGAATAATGTTCTACCTGGTACGCCTTTGGAGCATTATATCATTAGCTGCAGAAGTCACGTCTGTATTGACATTTTACACAGAATATGTGGTGAGGGAGTGAACAAAGCCATCAATCAGGGGAACCCAAAATGGTGTGTACGTGAGTGTATGAGTGTGTCAAAAAAAGTCAAGATCATGGCCACAACCACATGATCAAAGCTAGGCCCCATTTTACATACAATGAAGCACATTTATTTATTTATTTATTTATCAAACTTGTATGCCATCTATCTCACCAAAGGCAATTCTAGGCAGCTTACAGACACTGAATAAAATGCAAAATAAACAGTAAAACAAGAAATAAAATTTGGATGTGTGTAGAAATGGACAAATTGACAAAAGAATTAAAAAATAAGGATGAATTGGATTATTACAAAGTATGGGATAAGTTTTATTGTTTTTTAGAAAAGAGGAAGGATCAGGACAATAAGAAACAATTATACGTAGATATTATATACTATGTATATAGAATGTAAATATGTACTATTTTGTGTTTGTCTAATCAATAAAAGAAAGAAATAAAAGTCCTAAATTTAAAAATTCAATTAAAATAAAATTAAGCAGGATGGGAGACGAAGGAAGCAAAGTGCACACAGAGAGGAGGTGGGGTGTTCTCTACTCCATCAGCCACCTCCAATGGGCTGCATCCCTTTTAGGGCCCGAAGCCAGTTGTCATGGCCATATCTTCAAAGGCTAAAAGGGTGGGAGCGGATCTGATCTTGGGAGGGGATTAAAAGAAGGGGAGCTTCGACTGCATGGTTGTGATTGTCATCTTTTTGTGGGAGAATTCACTGGAGAAATCAGTTATGTTGGGAAGAGTTTGTGACAAAAGGCTGCCAAAGAACAGAGTGGCTGAATACCATCAAAGCTGACACTAGCCACAGCATAGAACAATTCAAAGAAATAGTATAAGACCAAAAGATGTGGAGAGACTTGATCCACGGAATTGCCAAGAGTAGGACATGATTCAATGATATCATCATCATCATCATCATCATCATCATCATCATCATCATCATCGATTGTCACCTTGCCATTTTTGTTTTCACCCAACAAAAGTAATTGAATTGAGAAACCAGTGTACAAAATCAAACAATATATGATTGTCCTGATTTCAGCTCATCATTCCTGCTATTCCTGAGATTTCAGGTAATGGGGATCAATTCTTCTATAGACAAAACAGCAATATCATGTCAAGTTGAAGCATGTCTGTACAAAAGGAAGATGGCCCTGTGTCACAATGAGCACCTGCAATCTTGTAACTTTTCATTCAGTGCAGAGCTCAGTTGGTCTTCATCTTGATTTGTCATTCTTTTTGTTTCATGTTTGGGATTTAGTATATTGTGAACGTCTATGCTATTTACCTACTCTATAGTTCAATGTCTTGTAGGAATCCAAAATCGAAGCTAAAACAATTTCCAATTAATGTTTTAGGGGAATGCAATCTAAGAATACAATTCTACCAATTGACTTTAAAAAAAATAATATTAAGAACTCCTGAGACTCAGTATGGTATCTAGAAAATATATGGGACAAGACCATTTTCAACCATGCAAGTTCACTAGGTAACTCTGGGTCAGTCTCTTTCTCTCAACATAAGAGTTGGCAAAGTATAGTGGTGAAGATGCTGGACTAGGAACTGGACTCTCTGAGCATGGTTGTTTTCTTGCAGATATTCATTATCCAACTAGATAGCGCTAGAAGGGTGTGGGGTTTGCTCTTTGCTTATATACTAGAGGTTTGCCTTGTCAGTGTAAATGGATATTTTCTTGTTGGTTCCTTGATTAGGTTGTTGTTTACTATTAGTTGTTCATTTGAATTCATCATTCCTTGATTGGGATATGTTTTTAACTACTTAATTGTTGGTCTAGTGTTAATCCTGGTGTTAATCTCTGTTTATCTTGATGATGATTGTGAAGAGGTAATACAGAGGTAATGAAATGTCTTCAAGAAAATGATCAAGTTCAGAGAGCACCAAGAACCCACGTTTCAACCCTGAGCTACAAATATTATCTTCTATAGCGAACACTATGAAAGCCTTATTGAACTCCAGAATGAAAGTTAAGAGAGACCAAAAAACAAGAACAACCACATAGCACACCCTGCCATACATCAAAAACATTTTGAAAGCTGTAGAACACAGCTTCCAAGTTCTACAAGTGGACATCACATACTGCCAGAGGTGGGATTCTACAGGTTTATACCTATTCACTAGAACTGGTTGTTAACATTCTAAGCAGTTCGGAGAACTGGTTGCTAGAAGAAATGACTGGTCTAATCCTATAAGGAAGGCAGGAAGGAAACATTCTGGTGTTGCTTACAGAAACTGCCTCTCCGTTAACTCTTATTACATTCTTGGCAGGATTAGACTTCCTGTCTCAGGAACGTCTCTGGAGTTTTCTCCCCCTCCTTTGCTGGTATTTTGTTTGTGTGGAGTCAAAGTTACAATGACACTGAAAAAAGTGACTTATGGCCATTTTTCACACTTACGACTGTTGCAGCATCCTCACAGTCATGAGAGGCCAGGTGAGGAGATGCATGCCTCGATGTGAGTGATATCGAGTTGGCCATGCCCAACCAGTCACATGACTATCAAGCCATGCCCACCAACTAAACCATGCCCACAAAACCGGTTGTCAAAAAAATTGAATCCCACCCCTGCATACTGCCCAGTGGCTACCATACAAGAACAAATTATGCATTGTAAAGATTGCTGGGAGATACTTCCAATGCAATCTACTGAATCCTCTGCATGGATTGTCCCCATGACTATACAGGACAGGCATGGAGACCAATGGTGGTATTCAATTTTTTTTTACTACCGGTTCTGTGGGTGTGGCTTGATGGACATAGTGTGGTGTGACTTGGTGGGCGTGGCAGAGGAAGGAGACTTAAAATCCTCAGTCCCTCCCCACCAGTGGTGGGATTCAAATTTTTTTATTACTGGATCTATGGGCATGGTTTGGTGGGTATGGCAGGGGAAGGATACTATGCAATTTCCAGTCAGAGGTGGTATTTGCTGGTTCTCCAAACTACTCAAAATTTCTGCTACTGGTTCTCCAAAACTGGTCAGAAGCTGCTGAATACCATCTCTGGCATGGCAGGGGAAGGATACTGTAAAATCCCCATTCCTTTCCTACCCCACTAACCTGCTTTCCAGCTCCCTTCTCCTGTGCAGGGCAACAAAAGAAGACCAAGCCGATCATCTGGGACTCGGGAGGCAGAGAATAGATAGGAGCAGGCCAGGAGTGGTATTTGCAGGTTCTCCAAACTACTCAAAATTTCCACTACTGGTTCTCCAGAACTGATCAGAACTGGCTGAATACCACCTCTGATAGAGAGGAAGCTAATCACCAGATTGCAAGAACACAAGCAAGTGATTAGATGAGGAGACCTAAACTCATTGGTAGCTTCATACTGCAATGAACAAGGACACATATTCAACTTACCTAAGATTGTTGGATGAGCAGGCACAAAAAACAGCCAGGGAAGTAATTGAAGCCTGGGAAACAGGCCTCTCATCAATCAATAGGAGTGCTAACTTGCCACTCCTTTTGGCAGTTCAAATCCTACTAGGCTCAAAGTTGACTCAGCCTTCCATCCTTCCGAGGTGGGTAAAATGAGGACCCAAATTGTTGAGGGCAAGAGGCTGTAAAATGCTTAGAGAGGGCTGTAAAGCACTATAAAGTGGTATATAAGTCTAAGTGCTAAGTGCTGCCACCAGCTTATCAAGAAGACAAGGACTGGGCAACCCAAGCAAACAATAGCCAATGATTTAAAAGCCAGCCACCAACACACCCCAATCAGCATCTCAAAGCCACATATAACAGGCATCATATAAAGGCCCGGTCCCACTGGCCGACGGACGCAAAATGTATGCATAAAGGACACAGCAGATGAGAAAAATTTCAGGGGTGGCTCCATCCATTGTCATCCGCTCCAAAAAGTGGTGAAAATTTGCAAAAACAGAACAGAAAAGAACGGACGTGGGTAGTATGTAGCGGGGATGTTAAATGGATGTTCATAGGAAGCCTAGTGGATGGAAGCGGATGGAAGTGGATGACACCTCCGAATGGGTTCTGGGGGAGAATTGCAAAGTGGACGCATAGTGGATGAAGTGTATCACGTACGCCTAAAGGAAAGAAAGGGGATGCCGTGCTGATGTATATTGAATGTAAACCATTTACTGTGCATCCTTTCTATTTCCATGCTACGAACACTGTGTAGACATTCCATGTGCCTTTTCTTTCCTCCCTCTTTCTGTTTTCAGCTGCAGTGGATGTGAGTTGCAAGGATGCCCAGAGGATGCAGAGAGGATACAGTGGACGTTTAACGGATGATAAACGGACATAGAACGTTTGTTGCTCGTATGTCGCGGATTTACATCGTACACGGTGGAAAGTTCATCCGTTCACAAAGTTTTGTGCAGCTCAAAACTTCTTGCGCGGATGAAATCGTAGTGGACGGATACTCAACAGATAGAGCGTATGAAATACATATGCAATGAGTACACAACAGATGCATAGCATTTTCCAACGGATGGCAAGCTTTTTTTAATTTTTTACATCCTCTTTACATCCGTAAGTGCAGTGGGACAGGGCCTTAAATACCACACAGAGAACAGCACACACTCTGCTACAGAGAGATTTCCTGAAGATGGGCTCCAACATTGGTACAAAAGCTTGGAAGCCAAAACTTCTGGTCTGGGTGATTGACTCAGGTTAGATCCTGTAGCATTATCCTAGGACACGTCTATTCACCTATTTGTGAGAGACAACAATAAAAAAAATGTAACTCTACATAGAAAGTTGCAAAACATGCCAAGAAGAGGACAGAAAATAAAAAGAAATGAGAAAGAAAATGGTGTAGTAACTGGAAAATGGACTTTACTATGGTATCCAAGAAGACAGAGGTTGCTTTTAAAGTCAAAGCATGTGGTGGGTTAAACTAATGCACAAACCTCCCCTGACATTGTTTTCTTCTCTGTCTCTCTTCCATTCCCACCATGTTGCGATCCATTAAAAAAAAAAAATCACCCTGAACGTTTGCTTCTTTCTTCTCCTCCCGGGAAGCCAATTGCTTTGATTGCAGAGGTACAAGACTGCAGAGATGGCTTGCCCTTGCCTGCGAAGCAAATGGAACGTGCTAATAGAACTTATCACATTACCCGATGCAGAAGTGCCATAGCTCATTACTTTAAGATAAAGGGATATCATTGCGGACGGGAAGCAGGATTGACTTTCGAAGGCCCAACTTGATGATGATTTAATCAACTGCTCTCTTTCACTTCTCATCTCCCTGCCTGTCGGTTTTGCAGGTGCGGTTAAATGAGACACTCCGAATGGGAGAGAGCAGGGAGAGAGATTGCCATCATTATTTCTCCTGAAAGGAAGTATGCAAATCCTCGACAGGCAGATTGCGTTCATAATGGGCCCAGTAAAATATAAGGGGCACACTTGACAGGTGAGGGCAAGTTATTTGTACGTCTTTAAAAGAAAGCAACTGTCCTCATTTAAACATTGGGCTTAAAGGGAAGGGGGCGAGGGAGGAAGAACAGCCAGAAAGCACCGTGCACTGCAGAGGGGAATGGAGAGGGAGTCTTTGAATGCCATGTGATGATGGAGCCAACTGAAACATGGGTGTATGGCCATTCAACAGATCTGTCATGTAAGAGAAGAGCAGGCTGAGCTGGAAGGTGGAGTTAAATGTATCAGTAGTTTGGAGTCATTGCATCACCACAAGAGACCCAAGTCCAGCCTCCCATAATTTCTGTTGACCTTTATCTAGCGCCAACTTAGCTTTGACCATTATTTGACTAGATTCTTGTGTATAGGTAGCCATAATAAAGACTTCTGTGCTTTGAACTCAACAAATACTCCTGACATTACAGTGCTGAAAATCGGGGGAAAATAATGCAAAGGACACCCTTTTTTCCTGACCTTGAATTAATTTGACCTTGATTCATTGAATGTTAGAGGTCAATGTTATATTGAGATATTATAAAATCATAGGGTTGGAAGGGACCTTGAGGTCTTCTAATCTAATCCCCTGCCCAAGGAGGCCATTCCAGACAAATGGCTGTTCAACTTTGCTTGCAATAACTCTATGATGGAGCCACCATGATTCCAGGTCATTGATTTTAACTTCTGGCTCACTGAAAAAATCTGGAGTTTTATGACTTCTACAAAACACAGCATGTAAATAAAGCTTCAAAAAATGTCAAGCAACTTGCAAAACAATTTGTACCAATGCTGAACAGTTTTGCTATTGTTTGTTCATTTATTCATTCATTTGATTTAGAGACCATACAACTCCTAAAAGACTGAAAGAATTAAATACATATAAAGAAGAAAACCCAAACAATAAGCAATATGCATGTTGGAAGACTAAATGAGACAAACATACCACAACCTAAGACAAAATGAACAAATGTTTGGTGTCAATCCTAATCCCAGATCTGGAAGCAGAGCAACATTTTAATGACCTTTTGAACAGTTGTTGAATGAGAATAATATGATTCTCTGGGGGAATTGTGTTCCAAAGGGCAAGGAACCCAATAGAGAAGACACACTTGGTCATGATAAAGGGTATTGTTTAATTTAAAGGACTTGGAATTTATCCAACCTCCTTAATCTCAGTAAACAAGTAGAAATTAGAGATAGAAAGTCCCTCAAATAGCCAGGTTCTATGTCAGGGGTGTCTAACTTGGCAATTTTAAGGCTAGTAGACTTCATGGCTGACTGGGAAATTTTAGGAGTTGAAGTCCACAAGTCTTAAAGTTGCTGATGCTGGACACCCCTATGCTTTATAGATAATAACTAAAGTCTTGAATTGTACCCAAGAATCAAGTGGCAACCAATGCAGCCCCAGAAACAGGGATGATACATGAGGATAATGTGACACACACACCAATGCTTGTGCAATGCAGTATTTCCATCAAGAGGTAATGAGTTGCCCAACCACCTAAAGGACATTGTACTCGAGGAAAGGGGACAACTGGTACACCAGGTGAATCTATATAAAGCCCCCTTCCCGGTCACAGGTGCCAACTGCATCTTGAGCAGGTACCACAAATCCAGGTAGACTCCCAGATTGCATACCACTCTTTTAATGGGGAAATGCAACTCCATCCAAGAACCAAGATGAAATATCATCAGATCCAAGGTGCTACTAAGTCTTGTTCAGACTGAGCCTGAATCTAATTCTCCCCATTAAGTTCTAAAGAAACTCCAGATACAAGATCAGAATTTTCACAGCTTCAACAGACTGAGTGGACTGATCATACTGGACCCCAACCAACAGATGACCTCTGCCAGAAGTTTCATGTAGACAATGAACAGGAGGGGTGAAAACATCAAGCCCTGAGGAACCCCACTAGGGAGCAATGGGATATTTTTTAAAGGACGACCTGATTCCTCCCAAAGTGATAACAAAAAGACAATGAAGAGAATGGACAAATATGCCTTGATTTGGAAAGGCAGGAGAAAAAGCTGCTGATTCAAATTTAAAGAAATGTCTTACACAAGGGATGTTGATTGTATAGACACATCTTCTATGTCAACATGGAGTGATATGGTGGACTAGAGGTGGAACTCTCACCTTACAATCCGAAGGCTGTGAGTTCGATCCTAGGCAGAGGCAGATATTTCTCTTTCTGGGCACAGTGAGAATGTATCTGCTGAACAAAATTCCACATTGGTGACAGGAAAGGCATTCAGCCATTAAACACTCTGCTAGCTCTATTCAGTTGCCCAGACTCCACCCCACAAGGAATTATGGGGTCATTAAAAGGAGGTGATGATAATTTTCTATATCAACATGGATTTATTCTCATCTGCATTAAAGAAAATCTGTGTTGCGGCTGTGAGATTTCGGTACAGAAGCAACTCCCTCAATGTAGTGTTGTGTCTGAGAGTCAAAATGTCCTGTCATGTCTGGAAGCTTCTTAAAGTGGCAATAACCCTGCTGGCCCATCCTCACTGCATCAGCATTTACAGTAATCTTACAGCAGCTGGTCAGCTCTTAAATCTTCAATACCTTAACAGGATGTATGAACTTAGTCAATGAAAGATAAAATGGGCACCAACCCCTTCATTATTCAAGAACTTCATGTACACCAAAATCCTGTCTTTCTTTCCTATCTATACAGACTTCTAGTAAACAATTACCCAAGAAGCAATTTCCAGTTTGTAAAAAAAAAAAAAAAAAACCACGAGGGAATGAAAAATATAATTGCCAATCTACAAGAATACTCCAACTTAATGTTCCTGTTTAATCCTATCTGGAGGTTGGCTCATCTTATATTCACTACCCAAGGCTAGATGTGGTCACATTGTCACATTCTTAGACATAAAAAGTGTAGAAAGTTGAAGTGGTTTCTTACAATAGATCTCTGGAAGGAAGATGTAATTGCCTTGATTTGATGCTTTGAATTGCTCTAACAACTTCCCCTAGCAGTGCTCGTAATGGAAGCAGCTCCTATCCATCTACAGTCGATGTATCAAAAGCCTCTTTTACCATTTTACAATTATTCATTGGAAGCATAGAAGTGGCTTTTGTGAATCTGCAAATGGGGGAGACTTTTTTTGATGATCAAAATTGCGGGAGAAAACCATCAGAGTGATAGTTCAGCCACTTCAAACATGATGGGAATGGGAAGCTGATGTATCTCATCCATATCATTCCTATGTCACACGCATGTGCTGCTATGCACACGACAGCTGCATGAAATGTGTGGTCTATAAGGGTAGGGTATCCGGTTGAGCAATTGATGTTAAAAGGAGAAATGGGAAGACAACTGGCAACCAGAGAATCAAAAGAGATTTTGCTCAGGAACGTAACACGGGCAAATCAGTTTAATTCTTCCATATTTTTTTCTACCAATACTAGTTTGGTTTAATAAAGAATTTACAAAATGGTCAGGGAAGGTATGAGTGTTCTGTTTTACACTGTTCAAACTTTTCTCCAGGAATTTCTTGCCTCCTTTGCATATTAGGCCTTGATAAAAATATCCCAAGGAAATCAGGAGGCAACTTGTTCCATGGGGTATTTGCAGGAAGCGTGTCACTAAAGTCTTGCCCTTGAAATCCTGTTGGAGTTGCTCCTTTCCCTGAAGAAATGTAGAGATTTTATTGCAACCATTTCCTCTAGCCACACACTTAGAAAGTCATTTGTGTTGGTCTTTATCTGGATATTTGCCATGGGCGAATAGGCGGCAATATAAATTTAATAAATAAATAAAAATAAACAAATAGACAGCAGGGATAAATTTGTCGGGGAAAACTAGAGGGTAGGTTGCCTTCCTCAACCAAATACAAAGACACAGAAGAACACAGTGCCCACTTCTGTCTGGGAGACCTTGTTTATGACATAGTCACCTGTTGAATTTACATCGGGCTACCCTTTAAGAGCCTTCAGAAGTTGTAGCTGGTCCAGAATAAAGCAGTACACTTGACATTCAGTTCTATGCTCACTGGCTTCCAGTGAGCTTCTGAGTGCAATTCAGGATGCTGGTGGTCACTTATAAATGCCTACATGATATAGAACCAGGTTATTTGTAGAACTACCTGTTTCTGATTGTTCCCGTTCACTCCATCAGAACTACCAGGGAGAACATATTTCACATCTCTTCTATCAAGCAATGTCATCTTACTGTCATATCTTTTCTATTGTAGCACCTATCCTGTTGAACATGATCTTTCTGGAGATTCGGATTATCACCACTGTGCTAGGCCTAACATTAAATACTTGGCTATTTTCCCAGGCATATAAACCAGGAGGTTGGGCAAGCTCTGTGGTTGATTGCTTTTATTGATGTTGCTTTTTCTACCCTATGTTGGGAATCATATTGTGACCTTCAGCATTTGTTTTCTGGATTGTTGGTGCAATTATTGCAGATTTTACTTTGTATGCCATTGCTATGACATGGGCACCCTTATAAAGTGTATCAGTCAATCAATCAACCAATTCCAGCTATGGCATTTGATTAAGCCTTCTGAGAGATGACCTTTCATAAAAATTGCTTTCAAATAGGAAGTAGGATTCTTTTTACAGAATATGTGTGGGTCCACCTAGGCCAGGGGTATATTCTAAACTCATTTCCACTCTAGGATACTCCACTTTCTGCTCTGTAATGCAATCTGTTTGGCTTAGAGGTGGGGAACTATGGGCCCTTTTATGAATTGTGGACTTTAACTCCCAGAATTCCTCAGCCAGCTACTCATCTAAATTGGCTAGAAAAAAGGGAAGTATCCTAGATTGTCTATCCTAGAACGTGGGGTATCCTAGAATGGAAAGGACCATAGCCCTTCTGTCCCATGCATTCTAGCCTTTTGATGGAATACACCCAATGAAAGTCCCAAAGGTGCTTTTTTTCCCCCCAAATTGGACTTTCTTTCTTTTTTTCTTGAAGATATTTCACTTCCATCCAAGAAACTTCTTCAGTTCTTAGTTGAGAAGCGAAACATCTTCAAAGAAAACAATGAAAGTCCAGTTGCTTTTTTAAAAAGGACATTTGGGACAACCATGACCGACTGAAAATCTCCACAGACACCCAATGAAAGAAGATCTCACCACTTCCCTGGGCCTCAGTGGTGTAGTGGTTAGAGTGCTGTACTGCAGGCCACTTCTGCTGACTATCAGCTATCTGCAATTTGGCAGTTCAAGTCCCACCAGGCTTAAGGTTGACTCAGCTCTCCATCCTTCCGAGGTGGGTAAAATGAGGACCCAGATTGTTGGGAGCAATAGGCTGACTCTGTAAATCGTTCAGAGAGGGCTGTAAAGCACTCTGAAGCAGTATATAAGTCTAAGTGCTATTACCAAATGTCTAATTTTCAGAATACAGGGATCTGTACATTCAAGAGAATGTACAGATAATCCTCAAATTATGACCATAATGGAACCTGCCCATTACAATCATAGGTTGTAAGCATCATAAAAAAGAGGTCAGTCATGTGACTGACCTAATTTTTCTATGTTCTTTTGTGTTGATTGTTAAGTGAACACCAAAGTCATTAAGCAAAGCCATTATTTTGTTTTATGATTCACTTGCTGAATATAAAGACAGATAGAATAACTCTACAAATTCTTCCATACCAAGTTTCTTTTATTGGATTATATTAGGCATCCTCAAGGTGACTCACAGTTATGTCGAGATGCATCTAATGTCCAATTCTTTGCATAATTAAAATCATAGTGTAAATGATATTAATCTTTCTATCCCATAGTTGCAGAGGCAGGGGGGAGTGCTGCCACCACGAGGCTGTGTTCAGGCAAGAGTGAGGGAGCCTCCTCCAACCCAACAAGGGTCAATTTAGTGACCAATCAGGATTACAGATGTGACCACATGACATGGACTACATTTCCCAGGATACCTTAACTACATTTACCATGATGCATTCCCTTAAGGGACCAGCTCACAAATCCTAACTAACTATCCCAAATCCCATTAATTCTAAACTGTCTGGACAGCACACTCCCCGCCTGGAATTGTAAATTCCACGAATTAAGTAAAGTGCAATTAACTAAGATAAACAGTAAAGAGTAATACTAACTGAATAGCAGATAACTATATAACTAAAATAAACAGTTAGCTATATAGCTAAGAGAAACAGTAAATAGTAAAGCATCAAACAAAGCAAAGTATGCAAAGCTTGAGGTTCAGTCTTCAAGTTCAGCCTTTCTCTGCAGCAACACAAGGTCGGTGACCAGTCTAGTGTAGAACTTCTTGGTGCAAGTATGCTGGTCACAAAAGGCTCTGGCAGCCTTTTGGGGTGGACAGGTACTCTTGGTGCCAATGGTGAAAGTCTGGTGGTAATTTCTGGCAGCCTTTTAGGGTTGGAGCGGTACACTTGCTTCCATGGTGTCAAAGGGCATCTGGAAGCTGTTGGAAAGGGTGTTGCAGAGGCATATGCCCGTGTATAGCGTCTTAGTGGACATCTGGCAGCCGTTTAGGGTGTCCTAGTGAAAGTGTACTGGTTGCTGGTGGCCCTTTAGGATGGAATGGCATTCTTGTTTTCGACTGTGCTGAAGGCCATTGGAAGGCTGTCAGAATGGATGGTGCTAAGGGCATCTGCCTGGGTTGAGACCTGTATCTGATCAACATTGACAATTCCTAACATTCCCCAACTCTGGTCTGTCTTGAAGGCAAAGGGTGAGTATCTTGGGCCTCTGACTACTACAGTGTGCGCTAAGGTGTCAGGGGCATTGAATCCCAGCAAGAGCAAAATCTTGGCTTCAGAATCTAGGGCGGGAAATAGATGAGCCATATGCTTCAGGTGAGGTATGTTGCTAGCTACCTCTGGTGTTGCAATGTGGCTGCGGTCATCTGGTATCCTGTTCCATTCCAGCATGGGCAGCAGTAGGAACTGGGAACTTCCATCTAATGACTCTATACAGAGTTCAGTAGCTTCCCTCCCTGCCGGGCGTCTTGGTGTGGTCCACGTTGATATCATGAAGTGCACTTCTTCCTTCTGAACATCCAAGAGGTCGAAGAATGTGGACCTGGTTAGTGAGCAATCACTCTGAGGATCCAATATTATATACATCTTTACTGCTTCTTCTGGGTGTCCATCTGGGTAGACTTTGGCTAAGCAGATCTGATAACATGAGAGAGGGCCTGGTGTGCCATTGCACACCGCTATGCAATTGACACTGACCACTGGCTCTGAGTGTGCTTCTGTAGCATGTTGAGGGTCCTTCTTTAAAGGAGGGCTACGAGATGTCTGCAGTGGTGGATCGGCGTCTGGATGCAGCACGCCTGGGTGCTTGTTACTGTCAGCATCCTCATAGGTAAGGCACTGCAGCTCGAGGGCATGTGTTGTAGACAGTTTGTGGTTCTCCTCAGAGTACTTTATGAGGAGGTTGTGATCCATTAACACATATGCAGGTGGTCTCTCTTGCTGCGGGTATTTGTCTCGCCCCATATCTGCATTAGAGTTGCCTTGAGGGTGTGGTAGGAATGCTACTACCTGTGGATTGATTGTGGCAGTTGTTACCTGGGGTATGTCTCTCTGTTGAGAAATCTGCGTAGCAACTGGTGGATTAATTTACTTGCTCTCTAGGACTGGAGGTGTAGGGTTAGGTTTGATATCTTTGGGAAGGGAGTCTCGAGTCTTAGGTCTTACGACATCAGTTTTGTGACTGGTGTGTAATGTCAGTGGTTGAGATTCTCTCCTTTGATCCCTTGGTTCTGGGAGACTGCAAACTAACCATGCTGGTTCCACCTGCTCGTTTCATAGTGAGTTCTGATCATCCACGTAGGCCTTGACCCATGTGTCTGGGCTGTCTTCTCCCAACTCTTCAAGGTCAAAGTTGAAGGAGGCATTGTCAGCTACCTTCCGCCATGCTGCGGCCTGTGCTGTTTTTATTTCCAATTCCTTTTTCCATTGGGCCAACTCCAACTTGGCTTGAGCTTTGGCCATTTCTGCCTGTAGTTTGGCCACTTCTGCCTTCTGCCATGTCACCACCGTTGTTGTACATAAATCTGCCTCTGCTACCGCAGCTTCGATTTGAGCTTCTATAGCTCTGTCAGCATTAACTTGCTGCTTTGGAGGCCTTGTATGTGTCACTCTGGAAGGATGGTGAGAGCCGGCAGCAGAGAACTGGCGCGAGACACTGGAACCTGCTTGCGATCTAGCCGGTTTGGGATGGAGGAAGGAGGCTTTCTTAGAATGGTGGGAGGAGGATGCTTGTGATTGAAGACCTATTTCAGATGTGTCCCTCTCCCTTGCTCCTTGTTCCTTTTGAAATGCATTGAAGAGTGCTGCTAGGAGGGCTTTATTGCTTTCCTCAATGCAGTCTTCACGTTTCTTGTGTAGCTCCTTGAAGCATTGAATGTATTCTTGGAGCTTTGGGTCACCCAGCTTCGACTGGATGAACTTGAGTTTACTTTCGCTGTCTCTCCATTGTGCAAGAAGGTTAGATAGATCATCTAGCAATGTGCGGATTATCTCGAGGGACACAGCCATTGTTCGCTATGGTGGGGCTTTGACAAAAACTAGAAGTGATGCTTTTTGGCAAAACTATCGTAAAACATGACCGTGGGACAATTCAAATGACCGTAAATGGATGCTTCAAGCAGCCATCAAGGAAGCTGTACTACTGAGTGTCTGAAGTGTGGTCACAGATGTCTAAGGGCCTGAAGTGCAGCCACATGACTGTGAGGGAGGGGGAACCCATTGCAACTTCAGATTTGGGCTGTAAATCCCCTTTTTCAGGTAGGTCATTACTAAGCCACCAGTCATAATTCAAGGACTAATTGTTGTTAAACGAAAAATCAAAATGGCAATCACAAAGGCAAGATCAAAGGTGGAACTGTCCAATGGTGGTATTCACTGTTTTTCTTGCTACCGGTTCTGTGGGCATGGCTTGGTGGGTGTGGTGTGGCTTGGTGGGCATGGCAGGGGAAGAATACTGTAAAATCCTCATTTCCACCCCACTCCAGGAGAAGGATGTACTGCAAAATCTCCATTCCCTCCCCATGCCACTAACCTGCTTTCCAGCTCCGTTCTCCTGTGCAGGACAGCCAAAGAAGACCCAGCCGATCAGCTGGGACCCGGGAGGCAGAGAATAGATGAGGGCAGGGCATGTCAGAGGTGGTTTTCAGAACTACCAGTTTTCAGAACTACTCAAAATTTCTGCTACCGGTTCTCCAGAACTGGTCAGAACTGGCTGAATACCACCTTCGGAACTGTCATGGCTGACATCTTGACTTCAACCATGCAGGCATTCTTGCTTACCTGCTTTAAAAAATTCCATGCTTTTAGTTTTGCTTTTAAATACTGAACTTCTAAGAAGTAATTTGACATGTCTTCATGCAATGGAATATGTAGAAATATGTCTGCTTGGAAAATGGATTTGTACGCCAATTGACCATTTAGTGCTGTTAGATTTACAATAATCCTAGCTTTCTTTGTGGTTGTGCAATTTAAATTATACATCATCCCTGGATGATAAAGGCTGCCATAAATAATAAACAACAAAACAGATCACAACAACACAAGTAATGAATTATAAAACAGGAAAGTAGTGGGTGGGAAAATCAATTTTATAGGATCGGGTCTGACAATTGAGTTGTTTACTTGTGTTATTACAGTGGAAATCAGGCAAATGAAAATGGACATCTAAAACCCATCCGTTGCATTATATTAAATCACTCTGTCTACACATATTTATATCCAACTCAAATTTATTTAAGATTTGTGATGTAGGAGTATATGGTAGGCCTATTCTCTTTTCCTTTCGGGGGCTTTAAAAATGTATGCTTTAAAATTTTACTTTGATGAGCATCCACCTTAAATGCCCATGATCCTGTCAATGACCCTGTTCCTGAAAAGATGTGCTATTAAAGAAAACATTTTTTAATCCCATGCTGTTTCTCTAGATCAAGACAACTGGGTTAGCTATATTTTTTCTAAATGCCAAGGGAATAGTTAGAGGCACAGATACAGATAAACAGAGTTGGAAGGGACCTTGTAGGTCATCAGTCCAATCCCCTACCCAAGTGGGAGACCCTACACCATTTCTGACAAATGGCAGTCCAGTCTCTTCTTGAAAGCTTCAAGTGATGGCACTCCCACAACTTCCAAGGGCAAGCTGTTCCATTGGTTAATTGTTCTCACTGTCAGGAAATTTCTCCTTATTTCCAGGTTGAATCTCTCCTTGTTCAGTTTCCATCCATTGTTCCTTGCCTGGGTGCCTTAGAAAATAGCTTGACCCCTTCCTCTCTATGGCAGCCCTTCAACTTTGAGGTAGTCCTCAAATTATGACTGTTCGGTTAGCGTCCATTCAAACTTACAACAGTGCTGAAAAAAAAATTACTTACACCCTTGCGGTTCTGATCATCATAACGTTCCCACAGTCACATATGAAAATGCTGGCACTTGGCAACCGGTGTATATTTATGATAGTTACAACATCCTGGAGTCACATGAGTTCTTATTCTGACCTTCCCAGCCAGGTTATGACAAGCAAAGTCAATGTTCAGATTCCTTAACAACCATGTGATCCACTTAATGACCACAGTAATTTAACAATTGTGACATGAAAGCTCATCAAAATGGGTGCAATTCATGTAATGTTGACCTCCCTTAACAACAAAAGTTCCAATCCCAAAATTGTGACCATAGCTTGAGGACTACTTGTAGTGACATGATATCTCCAGATTTGGAAGACTCAATTTGCACATCAAGTTTTTATTTTAATTTTTAATTTTTTTATTGATATCTCTCCTTTATTATTATTATAAATAACTCAAGGAAACAAACATGCCTAATACGCCTTCTTTCTCCTATTTTTCCCACAACTGGCTACAAATTACCCAGCTGGCTCAAGGTAAAACAAGAACTTCCCTTTTCCTTATGGCTAAAACATCTGGTAAAAAAAATACTGCAGAAATAGCCCTGCTTCCCTCCCTCCCTCCCTCCAAAGTTGGAGGAATTCTTATTTCAAAGTTGGAGACAATTTCCTTATTATCTGAAACATTTTAATGTGTCTCAGGCATCCAGTAGCAGCTGAAGGATAATAATTTCTCCATGTGATCATCCTTAGGTTTTAAGTTTCCCAAGGACACACGCTGATAATCCCAGGTGAGCTTTTAAATCTACACAGTGAAGGCTACTTGGGATTTGCAGCAATTCCTGCTCTCTAAACCCAAATCATCCCACAGGAGCAGAAGCTCATGTCAACAGCACATCAATAAAACGCAGAACCAGAACTGTATAGAAGTCCCACAAGGGCTTTTCCAAAAGGCAATTGGACTTTCTTGGGGGTGGGGGGGGAGGTTCACTTCTCATCCAAGAAGCTTCTTCAGTTCTTCTTGGATACAAAGCAAAATGTTTTCAAGGAAAAAAAAAACTAAGAAAGTCTAGCTGCCTTTTGGAAAAGCAACTTTGGGACCACCATGACATGGATGATTGAGGATCTCCATAGACAACTATGTAGAAGATACCTTGCTGGAAACCAAACAGAATGAGTTAAATCAGCGTTTCTCCACCTTGGCAGCTTGAAGATATGTGGACTTCAACTGCCAGAATTCCTAAGCTAGCATGGCTGGCTGGGGAATTCTGGGAGTTGAAGTTCAAGCATCTTCCAGGGTCTATGGAGATTTTCAGTCATCCAGGTCATGGTTGTCCCAAAGGTGCTTTTTCAAAAGACAACTGGACTTTGTGGACAACTAGAAGACATTTCTCTTCTCCTCCAAGAAGCTTCTTCAGCTCTGACTTCCATTCCTAACCATCTTCCATTTCCCATCATGCAATCAGAGCTGAAGAAGCTTCTTGGAGGAGAAGCAATACGTCTTCAAAGAAAAACCAGAAAGTCCAGTTGCCTCTTGAAAAAGCACCTTTGTTATAAATATCTTCAAGCTTCAGAAACACTTATCTAAAAGATCCAATCTGAGTCGATCACTGGGATCAGAGTTTTAGCCTTCCAAGCTTTCGGACTCGGATTGGATCCTGCCACATTATCCTGGGACACATCTATTTGCCTTCATTCATGAAAAATAAAAGAATCGACCATAGAATGGATGGACATTCCCCCTTCCTTTAAGGAGAAGGCTTTTGCCTCATTTTGTGATTTTGATGAAGTTGGTTCCTGGCCTTGCCCAGAAGGCATCAATCCCTGTGTATTTTCAGTGTGATATAGACTGAGATTGTCACTTTTCCAGGAAAAAAAGCACCAATAATTTGACACATGCCATCTGAAGAAAGGAAGGGGTTAAACCCGGAGCAGGGCTGCCCTCTGAGGGCATCTCGAAGCAAGCTGCCATCTCCACAGCCAGATATGACAGAGCCAATTTGACAAGCTGCCATCAAGGGCCTTCCTAAGAAGCTGAACATCCTGATGGCTTCCTGATGAGAACAGCCACATCACAAAATGGTTTTCTTCTCCTGCTGCATTTGCTTCCATCTGCTGCTGGGGCCCAGCACTAGCGGCCGCCTGCCTGTCACAGCATGTATTAAAATTAGCCAGGGAGGAGGGCCTCTGTTGTGCTAATTACATTTTAATCATTGGAAATGTGTTGGCAAATCAAGCTTCGATTGCCATCTCGGAGTCAGATCTCCTGCAGCAGAGCAGAGGGGCTGCCTACATTAGTCGAATCCTGCTGGGCCTAGTTCATTCAAGAAGATGGAATAGGAGGCCTCGCGGCACACCACTGAGACAGCTTTGGCACATTATTAGAAAGCCACAAGGCATGTTTCAAATCATCACGGTGTGAGATCTGCTCATTCTCACATCCCGGGGTAGCCCAGTGTGTTTTCACTGCAGCCTTTGCATGCTGCTGCTTCGCTCTCAAAATGGCCACCGCCTGAACTGTACCAAGAATAACAAAGGAAGGCTGTGGATCTTCAGAAAAAGAAGAAGCCAGGCTTCTGAATAGTTTTGTCTGCCTTGGCCGGTCACTCTTTTTAAACTTTGCATCTCCTAACTCACTATAGTATCTCCCATTCCCCAATGAACCTTTGGTTAGGGATTTTTTTTTAAGCCAAACAGATAACAAATATTATCATTCATTCTGCAGTGTCCATCCCTCCTGCAGACGTTACATCTCCAAACAGCTCTTGTTTTGCATGCTGGCATATGACAAGGGTTGTGTGCGTGAGAACTGCATTGTGTAGACCAAAGTCTGCCTGTAGTTTTACAATTCCCTCCTGAACTGCTGACAACATAGCCTGGGAGCATTACGTTTCACACTGCATCATTAACCAACGAATGTGGGGTGGAAAAAAAAGGTTATGGCAGAGCAAATGCATCATACATATAGAAGATGGAAGATAAATCTGCAATGTATACAATTCATGTGTGCATACAGTATAATAAAGTGGATAAGTGTGTTCAGAGACGGAGAGAGAAAGAGACAGAAGCAAAAAAATTCCATAATTAGTTTGAAAATGGATTAATAACAGTTCCAATATTAGTCTCCTTCCTTCCTTCCTTCCTTCCTTCCTTCCTTCCTTCCTTCCTTCCTTCCTTCCTTCCTTCCTTCCTTCCTTCCTTCTTCCGTCCGTCCCTCCCTCCCTCAGAGTGGTTTGACTACAACAGATTCATTGAGCAAAGGGTCAGTCTAAATGATCAGTACAAATTCTGGTTCTATGAAAGCAAAATAAGGATAAAAAGTCCTTGAAAAACCTTAGAGATTTGCTTTTCCTGTTAAATTTTTAAAATCACATTTCAGGAAACAGCCCCTGCTCCCAGAGCATATAATAATCATTTTAATAATATTATGCATTTTCCAGTCTTAAACCCAAAGTTACAATCCTTCTTTTCTGACATAAGAAGAGGTTTTGTCCCAGCCTTCTAATTCTTTTTCCAACTGTGTCAGTTAAAAGTGTGTGTGTGTGTGTGTTTATGAATATATAAAAATGGAATTCAAGATTGGGTCTGGGTTCAATGTTTTGAAGGATGCAGGCAAAGAAATATATCAAAGCTTTCTATTTGGCCCCAGAATCCTTATTCGGAGATTTTGCAAAGCTGTCGAGAAGTGCCATAAGGTGCCTGAAATATAAGTCAAGAGAAAATCTTCAGGGCCACACAGGCTCCTGTTTCCAAAGCTGTTCTTTCATCTGATGTGCCAGTCAAAATCACTACTGCAAGATGCTCAAATGAAACCTGGGTGGGATAGTTACAGACATCCAATTGCCACCAGATAATGCAGAGCATGTGTGTGAAATTTTCTCTCTCTCTCTCTCTCTCTCTGTGTGTGTGTGTGTGCATGCCTCCACTAACCTAAAGCAATACAAATTAGATTCTCTACCAAAGACAACTTTGTCTTCAAACATTATTCCCAAGCAACATGTCTCAATATGATAACGACAGTGTTCTAAACTGTGACTGTATTCCGAAAAATAGATCCAAGAAAAAGGTGTCTCTGAAATTCTTATTTATCTAAGCATCTGCAGAGATCTGGGAACTCCAAATTACCTATGCTTGTTTTTCTAAAGTCCATTTTAAGCCCCTGTCACACTGCATCAACGGATGGAAAGAGGATGTAAAACGGAGAAAAACACTTACCATCCGTTGGTTAACACGATGCTTCCATTCTGTACTCACTGCCTCCGTTTTGCTTCCTTTCTACCCGTCCAGCATCCGACTACTGACATTTCATCCGCTCAAAAGGTTTTGAGCTGCTCAAAACTTTTGAGCGGAAAATGTATCAAATGTGTCCGTTCTGCATCCACTAGGCATACGGGGGACATCCGTTCTGCATCCGTTGTCATCCGTTACGCATCCGCTATATCTGCTAGGCAACCACTGCACATCCGCGCAACTCGCATCTGTTCCAGCGGTAAACGGATGCAGGGAGGAAGCGGAATGGACGTGGAACAGACACGCAGCGTTAGTAGCACAGACGGAGAAAGGATGAAAGCGGATGCAGCACGCAAAGAAAGCATTTAAAATGAAAAAATGTTCACAGAGGGGACCTATCCACTCCCATCCACTTCCATCCGCTAGGCTTCCATTCCGCATCTGCTTTCCATCCGCTCTGCATCTTCCCCCCATCCGTTCCTTCCCGTGTTGTCCGCTCTGGTTATGCAAATTTTTGCCCCTTTTGAGAGCGGATAACAACGGATGGAACATTTTTCTTGCCCGCTGTGTCCTTTTTACAAATGTTTTGCATCCGTTGGGCAGTGTGACAGGGCCTTTAGGAACTTTAGGGCCTGGAACTGTTGCTTCAACAAAGCTTAGCTTCCCCTGAAAAACTGCAAGTGAATTAGAAATTCTACTTGTCCTGCTTCCCAGGCAGTACCTAATTTTGGAAGCCTTTAAGGGGCTAAACTTAGGCCTTTCAAGCAGCAAGTAATAACCCTGAATCTTCCTCCCAAAACATCGTCTCCTCTAGCCATCTTGGACAAGGTGAAGGACAGATTCTAAGGAAGGCTATACCCCTTGTCTCACATTCTCATAGGCAACCTTGGCAACTTTAAAATGTCTGGGCTTCAACTCCCAGAATTCCCCAGCTATGCTGGCTGAGGAAACTTGAGAACTGGCATTTATAGGTCTTAAATGTCCCAAGGTTGAGAAATACAAGTCAATGCTCTTTTAAACTTTTCACACTCCTGTAACTTTTCATGATTTTTCTTACGTTTATACTGAACATAAGAACAACTCTTTGGATCTGAACTAGGTTCATCCTAAGCCAACATCCTCTTTCTCAAAACAGCCCACCAAACATCTCTGGGTGTTTTGCAAAAAAAAGGAGGTCCAAATATATCATTCTCTTGCTGTTGTTTCCTTGCAGTTGATATTTGAAGGTAATTCAAATATCAGATATTTGAAGGTAATTCCATATCAGGTAATGTGGAATGTTTAAGACTACTACCCCTGTATTCCATCACCTCCTGCACTTCTCTCACTCCTCTTTAAAGCCATCAAAGTTAATGTCTTGCAGTACTGAATTCCATAGATCAGTTATGGGCTACATGGAACAACTTTGTTTTCCTCTGTCCTACATCTTTTTACATTCAACTTCATTGCATGACCCCTGGTCCTATTGTTTTAAGGCAGGGAGGGGGGGGAAATGAATTAATGAAATTAATTCGATTTTGATTTGGAGAACTAACGGCATAAATTTATTGTATAATATAGAAACACTGTTCTCCAGTTCTGACCTCAAGTAAGAATGACATGGATTAGACTCACTCCTTGCTGCATGTTCATAAAATTCCCTTGTAATACTGATGAGGTTGATAATCCTTCTGTTCACAAAGGGAGGTCAATTAATTCTCCAGAATTAATTTTAGAAATTATCTTAGCTCAACTGGAATTCAGGCAGTACATCTTACATACTATGCTTCAATAACAGCCACATTTTGCAAATTAAGACACCCAATCTGTTTAGAATTTGTCAGAAGCAAAAGGGTTTTTTTTCAACCAGAGTCTTTCTCAGCTAACCCTAGAGATGTTGGATTTAAAATCTATGATCTTTGGGGTGCAAAATATGCTCACTTTATTGAGCAGTACATGTTGCCTCCGTTCTAGTAACGGCAATAGTTAATAAACGCATGAGAGGAAACCAAATATTTCTTCAGTACAAATCGGCAAGTGCTACTACTTTGTCTTCTCAACAGATGCAAAACCGGTACCCAAAGTGGAAACTGGCGGAAACAGATGGCGCCGTAGGGCAATTTTTTTTTCTTCTTCTAGCCCTCTGGGGCCTGGGCTAGTGAAGATGAGTGACATGGAGAGAAGTAGAAAGCTGTGTTTTTCATCTGTGGGTTAAAAAAAAAATAACACGATTTGTCACACCATCCCTGGCTGTGTTTGCAACACCGCAGTTAATATCTGAAACCAATGAGGCATTCTTGCCTTGCCATTTCAGCCAAAAGGGTTGGGGGTGGGGAGGGGCTCTTGGACGAGCCCTATAAAAGCCATTTCTTTTCTCAAGAAAGGGGAGGGGGAAAAAGAGGGAGGGGGAGTCCATGGCAATCTATTCTTCCTTTCTGAATGCTTCAGAGTTCTGAAGTCCCCTTTCAAATGGGAGATGGTGGGGTGCCTGTTTGATCTTGCAGAGGCCTTTTATAATGATATACTATTAGAATATTATATATACATATAATATTAGCAATTTACTGAATTACCTATTTGGAGTTTATTATCCAGGGAGGATTTCAAAAAAGGGGATACCATTCATTGAAATATGTAATTGAGAACTTTTACATATGCATGAACACCCATGAATATAGGCCCTGTAAGGGTTTGTTCCTTTCCTTTATATTCCTGGTATTCTTTCATTTAATTATTTTTCTTTCTGAAGACACTCATCTCTCACTTGGAAGGTTAAGAGTTCAATCCTAGGCAGTGGCAAATGTTTCTCCATGAGGGAGCAAAGAGAAAATATCTGCTGCAAACTCCACCTCAGTGTCAGAAAGGACAACCGGGCAGTAAATGCTCAGCTCCATTTAGTCATCCTGACTCCACTCCAAATAAAAGGATTAAATGGTAATAAAAACTAAAATAAATAAATAAAATTGCATCCTTATTGCAATTTGCACCCATTTTCTATTTGTATTAATCACTCCTACTCAACTTGAAGAGAAATTTGGAGGTAGGGAGACCTTGGTCAGCTTTGGCTGGTGAGTTACTTGATGCAGGAGGACCTGATTATGGATACCTCCATTACCATCTGGTTGGATTACTACAATGTGCTTTACACAGGACTGACTTTAAAGTCTACTCTGAAACCACAGCTGGTCCAACTAATACTAGCTGGTCCAACTAATACTATGGATTTTGCCCTGGTTTTGATGTATAAATTCATGTATGCCTTGGCATCTGGGTATCTGCCATAATGCAAATTAATTGGCCCAACATACTACATTATGGGTGCAAAAGTTTGTGGTGGTCCCATATTTCTGGGAGGGAAGAGAGTTAAATCCAGAGCTGCTGATTTTCAGTAGTAGTACCAATACTCTGGAATTGTTGGTTGTTGACTGAGTAAATATTATTAATTGATAGATACTTTGGAATAATCTCTTGAGAAAGAGATTCCAAGTACTTTGGAATTCTTGTTGGTTGTTGACCAAATAAATATTATTGATTCATTGATACTTTGGAATAATCTCTTGAGAAAGATCAGTCTAGATAGATGGTTTATATGCTGATTGTGCTATCAAGTTGGTGTTGATTCTTAATGATCATATACATAGATCTTCTCTATATTGATCTGTCCTTAGTCTGGTCTTTTAGGTCTCCCAACAGTAGATTCATCACCACTATAACAATCTATCCACCTTGCTGCTGCACATCTCCTTGAAGTTCTTTCTATTTCTTTTTAATAGAGTTGGATCTTAGCATAATATGTCCAAATAATAAGTTGAACCTATGTTTGTTGTATGTTCATAGTGATTTGAATCCTGATTAGATCACTTCATAATTACTTTCAAAAGAATGTTTTAAAAAATGAGCTATTTCAGAGCAGAATGGGACAACTTGCCATGGCCATCTTGTCATGGCCATCTCACTATGGCCAACTCATTGTGGGACAACTCGCCATGGATAACTCACCACAAGACAGTTCCTTGCAGGACAACTCAATGCATTCAATGTTGTTTGCCACTATTTCTTTGACAGTATCTCCATTGATAAAAATGAAAATAATGTCAAAGAAACAGTGGCAGATAACATTTATCACATTGAGTGGAATTACCTGTAGCAAGTAGGCCCACAGTGAATTGGCCATGGTGAGTTGTCCTGTGCCAGGTTGGCTGCAAGATGGCTGTGGCAAGATGGCCACGGCAAGCTGCCCTAGATCCATTTCAGAGACTATCCAGCTATGTTCAAGAGAGACAATAAGTACACCATTGGGAGACCTGAAAGAACAGGTTACAGATAGATAGTCTTGGAGAAAATCTATCTAAATTGTCACTGAGTCAGAAGGAACTTCAAGTCAGATAATCAATCAGCCAACCAATCAGTCGACCAATCAATCAATCAATCAATCAAGGCAGTGTAAGTAGCACTCCACCTTTAATGTGAGATAGAAGTGGCTGGGTGAAAGTTTTGCCATTTGGCTATCGTGGCTAAGGATATTTTAGAATGCAGGTTTTCTTACTCCTAGTTTGATGGCATAGTCATGAAGCCATACTGGTTCTAATATAAGTAAAGGTATCCTCAACTTATCTTGTTCCAATGATTGCCCAGCCCCTAGCCCCCATGGTTATATCACTATACTTAGTTGCTTGTTTGGCAACATGACTGCATCATTTGTAGTGTCCCATAGTCAGGAGATTGTGTTTTAAGACAGTTTTGCCAAAATTTATTTCTGATTTTGGGCAAAACTGCACCCCTAGTGAATCACTGGTTCCTTTAATGGCCACTGCAAAAATGATCGTAATATTGGATTGGTTATGTGACTGAGGAGGTTCCATTATGGTAATAACTCAAGGACTACCTGGATAGGAATGTTCTTCACAGATTAAGGTCAATGACTTAATCCTTTTCAGATGCTTGCTAAGCATCAGAGAGGACAAGAACAATGCAAACAGAACAAAACAAAAAACACCATATATTCAATCCCAAGCTTGTGTTTTATTATCTCGCACATGTACAACAGAGGGCAATAATTTCTTTTGTGTATCCTTGAAGAATACAGAATATTCTGTATCCATTGAATACATCTAATGCAACTGAGTACTTTGAAAAGAAAAAAAAATATTGATTACTTTAGAAAAGCTACATTGCAGTCCATTAGAACTTTTACTGCATCTTGAAAAAGAAAAAAGATTCATCCCATACCCCATATTTATTTTGATTTAGATTTTTCCTTAAAATATAAAGCTGTTGACTATAGAAATGCTTTTTAAATGCAGGTTTCCCTGCTCTTTTTTGCTACGATGCAAGCTTTTACAGCATGAATGTCCCTGTTTGTTTGGGGCAGGGGTGGCATTGCCCACTACCACTTTTTTATTACCGCTTTCTAAAATTTTAGTTTTTATTCAAAGCCACATTTTACAAGCTTTTGACAGAAGCAGTAGAGTTTGCTATGGAGAAAGATTAATAATAACAAATTGATACCGTAATCTCTCTGCAGCACAGTGGATCTGGGAATTTTTGCCATAAGGTGAATAGTTCCAAAGGTGTTTTTGGAACATATTTGTTCCAAAGGTGTTTTTCCAGAAGGCAACTGGACTTTCTTGGTTTTTTCTTTCTTTTGAAAACACTATCAGAATAGACCTGGAAGGGACCTTGGAGGTCATCTAATCCAACCCTCTTCACAAGCAGGAGACTCTATACCAGATAGGTGGCTGTCCAGTCTTTTCTTTTTCTCCAAGAAGCTTCTTCAAAGAAAAGAAACAAGAAAGTCCAGTTGCCTTTTGGAAAAAGCACATTTGGAACAACTATGACCTGGATGATTGAGAATCTCCATAGATGTAAGGACAATAGTCAATTTATAATTCTATTCTATTCTGCAATATGAACAGTGAGTCTGTTCCCCCACATGGCTTTCTCTTCCCTCTGCTTATTCCTACAGCATACATATTTCAGAAATTTTTGAAGAGGACTCTAATAAGTAACACATTCTTTTCTTTTTCTTTTAGATGTTACTTAGCTTCCAGGAAATCTAACCTCATAAAATGCATAGGTCTTATTATTTTTGCTGTTGTTAAATCAATTCCTACCTTTCCATTCTGAACCACGAAATCAAGGTCAGACTCTTCTACTTTTCCATGCTTTTTGACAGACGTTTAATTGTGTTTTAATTAATCCTCTTTAAGCATTTCAGTGACTGCCATGCTCCTATCTAATGTATATGCTCTTTTCATCGGGTAATTTGTTTGATTTTAGTGTAGATGGTTTTACTCAGATTGTGTTTTGGAGTATCAGATTGTAACTGTCTAGAAAATGAAGAGGGGGTGGAAAGGGAAGGGAAGAAAAGGGAAGGGAAAGGAAAGGGGGAAAGGTAGAAGGGTGAGGGAAAAGAAAAAAGAGAGCAGGAAAAGAGAAGAGAGCAGGGGAGGGGAGGAGAGAAGAAGCTGTCATGCATGCAATACTGTCTGAATAAATTTTGAATATTCCAGTAAATATTTGGGCTTTCTACCATGTTGCTGGGAGTCTATCCCTTCTGATAAAACCCATGTGTTCTCATGATATTCTGTGCCGAAGAAGCAGAGTTTTAAAGTTTATCAGTCTGGTGGAAATGAAGGGCTTATCCTGGTGACAAGTTGACAGAAAGAGCTGTTTTCTTTTCCATTTCAGAGAGTTCCTCATATGAATGCTATGAAACACGCCAGGACTTTCTCGGTGCGTGTGAAGACAGAGATGGCATCTACTCCCTGGGGGAAACAGGGGTTGGTGATGAACATGCTGACTACTTGCAATTTGGCATCCTGATTGACAAATCCAGAAGAAGAAGAAGAAAAAGAAGAACTCTTTGTTTACTGTATTTTGTAAATTGATTGTCAATTGTTTGCTCTGGCACATTATTAAAATTCTATTGCTTTTAAAAGATACATAAGGTTTCTATGAGGGCTTCTCATTTTTCTATTTTGGACTAGGAAACATTCAACAGGTTCCTATCATCCCCAACCATATTCTTGATGACAAAATAAGGGAGATTTGCTAAAATCAATAAATAAATAAATCTAGAACAAATTTCTTTTTTCCTCTTATGTGAATATGGGTGTAAATGTGTAAATGGGCAAGATTTGTTATTTATTTATATTTTATTTTATTTGTATCCTGACTTTATTATTTTTACAAATAATTCAAGGTGGCAAACATATCCAACAGACCTTCCCCCTCCTGTTTTCCCCACAACAACAATCCTGTGAGGTAAGTTGGGCTGAGAGGGAGCGACTAGCTCAAAGTCACCCATCTGGCTTTCATGTGTAAGGTGGAACTAGAACTCATAGTGTTCTGGTTATTGGCACAAAGTCACTCAGCTGGCTTTCATGCCTTAGGTAGGACTAAAACTCACAGTCTCCTGGTGATTGGCCCCAAAGTCACCCAGCCGGCTGTCATGCCTAAGGTGGGACTAGAACCCCTGTTTTCTAGCCTGGTGCCTTAATCACTAGCCACAAACTGGCTCTCTACCAATCACCTCCTAAACTTGTCTCACCAAAATAGTAAGTGACTCTATCGATGACACTATTGCTTATGATTGAAAACCTTCATTGGTTTCCTCTGAAGCTACTTAGCTGAAAAAGGGAGATGACACAGAAGCATTAGCACCATAGCACCACATTATTGTAAGGGTCATGAATGGTCAGACTGAACTCTGTTTTATAAAACAGTTCACAAAGAATTGAAAAAAATTACAGCTTGCTTTGCTGGGGGGTGGGGGCAGATCAAGAAATGCCCACGGTTGGTTAGCAAAAGTGGAGGACTGAGTTACATAGAGAAGATTCTTTTCCTTCTGTGAGAAAGAGTATATCAACACCTACTGAATCAACTTCCGGCTTGCAGGGCTTCAGCGGCAGGAAGAAATCCGTGATTGTGCGTGGTTTCTGCCTGGACTCGCCACTGGAGCGCCCCGAGCCAGCTGGCTTCGGAGCTAAGCCACCCCGTAGAGGTGGTGAAGATGGGGAGCCCCAGCAGGGTCGAGGGGAGCCGTATCTCTCCTCCTCAGCTGGCTAAATTCCCTTTCCCGAAGGTGGTAAAGCCCCTGTCCCACTGTACCAACGGATGCAAAGAGGATGTAAAACGTTAAAAAAAGCTTGCCATCTGTTGGAAAATGCTATACATCCGCTGTGTACTCACTGCATACATGTTTCATACGCTCTATCCCTCGAGCATCCGTCCACTGATATTTCATCCGCGCAAGAAGTTTTGAGCTGCACAAAACTTTTTGAACGGATGAACTTTCCGCCGCGTACGATGTACATCTGCAACATATATAGGCAACAAATGTTTTATGTCTGTTATCTTCTGTTAAACGTATGCTGTATCCTCTCTGCATCCTCTGGCCATCCTCGCAACTCAGATCTGCTGCAGCTGAAAATGGAAAGAGGGAGGAAACGAAAGGTACATGGAACGTCCACAGAGTGTTAGTAGCACGGAAATAGAAAGGATGTAGCGTATGCATCTCATATATAAAGGATTAAAACAGACAAAATGTTTGTATCTGGGATGTATCTTGGATATTTAGGATGTCTGCAGTATGTCTAGAGTATGTAGAAGGACACCAAGTGGACTACTGATATTTCCAATAAAAAGGGGGAGGAAATCATCTGGATCTCAGTATGAGTCCAGCAGCCGTGGTATACAGACCTCTTCACCCTTGGTCTTGGTCTTCCACATCATCCATTGTTCTCCACCATGGACCATGACACAGTCCGTATGGTAGCTGCCATCATTCATCACCAGAACCAAACCCTGTTCAGACTGTTTCACCTTTTATACACAAGGAGAAGAAGGAGAGGTCCAAGAACTGTGTGGGTCCGTGGATGGATCGTGAGAAGAGTGGAGTTTGGACTCTATGACCAGTTGATGGTAGAGCTGAGGAATAAAGACCCTCGTGCATTCCATCACTTCATGAGGATGCCACCAGCCATGTTTGACGAAGCTGTAGAGCGTCTGAGACCCAGGTTGACCAAGCCGAGCACCAACTTCTGTCCCAGCCTGGACCCTGGACTGAGGAACCACATACAGAAACATGCAGTATGCATGGAGGGTACCACACAACACCATCAGCAAAGTGGTCAGAGAAGTGGTGCAGGCCATCATCGAATACGTGGAGGAGCTCCTCAAGTGCCCCACCACTGAACAAGGCTGGAGGAAACTTGCAGAAGAGTGGTATCAGAGGTGGAAGTTTCCCCACACCATTGGAGCCATAGATGAGAAGCATGTGGCCTGCAAAGCTCCAGCCAACTCAGGGTCCACTTATTTCAACTACAAGGGCTTCTTCAGTATCATCCTCTTTGCAATGGTTGATGCTGACTACAAGTTCATCTACATCGATGCTTCAGGCAACGGGTCAGCTTCAGATGGCCAGGTATACAACGCTAGTGACCTCAAGAAGGGGCTGGAACGCAACCTCATCATGGGTTTTCCAGGTCCAGACCCCCTACCCAATGACACACAAGATGTGCCCTATTTCATCGTGGGTGATGACGCCTTCTCCCTCAGAACCTACCTCATGAAGCCCTACACTTCCACATGCCTCACCCGTGAAGAGGGGATCTTCAACTACAAGCTGTCCAGGGCAAGGCAGGTGGTGGAGAACGCCTTTGGCATCCTGGCCAACAGGTTCCAGATACTTCTCACCACCATGCTGCATGACCCAGAGACTGTGAGGAGCATCGTGGAAGCTTGCTGCATCCTGCACAATCTCATGCGCACCATTACCCAGTGTTGCAGAACAGACTTGTCGACCGTCAACAAGGGAATGGGGACATGGAGCCTAGTGAATGGAGGCAAGGACGTAACCTGATTGACACTGTGGATGTACAAGGCCCCAACAGAGCTTCACGTGAAGGGAAGAAGCAGCGCAACCTACTGAGACACTGGTGCAACTCCCCAGCTGGAGCAGTGGAGTAGCAAGATAGGATGATAGATGATTAACGGATGCTTTTTTCAGCCTGTCTCATAACACTGATGAGATTGTGCCATGTATGTTGAGTGGTCCTACAATGAATAGGGCATTAATAAAGAGCTTTGTTTATTTTGTAATGTGTTGATCAATGAATAAATTGTTATTGATAATAAAGGTCCATATGTGTGGCAGCTGGGAGGGTGGACCATACAGTCCCACTATGCTTGCACTGGAGGTTTATCTATCCCACAACTATCCTTATCTATCCCACAACTATCCTTATCTATCCCACAAGCATGCAAAGGCTTAACCATTTGTTAAAAGTTTTCACCAACACTTCCCTATGGTAAAAAAAATGAACCAAGTGTCTTAAGCAAAGATAACCTTTATTAACTTTCTTAGGTAACCTTTATGACTTTATTAAATAAGCAAAATGAACCAAGTAAACTGTATTAAGTGTCTTAAGCAAAGATAAACTTTATTAACTGTCTTAAGTAAACTGTATGACATTATTAAAAAAACAAAATGACCCAAGAAAAGTGTCTTAAGCAAAGATAAAGTGAACAAGTAACAACTCAGTCTCTGGCACTATTCTCAGTCACTCTGAGTCATGTCCATGGTCTCAGCTGTTAAGCGGCCAGGGACTGTGGAGGTGGCTGTGGCTTGAGTGCTGGTCTGAGGCGCCATTGGGGTGCTTGGCCCCGAGAGTACAACACGGGATGGTGTGTTCAGGAAGCTCTCCGAGAGCTGACTCAGTCCCATGAGGTTGAGAGGCCCTTCATCAAGTACCTGAGATGTCAGGCACAAGACTGATGACAGATTGTCTATTGAGGGGCTTGGTTGTGGGGTGGAGGAAGGAGGAGTATAGTGGGGCTGTCTGGTCTGCAGCTGGGCGAGGTGTGGCATCTGTGGCGTGTGATGAACCTGTGGCGTGCAATGAACTGGGAAGGTCTGCTTCTGTTGTGGGAAGTCCTGGTAGTCGTAGCCTTGGTAGTTGAGGGACTGTTGAAAGCCGTGGAAGGGCTGTGACATCACCTGGGGTGGAGGAGCAGACCTGGACTGGGTCGGAGCAGGTTCAGCTGGGCCTTGAGGGTTGTGCAGAAGTGCTGTTATCTTCTCCTTCATCACCTGGTACTGGGCCTCGGGCAGGTCCCTCAGGGTCTGGCTCATGTAGGTGATGAAGGTGTAGCGGCTCGAGGATCCTCTGTCCAAGTGGACCAGCTGAGAGAGAAGTTCTGTGCTGGTCTTCATTGTGTCCCTGATTTCCAACAGTACACTGTGGTCCTGGCCCTCCAGTCTGCCTCTCTGCCTGCATCCTGTGGAGCTGGGGGTGGGGGTGCGCTGGTCTCTGGTGGCTGCCGTTTCTTCCTCCATTTGTGACAGGGGATCCTCCAAGTCCTCTGGCATGGGTTGTGCAGCTGTCGGGGGGGTCTCTGCTGTAGGGCCCTCTGAAGACACCTGCCTGGAAAGGCTAGCTGGCTCCTGGCTGGAAGATGACTGGCTGTCTGTGGGCTGTCTGAGGGAGAGGGTTGTCAGAGGGGCTGCTCCTTGGTGGTGGACCTCACCCTCCAGGAAACTGCACTTGGCCATGACATACATCTCCCGGTCAGTGAGCTTGACAGCGGCCTGCCCGGATTTTTTGAGGTGTAGCTTGCCATACCAGTTGTGCATGTGCTTCCACCATCCCAGGAGTACATCTGCAGTGTAGGCCAAGCTCTCTGCCTTGTCTCTCCAAGCTGCCTGTTTCTTCTTGGTGTCGCGATAGAGTCTGTGGCCCTTTCTCCAGAGGTACTCGTTCTCCCTCAGCCATTCCAGCACCTCCTCCTCATGGTCCTCGGAAACGGTGTACTGTTTCCTCTCTCCCTTCTCCTTCCCTTGCTTCTTCCTCCCTCTGGCAGGGGCTTCAGCAGGGCCTTCAGCAGCAGGGCCACCACAGCAACAGCAGCAGCACCAGCAGCAGCACCAGCAGCACCAGCAGCACCAGCACCAGCACCAGCAGCACCAGCAGCTTCAGAGTCAGTGCCAGGAAGTGGGATGCTGGTTCTGTCCTTCTTGCCAGGGCTGGCACGAGTAGGCACCAGCTTCCTCTCCTTCCCTGACTGACGAACCATGGTGTGGTTTCAAGATGTATGTGGCAGCACGTCTTTCCTCTGAATGCTGACTGCGTGCGAGCTGCATCCTTTTATATCTGCAGAGCTGACACAATTCATCCTCCCCGCATGCACAGTGAACGCTTTGCATCTGATATACATCTGCTCGGCATCCGCTTTGTTTCCTCTAGGTGTCCATGATGCATCCGCCCCTTCTACTATGCGTCCGCTTCGCAATTCTCCCCCAGAAGCCCTTCGGAGGTGTCATCTGCTTCCATCCGCTGTCATCCGCTAGGCTTCCTATGAACATCTGCTTAACATCCTCGCTACATACTACCCCCATCCGTTCTTTTCCGTTCTGTTTATGCAAATTTTCACCACTTTAGGGAGCGGATGACAACGGATGGAGCCACCCCCGAAATTTTGCTCGTCCGCTGTGTTCTTTTTTCATACGCTTTGCGTCCGTCAGCCAGTGGGACCTAGCCTTAAGTGCAGCGGTCAGAAATGGCCACCTCAAAGAAGCACTCAGCTGGAAAAGAAAGTGCAGGAGGAAGTTAAGAAGTGAAAGTTTAGGCTGACCACGACAACAAGCAACAACCAAGGTATCCTAGAATTTAAATTTTATAAAAGATACATCGCTCCCAAAGAAGAGTCGGAAGCAGCGAATGAAAGTGAAAAGGGAAAGTTTTTTTTTAAATTCACTTTCCTTCCCTACGTTGACAGCAAAGAGAGCTCAATGAGAAATCAGAAAAATCCACTTTGGCACCAATAGTAACTAAACTGGAAATATAATTAAATGCCAAGGGGATAAGAAAGATTTCTGAACAACACCTACTGAATCCATGTCTATTTTAGCCAAGAACAGCCAATTGTTAGATTTGCTGATATGTTTCTTATTCCAAAGTAGAGGACCATTGAATCAAAGCTTGTGCAACGTAACCTTTCTTAACCAACACCACAAGAGTTCTCACATACCATGGCCAACCTTCTTCTGAGGCCTTAGCTCAGTGTATTTGATTGTGGTTCACAAAAGGAAGACATTCTGATCAGGCTTCCCATAATCTTTTTCCCTTACCAAACTGGATGGGGTATTTGTAGAATAGAATAACTTTAATGTCACTTTGAACGTACACTAATCGGCATACATTAAAGTGAAATTACGTTGCACACAGCTCTCAAAGGGTCTCCATCTCTCATATAAATGTAAACATGACAAGATAAATAAACAAACATAAATAAATAAATACAAAATTATGCATATATCCAAATATATTATATGACATGGAATAACAACACACTTTAGTTCAAACGTATATATGTACACGGCGAAAGAAACAAATCTTGCGAATTCACCAGATGGATGGCATAGGGAACTAAACTATTACAGAATCTGGAGAAATACTTTGAAACCTCCTCCCAGAGACTTTCAATTACTAACAGTGTAATAAATTGTATGTGTTTCAGGCATTTTTCTATTACGCAGAATATTGTTTTTTTTCTCTCCTTTTCCTTCTCCTTTCTCTCTCCTTCCTCCTTCTTTTTCTTTTTCTTTTCCTCCTCCCCCTCCTTCCTTCCCAAATGTGCTTTTTTTCAAAAGGCAACTGGACAGAACTAAAGAAGCTTCTTGGATGAGAAGTAAAACATTTTCAAGGAAAAAAAACACAAGAAAAGTCCAGCTGCCTTAAAAAAAAAAGTAGCTTTGAGACAACCACAACCTGGATAATTGAGAATGTCCATAAATATACATTCTCTCTCCTTTTTCCTTTTTATCTCTCCTTCCTCCTTCCCCTCCTTATCTTCTCTCTCTCCTTCTCTTTTTTTCCTCCTCCTCCTCTTCACTCTCTCTCCTTCCTTCTTCTCTTTTCTTCCTTCTGTGCTATCTCTTCTTCCTACTCCTTCTCCTTTTCTTCTCTTCTTCCTTCTTCTCCTTCTTTCTCCTCTTCTTTCTTCTTCAGCTCCTTCTTCTCTCTCTTTCCTTCCTCCTCTTTCTCCTTTCTCTATCTCTCTCTCCTCCTCCTCCCCTTCCCCTTCTCTTTACTCTCTCTTTGCTCCTCCTTCTCTTTCTCATTCTAATACTAGAAATTTTTTTGTTTTTTTGTTTTTACTGCAGGGTCCCAATGTGGATATTTATCTTGATCCCTGCCAACTTCTTTGCCTGGTCTGGTCTTTTATAGTTGAAAAAGTGTAAAATGTATTAATGTAGGTATGTATATTTTTTTCATAGTTCAGCTTAATAAATGGAGAGGTGGCAAGCTTCAAAGCATGAACATACACTCACACACACATTTCCACACACAAACTCAGAAGTTTCCTATTACTTCCTCCTGTAGGAAGTAATTGGGATTATCATGCCCAGAAGAATTAGCTGATTCTTGACACTGAAAAATAACCAGGACTTTCTGCCACCAAAGAAACAGTGAGCATTTGGCTGCTATGGAATTTGTGGGTGAGCCTGGCAATCCTTCCAAGTAATGGTGGGATTCAAATAATTTAACAACCGGTTCTTTGCCCTAATGATTTCTTCCAACAACCAGTTCACCAAACTGCTCGGAAAGTTAACAACCAGTTCTCCCGAACTGGTGCGAACTGCCTGAATCTCACCACTGCTTCCAAGGCTGTGAAGCTTCCTGCAACCCATGTCAAATGAGGGCAGTCTTGAGATTTCCCACTAAACATGCAAGTGAGCTTAAAAACCAGCAAAGATAATCTGCTGCTCTGCCAAATGAGCAAGAGCAAGGGCCATTTGGAAACATTGGAACAGTTTTGCAGGATATGGATGGGAATGAAATAGCATCTCTGCATTTCAAGGAACTGTCAGCGTTCCAGCAAATAACTCCGAGACAGACATCTCTCAAAAGTTCCTTTTATTTGGATAGTAACTGGCACATCTGAAAGGTTTGGGCTTCCTTGCAAAAGTAAAAACTATAAATCTATCCCTCATATCCATCACCACATCACATGTCCCAATCACTATCCATCCCAAGGTAAGATTTCCTTTTCACTATGCACAACACTACATGACCTTGAACCAGCAAAATAATTGTATTTTGTCTATATACTCAAATGAATTTCCCCCTCCCACTTTCCCAGGCTCAATTGTGGCAGCGTGGGAGCATCGAATCTCAATATGGCTTCCAAAGCTGACAGGAACAGGCTAATCTCCCCTACAAATCTGATGGTTGTCCTAGATTGATCTCAACTTTGTTGTCCTCATATCCCATAAGAACCTAAGAATCCTTCCGCTGTGTAAGGCATCCAGAAAGTATCCATGATATCAATCACTCCAGACATATTCTCTCCAATTGATTTATTTAGGAACAGATCTGGTATGTCTAAGGCAATTTCCCAAAGTGAAAGTATTTTCGTAGTTACACAGAATCCACCTCTCTCTCCTCCTACTTCTACACTTCATCAATCACAAGAACCAATTAACTGCAACTGGAATTTCTTAGTACAATATACAGAATAACCTTGAACTTTTCAACTCCACCACCCCGCTTCCATTAAACGTGGCAGCTGAATTTCAAAGCTGACACACTGCATCAGAGCAGAGTTCATTCTAGTCAATCAGAAGAGAGCGTGAAGGGACCTCAGAGGTTTTCTAGTCCAACCCCTTGCTGAAGCAGGGCACCCTATACCATTTCAGACAAGTCATTGTCCAGCCTTTTCTTAACAATCTCCAGGGATGAAGCACCCACAACTTCTGAAGGCAAGCTGTTCCACTGTTTAACTGTCCTCCTTGTTAGGAAGTTTCTCCCTAGGTTGCTTCTCTCCTTGATTAGTTTCCATTTATTGTCTCTTGTCCTGCCCTCTGGTGTTTTGGAAAATAAGTTGAAATAATAAATAATTTTGTTCCTCATGATAATTTACCAGATGCCTCTGAGATGCTCCCATGCATGAGATGAAGCTCTTACCCCATGGTTGATTCCCCTCAACTAGTAACTGACTCCCTAATTTTATCTCCATGAAAACAATCCTATGAGTTAAGTTTAAATTACCCACTGAGCTCTGCAGTCCAGTGGGACTTCAACCTAAATTTTGCTTGTCTGAATTTAACATCTTAAGCTTTGAACTATGCTAGCTTAGTAAAGTTTCAGTGTTATTACACTGGCCTTGAAGGAATCTGGCACAGGACTGGCCGTGGAGCAGATTAAAAGCCAAAGATGTCCTTGGAGACTCCTGACCCTTATTAGTCTCTCACATAAAACTTTCCCCATCATTGCTACAGCTGTTGCTAATCCATGCCTGTTGGGAGAAATCAAAAGTGCCTCTAAAAAGTAAATTGAGATGGCACCAGCATGCCTCCCTTCCAGCACTTAGAGCTTAAATCAAATAGGCTTCAAAGGAAATGTTGAATATAACCCCCAAATTTCTTCTCTAGCTTGAATTTAAAAAATGCAAATGTAAACCTAGGAAGAAAATATACAAGGGATGGAAGATCTCCAGCCAAACTTTCAATGCATTCTTCTTCATAAAACAGCCTATCAATTTGCCACCTCCATAGGCAATCAAAAACCTTGCATATTAACCTTATCTCGGGAGAAGATACCTGTTCAGCTTAAGCTAATGGGGGTCAGCTCACAGCCTGTAGGTATTATGAGGGATATGCAAATCAGGCCAGAACATATTCAAATTTATGATTCAAGTTCAAATTGCTCAGATTTTAATTTGCTGTCTGATTATTTGAATGGGTGATCTGATCAGATTCAGACTTGCAATGCACCTGAAAGGAAGCCATAGCCATATGGGGGAAAACAGGTCCTTGCCACATACAAAAAGCATTCAGTTGGAAGATTGCAAATAGCAGTTCAAATGAAAGATTCATAAAACCTTAGAAATGGAAAATCTGCATAGTTCTAGAGGTTAAAACACTACAAAGCTCTAGATGGTAGGCACAACCTTAGACGACATGATACTTTTACAAATTCTCCCCACATGCTGAAGCCTATAGGTGATAAAGATAATATTATTTTTTAAATTAAGTGTATGTTGCTTCAGCTCAAGAGGGTGCTCTGTGGAGTTATCAAGATGGAGGTAACTTGGTGTGTCTTCACAGCTACTGATTGTGCAGATGGTCAGATAGGCATTCTCTCTCTCTCTCTCTCTCTCTCCCCCCCCTCCCTCTCTCTCACACACACTCACTCACTCACTCACTCATCAGGATACCATGGAATATATTGCTGGCATTCAACTCATATGATATATGTTTCCTGTCATTGCTGAAATAACAGCCAATGCATCTGAGCAGACTCCACCTGCCAAGCAATATGTTCTGAACCCCTCTGGCAGAGAAGAGTCTTACTTCTAACCACCCGACAAATGGCTGAGCTGAACAATACAGCTATACACATAGAACAATTGCACTCTCTCCTATAATGCACATAGGTAGAGGCGATGAATGTGTTCGGCCTCATTTCACTGCAGTAAGAACATCACTTTCAGATGCATTATCACAAAAATAGATGTGCAACCTTTTAATCACATCCATCGTTACTGGAATTGGCGGAAGAATTACTTGTGGATTCATTGGGCTCAATGCAAAGGGTGGGAGGGAGGGAGGAGGAGAGGGAAGGAAGGAAGGAAGGAAGGAAGGAAGGAAGGAAGGAAGGAAGGAAGAGATATTCACATTTATTACAGATAAATAAACCCATCCTTTCCTACAGGAAATTGTTAATATGAGAGAACTGCCTCCAAGTTGCAGGAACTATGATGAAACCTCATCCAGCTGCTGTTATCTGAACTAAATTGATCAATTTTATTCTTTTCTACCACCTATTGTTTTCTCATCATCCAGAGGAATTATCAGAGCAGGGAAGTGGATTGCATTTTTTTCCCTCATGAGTTGACAAAGAGTGTGGATGTAAGGGAGCAGTTCAATTGGAAAGTTTCAAGTGGAAAAAAAAACTATTTGTTGACAATTTCAAGAAAAAGTTTCCCTTAGGAACTTTGCAAATAGCAATTCTAATAGATGGGACAAACTTTTCACTTTCTGAACCATTTGTTGTTCTCTCCAATTTGATGTCATCTGCCAATGTTATGGCAGCAATGGTGACTGGCTTCAAAGTAATATGTGCAGTCAGGTATCTTGATTTTTTCTAATATGTGTGGTATGCACATAAAAATTGACTTAGCTTTGATTGCCTGCCATTCCTGCCATTTTAAAGCCAGGGCCCGTGTCATTGGACATTCATTTATTCATTTTATTTGAGGAGGAATCTTTTTGTTTTATGTTCCAAATCATCAGGAAACATGTTTAAGAGTGCTAGTCTGAGATTAAAACATGTGCCTGCTCCCACCCTCCTTTCTTTGTATTGATCAGGAACTGTAGAGAACTTTTGGAACAGCTTTCAATGAAACTATATCTTCACTGAAAGCTGAATGTTGTATAGTTCATACGTTACTTTAGTAGTTTGTTATGTTGTTAAGTTCACACTTTGCTAGCTTGTGAATCAGAAAGACTTGTGCTATGTTGTGAAATGCTTTGCTGACATCAACATACATCTACTGAGGAACACACCAGTTATAGTGTGTGTGTGTGTGTATTTGTATCCCACCTTTATTATTTTTACAAATAAGGTGGTGAACATACCTATCACCATCTCTTCCTCCAAATTTGCCTACAACAACCCTTCCTTCCTTCCTTCTTTCTTTCTCTTTCTCTTTCTCTTTCTCTTTTTCTTCCTTCCTTCCTTTCTTCCTTCCATATCTATCTCCATCCATCCATCCATCTACCTACCTATCCATCCATCATCTGTCCGTTCATCCATTCATCCATTCATCCATCCATCTATCATCTATTTATCTATCTTATAATCCAGTTTAAATTTAGAGCCACATGACTCCCAATGACTCCAGGAAGTATTTAAGGATTATGTTGCAATTCCTGCTTACTAGGCAATCAAGTGATTGTTTTTAGAAATTGTTGTTGACAAAAGCATCATGGGTTGAAAAGGGGTGGGTGGGTGGAGAAAGAAGAGTTTGAGACTCTAAGGCTTCAGATTGTCAACCTCCACATTAAATGCAGCTTCTCACTGCATTAATCTGGACAAAAGTTAATGTCAGAGTTTTACTTCTTTATGTAATAGGACATTTTGATTGAGTAGAAAGGCAGAGAACATATCAAACATTAGCAATACTATAATAACAGTATTTTTTTTGCACATTTCATCATTACCCATGCTGTTTTGTTCCTTTTCTCATATGTATGGGGTAGTGCTGTTTTGGCTACAAAAAGGCTAACATTTGGAGAACAGAAATTGCTATCAGTATTTATGAGAGCACTCAAATCCTAAAATTGATTTATTGTGCATTCTTAAAAGAAGCTTCCAGTTTTTATTTGATAACAAATTTGTTTCCATTCCCATAATGGAGATGTCTGATCTAGATTTAGTTGAAGTTAAACTCGGCAGTTCTGTTCTGACCCCGGTTCCCAAACACAACAAACCCTCTGTAATTAAATCAATTATTCCTTTATTACGAGTCTCAGCAAACCCAGCAAAAGGTCTTTCTCTCTCTCTCTCACACATACACAGCAGGCTAACAAGTTTGTCCAGCAGTGAGATGAATAGTTGTTTGCCACACCTATTCATCTTTGCCCCCTGCCTTTTATGTCCAGAGCTAGGATGGAGCTTTGTTAGCAGTGGTGGCTCTTCCTTCCCAAGGATCGGCCCAGAGATTTCCACTGCTCTCCTCTCCTCTGCCTTCTGCATATCCGTGCATCAGGCACTAGACCCAGCTGTTCCTCTTCTTCCTCATCAGCCACCTCCAGACCTGGGGGCTGTTGACTCTCCATCTGAGGACTAATGGACATGGAGTGAAATTCAAATGTTTTTCCCTACTGGTTCTGTGGGCATGGCTGTGCACATGGCTTGGTATAACAGTAATAGCAACCAGGGGCAATTTTTTTACCAATTCAAATAATCCATACCACTTCTCCTGAGCTGGGCTGAGCGGGTTGAATTTCACCCCTGTAATGGATAGCCCATGCTCCACCTCTGTCTCTCTCTGCCTCTCTCTGACAGCTCCATCCCTCTTCCTCCTCAGAGCTTTCAAATTGCCTCAATGCTGGCCCTGACTCCCATGCCTCCTTCTCATCTGATTTGGCTGCTGGAGGGGCCGACGGCTGACAGGCCACAACAGGTTCCTTAAGGATGACTACAGTTTGAGATCCTGTTTGGTGTGGTGATTAAAGCAGCATTGATATTTTATGGCTTTTGGGCCACATCTGGCCCTTTGGATGTCCCTGTCAGGCCTGCAGGAGGTCAGCCAGAAATTAGAAATCAAATGTAAATATGTATGCTGCAAAGGACGGGAGAAGAAGCTGGGTCAGGTCCAGCTTGCACAGCCACTGTGAACTCCTTCAATCAGCTGGCAGCCATTTGAGGGAGAAAATGCTTTTCTGTACCTGCATGGCATTCACCTCTCACTTGGAACAGGCTGAGGAGTTGAGATGATGGAGTTTGAGGACATCAAATCAGGTTAAATCAGTTGGGCCCTCTACAATAGTCTTAATTTCTCATGTGGCCCCTTGGTAAAATTCATTGCCCATCCCTGGGTTAAAGGCACCAGACTAGAAGCTGGAGACTGTTGTGCTCTAGTCCTATGCTAGGCAACCTAATGGCGCTAGTAGAGTGCTTTAATGGCCGGATGCTCTTCCTGTTGCCAATGTGGAGTTTTGTTCAGTAGATATATTCTCAGTGTGCCCAGAGAGAGAAATATCTGCCTCTACCTAGGATCGAACTCACAGCCTCCTGATTATGAGGTGAGAGTTCCACCTCTAGGCCAACGCATCACTCCAAATCACTTCAAAAAAATGTTACCAAAAAATTGGCATGGGATTGTCCAAGTAGGCACCATGAGTTAAGTTTGACTGGAAGCAGAGGAGGGGAGGAGGAGGAGGAGGAGGAGGAGGAGGAGGAGGAGGAGGAGGAGGAGGAGGAAGATAGCAAGAACAATAGCACTTTACAGCACTCTCTGAACAGTTTACAATGTTAGCATATTGTCCCCAACAATCTGGATCCTCATTTTACTGTCCATGGAAGGATGGAAGGCCAAGTCAACCTTCAAATGGTCAGGATCGAATTCCTGACTGTGGGCAGAATTAGCCTGCAATATTGTTCTCTAACCACAGCGCCACCACGGCTTCCTCCGATTCCCTCTGATTCAAATGGAAGTCTCAGTTACATGGTTGATCTCTACATGCATGGCTTCTCCATGCACTGGTAACTTCCCGTGATATAATTTTGGTGACTGTCTTGCCCTTTGTGGTTTCTTCGCCGTGAGTGAAGATTTTCAGTTCTTTCTTTCTGAACTTTCTAGCAGTGGAAGGAGCTCCATGCTGCTCTGGGAAAAGGCCTTCAATTTAACTTGTCATGTATTCCTTAAGCATACACGTAGTCCTGAAAGGCCCCTGTGTTAAAACAGCATCCGCCACGGATGTTTTTGTTCTCGCTGCTCAGGAGAATAACTCTATGGAAAAGTGGCATCTGGATCATCCTCCTATGGGAAATGAAAGCTCATTCCAGGTTTCATTGTGGCCTCACAAGAGAAAGACTGAAGGCTTGTGATATTCTCATGTCTACCAATCTTACAAGCATGTAAAGGCCCGCACCCAAAGATGAGAACAGCTATGAGTAACCCTTGCAGCTCGGGGCTGGAAATCACCAATTCAAAACACCTCTGCAAACATGTGCCTTCCTGATAAAAGAGAGAGGATAATCCCCCAGGTCTTAATTACCTGGCCTGCTTTATGTGCTGCTAAGAAGAAAATTTCCCAAAGGGTCTGTTAAGGGTCCAGCATGATAACCTTGGCTTCTTGCAAGATGTTGAAGACAAAGGAGAAATTAGACAGCAAGGAAAAGAGTTTCCAAACTCTCTCTCTCTGTGTGTGCATGTGTGTGTGTGTTAAATACCAAGTAACACATTTACAAGCTGGCAAATCTTTACTAGCAAAGCTGCAATCATTAAAAACATCCCATTTTTATATTTTAAAAAAATCTCCCTCCCCCCAATTCCTTGTTATCCAATATTCAAACTATAAAGACTTTCTATCCACGCATTTAAGGGAATCTACAGGGAGCCATAAAGCCCAATTCAATTTAATTGGGTGCTCTCTTGGCAGAACAGTTATTAATAAGTCTGCATTGTACAAACCTTCACTGAAATCCCAATGCAGCCAAGGAGAAGGGGGGACCCACATATTTAACACTCTGAAAAAAAGAGGGGGAAAAAAAAACGGCACACCAATAGATCTGTTCCCCTCTTCTTTCCATACGATGGTTTTCCCTTCTCCACCTCGGGCAAGCCCCTCCTGCCCGCCATTTTAATGGATGCTCAAATTAGACAGAATGGGATGGGGGGGGGAGGTACACTCAGAAAGCCTGCCATAAATTATTCACACAGCATTAAGATAGTATGTCAGCAAGTCTTGCAGTGTTTAAAAAACTTAGCTCGAAGCCAATTAAAATGTAAGCTGAGAAAGACGAATGGGATCTGCTTGTACCATATGAACTTCAGAGGCTTGTAACAATGCACTCTGTAAAGTCCAGGTCTCCTAATTTGACAGCAGGTTTTATCTAACCTGTTATGATTTTCTCTCTCTCTCTCTCTCTCTCTCTCTCTCTCTCTCTCTCTCTCTCGCTCTGTGTGTAGCATTTCACCCAAAGAGCTCTGAAGCTGGGCAGCTAATAGCAATAGTACTAGACTTATATACCGCTTCACAGTGTTTTACAGCCCTCTCTAAGATCCAATCTGTGTCAGTCACTGGAATGAGAGGCTTAGTTTTCCAAACTTTCAGACTTGTGTAGTAGCCCATCCTCAGGGAACTTCTCTCTACCAGAATGTGTGCTTTTGGGC
This sequence comes from Laticauda colubrina, assembly GCA_015471245.1. Taxonomy (NCBI): domain Eukaryota; kingdom Metazoa; phylum Chordata; class Lepidosauria; order Squamata; family Elapidae; genus Laticauda; species Laticauda colubrina. The sequence goes on along the minus strand of BLBF01000036.1, from coordinate 19,295,755 downwards.
TATTCTATGTGTAATATTTATGTGGTGCCTGGCTGTATCTGGCTTTTTATTTATTGGCTATTGTTTCCATGTGCTACCAAATCATCAGCTCCTAAGTAGCTGATAGATTGGTGGTAAATCAGCACTCCTATTGACTGACAAAGTGTCAGCCCTGCCTTAATTTGGTTTTCTAATTAAAAAAACAATCCTTAATAACTCCATTTGCTGATAAAGGTATAGTTAACTAGAAGTCAAGCGAATTACAGAAGTGTAAAGCCAGAACTGAAATTTGGGCGTCAAAGTCTGCCAGTTAATTTTCCCTGTTCGGTTCCTCCCCTCTTCTGGTCTGTTAGCATCCAATCACATTTGAATAAGTTGCTTTGGGAAACAGTCCCTTCAACAGCAAGCTGGTTTGGTGAGCTGTTGCATTCCATTCCCATGGCTTTGACCTTGAGATGATGCCTCTGCAAAGTACAATGAGTTCTCCCATCCAGATCCCTCCCCCGAGTTCATGGTAGACTGGCAGCTAAAATAGGAAGCTCAAGTGTGTGGTGGCAGTTCTGACACAAGGGGCCCATTTCCCAGGCTTCAATCATTTCATTTGCCCTCAACACATTCTATCTTAATATACATCTGGGATTCCCAAAAGAGCCATCAGTTTGCTCGTGAAGTTTCCTAGATGTCTCCTGTCCTATTTGAGTTTTTTTTTTTCCTATCTATCTTCTGTCAGGAAGGAAGATATTTAATAGAGAGGTTACCTGTTCAATTTACATGCACAGCACCTAACATTTAGAGAAGCTGCACATACAAAGATACTAAAATGTGGAAGACTCATCAACTATCTTTGTTATACTGGTGATATCCCACATTACTGGCTTAAAACGGAGATGATCTGATCATCTGCTTATCGAAATCAAGGAACATAGTCACCAAAAGAAGCCTACACTTTAAGGTGAAGAATATTCTAACAATTTGGATAATTTCAGAGAAGAAATAGCAAGAGCTGACAACATCAACTGGCTTAGATCAATAATCAGTAATGAAACTACAAGCAATCAAGAAATCAAATGATGATTTGTGCCCTGGGTGGGGTGTGTGTGGCTATGAAGGTGTCATGCCCCTGGTGGAGACTGACTCTGAGGGAAAGGAGGAACAGCCGACAGGGAGTGGAAGTGTGGCTCCAGAGGTTGTGGAGGAGGCTGGGGAAGGGCAGAAGCCGGCTGAGCAATCAGAGGAGGACCCAGGCCCATCCCCTCTCCAACCTAGGGCACACAGGAGAGGATAAGAGAGAGATGTGGTCTACTTGAGAGGAGAGGGCTTTGATCCTCTTCATGGGCTGCAGCTGTGACAACTGAATAAGAGTTTGGCGAACTCTTTGCGTACTGGCGAACACTGGAAACAAAGCGTGTAAATATCTCTAGTTTATACTTCCTCTCTGAGTTTGGGGTCGTTCCCAGTGTGTGTTATCTGTGGACATCCTCCAACCCTTATCTTGTCTGTTTTGTGTTGCTTTTTTCCTTCTTCATGTAACTGTTTGTGTGGAGTGTTTTTGTCTTCCATCAAAGATATTGAGCTTGGAAGCAAGTGAAGGAATAAAAGGGGCTTCACCTGTCTTTTGTGACTGTGTTTGTTTTGTGTCCCAAAACAGTCATCACAGAAGGACCTAGACAAGATTTTTGAAGTGCAGAGATATTTCTGCATGTAAAAAAGTTGGTAGATGGTAATATGAGGGGGAAAAGAGATACGTTTGAATTACAGTATTGGCAAGAGATCCTATGGGTAGCATAGACTGTCCGACAAACAAATCAATGAATACTGAGAAAATCAGTGATAAGCTTTCCTTAGACACTCAAAGGACAATATTATGAATTTTCTATTTTGGACATATCATGTGAAGAGAAAAATCATTACATAAGTTTGGCGAGTTTGAAGGAAAATATAAAAAAGGGAAGCCCGGCAATATGATGGATTGATACAGAAAAAACTATGGATGACACTCTGGGCTTGATTAGCTGCCTAAGGATTGAGCACAGTTTAGGATAACTATCCATAGGGTGGCTGAGAGTTGACATCAAATTGGTGGGCAGCTAAGAATAATAGCATACTAAGAACATATTAAATGCCAGATCTAGTATGGTCTCTATTAATGTCTCCAAAAACAGCTCTTATCCTTTCTGCTTGACAAATAGTTACAAGCCTCACTTGTTTTTTTCATTGCATTCTTCAAAATGTTATAGTGAAGCTATGAATTCATGTTAGTCCCAAAGTTGCTTTTTTCCACAGGCAACTGGACTTTCTGTTTTTTCTTTGAAGAGGTTGCACTTCTCATCCAAGAAGCTTCTTCAGCTCTGATGTCAAGATTGAATTGCTTATTGCCTTCACATTCCTATCACTTTCAATTTGCCAACAATAAGGGGGCAGGGTGGAATGTGTAGAGAGGAAACGGGATGCCAAGATATCATTCATGGACTATAAGAGCCTGCAACACACCAAGGTCACTACCACAGGTGCTCGATGGAGAAATGGACTGTTCCCATAACAAAAAGAAGTTCTACTATTGGACTATAGTAGAAGTCTAGAAGTTCAACACTTGAAGGGTGGGAGAAAGGGAATCTATTGTTTAACTAAGCAAGTTTTTGTGCGAGAAAAGTAGAGCTGGTTTTGCATCTTCAGTTCCAAGACGGTGTTTTCAATAAAGTTTTATTTTTTGGGATTCAAAGACCCCAAGTTATTTTTGTTGGTTTGCTAGTTGGATTGTTGATACCTAGCTTTTGCACTACTCAGGTGACCCTGATGACACAGATAAACCTCCAGATGGCCTCAAGGACTCTCTAAAAGAATGCAAATGACCAGCTATCTGCAAGGAGGATAAATTCTTTCACTCCCCACCATCCAATCAGAACTGAAGAAGCTTCTTGGATTAGAAGCGAAATATTTTCCAGTTGACTCTTGAAAAAAGCATTTTTGGGACAACCATGACCTGGTTGACTAAGAATCTCCATAGACATCCATTCATGATGCAACTGTGTGGTAGTGATGGTATCAATTGACTTGTACCAGACACTGATTTATGCTGAAAGGGAATACTTGGCTCAAGATCACCCAGTTGAGTTTTGTGTCTAAGAGAGAACTAGAATTTGGGACTCCCTGGTTTTAGTGTTTCACTTTAACCATTACTCTATGCAGAGTCTTTTAAGAAGAATTCTACTTGTTCTGAATGTTAGCAGAGTAGAGCAGAATTCAGAGCAAGAATATGTCTGGGGTTGAAGAAAGAAATGGAGCAGATAACCTGTGGTCAGATGTAACTCAAAACAGAATAATGCCACTGATACTCAGAAGCTGAGAAATCCAATGCAGTTTTCACAAGTCAGGAAGAGGTAGCTATGGGTAACTACTCCTTGGTGTAATCTCAGGGAAATAACTGCCCTGTCTAAAAACAAACAAAAGCAATGGGCAGGGCCTGCAGGTCCATCATGGGAGGCTGAAGCAAGAATTAATGATGATTTACAGAGCATCATTGGGATACAGCTAGAGGACAGCTGACTTACACTTTTCACCTCTTCTATCAGATGCAATGAATCAGATGTAATATACTACCTAATCCCTGTAGATGACAGGTAGAAAGAGAAAAAAAGTTAACTGGACAAGCCACTGTCAAACATTATCTGTTTCTACTTACAACAGGATGTAATAAGAAAGAACAATCACTTTCTATGATTCACTCGTTGCCATAGTTCTGTAGGAAGAGAATCTGATTACTGCAACCAGAAGAAATGATTGCAAAATCAAGTGCCCCAACAGAGGAGAATACAGGCAATCCTCGGCTTACAACAGTTTATTTAGTGGCCATCTAAAGTTACAAAAGCACTGGAGAAAAATGACTTACGACCATCTTTCACACTTATGACCATTGCAGCTTCCCCGTCGCCACATGATCAAAATTCAGACACTTGGCAACTGGCATGTAGGGTTGCAGCCTCCTGGGGTCATGCAATCACCTTTTGTGACCTTCTGACAAAGCAAAGTCAATGGGAAGGTTCACTTAACTGATAAGGTAACTGTCAACGCACCAACTAAACCTGGCAGAAGCCATTTTCTTAGTTCACCATTGCCACACACTCTCGGAGGGGGGAGGAAGTTGGAATGCCTTACTACACACAACGTAGATCTTTCTTGTGAGAACCAACGTCATCTCCCAGGTGATGGGGGTGTCAGTGTTCCAACCAAACTCTCCATCTTAATTCAACACTCAGAGACAAAGTCCATCTAAGTAAGAATTTTATTAGAGTTGTTATATTGGCACATCTGGGGAAAACTTGAATCTGAGAATTCTGGGTTTTCCCTACCCAAAATCAAAGACCCATCCCCTGCACCCATCAGTTCATCACATGGTCCAGTTAAATCTTTGTCCCAACTGGAGACATTCCTACCAGTTGGAGACATTCCTCCCAGTTACTCCCCTTCAGGTCAGTGGTGGGATTCAATATTTTTTACAACTGGTTCTGTGGGCATGGCTTGATGGGTGTGGCATGGCTTGGTGGGCATGGCTTGGTGGGGTGTGGCTTGGTGGGCATGGCAGGGGAAGGATACTGCAAAATCTCCATTCCCTCCCCACTCCTGGGGGAAGGTTACTATAAAATCCCCATTCCCTCCCCACCCTGCTAACTTGCTTTCCAGCTCCGTTCTCCTGTGCAGGGCAACCAAAGAAGACCCAGATGATTAGCTGGGACCTGGGAGGCAGAGAATAGATGGGGACGGGGCAAGTCAGAGGTAGTATTTGCTGGTTCTCCAAATTACTCCAAATTTCCGCTACCATTTCTCCAGAACTGGTCAGAACCTGCTGAATACCACCTCTGCTCCAGGTGCAGGGCAACATGTCCTTGACTCTTAAATAATGAGTCCTGGCAGACACAATATATCATATGGGCAATCGTATATGGACAATCCTTGCCTGTCCTACATTGCCTATCATCCCTGTCTATCCCCGACCCTTCTATTAAACCCACGCCCCCTCCCTAAGTATCCTCCATTGTCAGTGAGAGTCAGAAGCTGTGCAAAACTCCCACTGGGTGACCACTCAGTCATTCAAAACTGACGAGGTCATCTGCGTCTGGGAGCCCCAATGCCACCTGGCTGGATCCTGTTCATCGCTGGCCAGCGAGTCGATCAATGTCACAGGGACATTGCCATCTGGGAGGCCCTGACCTTGCCCAGCAGGGTCATATTCCTTGCCGGCACAACGGGTCTCTCCACAGCCCAGAAGAAACATCAGGAAACCATGTCAGCCCTATCTATGGTGGTGGGCTCCGAGGTAGGTATCACCACATTCAGTGCCTGATAGTTAGGTACAGATCCTGTTCAGAGTTGAGCAATGTTGGCAAGGAATGTCAAAACCTGGCACCTTTTGTGTAGGGTTATAATATAATAATCTTCCATTATTCCCAGGAAACAAAGACAGAATGTTTTCTCAAAGAAACATTTTCCTTCTCCACAAAGATAGAGCTAAACCAACCAACCAACAAAAACCCTGGGCTTAAAAAAAAGAAGAAGAAGAACATGCAATCTCTTTGGCAGGCAAGCGGTCACTCTGCTTTTATCTGAACAGACAGCACTACTCACAATCCATCAGTCATCCCACCGGCTATTGAAATGAGGCTAGTTGTTCATAAAACAATTGGACAGAAGAGTGTCAGACCATTTTCTCTTGTAGATTGGATTCTACAAAAGAGAAGGATTTGCTCCTTTTTGAATTTGAAAACTAGGGATCTGGACAAGTTAATGAGTCCCTGAGGTTTTGGGTAGGAGGGAGGGTGTACATCCCTCTTTAGCCCAGTGGTTAATCTGGGAGCATGGCTGGAATACAAAATATGGGTGCTGTGGAATTGTGGCTTGCAAACTGCTGAATAAAGAAATTATCTACTTCTGGAAAGCAGGTTAGTGGGGTGAGGAGGGAATGGAGATTTTGCAGTATTCTTCCCTTGCCACGCCCACCAAGCCACACCCACAGAACTGGAAGTTAATTTTTTTGAATCTCACCACTATTGCAAATGCTAGCTTGCAACTCATCTTAAATCAGTGCTAGTGTTTTTAAATGGAAACTAAGAAATGACTAACCACAAAAATGATTAGTTTCAACCACCAATTTATTATTATGCTTATTGCAGAAAATAACTACAGGCATTCCTCAACTTATGACCACAATTGAGCCCAACATTTCTGTCCATTGGTGAGTTTTGTCCCATTTTATGACCTTTCTGGCCACAATTATTAAGTGAATCACTGCAGTTAAGTTAGTAACCCAGTTCTTAAGCGAACCTGGCTTTCCCATTGACTTTGCTCATCAGAAGGTCACAAAAAGGGATCACATGACCTTGGGACACAGCAACAAACATACTTATGAACCAGTTGCTGAGCATCTGAATTCTGATCACATAATCATGGGGATACTAGAAAGGTCGTAGCTGTGAAAAACAGTGGTAAATCACATTTTTCAGTGCTGTTGTAACTTTGAATGGTCACGATACAAATTGTTGTAAATCAAGAATTACCTGTACTACAGAATAACATTGCTGGAAGGGACCTGGAAGGTCTTCTAATCCAATCCACCTGGCTAGAGCAGGAGACCCAATCCCAGTTCAGGAAAATGGCTGTCCAATCTTTCCTGGCAAACCTCCAGTGATGGAGCACCCACAACTTCTGCAGGCAACAGAACATGATGGCTAAAAATTGTAATTTTACAAAGTTTGTGTGACTTCCAACTCCTCATCATTTTTTTACCTTTTTTTTTTTTAAGAAAAAAACACCAACTTGGAAGACAACCTGATTTGGTCAAAGTTCTAAAAGTTTTTTTTCTTCTCAGACTTTCCCACTCAAAAAAAAAAAAAAAAGCTAATTTTCCCCAAAACAATTAGTCAAACAGTGGTAGCTTCATTCCTTGCATGTCAAACAGCTGGTGCATTTTGGGAAAAGCAGCTTTAAGAATGAAACCAGTTGGAAAAAGCACAATCAAAACCAAACTTGGACATTTGAAGCATTGGGCTTCTGCTCCATTTAACAGCTTCCTGAGTCAAGAAGGTCTTTCCCAGTTACCCAATCATAATAGCAATTAGCTGTTTCAGACAGCAGGTCTCATGTAATGGAGTTCACCTTCCTTCACATGGTGGAACCACTTTCTGTGAATGTGTCCTTTTCCCTTTTCCTATTATTTCATTCCCCTGTCTCTTGACAGCTGCCAGCCATCACCCCAGAGCATCAGCTCTTCAGATGTATTGTCTCAGGGGCTATTAAGGAATTAAATTCTGTAGTCATTCCCCCCCAAGAACTGGAGATCCCTGTCAAATGAAAGGCTCCCCAAATACATATCCCAAGAGGAATGAAGAGGGGAAAAAATGTGTTGTTGTTTTTGCCTTCATTCATGAAGAAACAAACTTTGGGATTACTGCCTGGGCATGATGGAATTAAGAAAGCAAGTCCATCAGGGCTCTATAGGGCTAAACCAGATTGCTGTGGTTTTATATGACTCCCCAATGTTATTTGCTCTGGGCTCAAGATACATCATGCCCATAGTCTTACCAAAATTCGGTCTCAGTCACTCATGCCCTGGTCATCTTGTGTTTGGACCACTGAATTGTAATCTACATGAGGTTATCCCTGAAAAGTATTAAGAAACTAAAGAAACTACAGAAACAATAGTGTATCTATTTACCAAAATTCACTGGACCAACATAGTAGCTAAGTTTCATTGCCTTCACCATGGAATGAACTAAAACATCTGAAGAATAGTTGCAGGAATTGGGTATGGCTAGCCTAGATAAAACAAGAATTAGTGGGTGACATGACAGCAATGTTCCAGTATTTGAGGGGCTGCCACTAAAAAGAGAGGGTCAACTTATTTTCTAAGAAGGTACAGAAGGCAAGACAAGAAGCAATGGATGGAAACTAATTGAGGAGAGAAGCAACCTGGAATTAAGGAAAAACTTCCTAACAGGGAGGACAATTAACCAGTGGAACAATTTGCCTTCAGAAGTTGTGGGTGTTGAAGGTTTTTTAGGAGACTGGAAAGCCACTTGTCTCCAATTGTATAGGATCTCCTGCTTGAGTGGGGGGGTTGAACTCCAAATCCCTTCCAGTTCTATTCTGATTGATTACTATCCACCTCTTTATCTCAATCTTCTCTTATACACACACACACACACACACACACACACACACGCACATACACTACAGAAGGAAATACATCATATTGAGAGAAAGTGTGAGAAGAACTGAATTTTGAAGGACAACAAGTCCCTCAAGGAACTCTTCTATCTTCTTCATTACATGCAAGTGAGGAACATCAATATTAATTTAATTTAAAGCAGGAGGATTATGTGTGTTGTGTGTGAGAGAGAAAGGGGGAGTGCTCAAAACCAATCTCCTGTCCAAGAACTAAAACAAAGGAAGAAAACAAAGGTACAAAATAGAAAAAGTCTTAAATGTAAAATTATTGAACTAAATCACTCAATCTAATTGTTCTCTTTTGAGAAAAAAGTGGGGGGGGGGGGCAGGAAGAGAAAGAGACTCACAGGAAAGACTATGAGTAATGATATGCCTGGTTAAAAAAAAAAAAAGATGAACACAATTAATTGAACTGTTTGTTTAAGATTTCATCAGCATGTTCCAAGAAAATAGCTTTCTGCCAATTAATATAGCCATTTTATCCATTGAATGCTTTAACCATGCCTGGATAGTTTCATGTAAGAACAGCAGACCCACAAATCTCTCATGGAAGAAAATGTAGGATATATTCACTGAAAAATTCATAACAGTGGCTGCAGTGGAAATTCATCTTTTTCCACTTTTGGGATTGCATTCAAATTTCAGCACATTTAAAACTGTGATTTTTCATTACTCATCCAGGTCATTTCTGCAGTCATAACAAAAATTTGGGTAAGCAGAATCAGAAAGTCATTGGAAAGAACCAATTCTTGCTGACAGTTTCTCACCAAAATGAAAAAGCAACATTTTTTTTTTCATTTTGACTGAAGAAGTTATTTGGATGAGTAACAAAGCATCTCCAGTTTAATAAACTTTGGTTCCATTGCTATGGTTTAACTTGTTCAGATACTTTTGGCCCGGATCACTGAACCTTTCATTTTTATATCATAAAATGGGGAAAAACTCACTTAATGTCTCACTTAGCAACATAAATTTTGGGTTCAATTGTAGTCATAAGTTGAGGACTACTGACTACCGACCGACTACACGATCAGACATCCAACCCTTGCTTATCAATGGAGACTAAGGGGAGCAAGTGGCCAGTTTTAAGTTTCTGGGTGTTGTCATAAAAGAGGACCTGACCTGGGGTGCTCACATTGCAACCCTGGTCAAAAGAGCCCAGCAAAGATTATACTACCTGAGACTTCTCAGAAAACAACAACTGAATGAAAAACTGCTGGTGACCTTCTACTGCTGCACCACAGAGAGTATTTTAACTTACTGTACCTGTTTATAGTTTGCCAATTGCACAGTGGCAGTAGGACGGCACTCCAGAGGGTTAACATCATTGCCCAGAAGATCATTGGTTGCTCTCTCCCCTCTTTGGAAGAGCTTTACAGCTCCCGCTGCCTTAAGCCCATGTCACACTGGACAACGGATGCAAAAAGGACACAGCGGACGAGCAAAATGTTCCATCCATTGTTATCCGTTCTCAAAAGGGGCAAAAATTTGCATAACCGGAGCGGATAACACGGACGCGGGGAGGACGCATGGCTGATGCAAAGTGGATGCGGAATGGAAGCCCAACGGATGGAAGCGGATGGGAGCGGATGGCGCAACCACAGGGCTTCTGGGGGGCCTCAGCAAAGCAGACGCAGAACGGATACAGCGGATGCAGAGCGGACGCCGAGCGGATGAAGCGGATGCACAGCGGATGTACAGCGGATGCACAGCGGAAGCCTAATGGATGCCTGGCATTAATTGCACATGTGGGGAGGATGCATTGCATCAGCCCCGCGGATATAACGGAAGCAGCTCGGAAGCAGGTTGCCATTCAGAGGAAAGACCTGCTGCCAGACACATCGACTGCCTTGCCTGCCCTGCCTGCATGTCTGCCTGCAAGCCTTCCTGCCAGCCTTGCTGCCAGCCTCCCTGCCTGCATTCCTGCCAGCCTCCCTGCCAGCCAGCAACCCCACAACCATGCGGAAGCACAGCAAGCCTCAGCCATCTGCTGCCAGCCCTGGCAAGAGGGACAGGGCTACCATCCCACCCCCTGGCCCTCACTCTGGTTCTCCTGGGGCTTCTGCAGCACGGGCTCGCTCTTCTGGGGCTGGGGCTTCTGCTGCTTCTGCTTCTGGAGGAGCTGATGACAAGCACTCCAGCACCAGCCACCTCCACAGCAACTGCACCCTTCACCCCTGGGACTGAGCGACCAAGAGGAGTGCCAGAGACTCTTTTTTGTTCTATAGCTTGTTGTTAATAAAGTATATTTATGATTCACACACTTGCTTCATTTCTTTTTTTTAATAAAGTCTTGGTGGAAACTTTTAGAAATGGTTTAAGCCTTTGCATGCTTGTGGGATGGGTAAGGATAGCTTTGGGATGGGTTAGGATACCTGTGGAATGGGTAATAGCTGTGGGATAGATAAACCTCCAGTGCAAGCATAGTGGGACTGTATGGTCCACCCTCCCAGGTGCCACACCTATGGCCCTTTATTATCAATAATAATGTAATAATAATCCACACATGTCAACATAAACACAACTCTTTATTAAATGCCCTGTTCATTGTAGGCCAACCAAACATACATGGCCCAATCTCATTCGTGTGATGAGACAGGCTGAAGGAAGCATCCATTAAGCATTTACCATCCTGTCTTGCCACTCCACTGCTCCAGCTGGGGAGTTGCACCATTGTCTCAGGAGGTTGCGCTGCTTCTTTGCTTCATGTGAGGCTCTGTTGGGGCCTTGCACATCCTCAGTGTCGATCAGGTTTCGCCCTTGCCTCCATTTCCCAGGCTCCATGTCCCCATTGCCTTGCTGGAGGTCCACGAGCCTGTTCTGCAAGACTGGGTAGCGGGTGCGCATGAGATTGTGCAGGATGCAGCAAGCTTCCATGATCCTCCTGATGGTCTCTGGGCAATGATGCATGGTGGTGAGAAGTACCTGGAACCTGTTGGCCAGGATGCCAAAGGCGTTCTCCACCACCCGCCTTGCCCTGGACAGCCTGTAGTTGAAGATCCTCTCTTCACGGGTGAGGAGTCTGGAGGTGTAGGGCTTCATGAGGTAGGTTGTGAGGGAGAAGGCGTCATCCCCCATGATGAAGTAGGGCACATCTTGCGTGTCATTGGGCGGGGGTTCTGGATCTGGGAAGCCCACGATGAGGTTGCCTTCCAGCTCCTCCTTGAGATGACTGGCGTTGTATACCTGGGCATCTGAAGATGAGCCGTTGCCTGAAGCATCGATGTACATGAACTTATAGTCAGCATCGACCATGGCAAAGAGGATGATGCTGAAGAAGCCCTTGGAGTTGAAATAAGTGGACCCCGACTTGGCTGGAGATTTGCAGACCACGTGCTTGCCATCTATGGCTCCAACGGTGTGGGGGAAGTTCCACCTCTGATACCACTGCTCTTCAACTTTCTTACATCCTTCTTCAGTGGAGGGGTACTGGAGGAGCTCCTCCTTGTATTCTTCTATAATGGCCGGCACCACTTCTCTGACCACAATGCTGATGGTGTTGGATGGCACCCTCCAGCCGTACTGCATGCTCCTGTAGGAGGTCCCTGAGGCCAGGTGGCGCAGAGTCAGTGCCACCTTGAGCCCAGGTTCCAGGCTGGGCCGGAAGCTGGTGTTTGCCTTGGTCAACCTGGGTGTCAGCCGCTGCACAACTTCGTCAAACATGGCTGAAGGCATCCTAATGAAGTTCTGGAATGACCGAGTGTCTTCGCTCCTGAGCTCCACCATCAGCTTGTTGTACAATCCATCCTCTGCTCTTCTGGCAAACCATCTTCGGATCCAGACTCTTTTTGGGTGGCTCCTTTTCTTCTTGCAGTAGAGTTCACAGAGCCTGCAGGTGGCTTCGCACTGTTGCAGAACGATGGTGGCTGCCGAAAGGACTTTGTTACAATCCACGGTGGACATGACTGGATGCTGTGGAAGAGGAAGAGCCAGATGAAGGCTGCAGAGGTCTGCACTGCTGGGCTGCTGTTCTGAAAGTGAGATGCAGGCCAGTTGCTCCCCCTTTTTATAGGCAGTATAGGTTTTCCGCTAGGCATCCTCTAGGCATCCTCTAGGCATCCTCCAGAGATCCTTAATATCCGAGATAGGTCCCCTCTATGAACGTTTTTTCTGTTTTAAACGCTTTTTTTCTGTGCTGCATCCGCTAGGCATCCGTTCTGCATCCGTTCTGCATCCGTTCCACTTCCTCCCTGCGTCCAGGCGGATGGAGTTTCGTGGATGCGGAACGGACGCCAAGCAGATATAGCCGATGCGTAACGGATGCATAACGGATGCGTAGAGGATGTGTAGCGGATGCAGAATGGACAAACTGGATACATTTTCTGCGCAAAAGTTTTAGGCAGCCCAAAACTTTCTGAGCGGATGAAACGTCCATAAATGGATGCTGGACGGATAGAGAGGAAGCCAAACGGAGGCAGTGAGTACATCGCGTTTTCGAAAGGATGGCAAGGTTTTTTGTCCGTTTTACATCCTCTTTGCATCCGTTGGTTCAGTGTGACATGGGCTTTAAGAAAGTTCAAAACATTCTCAAAGATCCATCTCATCCTGGGAACCCTTTTTTTGAACTATTACCATCTGGTAGATGGTACAGGACAATAAAAACAAGGACAAATAGGCTGAAAAACAGCTTCTATCCCACAGCAGTAACTATATTGAATTCTACTGTATAGAGCAATATATTAATGCAATATCAGGTTTTCAATTCAATTGTACAGAATGCAAAGGATATGTGTTTGTGTTTTATTTTTATAGTTATTATGTACACTGAAGACGGCATTTAATTCCATTGTACAAGGTGCAATGACAATAAAATAAACTAAAACTAAGCCTAGGTTTAGTTTAAACCTGGGTTTGTATTTCAAACCCCACAGAACACACACTGAAACTAAAAAAAAAATTGGAATACTCAAATGATGGTGAAGTGAAATGTTGGTGGTGGGGATGAAATTTATTTCTCCTGCTCTTAAGAAGTTCGTGATCTTCTACAACCTTTCTCTCCCTGAGGTCTAATCTGCCTGTCCACATTTCTCAGGAAAGCATGTCAAAAGAAGTCATGTCAGAAGCAGATCCAAGTGGTTTATGAAACCCGGATGGGCAGGTCAGGAACCCACTATATTAATCTGTATTCCTTTGATGGCCCAACCTCAGCCAAAGGCAAAGCTGTCAGAAATTCTAATAAAGAATGCCATTTACCAGTGGGCTTTGGGGAAATGATCTTTCCAAAACTTAATGCACAGCAAATACTATCCTATCACAGTAGGGTGATCCATGCTCACAGTTGCTGCTGACTTAATTAGCTAAAAGTGAGAAAACCAACATCTCTCTCTCTTTCTCTCTCTCTCTCCCTCCCCCTCCCTCCCTCTCTCTTTCTCTGCAATCTCTCTCAATTTCCCTCAATCTAACGTGTCAACACAGATAGTCCTTGACTTACAATGACAATATAGCCCAAAATTTCTATTCAGTTTTGATCCATTTTATGAACTTTCTTGCCTCAGTTGTTAAGGGTATCACAGTTATTGTTAAGTTAGTAACATGGCTTTTAAGTGAATCTGGTTCTCCCTATTCCATTTCCCAACACAAGGACAGTTTTTCCCCCAGAACATCATTCTGCTAAACAACTGATTCCCACAACACTGTCAAACTATCTAGAAAGGCAGTATTACCATCATTATTCTCATCTTCCCTATTACCGATCTCCATATCTTCTCATGACTATAACTTTGTGGCTTGTATCTTATGATTTAGATTGTTTACTTAGTATCTTAGAATGATTTATGTTGATTGCTTATTTAGCACCCATGACTATCAGTAAGAATTGCATCTAATGTTTTATGATGAATGTATTTTTACAATGACTGTGATCATGATCTATCACTATTGTATGTACACTGAGAGCTTATGCACCGGAGAGAAATTCCTTCTGTGTCTAATCACACTTGGCCAATAAAGAATTCTACTCTACTCTACTCTACTCTACTCTACTCTACTCTACTCTACTCTATTCTATTGGCTTTGCTTATCAGAAGGTCACAAAAAGTGAAAAAGTGATCACATGACTCCAGGATGCTGCAACCATCATCAATATATGTCAATTGCCATATGTCTGAATTGAGTCAGTTACCAAGCACCTGAATTTTGATCACATGACCATGGGGATGGCTACAATGATCATAAGTGTGAAAAATGATCCTAAGTCACTTTTTTCCATTGTCATTGTAACTTCAAATGGTCACTAAATGTTTTAAGTTAAGGGCTACCTAAACTGGACAGTTTAAAGCTGCTAAACATATACTTTAGTGCAAAACTTTAGGAATTTGCTGCAGACAAAGGAGGCTCAAAGGAATTCCCCGGGATTGTTTTCACACATTTCACTACTTAACTAAGTGAGGTGAAAGCTTAACAAATGCAGGTGTGCAATACACTAAGTTTTACTAGGATTCACTAGGCTGCAAGAATCAATAGGTGAGTTTGGTAACCCAGGTTAAGGGTGTTGTGGGAATGCAAGCGGCAAGAGACAGTTGATAAAAGTAGACCTGGATTGGCATAGTCATAAAAGAGGACAGCATAGATTGAGAATGGATTAAAGACTATTAAATCCATCTGCAATTTCTTGACCTCTCTTCTGTATATTATATTAGTGACAAAATAGTTACCAGGAAAATAATACTAAAACAAAGCAATACATCAAGTTCAGACAAAGTTCAGAAAGATGGCTACCAATAGGTAGGAACTGCCATTCTGAAGGTCAAGTATTGTAATAGTTAACTAAGAGTCCCTGTGGATTATTCCACTAGTACATTCTGAGTATGAGGGATAGTGCTCCCCTCCATTTCAGGGGCCATTGAACCAGCAAGGTCCGAAGATGTTTCTACCATCATATGGTCAGTATAATGTCATGGAGTGCTGTTACCTTCCCACTGAAGTGGTACCTATTTATCTTCTCACATTTGCATAGTTTTGAACTGCATATGTTCAAAAGGCAGGAAATGAGACAAGGGCAGGAACTGAGACAAAGAACAGGAGTTAACCCCATCACGTGATGCTCGGGTCTCGAACCTTTCCAGCCAATCAACCCAGCATCCTAACTGCTGAGTCATTACATCACCCCCAATAGTCAACTAACTCTGAGGTAATGTAGAAAGAAATGTGCAAATGATGCTATTAACATAGGATAAAACTATAGGACTCCTGGGAAGAGTCTTAATTCACACAGAAACCTGTTCTGTACGGAACAACTCTGTGATGGCACAGTGGTTAGAAAGCAGTACTGCAGGCTACTTTGGCTTAATACCGGCTCACTGCAGTTTGGCAGTTTGATTCTAACCGGCTCAAGGTTGACTCAGCTTTTCATCCTTCCGAGATCGGTAAAATGAGGACCCAAATTGTTGGGGGCAATAGGTTGATTCTGTAAACCACTAAGAGAGGGCAGTAAAGCACTGTGAAGTGGTATATAAGTCTAAGTACTATTGCTATTACTATCTTTGTGCTATTACTATCCCATGCATTTCTTGGCCAAAGCATAACTGTTCAAATACGATTGTGGGTGTCCATGTGTGTGTAATGCTTAGGTAACTGTAATTAATAAAGCTTTTGTAGCTTGGCAGGGACTCCCTGGGTGTTTCCTAAAGCATTTCATTATGGTATAAGATCCTGAATGACTCTCATCTCATTGAAACTAATAACAGAATGTATGCTAAGCTTCAGCTGTCCTTCTCTGGCCCCAAGTGGGTTGGTGGATTGTGGCTGCCCTGAAGGCCTCAGGAGGAAGCTTGGAATAGGAAAAGAATGTAGCAATTGTAAGGGAGGCATTTATAACACTTTCTTATTAAGTAAATCACATAAAAAGTTAAGAATAATTAAAATACATTTTTGAATTGTGAATCGCCCAAAGTTGTTTGTTGAGATGGGCACCTATAGAAATCAAGGAAATTCAGAGCAAAACAAATATGATTTTAAAAGGACCAAAATGCATCAAATGCCTTGCATGAATCAGTTTGAAGGGTCCCTAATGGTCCCTGAGCTTGATTGTTTTCTTGAAGATATTTCATTACACAGGGAAGGTAACATCACCAGTACACTGTTGATGCTATGCAGTTTATGTAACGAAGCATTGGCAAAAAAAACCTACCAAGCTCAGAGAGCACCATGGACCTTGTTGTGGCCTGTTGGCTGGTGGCCCCTCCAGCAGACAAATCAGAGGAGGAGGAGGAGGAGGAGGAGGAGGAGGCGAGGGAGTCAGAGTCAGCATCAGGGCAACCTGGGAGCTGGAGGGAGAGGGAATGGAGTTGGCAGAGAGAGAGGGAGGGAGGGAGGGAGGGAGGGAGATAGAGAGAGGTGGAGCCTTGGCCATCCGTCAGCCCTCAAATGGAGAGTCAACAGTCCCCAGGTCTGGAGGTGGCTGATGAGGAAGAGGAGGAACAGCTGGATCCAGTGCCTGACACACAGATGCACAGAAGGCAGAGGAGAGGAGAGCAGTGGAAATATCTGGGCCGGTTCTTGGGAAGGAAGAGCCACCACTGCTAATGAGGCCCCACCCTACCTTTGGGGATAAAAGCTAGGGGCCAGAGATAAATAGAAGTAGCAGACAACTACTTATTTTCCAGACAGATGGACTTGTTAGGCTGCGAAAGAAACTTTTTGCTGGGGCTGCTGGCATTCCTCATGAAGGAATCTTTTGAGTTTACATCAGAGGGTTTGTCGTGTTTGGGAAGCTGTGTCAGAACAGACCATTTCAACCTTTAGCTACAAGTATCAATCATTTTGTAAAAGATAATGGGTCTGGGATGTATGCCTAACGTAAAAATATTGGGATCAAACACAACTTCCGGAGAAATCTGTGTCCCCCCCTGTAAAGAAAACAGGAGAAGACTGGCTCCCGTGTACCCAACATGAGGGATTCTGAAGACAAGTCATGTTCAGAAGGGCTACTTTTGCCTGTTGTGACGCCTGAGCAGGTTGATCAAGGAAAAGGAACCATTTAGTGAGGTCTTCGACTTGAGGACTGCAGTTCCCTATGGAATTTCAATCCAGTTGCAGCCCTTTGTCCCAGGCCTGTCTGTACCTCTCATTTGGCTGCTTAGAATGTTAACAACCAGTTCTAGCAAATAGGTGCTGCTCCAAAGCAACAATACCTTGTTGTCTTCAAAAAGCAATTGCAGACCTTTCAGTAGGAACATCATATTGTCCTGGCCTCCAAATTTATTGGGAGTCGTAATAACATTTACCAGAATAACAAAATAAGAGAGTTGGAATGGACCTTAGAGGTGTTCTAGTCCACCCGCCTGCTCAAGTAGGAGGCCTTATACCATTTCAGACACAGGTTGTCCAATCTCTTCTTTAAAGTCTACAGCGATGGAGCACCCACAACCTCTGGAGGTGAGCCATTCCACTGACTGATCCACCCCTCTTTAGAGAGGGCTGTAAAACACTGTGAAGTTGAATATAAGTTTATTGCTATTCATCTCATGGCTTAAAATTTCAAAAAAACAAACAAACCCTAGGCCAGTTATGAAAGTCTACATGGGGGGAAATAAGCAGTGAGGTGCCACAAGGTTCCGTCTTAGGCCCACTGCTCTTCAATATCTTCATTAACGACTTAGATGAGGGAATAGAAGGGGAACTTACCAAATTTGCAGATGATACTAAGCTGGCAGGAATAGCTAACACCCAAGAAGATGGATCTTGATAGACTAGAACACTGGGCCATACATATCTAACAAAATGAAATTCAATGTAGAGAAAAGTAAAGTCCTACACTTAGGCAAGAAAAACCAAAAATACACATACAGACTGGGTGAAACCAGGCTCAATAGCAGTAACTGTGAGAGGGATCTTGGAGTCTTAGTGGACAGCCCACTAAATATGAGCCAGCAGTGTGCAGCAGCCACCCAAAAAGCTGAGTTGCATTAACAGAGGGATGTCATCAAGATCAAGTGAGGTACTAATACCACTCTATAAAGCCTCAGTAAGACCACATCTAAAGTACTGCATCCAGTTTTGCTCACCACATTATGAAAAAGATGTTGAGACTCCAGAAAAAGTACAAAGAAGAGCAACCAGGATGATTAGGGGACTGGAGGCTAAAACATATGAAGAACGGTTACAGGAATTGGACATGGCTAGTCTTGTGAAGAGAAGGACCAGGGGAGACATGATAGCAATCTTCCAATATTTGAGGGGCTGCCACAGAGAGGAAGGGGTCAAGCTATTTTCCAAAGCACCTGAAGGCCAGACAAGGAATAATGGGTGGAAACTGAACAAGGAGATATTCAACCTTATATTCAAATAAGGAGAAATTTTCTGACAGTGAGAACAATCAACCAGTGGAACAGAAGTTGCCCTTGGAAGTTGTGGGAGTGCCATCACTTGAGACTTTCAAGAAGAGATTGGACTGCCATTTGTCAGAAATGGTGTAGAGTCTCCCACTTGGGTGGGGGGTTGGACAAAACAACCTATAAGGTCCCTTCCAACTCTGATTATCTGTTATCTGTTATGTCAGCAAAACCAATGGGAGAATATACTGCCAAGAGGAAGAGAAAAACTATTGGCATTCTTCAGTGATCATTTGTAGAGTAGGTTTGGGTGAGAACCAGACAACAAGCTAAGCTGCTCCAGTTTCTTTCCCAATGATTTGCAAACCTTTCTGGGTGGACACAGAGCAATGCATGACCAGTTCTAGCAGCCAAATGAGAGATACAGACAGGCCTGGGACTAAGGGCTGCAACTGGATTGAAATTCCATAGGGAACTGCAGTCCTCAAGTCGGTGGAGACTAGATGAAATGGGCAAGGATTAGAGGCACTGCATGTGATTCAGTCTAATGTTCAGTGTTCCAATATCTAAGGGGTGCCACAAAGAAGAAGAGGTTCCCAAGGTCCCGGAGGCAGAGGTAGTATTCAGCCAGTTCTGACAGGTTCTAGAGAACTGGTACTGGAAATTTTGAGTAGTTTGGAGAACCGGCATATACCACCTCTGACTGCCCCTGCCCCCATCTATTCTCTGCCTCTCGAGTCCCAACTTATTGGTTGGGTCTCCTTTGGTTGCCCTGCACAGGAGAATGGAGCTGGAAAACAGGTTAGTGGGGTGGGGATGGAATGGGATTTTGCAGTGACCTTCCCATACCACACCCACCAAGCAATGCCACACCCACAGAACCGGTCATAAAAATATTTGAATCCCACCATTAAGGGTAGGAAAAGAAGCAATGGATGGAAACTAATCAAGGAGAGAACCAACCTTGAATTAAGGAGAAATTTCCTGACAGTGAGAAGATACAAGTAGTCCTCGAATTATGACCACAATGGAGTCCAAAATTTCTGTTGCTAAGTGAGTTTTGCCCCATTTTATGACATGTAAATGAAGGTTCAATGACCCCGGCCAAAAGTATCTTAACAGGTTAAATTGTGCTCAAAATTTCTATTGCTAAGCAAGACAGTTGTTTAGTGAGTTTTGCCCCATTTTATTGCCCCGGTTGTTAAGCGAATCACTGCAATTGTTACGTTAGTCACCCAATCATTAAGTGAATCTGGCTTCTCCATGGACTTTGCTTGTCGGAAAGTTGCAAAAGGAGATCACGTGACCCCAGGACACAGCAACCATCATAAATATGGACTGGTTGCCGAGCATCTGAATGTTGATCACATGACCATGGTGATACTGTCATCATCATCTTCATTTTACTATCCCATAATCCCTTGCGGGGTGGATTCTGGGCAAGTGAATGGAGCTAGCAGAGTGTTTCAATGGCTGGATGCCCTTCCTGTCACCAATGTGGAGTTCTGTTCAGCACATAGAGTCTCAGTGTGCCCAGAGAGAGAAATATTTGCCTCTACCTAGGCTCAAACTTACAGCCTCCTGATTGTGAGGTGAGAGCTCCATCTCTAGGCCACTGTACCACTCCACCATGGAGTTACTGTAACAGTGGTAACAAGGATGGGATCCGACAGGGTTTAACTACCGGTTCGATGATTTACGATGTGCTTTCTTGCTGCCTGGACAGCTGAGCAGCGCTGCGTGCAGGGAAGCAGTGTTTGAAAAAGCACTTTTTCCTGTGCCTCACACGGCAGCTGAGGTTGAAAAAGCAGGACATAAAGGTCAGGTAAGAGCCTGGGTGGGTGGATGGGCCAAAACAGCAGCAGACATAGAACCAGTTTTGTGTCTGCTGCTCTTCAAAGCTACTGGTTCTGTAGAGCCGGACAGAACCGGTAGAATCCCACCCCTGGGTGGTTGTGGAAAACTGTCTATGTCACTTTTTTTCAGTGCCATTGTAACTTTGGTCACTAAATGAATGATTGTAGGTACCGCTAAGTATTCCCTGTACCTGGGATGTTGCTTTTAACTACTTCATAAGGAAGTGAAGCAGAGGCCTCCTGTTTCATCCTTCAGCTGTCATTACTTCTCCCTCTTAATCCTCCCACCCATTTAACCTTCTACTGAATGTGTTCCTTGTTTCAAAAAAAACCCTCATCCCTCATTAATTGCAGTGTTGAAAGACCTAAATAAATAAATAAGGAGTTAGGTGGCATTCCTGTGACCCACCAAGGATAAAGCTAGACTCCTTCAGTTTTTGAAGAGGGGAGAAAAGGGAAGTTGGAGAAGGGGCCCCCACTAAGACCAATTACAGCTTTTACCAAGAAGCTCAAAAGCAGACAAATGGAAGTTGAATGGCTCCCACAAACAACCTTGGTGCAATTTTGAATGGTCGGGGGGGGGGGGGGGGGGCATGTCTATGTAGAATCCACAGGAAAGATTTTTATAACCTGTCTAAACTTGGCACAAGTTTCCTTTTTCTTTCAGCTTCCAGTTTTCTTCGGGGGTGGTATGGAGGAGGCAGGGAGGTTGTTTAAATATTATAAGTAAATGCTTATGTGAAAATGAGAAATGAGAGAGGAAATGTTATGGCTGTTCCTGGTAGGTCTCAAGTCTTGGATATTTTGTGTAAAAAAAGTAGACAAATGTCTTGACGTTGATACTACTTTTTGTAACATAAATACAATCACTTCTTACATTCTTTTTTTGTTCATAAATAGAGAAAATTTACCACTTGACCAGCTGTCCTTTGCAGAGGCCATGTTGATGCACGACTTTTAACTGAATTCACTGATTTTATAGCAATGTAAAATAATACCGAAGGGACGCAGTAGCTCAGTGGCTAAGACACTGAGCTTGTCGATCAGAAAGGTCGGCAGTTTGGCGATTTGAATCCCTGGCACCGCATAACGGACTGAGCTCTCGTTACTTGTCCCAGCTTCTAGCCAACCTAGCAGTTTGAAAGCATGTAAAAATGCAAGTAGAAATATAGGGACCACTTTGATGGGAAGGCAACAGCATTCCGTGCACCTTTGGCATTTAGTCATGCCGGCCACATGATCACGGAGACGTCTTCGGACAGCACTGGCTCTTCGGCTTTGTAACAGAGATAAGCATTGCCCCCTAGAGCTGGAAACGACTAGCATGTATGTACAAGGGAACCTTTACCTTTACCTTAAAATAATACCAACACATAAATTTATAGCACAACGATTTCTATTCTGATTCCCTGAAGGACTGCTGGACGGGTCCAAGATGCATTTAGTTATGATTTTTGGATCTTAGATTTATCTGCATTCTGAAATACACTGGTTTGGTCCTTTTGAGTTCTTGCATTCTTGCAGTTTGGTGGGATTTCTAACTAAAGACCTTATCCTAAATCTGACCTCCTTCAGTTATACTGGCTGACACAGATCAACCTCAAAGTATGGGTTTTTTTAATGTATGTTTTTAATGTAATGTTTATTTTAATGGTGCTTTTTCATTTTGTCAAGTATTGTCCTGCAAAATATATTTGGAGAAGTACAACCTTTGACAACGTAAAGTGCCTATTATTCCAGGAGAGGCTGAATAAGTCAGCTGGTGTCACAATGCACAAAGCCACACATTCCTTGATTATCCATACAGTGCACAACCTGCCAATAAGACCAAATCTGAGAGAAAAACAAACAAACAAACAAATAAACAAGACTCTCCTTTGTTTGAGATTAGGTGGCTTGGATTCCTCATAAACCTCAAATGCATACTGTTTCTTTAAAAAAAAATTGAAACATGAAGAAAATCTTTGGAATTCCTTTGAAAGACAGTCCAAGGACATCCCTTTTCAAGCATTAAGATTTGGTTGCACATGAGATGATTAGACTCATCCATGCTAATTACATGAGAAGGAGCTAATTGGAAAAATTCACCATTCAGCTAATGAGGGCTGGGCCCATCCAGAGCACTATGCTTCATTTCTCAGATTTAAAATATTACTCTCCTTCTGCCCCATGTCACCTTCTCTGCAGGCGCCGCCACCATATTACTCTACTAGATATTTAATGTCAGTTCTACAATTGTGGTTTAGCAAAGATCTGAAAGGCACATTCAGGTAGCCATATTTTTTCTAAAGCCAGCATACAGGAATGCAAATATGCATCTAGTTTGGTAACTGATAAATATTTTAAATTAATGCATTGCAAAGCTTTGCCTATATTGGATTTCTATATTTAGATGCTGCATTTCACAGTAAGCATTTTCTTTTTTAGATTACAGGAAGTCCTCAACCTACGATCGTTAGGCTGTTTGAATTTATAACAGCTGAAAAAAAATGAATTAGGACTGGTGCTTGCACTTATGACTGTCGTAACGTCCTGGTCAAAATTCAATACTTGGAAATCAGCATGTATATTATAACAGTTGCAATGTCCCAAGGTCATGTGATCACCATTTGCAAACTCAGTCACCTTTTGACTAGCAAAATCAATAGGAAAAGCCAGTTTCATGAAACAACCTTGTCATTTGTCTATAGTCATCCAGGTCATGGTTGTCCCAAAGATGCTTTTTCAAGAGGCAACTGGACTTGGTTTTTCTTTGAAGACGTTTCACTTCTCATCCAGAAGGTTTCTTCAGCTCTGACTGGATGGTGAGGAATGGAAGAATTCATGCTCCTTGTAGACAGCTGATCATTTGCATCCTTTTATAGAGGGTCACTGAGGCCACTGGAAGGTTTATCTGTGTCATCAGGATCACCTGAGTGGTGCAAATGAGTGTGGAACCTTCTTGGAACTGTTGAAAGGACTGTGTTGTACACTGGAGAATGCAGGTGGCCAAGTGGCCTCAATAACTCTCTAAAAGATTGTAAATGACCAGCTGTCTGCAAGGTATATAAATCCTTCCATTCTCCACCATTCAGTCAGAGCTAGAAAAGCTTCTTGGATGAAAAGTGAAATGTCTTCAAAGAAAAAACAAGAAAGCCCAGTTGCCTCCTGAAAAGAATCACCTTTGGGACAACATGTCATTTATTTAATGATTGTGGAGATTTGCATAACAATGACAGCAAAGAAGGTTGTAAAATTAGAAGTGACTCATTTAATGGCAACCTGCTTAGCAACGAAGGTGCTGGTTCCAAGGTTAACACTACTGAAGCTTAATATAAATTGTGGTCATAAGTGAAGGACTACTTATATTTTGAACATACAGAGGCTGGACTTATACAATATATATGTAGTCCTCTACTTACGACCACAATTTATATTAAGCTTCAGTCGTGTTAACCATGATTGGGTTTCAGTGCCTTAGCAGGCCGCACAAACCACATGGTTTGGCTAATTTAGGATTCAGACTTCTGAACAAACAAATACAGTTGCACATGAAATACAGTCCTTATACAGTTCTTTTAAAGCACCTTCGAGAAAGTACAAAATTTCAGCCCTACTTAACACACGGCACCACATCATCCATGCTATGTTATTTCCTCATCTACTCTAATGGGACAGCCCACACATGACTTGTAAGTGATTCCTTAACAACACAATTGGTGGCTTTTGATCACCCTTCTCCAAGTAGGAAAGGGTAAACATTATGCATCTTTTAGTTTTGGAAAGTGTGTGTGTTGTGTGTATATATGTATATGTATACGCATATACATATATACGTACATATATACATACATATATACATATACACGTATACACACACACACACACACACACACACACACACACACACACACATAGAGTTACAGTTATATAGTTTGTAGTAGTTTATTTCCCTAAATATTATTCATAGGCAGAAAGTCATTTCTAATTCTATCATAACTCAAAATTCCAAATGCTTAAAAAATGGAATTACCAAAATACTTTGATCTTGGTGATAACTTTTTTTATAAATAGATTTTAAACCAGCATCTTCTGTTACCAAGAAGACCTGTCACTATTTATCAATATTCTCTATGAATATGAATTGCAACTGCTTTTGGTTTCTCCCAATTAGACAACTGCATCCTCATAATTCATCTTAATCTTTTGATGTTTTATTTTGGGTTTTTTTTGCATTAAAAATTATTATAGATGCTTTTATTTAAATTGTATCTTTAGTGTATTTTATGATAGTATCACCTGTCTGGTTTACCTAGGCGAATTGATGGAAATCATGTTCGAGACTTTATTTGAGAGGATTACAAGAGTGTTAAAAATAAAGGGAAGGAAAATAAAGTTGGTTTACTTGATCAAAGCTAAAACAAATACGCTATAATCTGTAACAAACTTTAACAGACTTTTACTCATCAGGACTGAACAAAAAGGGTTTAAATATCTGTTTATAGATAAGAAATAAGATATGGGAAGAAGAGTTCATTTGCTGAGTTTTAAATTACTAAACCTGTTTATCATTATGAATAGGGAAGTTATTTTTTCCCTTTTCCTTTCCTTTCTTTTCTTTCCTTTTTTATCTTCCTTCCTTCCTTCCTCCCCTTCTTCTCCTTCCCCTTTGTTCTTATCTTTCTTCCTTCCTTTCCTTCCTTCTCTTCTGAATTTTCTATTTTTTTTAGCTTGCATTAGTTTTTATATTTTTAATTGTAATGCTCTATATAAAATTATAAAACACACAATTAAACTAAGTTCCACTATCTAATTCCACTATCTCTTAATGGAATGCTTTATCTTGTAAAACAAAAATTCCACCAAGCATTTATTCTATGTCACTTGCAAATTTATGGATAATCAGAATAAGAATCTAAAACAAGTGCATATTTTTGCCTCTGATATTCAAATAAGTATATTTCAGCTTTAGATCAAAAGTTTTTTAAAAAAGATAATTATGTATAGTTTTTGGCTGCCCAATTTAATGCTGTATTATTTCTGAACAGTCCTTTCAATCTATAAGAAACATTTCAAGTATATTTCCATTTTGCTAGTGTCTTGATCTAAAGTTTCATATTTCATTTGCCCTATTACATTAATTCTCAAACTTTGCAACCATGGTCTCATCATTCACATTTTTTTCAGCAGAGAATAACCCTATAGTTTCTGAACATCAGAGCCTGCCACATTCAGAATACTACTTTTTTCTGAGGTTGATATATCAGCCAACTAATTAACTACCAGAAATATTTGCAGTTCTACATGTATAAGAGCCTCAGTGGTGCAGTGGTTAGAGCAGGGGTGGGATTCAAATTTCTTAATAACCAGTTCTGTGAGTGTGGCCTAATTTGTGGGTGTGGCTTGGTGGTCATGTAACTGGGTGAGCATGCCTTGTATGTAAATATTGTAAATATTTATGTAAATATTGATTTTTAAAAAAATAAAAAAGAACTTTTACCCCAAAGCAGGCAAAGCAGGCAGGCAGATTGAGTTGCTCACAGAATCACTCATTCACTTAGAGATTTATCTATCTGCAATTGGCTGTCTGACTCAGTCACAAAAAATTTGCTTGCAAGCAAATTCACAAAATTAACTCACAACAAACCATGCATGTAAACATTGAATTTTTTTAATTAAAAAAGAGCAACTTTTGCCCAAAAGCAGGCAAAGCAGGCAGGCAGATTGAATTGCTCATAAAATCACAGATTGACTTAGAGATCTATCTGTCTGCAATCGGCTATCTGAGTCTGCACTGAAAAGCTTCAGTCCTAAGGAAGGTTCAGCTCTGCTTTTAGATTAGCTAGAAAGCAAGAAATCCAAGGATTTCCTGCTTTCTAGCTAGTCTAAATCTCCTGGCAGAGCAGAAGAGCTGATGCTCGGGGGAAAAAAAAAGGAAAAATAGCAATTTACCAAACCAGGCAAGTTGGATGGCTCGCATGCTGGGTAAGGAGTGAGTCAATGGGGAGGGAGGGGCCAGCCAGTGGAGCGATTTGCCGGTTCTCCAAACTGAGGACAATCATGGGTGCAGTGTTTGCAAGAAATCATCAGCTGTGCCGCCTGGACAGCTGACAAGTGCTGCACAAGGGTGTGTAGCATTTGAAAATCCTCCTGTTTCCTGCTTTTTTAACCTCAGCTGTGCCGTGCAAAGCAACTGAGAAGGGAAAAGCAAGGAATGAAGGATAGCCTAGAGCCCTGGCAGGCAGGTGGGCCAAACACCAAACCGGTTCTATAGAACCAGGCTGAATCAATAGCTTCCCACCCCTGGGTTAGAGTGCAGTATTGCAGGCTACTTCTGCTGACTGCTAGCTGCCTGCAATTTGGCAGATCAAATCTCACCAGGCTTAAGGTTGATTCAGCCTTCCATCCTTCTGAGGTGGGTAAAATGATGACCCATATTGTTGGGGGCAATAGGATGATTCTGTAAACTGCTTAGTGCTGTAAACCACTATGAAGCGGTATATAAATCTATGTCCCAATCCATCACAACCATTATATAACAGTCAAAAGACTGTTTCTTACACTTGACAATTTGAAGCTGTGTGGACTTCAATTCCCAGAATTCCCCAACCTACATGAATTCAAATAAAATTATGGAGTCCTTGGTGCTCTCTGAGCTTGGTTGTTTTCCTGCAAATGTTTTATTACTAAACTAGGTATCATCATCAGTGCTAGAAGTGAAGTTTACTCTTCTTATATATTAGAGCAGACTCAAGGCTCACAGGCCTTGCCTGTGGGGTGCTTAGATCTGGCTCGCTCTTGAAACAGCAAAGGCTGGCCTACAGTGCCTCTGCCAGTGAAAACGGAGCTCGCGAGGGCCATGCACAGCCCTCCCAGGCTACATTTTCTGCTTCAACAGCCTCCTGCAACCCTCTACCAGCAAAAACGGAGCTCGGGGAGGTCCCAGGCAGGCTGCATGTTCACTAGTAGATGACTGCAGGAAGTCATCGTGGCCGAAAATAGAACCTGGGAAGGCCATCTTGGCTGAAAATGGAGCTCAATGAGTGATGTCAAGCTGGGCATGCCCCCTGGCCCCCTGAGGTCAAGCATAACCCTGATGAAACCCTCAATGAAATCAAGTTTGACACTAGGGGCTTTCTAGTGTTGGTGTTCTTGATTAGGCTGTTGTTTAATGATAGCTTGTTTGTCTGAGTTGGTAGTTCCCTGATTGAGGCATTGATTACTTCTTGATTGTTGGTCTAGTATTGATCTTGGTGTTAATCTCTCCTTACTTTGCTGTTGATTGCTGGCATTTTGGTCTTTTTGTTTCCTCTTTGGCTTTATCAAATAAAGCAACCCAGAGTTCTCGCTTGAGGGACAAATAACCAGGCTCAAAATATCCTACTTTGGACATATTAAGCAAGGGCCAGCTCTCTGGAAAAGGCTCTGATGCTGGGAAAGTTGGACGAAAGGAGAATGAGGGGATGAATGGCAGCAAGGTGGGTGTATACAGTGGCCGTAAGTACACCATTGGGAGATTTGAAAGAATCGGTTAAAGATACACTGTCATAGATAAATTGATCTGTGGTTTAATAGGAGTCAAAAAATAACTTGATGGCATCTAATCAATCAACAAGAAGATTTCCAAATAGTTGTTTGCATCTTCTTTCCAGAAACCTTTGGAAAGGCTTTACCGTGATTGCTTCTCTGTATCCAAAGATCTAATGTATATATCAAAAGAATCTAACAATATAAACTGACAGATGTGGATTCAAAAATAGCCCAGTTTTTCTTCTTTTCTTTCTAATCAACTTGGCTGATGACTGTCTTTGAAACTTCTCTTCCTCCTCTCCCCCAAGCTTATTCTCACAGTCCATTACAACTCCCTACTACCTTTGTTTAATTGCTGGGTTTTTCAGTCCAATAATGAATCAAACTAAGGTGGGAGAAAAAAACATAATTCATTCTAAGAAGCAAAAGTTTGGGAGGGCATCAAAACCTGGCAAATAAAAGAATCAGTGATGGATATAGATATCATGCATAGCCCAATAACTCCTGGGGAAAGCTCATCATAAAATTGGAAGACTCATACTTAATAAAATCTTACAGGCTTTATTAAGGAGGGAAGATTTAAGACATTGAAGATCTAAATCAATATCCTCCATAAGGTACAGAGTGTGTTACATTGCCACAAGAGAAAAGCAAGTATGTGTATGTTTTGGAGAGGGTCAACCTAGATCTCCAAAGCATCTAAAAGCAGAACAAGAAGCAATGGATGGAAACTAATCATGGAGAGAACCAGTGGTGGGATTCAAAAGTTCCCACCACTGGTTCTGTGGGCGTGGCTTGGTGGGCATGGTGGAGGGTTGGGATTGCGTGACTCGCAAAACTCACGCAAGCGTGTGCCAAATGCATGCTTTGCACATGTGTTAAAACAGAAAAAAATAAGCTACTGCACCTCTCAGCTGTTTAGCACAGCAATCCATTCTGCCACGCCAAACAGCTGAGAGGTTAAAAAGGACCTAAGAGCAGGAGCAGATGGGATGGTGGGCCCAACTTCAGAGTGTCGAAGAGACTCGGAGCGAACTGGTTCTCTGCCAGCTGATCTTTGGCGCTATTGGTACGCCAGTTTCAGGCCGAACCAGTAGAATACCAACACTGGAGAGAACCAACCCAGAAATAAAGAGAAATTTGTTGACAGTGAGAACAATTAATCAGTGGAAAGATTTGACTCCAGAAATTGTGGGTGCCCAACACTGGAGGTCTTTTAGAAGAGACTGGATAGTCATTTTGGAAGAGGGAATAGTGTCGGGTCTCTTGCTTGAGCAGAGACTTGGACCTTGAAGTCTCTTCCAACTCTGTTATTCTGTTCTGATTTATAAGATCATTGTGAAATACAATTTTCATGATACAAATTTCCATCTATAGGTGGAATATATACCATCTTTAAACCATCTACCATGTACGTACAGTACCGTTGCATTTTTTTGTATCCATCAGCACATTCAGATATCCAAAATTAAATTTAAAAAAATCTTATTTCCCCCCACAATCTAAGAAAATGATAAAAAAATGTGTGTGGCACTTTATAAAAAATAATAAAAATCCCTTGTCTGATGTAAAAGTTGCTGCATTTTTTTTCAATTGATAGAACTAAAATTGCATGTCACCCCCCCCCCCTTTTTTTTTTTTCATTTGAAATAATGAACAGAAAAACAATCTATGCCAGTGAGTTATGGAGTGATTTGCTGTCTAGAGAGGTAATTGTGGATTATTAGTACTTTGAAAGGATGCACCACAATTTATTTTGCTGTCTTCAAACAAAAGCAAAAATTCCAGCCATTAGTAGTGTATCACTGATAAAAGCACTTCATTGTAGAGATTTTCACCTGAAAACTCATGTGATGAAGGAGAAAGATACAATCTCTCATTAGATACAGGTTGAGTTGGCCAGTGAGGTTGTCTCCAGAAGGATTATAAAAATTGAGGTGATAGCTTGGGCTTCACGATTGAAACTCTACCTCTTTTGCATGGGCAAGACATGGAAAAGATGCCATGTTTTGTTCAGAAAATGATTTTTTTTAAACCCTTCTGTGGATTCCTTGTAAGTTGGAGAGGAAAAATCTGCCATGGGCATTTCCCTGCATCATCACCACAATAGTACTTTTGCATCCATGGAGATAGGTAAAGATTGGACATTGCATGCTTTTCAACAAGTTTCATAAAAAGTATATCAAGATCATTAGAAATATGTTTTGATGGAGTCCAATGGACTCTGGCAACAAGGGACAAGTTCTTATATATCCACTGTGGTTTTATTGCAGTTTCCTAACACAAAAAATGTGTGTGCTTTGCCAGCCTCCCCCTCCAAAAAAATCAATTATTGTGCAAAATGGGACATCTTTACCATACATTACCCATGCAAAAGAGCATGGAGTTTCAATTGTGAATTCCTACCCATCATCTTGTGGCAAGCCCTCCCTCCAAGTAGAATGAAATATTTTGGAGAAATATTAAGAGGCAGAATATTATATTTCCCCAAAGGAGAAATGCAGAAACATGTTCTTAGAGGCAGAAATCAACCCCCAATATTTCTTAATAGCCTGCAGCAGATACCAGCACTTAAGAGATAACGAGCCTATTGAAAGAGGAAATCAACTATCTAGATAGCTCCATTCATAAGCAAAGAAAATAGTGCTGGCAGAAGTCCATTCAAGACAGGATATTTTGAAACTCCATGCAGCAATGTTGGAAAGCTAACAAAAACAGAATGGTAGGATTAGAACAAGCAGCTCCTCACCCAAGATCCAACATAAGACAAAAGCCAATAGCCAACATAGGAATTGATCAACCCCCTTTTAGATTTTCCTATTATGTCATTGTTGAATTTTCCTTCCAACAATGACATGATAGCAGTGTTTTGACATCTCAGAGGTTGCCACAAAGAACAGGGAATCAAACTATTCTCCAAAGCAACTTAGGGCAGGACAAGAAGCAATGGGTGGAAACTATTCGAGGAGTGAAGCAACCTGGAATTAAGGAGAAATTTCCTGACAGTAAGAACAATTAATTTGCCTCCAGAAGTTGTGAATGCTCCAACACTGGAAGTTTTTAAGAAGAGTTTGGACAACCATTTGTCTGAAGTGGTGTAGGCATTCCTGCCTGGGCAGGGGGTTGGACCTGAAGACCTCCACGGTCCCTTCCACCTCTGTTATTCTAAATCTAAATCAATCTTGACTTTTACAACACTGGCCAACTCAAACTGCACCTAATGAGAGATTCCATCTTCCTCTTTGTCACATGAGTTTTTAGCAAGAAATTTCTATGATGATGTGTTGTTTCCAGAGTCGGTTACATCAGCTGCGCCTGAAAGAATGATCAAGTGAGAAATGTTGGTAGCCCTTAGTAGTAAATCTTCAACATGCAATTAGGCGTCTACATGGCAATCAAACCATGCCTAGATTTCATGTTTGCCTTCCTTTTCAAAGCCATGACTAGAGGGATACTTACTCTGTCAAATCTGCTATAGTAATCAAAACACTGAAATTACTTCTTTCCACACTAAATATACTGGAACTGGTTGTTTGATTAAATGGAGAGCAGAGTGCGCAATTTGCTAAATTACAAGTATTCTGAACATGTAAATATAGTTTAATTACTGCAATTAAAGAAGATTACTGGAGATTGGCAGATGGGAATGTAATACTGTTTTAATTAGAGTTTTTAATGCACTGTAACATAAGCATAATATTAACCCTTTTTCCTAGACTGGATTGGCTGCTTTCAGAGGAAGTCTGTGGGGGTGAGGGAAGATACACAGGAAAATAAAAGTAGATTCTTTGAAAATATATTCAAGGTGAAGCAAGAGTCAAGATCCCAAGCAATTATCCCATGTGGAGCCCAAATCTCTTCTAGTTATTGCTGTTTTTTACAAGCAAATGAGAAAAAGATAAAATGCCTTAAGCATTTCAGATTTCATTCATTATTGTAGATGGACAGATCAGTCTAATTTTGGTAAGGGTCAAAATTTTTGTGTGCATTCATTCATAAACCTGCCCAGTCTTGTTTATGAGCGGTTGTTTTTTTTTATGCTGTTTTTTTTTTTGTTTGCCAAATTTTCAGACCAAAAAAAACTTATTCCAATATGCCTTTTAATCATTTTTTTTAAAAAAAGAACATTGAAAGGAATTCAATGTTCTTTTAAAAAACAAAAACAAAAAATGATTAAAAGGTGTGTTTAATCTCAAAGTAGCATTCTGTTGCAAACTGTTAATTCAAATTTTGCATTTTTTATATGCAGTTTAATTCATTTTCTTATACCAAAAACAAAACATATGATCCGTTTGGATTGGTGTGGGGGGGGGGCTTGCCTGAGATTCTGGAAGTAATTGATTTCTCACGATAGTAAACAGTAGCTATTATCTAGAAAAATTGTAGAAGCATGTTCAAATTAGAGAAAAAGGGTACTGGAGTTAGATTGCTCTAGATAATACTCATTGGTGTTGGAGAAGACTTTTGGGAAACCATGAGCAACCAAGAAAACAAACAAATGGATCATTGAACAAATCAACCCAGTGTTCTTATTCAAGCCACAAATGACCAGGGTCAAACTATTCTACTTTACATACATTGTGCTGAAATCCAGCTCTTTGGAAAGAGAGTTGGAGAAGGTGGAAGGAAAGAGAAGATATCATCTGCACCTCTTTAACTGTCTGGTTTTGTTCTGCAACCCAACAAGACAGACACAGACTTCAGAGAGTAATTAGGACTGCAGAAAAAACAATTACTACCAACCTGCCTTCAATTGAGGACTTGTATATTACATGAGTCAAAAAGAGGACTGTGAAAATATTGACAGACCCCTCACATCCCGGACATAAAGTGTTTCAACTCTTTCCCTCAAAACTACGCTATAAAGCACTGCACACCAGAACAACTAGACAAAAAAACAGGTTTTTTTCCCGAAAGCCATCACTCTGCTAAACAAATAATTCCCTCAACACTGTTCAACTATTACAAAGTCTGCACTACTATTACTGTTAATCTTCTCATCCTACTCCTTATCACCCATCCCCTCCCACTTGTGTCTGTATATGACTGTAACTTTGTTGCTTGTATACTTACAATTTATAGTGACTGTTTCCTAGTATGATTTGATTGCTTATTGTACTCTATGACTATACAACACTTAATGATTTTTGACTCTTGACGAATGTATCTTTGATGTACACTGAGAGCATTTGCACCAAGACAAATTCCTTGTGTATCCAATCACACTTGGCCAATAAAGAATTCTATTCTATTCTATTCTATTCTATTGTATTCTATTCGGAATGAATGTACTACAGATAGTGCTCAACATGTAACAGTTCATTTAGTGATCTTTCAAAGTTACAATGGCACTGAAAAATATGACTTATGGCTGTTTTTCACAGTTACGACCGGGGTGGGATTCAGCCGGTACAGACCAGGTCAGGCGACCTGGTAGTTCCGGCAATCAGTTCACTCTGTCAACCCACCCGTCCTAGTTTGACCTTTATTTCCTTGTTTTGAAGCCCAGCTGATTCGCGTGGCACAACAGATTGCCACACCTCAGCTGTTTTACTCATCAGGGCTATAGCAGAAGGTAAGTTTTAGAGCTGAAAATAGCTGTTTTTTAAATGCTGCACGCACGTGTTTAACACATGCACATACAAAGCGCACACTCACTGAACTGGTTGCTACACCGATTGAATCTCACCAATGGTTACAACCTTTGCAGCATCCTCATGGTTGTGTGATCAAAATTCAGATGCTTGGCAACTCGTTCACATTTATGACCGTTGCTGTGTCCTAAGGTCATGGGATCCCCTTTTGCGACCTTCTGACAAGCAAAGTCAATGGGGAAGTCAGATGAATTTTACAACCATGTTGCTAACTTACCAAATGCAGTGATTCACTTAACAACCATGACAAGAAAGGTCGTAAAATGGTCCCAAACTCACTTAAAAATGTCTCACTTAACAACATAAATGTTGGTTTCAATTGTGGTCATAAGTCAAGGATTACTCGTATTGGGAGACTTGAAGGAACAGGTTAGGGATAGTGTCAAATGCCAGAGAAATCAGAACCAGACAGTTCAAATGGGTTATTGCAAGAATTATTGCAATGGGTTATTGCAAGCTCTCTACAAGAATCTGAACTACTAACGATGCAAGCAAAATGGCAGTAGATAAGAGTTAACAAAATTCCAGGTGGACTGGGCTTAGATCTCTTGTGGGCATGAAGCAATGCAAGACTGATGATACATTTGACCCCTCCCTCGCATTCCGCCTGGTTGTCTCCCACAGATAAGTCACTGTGGAGAAAATCTGGCTATGTAGCACTAGGATAGCAGATAATCAATAAAACATTTAGGTGGGTGATCTGACTAATCTCAGCCTTCCATCATCCTTGTTTTTAATGCCAATATTGAAAATATTTGATCATTTATCTTATCACTTTTGGTCCAAGAGTCATACATGGATTTCATCTTAGTTTTAGTGGGATGCTTATGTATTTTCTCACCCTGCCTACATTGTTTGGGCTCCACCCATTTGGTAGCCTTCCACAAATTAATTAAAATAATAGATGTTCAAGAAAAGAACATTCCCTTAACCTGATTGAAATAATCTCTCATTCAGACTTCCAGTTCTGCTACAAACATCCCAACAGTCTTCTTTCTAACTTTAAATCATCTCATGATTTGTACAACCATTTATGAAGAGCTGATGACCGATATTAAAACTGTGTGTGTGTGTGTGTGTGTGTGTGTGTGTGTAGGTCTAGGTGTGTTCAGGTCTTTTCCCATGTAAAATTAAGAGTATCTTGGCGACATTTCAGCGAGGTCCCACTCGCCATCCTCAGGCTGGTGCTTTCTGCTTTGTGCCAGTGCAAGCAGTGTATGATCGGAGCTGCCATCTCTCTATAAATACTGGGGGGGGGGGGCTGGTGGGCTGGGCTGCTGCCTGTTGATTGGTTGATGGAGTTGATGTTGGTATAATGGGCTGGGTGATGGCCTTGTGAGTTTTGTTGTTGAGATATCCTGGATCTTGTGCTGTAATCTCTTGGGTCGTTTGTTTTGTAGTGATCTTTTTTCCATTAGCCTCCTGTGTTTTAACAGCTTGGGTAATGGATTGTGTGATGGCCTTGCGAGTTCTTTTGTTGTGGTATCCTGGATCCTGCGTTGTGATCTCCTGGGTCATTAGTGTTTTGATCTCTTTTCCATTAGCCTCCTATGTTGTAACGGCTTGGGTAATGGGTTGTGTGATGACCTTGTGAGTTTTATTGCTGTGGTAACCTTGGTCTTGTGCTGTGATTTCCTGGGTCATTTGCTGTGTTGCCATTTCTTGAGTTCTTGTGGTGTAATTTCTTGAGTTTTCTGATGTGATATCCTGAACGGTTGGCTGTGATGTAGCATTCTGGGTTTTGTAGTTGTGCTTTTAAAGTTGTAGCAACATTTCAGTAGAATCTCATCTGCCATCATCAGGCTTCTGCATTGTGTTTGTCTGTGAGTCAGACTTTTACAGTTGTTTCAGGTTTAACTTTGGGGCTAGCCTACTGCTGTACCAGAATGGTTTTTTCTTCATCCTGATTGGTTGGAAGTCTTGGTCTGTGTTTATTGGTCTTGGAGTTTGCTGTGTTCTGCTTGATTGGTGTTTCTAATATCTTCTGTCTATATATTTGTTTTTTTAAATTTTCGCGGGTACTTACATGTGTGCTGTTCAGCCAATCAAAGCCACAAAACAGGCAGAAGAAACCAGAAACACCAATCAATCAAACTCCAAGTCCAGTGAACACAGACCAAAACTCCTAGCCAATCATAATAGACCAGCCTTGAATTTGAAACCAGAAGCTGTGAGACCCACATCCATACAGAAGCCTGATGATGGCAGATGAGATTCTGCTGAAACGTTGCTACAACTTTAACAGAACTACAATGACGTGGGATAATACCCAAAGGAAGCTAAACAGCACACATGTAAGTACCCGCGAAAGCCTAAAATATATATATATATATATATATGCTATTCAGCTTTGTTCAGGTATTTTCCCACGTCATTATAGTTGTGCTTTTAAAGTTGTACCAGTGTTTTCCAGAATCTCATCTGCTATCGTCAGGCTTCTGTATTGTACTGATGATATATACTGATGACGTATTGATGATGGCAGATGAGATTCTGCCTAAACATTGCTACAACTTTAAAAGCACAACTATAATGACGTGGGAAAATACCCGAACAAAGCTGAATACCATACATGTATGTACCCATGAAAACTTAAGAAAACATAGATATAGGTCTTGGTGTGTTTGGGTCTTTTCCCGTGTAAGATTGAGAGCATCTTGGCAATGTTTCGATGAGGTCCTACTCGCCATCTTCAGGCTGGTGCTTTCGGCTTTGTGCTTGTACACACACACACACACACACACACACACACACACTCAGTTCCACTGGCTCAGTTTAGAGTGTATGACATTGAAATAGAGATCTTCTGTGTTTTTTAAAGACTATAATACAAGTGCCTGCTTTACAGACTCATTAAGTTTATGTCTCATTTGTTATGAATGAATACACATGTCTTCTTCCAAACTCACTCCCAATTAATGACCTTGTGTCTTAAAGGCACTCTATTGAAGTATAGCTCCACAAGCATAAATTACTCTCAAAAGTGACCAGATGTTCAGCACTTAAGGAGACCACAGATCCATTCCAGGCACAGTAAGAATTTCAGGGGTTGCAGACACACAAGAAAAGCACATTGCCTCATTTTTTTCCCCTCAAGTTTGGAGGTCATGAAAGGGCCACATCTTAAATATGCAATTATCTCTTCATAATGCTTCTCGTCTTAAACACACTGATAAATATTTATTCACATTTAAGGAAATGGCAGACAAAAATCTTTGAGGTTAAAGACTCAATTGCAAAAATGATGAACTAAATAGGCCTTTGGACTGACCCATCAAGTTGATGCTTGTTGTAAATTGTAAAAATATGCCCACGCTGACATACTATCACTAATTCAAGAACTGGGTATGCATAACTTAACACAGTTGAGTAGATTGCCATTCATCAATAATGGGAATCCAACCATAATACTGTATAAGTAATATGTTTGGAGATACCACATTGGATTCCAGTACAAACCATGATTGACTTGATTAGCGAATATGTGCCTCAATCCTGAAGGCAATTATAGGGTGTGGACCAAGAGATATTAATGGAAGTGATGTGAATTACGTAATTCATCATTTGACAGTGCAAATCATGCAATTTGCATCATATGTGTGATGAAGCCATGACCCATGTGATTTTAGTTCTCCCTATTGTCCCACCAGACTTATATTGTTGAAATCAATCTCAAAATCTATTATTAATTGAATTTCAGGTTTAACATATTGAGGAAAGCAAATAAAGAAGAAACATGTCATAAGGGAACATCAGCATTTATCGTCATGAACTCTGTTCTTTCTTTTGCGAGAAGAATATGATTTGTTTCATAAAACAATATCCTAGGATGTAAGAAACAATTTTTGTCATTCTGAAAGTATAATAGCTTGCAATATTTTATCCATTTAAGTCAATATCCTATTAGAAATTCTAATTGAAAGTTCAATACTCTGCATCAAGTCTTACAATCGAGGTGCCTTGAAAAGCCATTCCAGGTCCTAATCTCTTTATCATTTGGTATTTTGAAGCCTAACTTTGTTCTTGTTAGGCAGATCAATGGCATTAATTTACAAAATGGGGGAAATGTCACCCTTCATCCTTTAAATCTCAGCACAGCGAAGAGCCGCGTAAGCGAATCTGATCGTTGCTCTCCCATATTAACAGAAAACGGAGCCATGAGAGACTTGACCTACAATTTTTAATTACTGTATGAAAAATTCAGTTCCTGGAAGATGAATAGAGACTTGAGAGTGGGGTGGGGTGGAGAAAGGGAAGCAGAAAGCAGAGATCCAGGTAGTGACAGTTTATTGAGCTTTAAGTCTCGAGAAGGCAGCTGCCCAAGCGAAATATTATGAATGTGTCTTTTGGCATTTCTTTAGGGCTGTCCCAGTTCCTATTGTTTAAAAGTTTGGATCTGTTTTAGGGCAACTTGTTTTCAAAGTTGACTTCATTCAGTGGCTGTTTACAATGGAGGGGCTTGGTTGGCAGATACTACTCAACAGGGTGACCATGGAATGACAGCTGATTTAATGTCAATGGAGATCAGTGATGGGATTTTTTTTTTTAACTACTGGTTCTGTGGGCGTGGCTTGGTGAGTGTGGCAGGGGAAAGATACTGTAAAATCTCGATTCCCTCACCACTCATGGGGGACTGTTACTGCAAAATCCCATTCCCTCCCTACCCCACTAACCTGCTTTCCAAATCCATTCTCCTGTGCAGAGCAACAAAAGAAGACCAGCCGATCAGCTGGGACTTGGGAGGCAGAGAATAGATGGAGGTAGGACCAGTCAGAGGTGGTATTTGCCAGTTCTCCAAATGACTCAAAATTTCCACTACCGGTTCAACCAGAACTGGTCAGAACCTGATGAACACTACTTCTGATGGAGATTCTCAGTCATCTAGGTCATGGTTGACCCAAAGATGCTTTTTGAAGAAGCAACTGGACTTTCTGTTTTTTCTTTGAAGCTATTTCCCTTCTCATCCAAGAAGCTTTTTCAGCTTCAGACCATTCAATCAACTGCACCTTTGGGACAGCTGATTGAATGCTGTATGTATTATCTATGTGTGTACGAATGTATGTATTTAAAGCATTTATAGAGACACCCAACTTTCAACCAAATCTGTGTGGTTCCCAATCAAAAATTAAAAGACATATAAACTCCTGTGAAAACTATTGTAGGAGATGACCAGGCAGAACCTGAGGGCAGGGTCAAATGTGTCATAAGTTGAGAGTCACTGTGCTCCCACCAGAGATCTAAGTGCTTCCCTCCATGAATTCTATTGAATCCTATATAGAACCAATTTGCTTTGACCATTAGTAGATCAAATTCTTGCATTTAGGTAGCATGAAATAAACTTGTAGTACCTTCAAAGTCTATGCTAGCTCCTGGTTTCTTGCACCTGACATTCTAAAACACAACTAACCAAAACATTAAAACAAGAACTGGTGCCAAAATGGTTTTAATGTACAATTATGTAGTCTCCTTCCTAAGTTTTGGGGGAAACCAGGTCTTCAAGGCTTTATGGAAGGATAGAGAGGGAAAGGCTCAGGAGCCAGAATGTTCTGTAGGGCAGGGGAAAGGCACAGAAAAGGACCACTTCCTAGCTCCTATCAGATGGACAATATTTAAAGAAAGAGACTAGGAGTTTGCCCACCCGATCTGACCTGGTGGGATAGATAGATGCAGGGGTGGGATTCTACCAGTTTGCACCTATTCACTAGAACTGGTTGTTAACATTCTAAGCAGTTTGGAGAACCAGTTTTTAGAAGAAATTACTGGCCTAATTCTGTAAAGAAGGCAGGAAGGAAACATTCTGGTGTTGCTTACAGAAACTGCCTCTCTGTTAACCCTTATTACATTCCTGGCAGGACTAGACTTCTTGTCTCAGGAATGACTCTGGAGTTTTTTTTCTCTCCTTTGCTGGTACTTTGCTTGTGTGGAGTGACCATTCAAAGTTACAATGGCACTGAAAAAAGTGACCTATAACCATTTTTCACACTTATGACTATTGCAGCATCCCCACAGTCATGAGAGGCCAGGCAAGGAGATGCATGCCTCCATGTGAGTGATGTTGAGTTGGCCACACCCAGCCAATAACATGACCACCAAGCCATGCCCATCAACTAAGCTATGCCCATAGAACTGGTTGTTAAAAAATTTGAATCCCACCCCTGGATAGATGTCTATATCTATCTGGGATAGAAAGGTGCTCTCACAGATGACAGCAACAGCAATAGCATTTAGACCTACATACCACTTCATAATGCTTTACAGTCCTCTTTAAGCAATTCACAGAGTCAGCCTATTGCTCCCAACAATCTGGGACCTCATTTACCCACCTTGGAAGGATGGAAGGCTGAGTCAACCTTGAGCAGGTCAGGATCAAATTCCTGGCAATGGGCAGAGTTAGCCTGCAATACTGCTTTTTAACCATCAGACCACCAAGATTCAGATAACCTGGCCCAGTGTCATTTAAGATTTTAAAGATGATGACCAACACCTTGAATTACACCCTGTTGGAAACAGGAAGCCAGTGCAGCTTGTACAACAGAGGCATTATATGGACAAACCTGGGGGGTGGTATTCTGCCATGAGGTATAGATTATCCTCGAATAATGGTCTTCCAGGACAGGTGGGTTAGCAATCCACCTATAGATAGGGATGGGGAGTGGAATGCAACCTGTGGACCATCTTCAGCCCACTTTCAGTTGTATTGGGCTGGATTCTATCTTTGAATCTCAAAACAGAAGGACTAGGAAGGACTTTAGCAATAATCTAATTCAATCCTCTGCTGAGTGTGGGAATCAATTATTATTTGTGGGTTTAAAGAAGGGAAACCCCCTCACAATGAAATGAGAAGGATTTGCTTTTAAAATCCCTTCTAAACAAGAAGAGAATTTCACTCAAGAATGTAACGTTATGTTCTTTCACTTACTTAGCTTTGAGGTGGCCGGTGGTGTGCATGTAAATTTTACATGCATGCCGCTGGCTACCTCAAAGCTAAATGAAACAAATAAAATGTGAAAAAGTTGTGATACTTATGTAGTTATTTACCAAGCAAAGCAAAATTATATTAAAGTAACCAAAATATATTTACAATTCCCAAAGCATGTCACAACTTTTGAGCACTCCTAATGTTTGGAAATTAAAAGTTGAAAAAAATGACATGCTCTTATATGTAAGTAGGTATGTGGGAATGAATAGAATCCTAACAGGAAATTTCATATGGGAAAAGTGAGAGCCAGTAGATTAGGAGAGACACCCAGATTCTCTCTCCCGGTCACAAAAAGGTTATTGTGTGATTTTGGAAAATAATTTTTAAACCCAACCTAGCTCACATAGATGCTGTAAAGGGAAAACTGCCAGGAAAATACTCTGCATGTTTTTGAGTGCCTGGAGAAAAAAAACAGCAGCAAATTGCTAAAATAGCAATAGCATTTATACTTATATACTGTTTTACCATACTTTACAGCCCTTTCTAAACATGTCATGTCCCTGTTGGAGTCTGACTCCAAGGAGGAAGATGAACAGCTGAGAGGGTGTGGCAATATGGCTCTTTGGGCTGTGGAGGAAACTGGCGAAGGGCAAAGTCTGACTGGGCAGAGCAGAGAAGAGGTAGAACAAGGGAGAGGGAGTTCGGAGGGAGACCCAGGCCCACCCCCTCTTCATCCTTGGGCATGCAGGGAGGAACGGAGAAGAGAGCAACATGGGTTGTATGGCTTACAGGGGAGGAAAGGGCTCTGATTCCCTTCATTAGGCACACCTGGGAATGAAAGTTTAAAAAAGGTGGAAGCCAAGTGTGGCGTCTGCTGGGAACAAACATGAGTTTATCTTGTGTTGACTTTGGTTATCTGTGTTCCTGGCATCTTCCAAGCTGGGATGAATTACTGCCATTCCTTCACATCTAGAATTCGTTCTCTTGCCCTGTCAGACTAATTACCTCATCTTGCTTTGACTGGACTTATAGTTACAGTTTTTGTTAACCACATTTTGAACTTGATTCTCTGCAGCCAAAGACTGTTCCTGGGAGAGTTTTTCTCCAGTCCAGAAGATAACCAGGACATTGGGAGCAAAGTTGGAGCTAATAAAGGGACTCCTACTGATTATCTGACTATGTTGCATTTGTGCCATGCCCCAGGTCATCACAAAGTGTCAACCTAATTGGGTCCAAGGGTCAGCCTAACTCCGCCCAGCGATCTGAATCCTCATTTTACCCACCTCGGAAGGATGGAACTCTGAATCAATTTTGAGCCTGGTGAGATTTCAAACTGCCAAACTGTAGGCAGCCAGCAGGCAGCAGAAGTAGCCTGTAGTACTGCACTCTAACCACTGCGTCACTGTGGCTCATGATAATGAAACAGTCATGATTTCGAGTAATGATCCCAACCAAGTCAGAACTCTGAGACTGCAGAGAGCAGTGGAGAGAACTGGTACTGTCTCCGCTGCTCATCGCCGCTACTGACTCTCCAGAACTGGGCAGAACCAGTTGAATACCACCACTGCCAGAAGGGCTGCATGCAGCTCTTGCAAGCTCCATGTTCGCTGGCAGAGGCATCGCCAGTGGTCCTTCACTGTTTTCAAGGCGGCCAGATCTGAGCACCCCTGGGCTTGAATTTGATTCCGCCACAGACCATAGAATAACAGAGTTGGAAGGGACCATGGAGGTCTTCTAGTCCACCCCATGCTCAAACAGGAGACCCAATACCAATCCAGATAAATGGCTGTTGAGTTTTTTTTTTAAAAAAAACCTCTGGTGATGGAACACCCATGGGAGGCAAGCTGTTCCACTGACGAATTATTCACGCTGTCAGGAAATTTTTCCTTATTTCTAGATTGGATCTCTTTTTAATTTCCATCCATTGTTTCTTGTCCTGCCTTCAGATGCTTTGGAGA
Organism: Laticauda colubrina; assembly: GCA_015471245.1. NCBI lineage: Eukaryota > Metazoa > Chordata > Lepidosauria > Squamata > Elapidae > Laticauda > Laticauda colubrina. Next base: position 19,253,392 of record BLBF01000036.1, on the reverse strand, counting down.
ATATGTGTACTCCTTATTCTCTGTGACAGCCCCTCAAATATGGAAGACTGCTGTCATATCACCCCTAGTCCTTTGTTTCGTTAGACTAAATGTATCTAATTCCCTCTATGGTTCATTGTACGGGTTAGTCTCCAAAACCCTTATCCCCTTGTTGCTCTTGTCTGCATTTTTTCTAGAGTCTCAACTTCTGTTTCGTATCATAGTGACTACTGGATGCTGGATTCCATATCTGTGGTACATGATTATGTTGGGATATATGATGCAAATATGTAGACTATATTATACATTGTCATTGCCCCTTCCTAAACCCTTCTACTTTGGCCACTTAATGAAAAGGAAGGACTCACTGAAGAAGAGCCTAATGCTGGGAAAGATTGAGGGCAAAAGAAGAAGGGGATGACAGAGAATGAGGTGGCTGGAAGCAGTTGAAGTGAGCTTAAATGGACTCCAGAAGATGGGAAAGGACAGGAAGGCCTGGAGGAACATTGTTGATAGGGTCGTGATGGGTCAGACACAACTTCGCAACTAACACAACAACAAAAACCTTCTACAAATGGTCAAGAAGAACAGGATAACAGATGAATAAATGAACAAGCAAAGAAGAAAGAAACAGCAGAAGGAACACCATTTCCAAGAAACGGTCCATCCAGAAACACCAACAAAACAAATTTGAAGAAAATTCTCAAGCATTCTGCTAAGAATAAGATCAGAACACAGCAGAACCTAGCACAGAGGAGGAAAATTGATAAGAACTTACAAAGGAGATCTTGGCATCATTACTGTTTGTTGTTGTTGTTGTTATTATTGTTATTATGTGTGCACCACTGGGGAGAATTGGCTACGGGGAAGAGAAGTAGGTGTTCGGAATATGAGTCTCCTAACAGGTATTTGGGTTAGAAATATATAAACCAGGATAAACATTTTAGTACTATCTCTTCAAGGGAATGCAAGAGCATGCAATTGGGTGTGGTTTTTCAAACAGCCATAAGATGGAGTCAGAAACCTGGGTTGTCTTAATCTGAGTCTCAGAAGAGAGTGTATCTTTGTTTCCTTCTGTTGGAAAGTATTGCTGTTGCTCCATTTTTCATAATTGAATGATATTACTGGATTTAATGTAAGTCTGATACTTAATTGTTTTTGACACTGGACTTTGTTACTGGAATATCCCTGGATTGAAAAACTGATTAACCTGTGAATGACTTTTGGACTTCCTATTTTGAACTTTGCTTCAACCTTTCTGGAAGTAAAAACCTTCATTAACTGTACAGTGTATCTGTGTACTGTGTGTGTATTATTCCAACACTACTCTCTGTACGTCTTCTTGTATGCACTCATTCTCCTCACGGGGAATTACCTCAACACTAGGTATTTAGGGAGCTGGAATAATGCTTCAGGCTAGAAATTTCCCATTTGTGTTTTCACTAAAAGACAAGAGAATAGCCGGTGGAGGAATTTTTCTTTCTGTAAAAGCAGCTATCCAAGATATTTTAGCAAAGAGATGGGGCAGCAAATCACTGCCAAGGATAACACCAGAACCAAGAACTTCAGAGAGGGAAGCCACCTCAGGCCTGAAGGCCAAGTCAAAGAATGAATCAGAGACAGGAAGATTTTCTTTCCTCCTCCAAAGCTGTCTAGTCTAAACAGGAAGGCTTCCCAACCCTTCATGTCAGAATGTTCCAAAGCTCGGCTTGGTTTCCTTCATCTGTCTTCTAGGGCTGCAAGCACACAAAGCCAAGCTTGGAAGATTTGCAAGCCCAGCTGGGATGGAAGGAGTTAAGACAACATGAAGTGCAACCCTCCTGTGGCTGTGAGACAAACCAGCCTGCTTTTAGACAAATTGAGCGAAAGAGTCCTTTTAGCTCGGCAGGCAGGCGCATGGCTAGCCGGACAAAAGAGCCCTTCTCAAAATGCCTTGAATAGACCCATTATTCTAAAGATTGGTTATAAAGCTCCCCCACTTCACACCCAATGCCACCTGTGATTAGTTGCCCGCTGCTTCTTTTTACAGTCATTAGTGAGCCCTTTGATAGCAGATGATTGTTTAAAGGCCTAGCAACAGAGGTGAAGAAGGCCCTTTTAGCATTCCACCCCAGGCATGCTTGCACAGGTGAGGAGATAAAAGAGAAGGAGAGGTTGAAATGAGAGCATCCCCAGTTTGGGTCTCTCTAGCCAGAAGACAGGAAGGAAACTTAAATTTCATGTTCACTCACATTCAAATCTATTTAATAACCAAGTTGAGGTTAGTAAACATAGGACAAACTGTGATTACGATGACCCATCCAAATCACATTTTGACTTCTGTTCCAGATTTCTAAGGTTTAGTGTGTCATGCAAACACCAAAAATCTTTATTTATTTATCTTTATTCTGTAGAATAAATCATTAACAAAACACAAATAGAAAGCAGGGGAAATGTTGGAAAAGGGGGAAAGAATGTAAACCCTAATGAAGAAAATGCCTAGAAGGTAGTTTGTATACTTCCAACCTATACAACCCAAGATCTTTACATAGTTTTGCATGGTTTTCTGAACACTTTGTGATAAGACTACCAACTCAAGGCTGTAGAAACTCAGAAAAACATGAGATGGCAGCAGCGATGTAGGAAAAAACCCATTATCCCTCTTCACTGTCATCTGGTGGTTATCTGCATTTTTGGAACATAGATCTGAGTTCTCCAATTTTGTAGTATCACAGCCCTTAAAAGGATAAATTAATTTATATGATATCCCCTCCATTTATATATAAAAATAATGGTTTCATTGAGTTTAGCATTGGGCAAGAAATAAATACACTGCGTGTGCTTAATAATTAATCTGTAAATCACAAGAAACCTGAAACTTTCCAACATCGCAACTGTCTATTGGGGCTCATGTACACCAAGGCAAAGAATCAAGTCTGAAGGGATATTTGGTCATCTTTCTATGTGGTCTTCCAAAGTCTGATCTAATTTAAAACAAATTAGGAACCCCTCAAAGTGGCTTGTGACTTCCCCATGGGACTCAACTGGCAAGTTGGCACCAATGAAGTCTTTACTTCAAAGTAGACCAAGAACATGCCAACTCTTCCCTCCCTGTTCTTCTGGGATTTTCTTCATTCTGCTTCCACTTTGAGATAGACAGCTAGACAGCTGAACAGCTGGACAGCTAGACAGACAGACAGACAGACCGATAGATAGAAAGATAGATATACACACACATGAAAAGAGGAGAAGAGAATACTTCAAAAATTTCACTTACGTATGTGTGTGTGTGTGTGTGTGTGTGTGTGGTGCTTATGTCAAAGAACACAATTTTAGAAATAGGTTTGTCAGCAGGACTCTAAAACAGAAAATATATGAAGAACTTACAGATAGTCCTCAACTTACAACCAAAATTGAGCCCACATTTTCTGTTGCTAAGCGAGACAGCTGTTAAGTGAGTTTTGCTGGAATTGTCTATGTCTAGTTTAATGAAAAGAAGGACTAGGCTGACATGATTTTGATTTCTCTGGGGTTGCCATAAAGAAGATTGAGTCAAGCTATTCTCCAAAGCATCTGAGGGAAAGAAAAGAAGCAATGGATGAAAACTAATGAAGAAAAGAAGCAATTTAGAACTAAGAAGAAATTTCCCAGTTGTACCAACGTTTCGGCAGAATCTCATCTGCCATCATCAGGCTTCTGTATTGTGTTTGTCTGTGAGTTCAGGTCCCTTCCAACTCTGTTATTCTATTCTATTCTATTCTATTCTATTCTATTCTATTCTATTCTATTCTATTCTATTCTATTCTATTCTATTCTATTCTTGATTCCAATTCTGATTCTGATTCAACTCTACTCTACTCTTGATTCTGATTCTGATTCTGATTCTGATTCTAATTCTGATTCTACTCTAATATAATTCTATTCCTTAAAATAATGATTGGTTTTTAGTGTCTGGCTTTTCCTCTGTTTGTTCCTACCTAAACATTAAACAATTGCTTTAAACAATTAAACAATTGCTAAACCCTACTAAGTGTGATCAGACACAGTTTTTGTACTACCAGGTACCATGTAACTTCATACAATGAGTTAATTCTATACCAGGTTCAGCATGTTTTGTAAACACAGCCATGAAGTTCATGATTTAAAAGAGTTCCCTGGGGAACAGGGGAGTGGACTATCCTGGGGAGAGCAGTAGAGAATATCTCATCAGCATAGACCACTGCTGAGAAAGGAGATAAAAGCTTCCATTACTATGAATATATTATAAGCAACACAGGAAAGCAGAAAGGAAGCCTACATTATTCAAGAGATTATCGAGCCCAACACCTTTTGAGCGGTTAATGGCAAAAACGGTTTCTGTAAAAATCTGATGGGATCAAACCATTGACTCCAAAGGAATGAGCTTCAGTGGACATGCTTAGAAGTTAAATGTGCTCTGGACTGGAGCCCAGAAGGCGTCCTTCATTCCTCTTGGTTCACCTGGGAGGAAAACAACATTTGAGATGAATTATGTTGGATAACAGAGCACACCCCTTTTTTCTCCCCTTTCAACGTCATCAAAAAGAATGTCTATCCTTGCCCCTTCCTTTTGAATTAGATGCAGGTCATAGGAACAGAGAATAGACTCGTACATCAACTCGAGGAAAGTGTGCAGGAAATACTTTCCTTTATTACTGCCAAAAGCTTTATTATTGTCCTTTCCAGGCTTTTGAGCTAGAAGAATGGCATTTTCATACAAATATGCTTAACATAGATTGGATGGGATTATAGAATTGTAGAATCTTAGAGTTGGAAGCCACTGATTATGACCTCTGCTTGAAATTGAATATCTACACAGTAAGGGAAGCTGCCTGTCACTCTAGGCCTTAAAGTGATGGACCCTTTAAGAATGGCTCATAGAAATAATAGAAGTCTCAGAAAGATGTTAGCTGGAGGAGTCTTCCCCAACGTATTTTCTTCGAGAGATTTGGAAGCAATATTCCCATTGATCCTATCCACCATAGCTGGTTAGATTAGACCAAATCCTTTTGGTCTAAAATTTCTGGAAAATATCAGGCTGTTGAAGGCTGCTCTGGAGTCTTCTCAGCTAACAATGTTTCAGAGAAAATTGAATGCATACTATGTCTAGAAGTCATGGGAATTGTGGGCAAAATCTGAGTGCCATACCCAGGGATGTTTACTAAAATAATAATATATTATAAAATAATATATTCATTATTTTAAATATGAATATTAATTTATATGCCATCTTTCATTCTTGCAGGAAATCCCAAGGAGTTCATCATGAAAACATCTAAAGCACAGCCAGATTTATCAATAAGAAAATTGAGCAAGAGAAAGATTACTTCCTTAAGATCATTTGGACAGCTGGCAGGTGTCTGGCTGAGTGAACGTTTAGAGCACCCTGTAGAGTGCTATCTACTTGATAATAAAAGGGGGTGGGAAATGCACTAGCAACCAGACTTATCATCAGCTGCTGGCAGAAAACTTCCCTACCAAGAGTTCAATCTTGATCAGATCATTGCACTTGTCTGGCAAAGGTGTAAGAATAGAGTTTCTCAATCTTGATAACTGAAAGATATGTGGACTTCAACTTCCAGAATTTCCAAGCCAACACAGGAAGCTGGGGAATTCTGGGAGTTGAAGTCCATACATCTTCCAGCTGCTGAGGTTGAGAAACATTGGAATAGAGTGTTCTTTGCTTCTATATCTTAATAGTTAGAACTTGGATGAGAGGCTACCCAAAAAAAAATCTAAGGGCTGTTAGATTAAACTGAACAGTTGGGAGGGAAAAAAGCTTAGAAGGTTTTGAAAATTTCATGGACATGTGCAAACAGTCAACAGGAGGAAGGCTTAACTAAAATAAGGTGTTGCTTTATTTTCTTTATATAATACTGCGAGATGGAACTTTGACTTGATTAACTTGATTTTGTCTGACAAAAGGAACATGGGAATATAAGCAGCGTTCTGCTGGATTGGACCCTGAATCTATCTAGTCCAGCAATCTGTTCTCATAGTGGCCCACTGATTGTACAAGGAGACCTAATAGTCTTCCAACAGATGGCCTTCAGAGACAATAGCAATAGCACTTAGTATTACAGACAATAACACTAGCACTAGGACCTCGGTGGTACAGTGGTTAGACTGCAGTACTGCAGGCTACTTCTGCTGCAGCCAGCTGCCTGCAATTTGGCAGATCGAATCTCACCAGGCTCAAGGTTGACTCAGCCTTCCATCTTTCTGAAGTGGGTAAAATGAAGACCCAAATTGTTGGGGGCTATATGCTGACTCTGTAAACCACTTAGAGAGGGATGTAAAGCACTATAAAGCAGTATATAAGTCTAAGTGCTATTGATATTGCTATATACCACCCCCTAGTACTCTACAGCAGCGGTCTCCAACCTTGGCAACTTTAAGCCTGGTGGATTTCAATTCCCAGAATTACTCATCCAGCAAAGCTAGGTACCACTTTAAAGCAAAGCTGGCTGAGGAATTCTGGGAGTTGAAGTCCACAAGTCTTAAAGTTGCCAAGGTTGGAGACCCCTGCTCTACAGCACTCTCTGGGTGGTTTTCAGAGTCAGCATATTGCCCTCAAGAATCTGGGTCCTCATTTTACCAACCTTGAAGGCTAAGTCAACCTTGAGTTCCCATCAGGACTGAAGCCCCATTTCCCTCAAGACTAAAAGCCATGGATGCTTATGGATTTCATAACACATTACAATAAGCCACTAGTTCTTCTCCATACATTTTTTTCACCATTAGGGCAGTTCATGGTGAACTGAAACTTCTAAGAAATTGTTACAACAATCTCTCCAGCTTGCCACGTGCAGATACTCTTAGGGGAAAGTTGCATGGTTAAGTCTGTTTCCAGTCCATATTATTTTGCACCACTCCTCTGTCACATTTCTGCACAACAGCTTTCAATCCAGATGGAAACTGTCAATATTTATTATGTAAATCTGTGGTTTATGCATTTTAAAAGAGGAATATCTAAGACATGGTTTTCTGGAAATAGTTTGTTTTAAAAGCTAAATTATGAGATGTAATTTAAAAACGCACATTTTTGAATGCATTCGGAGGTTCGTTTTTAAGAACTGCACGGTGTCCAGCATAAAACAACAATTTTCCAATTGGTTACTTCATACCATAATTGGAGGGGAAAAAAACAAATTCCTCAAGGATCACCAAACATTAAGCATCACTTTGCTGGAAAGTTCTTCAGTTGAAAATGTTATTAGCATCAGAAAAATGCCAAGTTTAGCTGTGATATTTCTAAAACCCTATGTCTATCTAGAGTTTCATCAGTACTGACAAATTTTTACAGTTCTGGCTTTTAGACTTGGCCATCTGCAAGCTTGCTTCACTGAAAGACTGGGACAAAAACATATTTTTCAATTCTGCTCCAGCTGTAACCCCAAAATGTACCAAGCACACTGAGATGATGTCATACTATTTGAAATGCTAATAATAACAACCCTGCTTGGTAAATGTGAAATTTATTTAAGGTTGAGTCTACTTCGATGCTCAGTTAATTAACCTGAAATAAATCTCTATCATTCAGCATCACAAATAAACAAACAAAATAGAGTGAGTGATCCATTTCCTTGAACTGGTCAGGAAAAAAAAAATGACTAACATGAGTTGCAAATGGAATACAAATTTGTACATTTTTTTCATTATGTACTCTTGTTTTTGTATGCTTTGTTTGCATCAGACAAATTCATGGAATTAATGGGGTCTAATGGAATCACGTAGCTAATTTGATGTAGCAGCTAAGGCACTGGACTAGAAATCAGGAAACCAACCATGAATTCTAATCCTGTCTTGGCACAAAGCCAGCTGGGTAATCTTGGGCCAGTCACCTTCTCTCAGCCATAGAAAGCAGACAATGGCAAACCACTCCTGAAATCCTGCCAAGAAAACTGCAAAAACTTGCTCAGATTCAAAGCTGTCTTCAAAGCACAAAATAAATAAGTAAATGGCATAACTTGGGTATCTGAGCAAAGTACTGTGGGAGCTATTTTTCATAATGATAAAAGAAACAATAATTACAATAAAAGATACAGATTGCCTTAATCATAAAAGAGATACAGTAATTCAGTAATTCCTTTGCATTATCTGTATATGTGAAAGCATATGAGAGTCTTGTTGCCTTAGATTACCTAGATCAACTTTGCAGAGTTGCTAAGGTTGGAGACCCCTGACCTAAATGATAGAAAGATTCGATAGATGAAAGATATATAGATGAGAAGAGATGAAAGAGAGATAGATGATAGGTTGGTTGGTAGAGCTAGCTAGATAGATAGACAGACAAAAAGTTGGACAGACAGACACTACAGACACATGTTAAATACAGATGAGAAAGATGAGAGAGATAACAGAAAGATGGATGGATAGGTGGATGGGTGGATAGAAAGATGGATGGATAGATGGAAAGATAGATGATGGATGGATGGAAAGATAGAGATAGATAGATAGATAGATAGATAGATAGATAGATAGATAGATAGA